>SMMW01000018.1:1132500-1732500 GCA_004794655.1 Marisa cornuarietis
TAGAATCTAAGAATTTTCATTACTAAAAATAAACCTTTCTTTCCTCTGTTTGGCAAGTCCTGGCATGCTGCTGTAAAACTAAGGATAGTAGAAAACAACAATCCTGGGTATTTATAAACATTAACAACAGGCATTACAATACTATGGTAGGTCCAGCTTTCTCTTGCCCCTAAAAACACACCCTTGCGAAAAACTACAATATTACCTTTATCTAAGTTTACTCTTAAAGGCCTATTCTCGCGCTGCAATGTTTTCATGGTTTGCACGTGCAAGATTTTGCCTGCTAGGCAGCGTTCTACTCTCACGTAGCAAGGCCACTCGCTAGTGAACTGCTATGTGACGTCATCCGCGCAGCGCATTGTGGGTAATCGACAAAATGGCAGCCAATCACTTTCGGAAGCTACCGCTGCTACGTTAATAACATTGTCTGATGAAGTAGGGAGAGAGAAAAGAAAAGAAAAAAAAAGATGTAGGTGAGGGGTGGGTAGCGCGAAGGAGTCGCTTAGGTGCCCTATTTTCATGTCCTCTAAAAGAAATATCTTCGAAAGACTCGAGAGAATGCAGACGCTTTTTGCGAATGTCGTCTGCAATGTTTGAAGAACTTTTATATCTGATCAAGGCTGCCCAGAGCACGAGCAATTTCAATTCAGGCATTCTTGGCCTTATCTCGTTTGAGATACTCTGGATTGGCAGTGTCGAACAGACACAGGTAGTTTTCCCACATACAAATCATACTCGTACACCTTTCCTCTGACCACACCACCATTTCTTAATTTGGAGGTAAAAGGGAGGCGACTGTGTTCAAGCATTCCGATTGGCTACAGCCATGTAATGTAGGTCAGGCTCTGCCAGAAAATAGAATCGCGTCCTATCCGTGAAAACCTCGATGTAAAGCCCCCACCCAGCCGTGTGCAAAACTCGGAAAGGTCCTACCACGGCCTGCTAACCCTGCTAAGTGCGGTATATTGCAGCGTGAGATTAGGCCTTTAGTCCAAGGCAGATAAAGCTAGACTCAAATTATTTAGCTTGTTGCAAACCAATCACTGATTCAGCTTTCAAAATAACATCATCTGCAAATAATAAAATGAACAGTTCAAAGTAATCTATAGATAAGGAGGCTCCATGCTTTCCATTCTGATTTATCTTAATTGCCAATTCATTGATATAAATGAAAAATAATACAGGACTACACACATTCCCTTGCTTTACTCCTTGAGTACAGATGGATGGATGGATGGAGCTGGGCTGGTATTCAGGAAGTCAGGTGAGGATATTGGTAGACAGATGGGTAATTAGGTTTGTAGGCAGCTGACAAGGGGGCAGGTGAGCAGGTCGGCAGCTGACCAGGTTGGCTGTTGTGTTAGTAAATAGGCATGCAGGTGGAAAAGCATACATGATCTTCAATCTTCCTTTACAATCTGATGCACAGCGCAAGCTGAAATCTTTGTCCTTCCAAGTCGGCCCAGACTGGTAACTTTTAGAAAAAAAAGGCAAAGGGCATAGCATCACATGTATGATTAGAGCTTAACTGTAATAATAAACGTACTCTTCTTATGGATCGTAAATATTTCTCTAACACTTAAAGTAGTTTCCATAGTTTATGTAACTATTAATTGTTGTTATACTCAAACAAAGCAAGCGTCGTATCAAGAAACACTCTCTCTTTAGTCCAATAGAATAAAACGTGAACTGACAACGCTCATACTTCGCTAAAATAACAAATTAATACTCGGTGAAATAAATTCTTGTTCTACTAGTACTTTGCTATGCTTAAATTAAAGAACCGTGCCGATACCCATGTAGAGCTATCTTCTCTTTGTTCTTTATTCTTTTGTCGTAGTTTACTTCTAGAAGTCTCTCTCGTTGTCAGTTAAGGTCTTGGTGTGTCAGGAGCGGTCCACTCTCTCTACTGCTAGGTCAAATAAAGCTTTCAAGAAGAAATAAGAATAAGCCTTTTCCAAGTCTCCTCTGTGTCGAGCGCTGAAACATCACTGCGGCCATTAATGTCCGCGCAAGCCCCGATAATGTCCCTTCATCCCCTGCTCCGCTTAAGTCCCTTGTCAGGCTGTGCTTTCCGCCAGTGCCAGGGATCGCAATATTGACGACCAGCTGAAAGTAGCCGGCAACGATCCACGGTAGCCCTGAGGTGCTTTTTGCGGGATCACTTCTAGGATTCCATTCCCAGCAAGCTAGGTATAGCAGGGAGACTGCCATTGCTTTCCTCAGCCCCACCCACCAATAATTGTAAGCAGGGGGAAGAACTCCAGGCAAGAGGGGAGATTACTGAAGCCGCGGAAGACGACTTGATGGACCAATCAGAAACTGGAGGAAATTGTTTGCCTCTGCTTCTTCCTCCCTTGCAGCTAATAATCCTTTTGGAGGGTTGGAAGGAGGGGCAGATATTGGGACTGGTGGTGCCCTTGCGACCTCCAAGATGTTGAAGATGTTGTTCAGTGGTGTCGTCATGTCCAACGATAGAGATGCTTATTTTGTGTTCTTTTTCGTGTCCTGTACAGGTCCTGTAAAACCAACAAGTTTGTCGTGCTGAGTAACAACTCCAAAGCTCTGTTGCTCAGTATTATCAGAAAAGGGTTTTCATTTCTCCTTACAAGTTCGGTTTTCACTTTGCCATGTTGATCACGCCGCTCGTCAACAAAGACCGGCTTCCCGCCCTCAGAATCACGCCACCGGAAGGAACTGTCTTGAAGCAGGAGACACTCCGCCAGCCAAGATCACGCTCTGGTGGTCTGTAATCAAGCACAGGGACACTGCTCTCATGAAAAATTGACTCCTTCGTCGGTTTCCACCAGACATCGGGAATAACACCCAGCACACCCGTGAGCGCGCTTCGTGCGGAAGCTGCGAAACTTGTTCTCGCATGTCGTCGGCTTGGTGATAGGAGACTGCCTGTCCCCTACAACATCATACAAAACATTGTACAGAACACACACACACACACACACACACACAAACACACACACACACACACACACACACACACATATGTATATATTATGTGAGCTCAGAAATTTAATTGAAAAACTAGCGACAAAGAAACATTTTAAGTCGATCATTTAAATATACTCAAATAAAAAGCGAAGTATTTTAAACGAGGGCATATGTTTTGTAAACTCAGTATTTCCAGCGTTCTTCATTTTGCAGGCTGTGGAGAGCAAGAGAGACAGCCGAGGTTTTTCCTATTTTGTGGATAGACATGGACAAAGGTTTGACAAAAGTTTGAAGAACTGTCTTGTAAACACGAGACTCAACTTTTGTCCCATGTTTATCCAGTTAGTAAGAGCTTAAGACTTCTCAACTAAGTCTTGGATTTTCGAGCTTGAAATCATTCAATGTGCTTTTTTAGCTTGGTCAGTTTCCCTGTTACAATGTTTGGTGTTTACATCCCTAGCTCGTGATGTTGACAGGCTTGGCTGACGGTACTTGGTTTTGCATTGCAGGCCGTCAGTAACGACAATAAAGATATGAAATCACTTGGTTAATTTTGTCACAATCTGAGTACTGGCCCAGTCTGTATATTAAATTGTAAAAATAAGATTCAAAACTATCGTTTCGACTTGTCCATGATAGAACACGGCTGGCGAAGCATGACCAGACCCGGCTGAGAAACCTGATATTTTAAGAAAATTCTTTCCCTCACTTTTTATTAGAGTTGCGCAGAAAGAGTCATCAGAATCTTTTCCAGGGGTGGCCCATGCCATTCTGTGCCCAGAAATTTTCTCTTTGGTTTGGCGGACATGAGTTGGCCAACTTCGATCTCACAGCATCTGGGACCAAGCTGGATCAACTTTCTGCTCAGTTCTTTCCCTTTCACCACCCCCACCCCCACCCCCAGTTTTTCATGTATCATCTCGGAGTTCGTCTTTTCTCACTGTCCTCAATCGACTTTGGCTGTTCTCTTGGGAGATTCTCATAGCACTTGTTGTGCATGCAGTCTTTTTGTCTCTGGTGAAACATCCGACAAGTCTTCGGTTTCACAAAGTTCGCGTTTCCGGCAACACGCAAAGCGTGGAACTTCAAGTTGCGGCCCTTGCGAGGATCCAGTGACGGATGGATCCTGCCTTGCTACGTCACTGGAACGCGTTTCACGTGCTGACAGTCGGAGGCGGCGTGGAAACTCGGTCCTGCATGCGTTCCCGCGAGTGGATGCTTTGTCATGCGTGTCAGAAACGGACTGCCTGTCCACCGCGACATGCTCCGTACAGATACGGCGCTCGGCGGACCATTCGTCACTGCCTCTGGAAACACGCACGCACACATGAGCATACGCACACGCACACATCTTTTGTTCACTCACACACACACACACACACAGCCACCATGCACGTGTACACGCTGCAGCAGAACATGGCCACGTGCAGGGTTTCCGCGCTTTGCAAGCATTTTTCTTCTACGTCGTCTCTTTCCTCGTCTTCATTCTTCTTCTCATTATTATTATTAAATGCCCAGGAATGCTCTCTCTCTCTCTCTCTCTCACACACACACACACACACACAGAGTATACAGAGACCACACTGTAGGACAAACACACAATTTCAAAAGTGTATATGTAACATGTGACCAAGTTTGTCAAAGTGTTTACATGTTTTCTTGTTGCATTCTCTCTTTACTAGAGTGACGCAGAAAACGAGGATTACTCCTTACACCGATCGAAGTTGTCAATAGTTGTGATTCTAGTCAATTGACTAGTCCGCCTGCTCGTCTTTTTTCTGCAGACTTATGACACTCTCCATCCTGTTTGTTCCCTGATTCCTCTTTGTGTCTTCTATGTTTGTCATTTACTCTTATTCTGCATAGTTGTTTCTTCTTCAAACCTTCGTATTCTGTCCCTGTCTCCTACTTGTCCTAAGCGCTGAGAGCATGTTCCTTGGTGAGGATGAAAGTTCGCTATATAAATCATAAACTTTTTTTCAGAAACTTGGTTTAAAAAAAAAAAGTCGTTAGTAATTGTTGGGGTTGAGAAAGCCCTTGGGGGTCAGGAGGTCATCTTGCTAAGGTTCATATAATTGACGGCGCTGTCACGACTTACACTGCAAAGAGCCTCCCGTGGTTGTTGCAGATGCGGATGTACTTGATCTACGGCCATTCGCCGTGTGTCACCTTCAACCTCCTGCTGCCACCCCCCATCCACCATCCCCTTCCTCCCCCATTCACCCCTCCACACACACACACACTCGCCGCGGCGGCGCCTTTGTCTGGTCTCGCGGAGTTTAACGAGAAGTTACTGCCGCGTGTGTCTGGTGCTGTCCTTCTTGATTGCAGAAATTCACGTGAAATGTTATTTAGTCAAGTGTTGTGTCCTGCACTCGGTTGTACTCCGAACAGCCCTTGGAGATAAAGGACCCACAAGCTCCGATCCTGTTTCTACGACAAGTATAAAGTGCTTTAAGGACAGGAAGATGGTTGAGTGATTGAGAGGATGAGGAAGAGACGAATAGCACGCCACACACACA
Source organism: Marisa cornuarietis (assembly GCA_004794655.1). Taxonomy (NCBI): domain Eukaryota; kingdom Metazoa; phylum Mollusca; class Gastropoda; order Architaenioglossa; family Ampullariidae; genus Marisa; species Marisa cornuarietis. Next base: position 1,137,972 of record SMMW01000018.1, read on the forward strand.
CACAAAGAGAAAGAGACAGATGGAGGGATACAGACATGCACAGAAAGAAAGTCAAATAGCGTTTGACTGTAAATAAACGAATATTGTTTGAAAGCATAGCACTGGAGTCCCACACCCACCTTTGTACCTGGAACTACTTCTCTGCGCTGACCACTTCTGTACTTAACCCCTGCTCCTACCTGACCTACCACCTTGTGAAACATGACCATCATTCTTTAGTAAAGTACAACCCTGCTTTGAGATGGGGCGAGGGAAAAAGAAAATCTAAGTGCAACGAAGCGAGCTTTGTATCCTTGTCTCCCATCCCTCTTCCCCCTGCAAAAACAAAAGCATAAAAGTCGTTGTTGTCGCAGCTACAGTCCAGTGTCGTGTGTGTGTGTGTGTGTGAAAGATCTTTTATTAGCCTTTCTTGAAAAGCGGGAAGTGCTCAGTCATGTGATCATCAACACAACCAAAAACCATCTTTTAAACACAAATGTCCATGTGTGGAGATTGTGCTTCGTCAAACAAACTCTCTTCCAGCCGAGTGGTCCTTACCTGGGCCAAGAGGTCACTGGGCCAATGTGCCACTTTCTCCTGTCAGTGACGGGCAGCGCCTTCCTTGTCCTGCGGCTGACAGGAACTAAGCGCCAGAACTAATGGATTCTTGGGTGGCCGGCACCCACGTGTCCTTTCTGCCCGCTGTCGCCGTGTGGTCGCATGATGTCGTCACGGTTGTATAAACATTTTCTACATCACCCCCTGCTCTGCGGCGCCCTCAGCCCCATAAGGAGAGGCCACTCACCGAACTAAATTGACAAGCGGCGGGACCATGGCTGTCGAGCACGATTAACCACTCATCAATCACGGCTACCGGAGGCGCGTGCGCAATCCGCTGACATCAACCACGCGCGCCTCGTCCCCTTGGACTGGTGCGATTGCCCTTTGACCTGGCTGTGCCGTTGCCACGGAGCTTGCAGTAGCGACAACAACTCGGACGGGGAGCCTGCAAGAAAGTGTTTCCTCCGTCCCGAGACGCACCTTCCAGTTCTCCCACCTCTAGGAATGTTTGCCTAATCTTGTGGCAAGACAAGGAAAGATAACAACGATGATGCTATTTGCGATAATTGACACATAGAAGGACGCAGCGCTGTCAACGGGCCGCTGCAATGGATGCGATGGTCTCATGTGCATTCTGAGCGCACGTCATCTTGGTATAAAAGCTGGACTTGGTGCAGCAAGGGAGGGGTAAGGAGCGGGGAGGCGGAGGCTGAAAACATTAGAAATGGTCCAAGTATGTTTTTTTAATTTTAATTTTCTAAGTAATGTCTAATCAAAGACGACATCATTCAAAGATTACAAGCGATCGCGAAATAGTTTCAAAGACTTTGAAGAATCAGAAGCTTCGAGATTTCACACATATGCATATTCGTACATGCTTTCGAAAGCTCGTTATCTAGCGCGTGCACAAACGAGCGCACAGATCCTCGTACAACAGCAAACTGTTTGGTGAGCAACTGAACCTGGCTGGGGTCACACCGTCGTCAAGCACTGAGGACCGACGATGGTGCTGACGAAGCCTCCCAAGAGAAAGGATGTCACACGGCCAGCAGGGCGCTCACAAACACAAACACAAGAGACAGTCCTCCCGCTTCCAACGCCGCTCTGTCAGCACTCCTCGGCCCAGGGGAGGAGGGGGAGAGAGCTAGACCGTAGTTATGAAGAGAGGGTAAGTCGCTTGCCCCCGGGGTATAATGGGGGAAATCAAGTGCTTTAAATAGAATAACTGCCCACTTGTTGAAGTTGTTACAACGAACTGGGTAACAGGAGATATCAAGAATGCAAAGGTTTGCGGTTCGATTTTTACCGCATCCTTTTGTTTTTCTTTGTTTTTGATTTTTATTGTTACTTGTTATGGAAAGTGCGTGTGTGTGTGTGTGTGTGTGTGTGGGCGGTTGCCATAGTCGCCACCACCAAATCCCGCCTCGGGTACGAATGATCGATATACCGACATTTCTCTTTGAGATCAACTCTACAATTCATTGCTTGATGATCATGCTGCACGTACTTTATGTCTCCGTGTTGACAACTGTTTGTCTCCCCTTTCCATCAAAGTCTTTACTTGATCGTGCATTTTACTTTAAAAAAATTGTTTGTTGTTGTTATTGTTTTCGATGTTCTGGCCTGCAACCCTTGTGTCTGGAGGGATGTTTTAGGCAGCAACCCCCAGCGAATCTCTAATTATTTTAGCAGTGGCCAGTCTAAAGGAGGTATTCTGGTAAATGGCTCACAAGGTTACAGAAAGCGCATGACACGTGACTCAGCAGTGACCGGTGACCGCCATTAGGATCGCTGCCGCCACCTCTCAAGACGGTGTGGGTCCCCTGTGATTATGATATCGCATTACTTCCTTCATTAGGGGTCTCTCGCTCGTGAACAATTGGCCATCAGTAAACATATACTTTGGCCCCGTTGGCGCTAAATTAAGTCGCTTCCCTTCCTGCTGACCTTGGCCTCGTGTTCGCTAAGGAGGAAATGAGCCTCACACTGAAACAGGAACTGCACGGCTTTTGTCTCAACCACTCATTGGCTCGATTCCGCCCAGCCTCCGAGGTTGAAACTGCTCCTAGGTGCATGATACGAGGCACATAGTGGATAAAATGTTATCGGCGTAAAATATCGCGTTTCTAGCTTTGATTAACACCACAAACTTTCTTCTTCTTCTTCTTCTTACTCACACATGTTCTTTCTTTCTTCTTTTTTTTCTTTCTTTCGGTGACGTTTGGTTAATTATATCAGTTTCAGTGATGTTTGGTTACAGCATGCTGTCTTCAGTAATGTGTCAGTGACGTTTATGTCAGCTTCAGTAATGTGAATCTCAGTGACGTTTATGCTATCTTGACTAATGTCAATCTCACTGACATTTATGTCAGCTTCAGTAATGTGAATCTCAGTGACGTTTATGTCAGCTTCATTAATGTGAATCTCAGTGACGTTTATGCAATCTTTATTAATGTGAATCTTAGTGACATTTATGTCAGCTTCAGTAATGTGAATCTCAGTGACGTTTATGTCAGCTTCATTAATGTGAATCTCAGTGACGTTTATGCAATCTTCATTAATGTGAATCTTAGTGACATTTATGTCAGCTTCAGTAATGTGTCAGTGACGTTTATGTCAGCTTCAGTAATGTCAATCTCACTGACATTTATGTCAGCTTCAGTAATGTGAATCTCAGTGACGTTTATGTCAGCTTCATTAATGTGAATCTCAGTGACGTTTATGCAATCTTCATTAATGTAACTCTTAGTGACATTTATGTCAGCTTCAGTAATGTGAATCTCAGTGACGTTTATGTCAGCTTCATTAATGTGAATCTCAGTGACGTTTATGCAATCTTCATTAATGTAACTCTTAGTGACATTTATGTCAGCTTCAGTAATGTGAATCTCAGTTACGTTTATGTGAATCTCAGTGACGTTTATGCAATCTTCATTAATGTAACTCTTAGTGACATTTATGTCAGCTTCAGTAATGTGAATCTCAGTTACGTTTATGTCAGCTTCATTAATGTGAATCTCAGTGACGTTTGTTTAACGGTGCAAGTTTCAGTGACATTCAGCTCGAGCATGCTAGCTTCAGTAACTTGAGACTCAGTGACGTGTGTGACGCTCGTTTCAGTGACGTTTAGAACATTTATTTCCGCCTGTACAGTGTGATCCTCCTCTGTCTCTGAATTCCTTCATATCTACGTGTGTTTGGGGAGTTGGAGGGGGGACGTCGCTGGTGGTGGGTGACTAGCAGACCCGACGTTGCAGACTTTGTAGACGTTGCTGGTAACCCTGGTTGGCCTTGTGAGCAGTATTTCCCGTAGTTGCAGCCGGCAAATGGCGACAGGCAGGCAGGTGAACACCCGCCATAGTCTGACTCTCGGCGCCGCCACTCCGATACCCTTTAGTGCGCCGCGGCGCGCGGTCGCTGCACTGGGGGAGCATTTTCGCCCCGCACGCAAATGTGTCCCCCGAGGTATTGTTGCTGCGCAGCCCGCCCTCGCGTCAAGTGCTGGCACGTGCAACACATCACAGCTGGCTGTCAGGTGCCCACCAACGCTTGGGCGTGAATGTCTTCATGCACGGTCGCTGCCTGGCGGAGGAAAAAAGAGAATAAGAAATATTGTAGACAGCTCTCGTATCCTTTGTATTATTATTATTATTGCTGTTGTTGTCGACCTGTTGTGAACTCGTGAAAAGGGCGAAACGAAGAGGGATGACTATTCAAAGCTGACGTGACCAAAGGCTATAAAACAAAGTACTGACTTGGAATAATCAAGATAAGTAGCACTCCTCCTCCCATTGACTCTCCTCCCTGCCCTTATAGCTGAGGCTCACGACAGGTGTGGGGACTGGTGGGCGGGGGATGTGATGGGCTTGACATCATTCAGACTCTAGCATGAAAAAAAACAAAACCAACTGAACCACTCAACAGCGAAATAAACCCTAACATCATGCCGACCAAACCGATTTGTTTCAATGTGTCTTGTTGAGACATAATTCAAACAACTCTGAAGTAAGTACAACATTAGAATTAACAGAAAATGAGTATGTGTGTGCGTGTGTGTGTGTGTGTATTTTATAAGATACAGTCCCAACTCGATATGCTACCATCATCCGGGTGAGAGGCGAGCAGGGTGACGTAAAGAGGGTATTACTATGGTCGATAACTGGGGTTACCGATGGGAGAAATCCGTTCTGTCACAAGGTGAGGAAAAGGGGACAGTACGGCGAGGTAATCGGGTCGAAACAGCGATTTGATACTCTCTCTCTCTCTCAGTGTGTATACATTTTAGGGAGAAGTGGAATAGAAGGGGTAGAAAGTTCGACTCTTAACATGGGGTTGTAAAGGGTGGGTGTGGCAAACGCCTGAAAAACGAGGATCGTACTGGAAAACCCCGCGGCCACCACCAACCAGGCTTACAGAATGACTGAAGATCAAGTTCTAATTCTTTTTGTCGGCGTGCAGTCAGCGGCAGGGGCCCCATTGTGAGGGTAAGAAAAGCTGTGCACCAACTTCTTCCTGAGGCTCAGGCACCTGTTCCCAGCTCAGCCCCTGGCCGCACCTGCGATAATAGTTGCTGCGTCTCGTGGTGGTCGTTGCGGCGCGGCGCTGCACGACACTGACATACTCCTCCCACCCCCCAACCCAGCAACCAACCAACCCCCTCCCTCCCCGCCTGCTGTTCGCCGCCACCAGGGCCTGAACCGCCGGGTGCTCCGCCAAGCGCGGGGCCAGTCCATTACGGCGTGTCTATCATTTCGCCATTGGAGTCTGTTAGCAGCGGCACGAGAGAAAAGCGACATTGAGTGAATGCATATAGGGCTGTGTTCGCCGATTAGCGCGAGTCGCCGCCGTCGCCGCTCGCTCCGTTCGCCTGCTCGCCCCGCGCTACCCGCGCGCTACCCCGGTGATAGCGCCCCGCGCTGCTCCTCCGCGCTGGCGCAGTGGGTCTGTGGGCGCAGGGCTGCAGCGGCCGATTCCTCGCGGACAGACAACTCCGTTAGCGCCCGTTGGTTTGTTGTTCGTATTGAGTTGTTTTTTTTCTCTGTGTAACATATCTGTCATGCGTCCCTTTGAAATTCTGTTGGGTTTTGTTTCTGTTTGTGTTTTGCTGTTTCTGGTTTCTTCTGTGAGATTATCTTTCAGTGTCCATGTCCGTAACCATTCATTCAGTTACCCGCTGTCAGGGTGTTTTTATCTTTTTTTTTTTTGAATGAGGTGCTAATTCTATCTCTGGTTACTCCCTCGGTCAGATTTCATGCATGTTTTATAGTCGCAGTAGTGGGTGTCACCTTCTAACTGGCCGTTCTGTGTATATGAGTGAGATTTCATGAGCACAATAAAACAAGAAACTGTGGACGACGATTCACTTGCGCAATGCGAATTATTTTCGGTAACAAATAAAAAAAAAGTAGGAACGATTTCATGTTTAAAAACATAACAAACAAAAGAACTAGGACTAAAGGATTACCGAAATGAGCGAGGAGAATTATCGAGATGAGTTAACAGTCTATACGACCCGGTTAAAAGTTGAGTCTGTTAGGTGCACAATAAGACAAGAAGTCGTGTTCAATGTGTTATGTACCCAAGGCATTTGGATTATGCTGACATTGACGGAAATGGTCAGTACAAGAATTGTGTCTAACGTAGCCTTGGACATCATCTCTTGGAGGAAATGACCGTTGAAAGTGGTACATTGGCTGACTGCATGCCTGCCTGGACGGCCAGTTCCACGCACACAACCATTATTGCAACAGAGCTGCTGCCGTTTACATTTCATGATAATAAATAATTGACAAATTATTAGCCAACCCATCAGTACTAGGTGGACAGATGTTTTATAGCCAGTGACTCGAGGAAGCCTCGAAAATGAGTACCTTCTACCCGAACGAACTCACGGTACAGGGCTGATATTATTAATTAATGAATACACCCTTCAAACGTTCAATCGCACATTTCCTCTCACTGCCAGACCCTCCGTCTGTCCACGTACTCGCCGCACATTAAAAATCAGTAAGACGCTAGAAAGAGTCCACACAAAGCTAACCGGGGAAAGAAAAAAAGCCACGATGGACATCTACATCCCATTTTCATCGTCATCATCACCATGAATAATAACAACCCCAGACCTACCTGTCGAGCCACTGCGCGAGCACGGCTGGTGATGTCATAGCCTACGTAAGTAGTCGAAGGTAGATTTGCTGACGTCACTTTGCAAGCGATTCTTGCCCTCGGCTCGGCTCGGCTCTCCACATAAAGAAACAAACAAGAAGGTGAAAGTCAGGCATCCACTTGACGCCAAAGCTGTTGTTTGCTCGGAAAGATAAGCCCTTGCTGATAAGAACAGAAAACGGAAAAAAAAGTTGCGAGTTCACATGCTGACCGAAAATACAACACTCATACATTCATACAAATAGTTAAACAAGCACACGCACGCAGTCACAGAGGTACATAACCGCAAACACACACACACACACACACTATCGCCAGCCCCCACCCACTAGCATGGCAGTGGATTCTTTTGTTGGTGCTGTAATTACAAAATTGGAAATAACTAAAAAAAGAAAGAAAGAAAAAGAAAAAGCCAGCGCCGTGCTGGAGGTTTCGTGGCGACTATTGCAGCATATGTCAGTCGAGAATGACAATGGACACCAAGCGCACAGCCAGCACGGAGACAGCAGCGATCTTTAAAAGGTCTGATTTAACCCACCCTGCCACACAATCGAATCTGCAATGTGATGGCTTTATTTTACAGAAAGAAAGTGCTATTTGAGATAAATATGGCTCTTGAATTCTGGTTCGATATGAGCATTTATTCCAGTTCTCTTCCGTGTTCCATCTTTCCCGCCTCCAAACTTTCAATGACTTTTTTTGCTGAGAATTTCAGTTTGCTTGCGCATTATCCTTCTCCTCCTCCTCCTCCTCATCATCATCATCGTCGTCGTCGTCACTATCGATTTGTATACCTATTATTACTCACTATCATTTCCAGTTTCATTCGCTTTCCTAAGTACTGCATCGACCACAAAGCCGACGACGTGAATGAAAGTCCTCCGCAACATAATTTACGTTGATGAAAGCAGCCATTTTGATGACGTCAGCCGGGGTTCGGGTCAAAGAGCACAAATTCAGGATAAAGGGAAAAGTTGCCGAGTCAACGACATCACAAAGTCCGACATGATGTTCATAACATTTTACTCTTTCATTACGCCTCTCCTCCCCCCACTCCCACTCCGCATCTTCACCAACTCCCACCTCCCTCCTCGTGAAACGAGAGAATGGGGGGGGGGAAGATGGGAGGAGTAACAGGGCTGATGCGCCTTTCTGTTTGCAAGGCCGCTGTAAACTGACGTAGATCTACGTGAAAACTACGTTGTCAACTTCCACCCTTCCGACGATAGCGTTGGGTGATGGAGGTGGGAGATGAGAGGTGGGTGGGTGCGAAAGGGGTGCAAGGAGGTGGCAGCAAAGTTTGTCCCAAAGATAGAGTTGCAGATGGATGGGTTTAAAGCAGACGATTCTGACAGACGCCTGCAGTGTGTGATTTGAACTGTCAAGAGAAAGTTTCGCGTTCCTCCTGCGACTCAAAATTCTTCGCGTTGTGCGCGGTAACTCCCGCCTGGTTCTACACCAAAGGGGGGAACAAATCTTACATCAGGATTAGCTCCTGTCGTGTAAACTGCCGTAAGTTTGGTTTCCTGCATTTATGGTTGTTAGTCTCTGCTTATAGTTCATCCACTTTCACCGTCCGTCAGCTCATTAACGGTCAACATCCCTGTTCTTACATACATTGCATCTGTGTTATCAACGTTTCAGTTCTTCTTCAGTCCTAACCGGGACAGTTTGGTTGCTTTTGTCGACTTTCTTGTGGTGACTACAGCCCCGACTTGACTCGTTTCACAGTCTTACGAATGTAAATGTTAAGTTGAATATAAGTCCTATAAATAAAGAAGTGTAGTCCGCGAGCGCGCGCGCACCTTAAGAGAGAGAGAGAGAGAGTGTGTGTGTGTGTCGGGTAGGTGGGCGGGAGACGGTCGAAATTGTATTAAATTCCCATCGTTTGTCCGATCCACACACATTTTGGCCAGATTATTCCTTTCGATTATGGCTCCGTCATGGGCTATATTTAGACGGGTATGCTGCTTCGGAGAATGTTTATTTTGGATGCTGACTTTCTTTGTTGTAAGATGTTATCGGTGGCTCCAGCAGGAAAAAATATTACCTGGAGGACATTGCAACGTACCTGTGAGAAAAAGAACAAAAGTGGACAAAGGTCGTGACAGTACCAAGAGAGTGAATCATATGATGATTTCTGCACACCCATTGCCAAACACGATTTGCCATCCATTTGGGACATTAAGAGTACAAGTTGTTTACTTTTTCACTTCATTGAAGCCGCACGTGAAAATTCTTGACTCAAAAGAGGCGAAAGATGGAACATTGACCACATCAGAGCTACAAGAGTTAGCCGGCCATTGTACCACGGTTAATAAACTAGTATTTGTGTGCACCAATGAAGGTTGTCGTGAAGGTTGACTCCCCGTAGCCAGATAAATATGTCTTGAACGACGTAGGGGGCGCTTTTTACCACCGCTGGATCTGAGTTCTTCCACGTTTTGTGTTTCTGGCGCCACATGTGTCCTGTCTTCTTCCTTCATCGGCTAGGCATCTATCAAGATTCTAGGATGCTGGGTCCTTGCTTGTCTTTAACGATCTTGAGCTGCTAACAGCCCACCAGCCGCCTGATAACAGCCCACAACAGCCCACCGGAGGCCGTTTAACGGCCCACCATTCCCCCGTTAACAGCCCATTAACTGCCAATTTACGGTCACTAGAAACGCCTTATAACTCCTGCTTACAGATGACTTCTAAACCATTACTCACTCCTGCCTACAAGTCGATAGACATCGTGTAAGTTTACATTGACCATGGACAGATAGACAAATAGACGGAGAGATAAAGCAGCTCTGATTAGCCACTGATCCCAGTGTTGCCTAATGACAAGCCAAGCACAGGCAGCAGATGTAGGGAGAGGATCATAAACGCCTCCACCGACTGGAACTGTTTCCGAAACGAAATTGAAAAGCTGGTAGGCATTAGTCATTTCAGCGTCTTCCACGTTCTGTCCCTCCCCCAACTCTCCTTCCCTCCAACAACACCCCCCGCCACTTCTTTCTTTCTCTCTCTTTCCTTGTTTTCATCTTCCCGTCCTGGAACTGACATTTTTCTTTTCCTCTCCCCGTCTCAAGTGTCGTCTGCCTGGAGACATGGAGTCTGGCCGTCACATGACAAAGATGGCGGCTTCTCCCACCCTCCTGCGGGAACCTCTCTCGCCGCTTCCTTATTGAACGTCCATGGTCTACCCGACCTTTAACCCCCTCACGTGCACGGAAAAGGGTAAAGAGCGCGTGCCATGGTCCTTCCTCAAGAAATGTTCGATCTCGAAACTGTACGTTTGTGGACTGTATGCTGGGGCCTGTGTGCCAGGCATGGGATGTCACTGTCAATGGTGAGAAAGAGTTATTATTCCTGGTAACCAAGAGATATTTGCAAGCGGTCGATATGGCAGCTATTGTGACTCTTCGTCTCGGGGGTAGGTCGGGTGGAGGGCATAAAAGAGAGGGAGGCAATCCTTACAAGATTTACCTTTTTCATGGAATGTCCATATCAGTGAAGTATCTGGACATGAAGCTGACCCGCAAAGCTCTATGTATGGCGTGGGAAGTGCGATTTCTTTCCTTCTTTTGTTTTATTTAGTCACAACTGGACTGTTCTCAGGTGTAAAATGTTCTGGTCAGTCGTTTTCCTTAGCCATCACTCAGGGCGCTGGACACAGTTGAATATTCACCAGTGCTTAGACAAATGTTTGATTGTCGTGGAAACATGTTTCATAGTCACACATTTGACAATATGTCCTTTTACAACACCCTGAGAGGCTCAAAGCACAAAGACGCTCAAATACCATGAGAACTGTTTACTAGGAGAACAAGGCGGCAGCCCATTAATGCTTGGAGATACTTCTTTTGGTGCTACAGCTGATAATAATAAAAATAAACCAGAATATAAAGAAATAGTCAAAGATTGAAATCAAATAAACCTTGAAAAGGATGAGCCCTTAGAAATTAGCGCTCACCAGTGTCTCAGTAACAAACCTTGAACCGTGTTTAGTAACAGGGAGGCAGGAGGAAATACAACCATCACCATCACCGATAGCACAAGACCACAACCACTACACTATCGCCACAATACTATCACATAATTCAATACAGCATCACTCCGTTAGGTCAAAAAGCTAAACTGCACAAGACAAGAAACAAACATACAATCAAGGTCAATTTTTTCTGGGTTAAAAAAACAACTCTTTAAAGGTCTAATCAAAATTACAGTGGGCTAGCAGAAGATAATTAACACGAGAAGAAGCTAGCTAATGCAGTTCCCACCACCACCATCATCCGAACCAAAACAGTCGCCAGACGATACATTAGTGCGTAACAGAACTGCATCTCGAATAGTTTCACTACTTAATGGGGGCCCCGAGGATACCCGAGGCTTGTTTACTGGTTTGCCGCAGCCGCCAAGTGCGGAGGATCAATTGAAAGCTTGTCGGTAATTGGGGGAACAGGTCGCTCGCCATCACGCGGCTTCCGCGTGCAGCCCGCACAGAAAGAATCTGCTAATTTCCAACCTCATTTGCGCACGTATCGCGGCGCGGCATCTCCACCCGCTGGCGGCAACGGGGTGGAAATGGGACCCGGAGTCCGGGCCTGCGGGAGGAAGGCAGCATGGCGGGCTCCACGTGTCATCCGATACCCCCTACCCCCCCCCTTCTTCGTGGAGATGAGATCAAACATGTATTGCGCCCCGCCACGCTGTGCGCACGCGCACTAGTTCTGCCTACCTGCACGCGTAGGACGTTCAGCAACTGAAGCGTGTCGACCTCGTGCTGATGACGTGGTGGTGGTGGTGGTGGTGGTGGTGGTGGCGACGTCTTCGTCTGTGTGTGCGTGCACGCGTAGGAAGATAAAGAAGAATGTTAGTAGAAGTATAAACGAAAATGTTAATAGGCCATTACATGCTTGCTTACTGATAAACAAATAAGTCAAAGCAAACAACAGCGAACCATCAGTTGAACCAAAGAAGAAACGAAGAGAAAAGAAAGAAAGAAAGAGACAGGACACAAGAAATAAAGAACGGGTAAACAAAAAAAGACAACCAAAAAACGACAAAAAAAAAAACAACAACAAAACAAGCAACGAAGAAAAAAGAAAGAAAACAATGAAATAAGCAACGAACAAATAAACCAAACCACGAAAACAAAGAAACCAACGCATACAAAAACAAACAAGTTAACAAACAAACACAGAAACATCAGAACCTACAAACATGCAAACGTCCAAACATAACAAAACAATATTTTTATTGGAATCATGGCCTCACCTCCCAGCAGTTTTTGAATACGTTTTCCTCTTAAACTCTTGTTGTTTTCATCACTAATTCTTCTGCACAAACTTCTCCCTGTGACCCAGACCGCTCTCACGAACCCTAGTAACAGTCTTCAGCAAGAATGTATCATGTCCTTTTTTTCTGTTAGGCGATATGTCAGGAGACAAATCACAACTGTTGGCGTTCTCGCCTGCCATCAACTCGCCTATTTCCTGGGCTCATTTTTCTCGCCATGCACTCAGGGTAGGCAGCTATTGATCCCCGCCGCTGGATCACCTGCCAGGAGAGGCGAGTGTCAGTTTAAATACTTCATGGCATCAATAAGCAAGGCATTCGATCCCGAGGACGGGGTCTGCAGTCAGCCTCTTGCCAGCGCCCTCTCAGAGGAAGTGGTAGTTGTGACCTCCCCTACCTTTCCTGTTACGTCAAGGCCCCCGACTGGCCATGTCTCGAGACCGTCTCAAAGACCGGCTAAGAAATAGAAATAAAATTTAGAAGAACAATAAAGCCATCAAAATAAAAGGGTCAGCTGGCACCTGATTAGACTGTAGTTCCGTAACAAATATGTCGTAATGAATTATGTATTTGTGGATTTTTAGTGTTTTAACCACGGACCTTCATCTACTGGATAAGTGTCTCAGTTTATATCCGGTGTAAGTCTAGGCTTTCCTTATCAGCGAGCCCGTGTTTCCGGTTCCGGTTTGCTGTTTCGAAGAGACACGGACCTTCATTTAATTTTAATAAAGGTCAGTGGTTTGCAGACATAAATGGATTCGAAAAAATGGACAGGTGCAAATTGTTGCATTGTTGGATGTCATACCAATACAGTGAGATGTCGTTATCCTCAACAAAAAGTAAACATCTATCCTCGTCGCCATCATAGCTTACAATATCAAACGACCTTAGCAAAGGGGGACTTCCCTATTGTCGTCTGCTAGTAAATGGCGTTGTCGTGAACTCAGTGCTACCACGGACCTTCATATGTGGCATTTATTAATTAATTAAAGTATAGGCTTTTTGTAACAGAATAATCTATATAATTGTTTCCAAAAAATCAAAAACAATGCTTTTTAAAAAAAATTGTTAGTGGTAGAGCAAGTCAATGGCATCTGTTGTGACGATGTTTTTATATGATAAAATTGACGATAAACCCACATGCGTTTTCTATAAACAACCAAAATACATTTTACAGAAAGTACTACTGTTGATTTTGCAATCAGTTTTCTTTAACAAGGTTCTTATGACAGAAAAGCTTAATTACTTCTAAAATTTCTTCGACGTTAGGAAAACCCGCCATTTTGAAATCGGAAACGGAAGTGAAAACCTAACGTTTGTAGGGTTTGTTACAATTGGTCACTCCTATGATAGCGCAAAGAGGCAACGAATGAGAGACACTCATCCACTAGATGAAGGTCCGTGGTTTTAACTGTTCTAAAGAAACGCAGAAACAACTTTTGTCAGAAACAAAGAAACAGCGACCTACAATATCCTCTTGAGGATGTGTTTTGGGTCAAATTTACTTCCAAACTGTAATGTTTGAACTCACTATCAGTAATTCACTGTCAACAAGTCATTGGAAACATTGTTCTTCGTGATTATAACTGCAGTTGTCGTTGCTGTCAAATTATTAGGTGTGTCATGCTGTCTCTTGTTGTGTCAGGTATCATTGTTATCAGTTATTGATTGTATCGTGATTAAGCTTAAATTTTATAAGGATTAATGTGGAAGAACGAAAGAGCGTGAATGACGTCAGTTGTTCCGAAGACGTGTATGAGTGATGTAAAAAAGTGAAGGAAATAACGTGAGAGAGAGCGCGAGGGACAGTTAGTGAGTCAGGGGGAAAAGGTAGATGATTAGTACGAGAAACAAGGACAGTAGAGTAGGAATTGTAAGAAGAATTTGTTGAGTAGGGTATTTAGGATTTAAATAGAACGATCAGTTGAGTAGGGTTTTAGGTATTCAAGTAGGAACAGCAGAAAAGGACTCGAAGGGTAGGGATTTTATTCTTTTAAAATAATTTAGATGTAAGAAACGGTTATAAACAGACTTTCTCATTTAATTGTATTTTTCTTCTTTTTCCATTTTATTTGTGATAAGTAAAGTAGATAGATTCGTCAGACAAAACATTCTTTTATTTTAATTTGTGTGAAAGAACACGTATTTGTCAGGCTCCGTGAGTGTGTCGAAAGCAGAGAGTGAATGATACACTTCGCGGTGGTCGTGAGATGTTAGCTATAATGCTTCCTTTTCTGTTTTGCTTTTCCGTTTGCTTGATTGCTAAAAGGCCGTTTCACGGCTGTGAAGCTGGTGAAGGGGAAATAGCTCTCTGCCAGAGTTAGTGCGTGTCGTCACTGTCGTGCGTTAGACTAGTAAATATGTGGGCGCCATGACAGGCGTTCGGAAGCCATTAAAAAGTTCGCTGGCTGTTTTGAGCCCCGAGTCATGTAACTCCGTGGTTTGAGCGCTGGCCCTTGTCCACGGTTCATCAAGCGAACGCAGCCCTTCCTTACCGACACAACCACGCAGCTCCTCCCCCCACCTCCCCCCCCCGATACAGTCACGCAGGCCCCCGGAGTACAGTCCGCGCACTCACATGGCGTAGGTCAGCTGTTTCGTCACTCATTAGCCCCCGCCAGTCATTACTTCTTTCTCCTCTTCCTCTATAATCGTCTTCGTATCTCCGGGCTTCCGTTAAGGTCACGTGACTGCTCCCGCATCCCTGGCGACTCTGAGGTTGCGCGCAAATACCGGAAGTCGGACAAGAGTTACTGTTCAGTGAGGCTTTTTTTTTTTAACGGGATCAATTTTCGTCGATTTACTTTCACCGCAATCACATGCCTAACGTCTCGGTGTCTCGCGAGAACTCGGCGAGATTTCTGTATCTCGCTGTTGCTTTATTGCGACAGATCGAGTTTTTTTGAGCGGACACACGAGACCTCGATGAGGGTTGCATGGCACGCATTACGGGGGTTGCTTTTCTGCACAGCCACCGCATTAATGCCACTGGCTTTTCAGATCGGCCACAATTATTCCAAAAAATAATTCCACCCGTTCTTTCCCCCACTTAAACCTTTCAGTCTTACCCTCTCTCTCTCTCACTCACAAAGAGGGTTTGCGTTCTCCGTCTCTACTGCCTCTGTCGGTAAACAAAGAGCAAATAAAATCTTGCTCTCGACCTTAATGAAGAAAGACACACAAAGCGTGTAGCAAGGGTAGAACTGCACAAAATTCAACTAGACAATTTTAAAATGTAGAGGTGTATTTAAGAATAAATAATTACACATGTCTAAGTAATAAGTTAAAATAATATCAATAATTATGCTTGAATTGTATGGAAATTAAAGTGCGTAAATTAACCCCATGTTTTTGTGACATAAGCTAACAAAAGTGCTAAGTTAAAATGTTCTCTGCTTTTGCCTCTTATTTATGTATATATATATATACACACTTAGAGCTATTTCTTTATTAAGAGAATAACTATGAGCAGTTAGTCCACTTATAAAGATGTGGCATCCATCCACATTTGTTGGCGGCGGCCTTTTTCCGTGCTTTCCTTTACCCTCAGGGGCTTATATAAAAGCCATGTGGCAGAAAGTTAATGGACAGTTATTGAGTAGCCAATAGTCATCACAATTTATGAGTCAAGTCCAGAGTGCGTGATGGATAACTTGGGTCAGGTCTGGTGTCCAGTTCCAGAAAGCAGCGAATATGTCTGTACGATTCTCGCAAGACACTCAAGACAAATTATTGTCGTGAATTGTAGTATTAATGACTAACATGGAATAAAGTCATCCACGCTTCATGTGTACCCCAGAGTCATTTAGTACTTTTTAATCTATACTAGACATCATCTTGATAAGATACCCACATTTATTTTTTAAATCACTGCCCTATATTTTCTTCTTTTTTTTTTTTACAAAAATTTCCTATGTTCCGGTTATCTGTAAGCCTTTTAAGGACCTGGCAGAATAATGGAAAAGTTCCGATTTTGGAGAGGGAGGGGAAAATTAAGCAAGGCAACTTATGAGGAGAAATTTTCACACACGAGCGAACAGCTCCTGTTAACTTCATTATAGACCCGGCAGCTGCCGACTGACAAACTAACCATGCACTGCAAACAAGATGTTTCTTTACCCAACGAAATATTTTAACGGGTCCTTCACCCCACCACACAAAACTCCTTGCCGCACGGTGCACCTAGTGATGATAATGTTCCGGCCTAACCCCCCCTTACCCCCATCCTGTATCCGAAATCTCTGCCTCCCTCCCGGCGCCTGCCGAGCGTTTACACTCTTGAGCCAGCGGAGCGGAACCCGCTCGTCGCCGTCTGCTGAACCTCGAGCTCGCTCGTGCCGAATGCGCCCCGAAGTGGGGTCGAGGGCTTCACGTGCATCGCTGCATCTGCCAGCCAACAGTGGAGCGCTCCCCCATCGCGGTAGTCGTTGCCATCGTCAGGTCGCTGTGCGTCAGCCGGACAGGAACATCAAGAGTACGTGAATGAATGAAGGTAAAGGTCGTCTTCTAACCTTTTTGTGAGGGAGTTGCTCATGTCCTTTTCCTCTCGCTACCTCAACCCTCTCCTCGAGAGAGGCGCATCAGCATGCACAAAAGTCCCTCAGCGGTGTGACGTCAGGGTTGTACATGGACACGTCACGTTGTCAAGGTCTCAGCCAATGGGAGAGCTGCGACCATATGTTAATTAAGTGCACAAATCAGACGTCGGTATTTTGATCACCTTCTGTGCATGATGATGATGATGATGATGATGATGATGATGATGATGATGATGACGACATAGCACATTCCTATGCGTTCATTCATCCTTTATCATTAATCTGACAACGCTTTTGTTGTATTGAGTATGTTTGATTAGACTGGTCGTCAAGTTAGACCACTTGGTTGTTCCACGTGCCCACGTTCATGAATGAATGGATGAACGAATATTTCTGCAAGCGATTTGGGGAAGGGAATGTGAAGTGACCGTTCCTAATGTAAAATCATCATCATCATCATCATCATCATCATCATCATCATCATCATCATCATCATCATCATCATCATCATCATCATCATCATCATGTTGTTATTGAAGTCCCAACATTTCTACAAGAAAGATCGTTCACCCTATTAAAATAGTTTTCTCGGGAGAAAAAGATGTTTTGTTCTGTGTAGTTTGATGCTCACTCTGGGACGAGTTGGTTTCACTAAACAGTGTGTCTGCTCCAAAGCCGAAAAATGTTGTCATCTGTTGTTGAACATTGTTTTTGTTTTCCTCTTTGCAGCAAAGTTGCCACTTTTCGTACCCTTTTATATGCACTTTTTCGAAAGACTAACTGTTATTCTTAGTTTTTTTTTTAAATCTTCGGGCACTCGATATTTTCTAGTTTTCTTCACTAATTTTTTGTGTGTGTTTGTTTTGTTTGGCCTAGGTATATAAACAGTCACTGTGATGTGTGGACAATTGTTTCCTTGCCAACTGACTGACTGACTGACTGACTGACTGACTGACTCACTCACTCACTCACTCACTCACTCACTCACTCACTCACTCACTCACTCACTCACTCACTCAAAAACCCTACAAATTACAGAACGAACATAAAGTTCACATTAAGTTGTATAAATTAAATCTTTTAAATTTGCTACAAGCACCAAAAACTATATTATAAAAATTAGTGCACCAGTATACACCAAGGTAGGGTTTGCGTGATGTTCCCATTTATTATTTATTTTCACATCACACTCAGCACGATTGAGTTTACGCTTTATTTATCAGATATCCACTGGGGCTACTAAATAAAAGTATATATGAACAATAGCGTTCCCTTTAGGGAAGATGATCTCTGTCAATATTCTCTTAACATCTAATGTAGGCCAATAATATGAATCAGTGCAGGCAAGGCCAGTGTTTATGAAGAAAAAAAATTAACATACAAAACATTTCAAAGATAATATGTACACACTGAAACATATCTTTATGATAATGTACACATACTGCCGTTAGCTAGACGACGACACAAACAAACCAGGTGTTTGTAATTATCTCCCCTAAATCAAAGAAGGAGTGTCGCGTCGTCGTTGTCATCTTGATCGCCGTCATCATCGTGTAGATCGCTAGAATCTCCCTGTGTAGAGAGGTAATTACTGGTTACATGATAATGCATCTTGTTCCTTTATCTTACATCCCCTTCCCACCTCTCTCTTTCTCTCGCACGGGCGCGCACACACACGCACACACACACACATACGCACAGACACACACATGCACAAACAAACACACACCACCACCATCAACCGTGCAGCAGAAGACATCATGAGTTGCCCTACCTGTTTACCCAGTTGCCTCCCTTGAGAGCGTGAGTACAGGTCGCTGGAAGCTCGTCACGCCTGAGTGCCGCGGATACACACGACACGCTTGAATGACTTCCGCAGGAAACTCGAATTACCCGCCCGACATCTCCCAAAGTGCCGTGTCGGGTAGTAGCGCGAGGTGTGGAGACGGGCAGTGGGTGGGTGGATGGGTAGGCGGAGCAGGAGTTCGATAAGGTCGAAATTTGCACAGAGAAAGAAGTGGTCAGTCCTTCCCAGGCTCCTTGCCGCAGACTCCTTGTAAATATCGCTGGCGATTTCCACTTTGACAATAGTTTTCACGAGCACCATTTTACAACAACGTCAACATTCTGTGTGATGCGGGAGCAAGGGGGGAAGGAAGGGAAGGGACTCGTCGGAGGGAAAGAGAGTGTCATACTCTGACATGGAACACTGTCGGGCAAGTTATTTCCCCTTCCTTCTTGAAGAATGTTCTGCCCCTTCCTAGGAACTCCAGGACAAGCGTCGGTAGGCAGCGGTGGTCGGACCCCGCAGTTAACTTTACCCTAGGGGTAACTTCAGAGAAGATGGTGGTTAGAAGCGACGTTTGTCCTTGATTTCCCCATCTCGCCTCGGGATAAAGACTTACCCTAGCGTCGTAACTACACCTTCGGGACAAAACAATCTGCACCGTTACAAGAAGTGCCTTACCACTGCGCTACCGGGACACCACAAGTAGGTCTTGTCCGGTCATCCATCATGTTTTAGACTGGCCGGAACAGGGAGTCGCCTATCGACCCGTGGAACGCAGACATTAGCTGGACGGGAGTTGTATTAAGCCCCATTCTTCTTCGTGAGAGACAATATTGCAGTCCTCCGATCCAACTAGTGTAGGCCGATGTCCACCGACTGCAAGCTAGCAGATACTGAGCGTTTTCTGCCAACAGATGTGCTGCTAGATACTGGACATTCATGCCAATAGATACTGGACATTCATGCCAATAGATACTGGATATTCATGCCAATAGATACTGGACATTCATGCTAATAGACACTGGACCTTCATGCCAATAGATACTGGACATTCATGCCAATAGATACTGGACCTAATGCTAGTAGATCCTGGAGATTCTTGTGCTACTGACTGCATGCCAGTAGATGCTAAGCACGTTATTGTGTATTAATAGCCGGCTAGTGCAGTAGATGGTGTTTTACAGTCCTACTGGTAATTATGATTATGTGTGCTGACAGACTAACCTAATTTAGTATTATTCGAGACATACATACTTGTGGAAGGCTACACAAGCCTTCAAGCAAATACAGTAGAGTATGCAAACTAATGGCGCATCTTGGTCTGCAGAATGGTATTGTGAAAACTAATATTGAAATGGTGAAACGGTAACAGATATTGTAATAATAATACTATACATAGGGGTGGGGTGAAATTCTGACCCACAGGTGGGGTATACTGGGTTATAGAATGAAAGCACCGGTGCCTTTGTGAGTAAAGCGTGTCCCCGGTGTCTTTCTCTCCGCCCTCCCCTCAAAAATATCTCCCCTCACCACCACATCACCCCCACCCCACTTACATTGACAGACGCTCGTGCTATGTTTTTAAATCTCATCATGACTGGAACAGAAATGAGCGGCCAAACTGGCGCGAAAGTAATTCAGTTAAGCCTACGATAAATTATTGACGAACGGACAAAATTAGAAGCACCGGGCAAAATTACTTATGGGCCACGTAACCAGTGCAAAGACAAACCCGTCACGCGTGAGGTCGTCCTCGAAATCTAATGAACTTGCGACTACACCATACAGTGCAGGCTATTTCCAATGGGCAGCGCTGTCGAAACTGATGTTTCCGAGCATCCTTATTATGAGAAGTTTGTTCTCTTGCTGAATATTCTCCCCACTCCCTTTCTTTCGGGAATCAGGGTGGTTTCTTTTCCAGTAGCTGGTTTTACAAGACGAGGTATTCAGTGATGGAAGTGGAGGGTTGGTATCCCTCTTCCAT
Organism: Marisa cornuarietis; assembly: GCA_004794655.1. Classification (NCBI taxonomy): domain Eukaryota; kingdom Metazoa; phylum Mollusca; class Gastropoda; order Architaenioglossa; family Ampullariidae; genus Marisa; species Marisa cornuarietis. The sequence goes on from SMMW01000018.1 coordinate 1,158,274, forward strand.
ATTCTGATCCCTAGCAATGGTGAACCACTTACAGCTAGACCACGGCCATTAAGCTACTGTATATGTTTTTTTTTTCCTTATTTGACTATAAACTGAAAGGTAATGCTAGAGACACCGTGAACCACTTACAGACAGACTACGGCCTCTAAGCTACGAGGTTTCTTTGCCTTACTTTAACAGATAATGTAAGGATAATGTAAGGATGTGTTCCTACGAAGTAGAGTGTTGGCTACTTGAGAGGAAAAATAAGATGTGAATGACATAAGAAAAGTGTGTTGGCTACGTGAGAGGAGAAACAGGAGTGAAATGAAAATTAAAAAGCATTTGCTATTTCTGAAGGGAAAGAGAATGCGGGTGAACTGAGAAAGGACTGTTCGGTGCTTGAGAAGGGAAATAAGATTTGAATGCAATGAGAATGAAAGGACTATTGGCTAGTTCAAGTAATAATCATGTGAAATTATATCGCGGTGCGTCACGACCAAGACAGATCGCACTCTCTTGCGAGTGGAAACAAAATGTGAATAAAACGAGAAAGAACTGTTGACTACTTGAGACAGAAACAATATGGCGTGGGTGGAAAGAGTAAGGGGTGCTTGCTACTTGAGGTGAAAACCAGAGCATGAGTCCCGAGCGCAACATGACTTTTCAAAGAAATTTGCTTAAGTCATTAAAAAACATACTTATTCCTGACAATCTGACCCAAACAAACATGTTTTTTTTTCGGTGGAAGTATATAAGTCTTTAGACACCATAATTCTTACCTGGGAAATGGGAAGGAGGTCAAAGCGTCACAGCAGTATGCGCGCTGATTGGACAACCATCCATAAGCAAATTCTTGAAGCTCTCTGATGTCAATAGGTAGTAAAGATGTAGGTCAGTTTGCTTGTGTTTTTTTACCCAGTTTAAAAAATTTCATATACGTTTTTAATAAGCTAATGTGTGCTGTTAATGTGTTTGAGTTTCAGCTCACGTCTGGCTCAGGATGACAGTTAATAACGGGAGTCCAGGGTTTGGAACAGCCAGTTGAAAACAAAAGAATGCTGGAAAGTTATTTAGTTGAAAAAAAGAGGCTTCTCGCATCGACGCCATTTTGGCAGGAGGTAGGGAAATATTACTAAGCAACTGATGTATCGTTCTCTCTCTCTCTCTCTCTTTGTTTGTATGTAAGCAAGAGAGAGAGAGAAAGAGCGAGAGAGAAAGTCGGGAAGGAGAAAGTTCACTTTCTGTCATCTGCTAGTGCCAGTTTCTTCAGATATCTTGGCAAATCTTGTCTTTTGCTTACATGTCGACTTTCTTTCTAGCTCATCCTTTCACCTGACTGCGGATGTTCAGTCCATCACTCGACGATATTTTATATTGATTGTTAATTCCCCATCCTTCTTTGATTTGCTCTTTCAATTGCTGTCGGCCTAATTGGAGTGCATACATTTTAGTGACCACTCAGTTAATGGGGTTTGCTGATTCCTCGCACGCCGTGGAGACACCCCAATGGCGGCTTAAGTTGGCTCGCGCTCAGAGTCACGTGATTGTCGCCAAAGGAAAACAGCCAATCAGGGAGCGACAAAAAGGAGTTGTGTTGCTGGAGAAGACGAGTTGGATGAAAAGACAACATTACGGGACGTCTCGAGTTTACACTGAGTCATGCGCGCGCAAAGAATCGACTGTTTTGTCGTCCTGCGCAAACCTGACTGTACATACGCTTCTGACTCAATTATTTTTTTGCTCCTTCACTCTTCGCCATTTTGCCTCTCTTTGTCATTAAGCCGCGGCCACTCTGGTTCTTTCTCGCACAGAAGATGAAACTGTGTCATTTAATTCCTTGTCCTTAAATAGTTTAAATATATTCACTCCGCTTAGTGAGATGGTATCACGATTTTCTTGTCCATCCCTTCTTGCAAAATAATCAGGGAGTTTGACAAAGAACAACACTATTTCCTTTTCCTTTTAATCTCTTTATTACAATCACAGTTCGAAGCTGAATGTTTTCTTCACTTAGCGTCTGTTCAGAGCGTAAAAGAGGGAGGAGGGAGAGAGAGAGAGAGAAAAAAAAACTATTTGGCGAGGGAACAAGACAATTTTCTTGCCCTCAGTTCGGCGTAACGCACTGACACAATTCCTTTTACAACCCTACTCTTTACTTAGCCTCATCGATCTCCTCAAAAACGTTTTTCGCCAAACAAATGACCGCCAAATATCGAAGGAGGTAGAGAAGGGGGACATTATCCGTGTGTCCAGTCCGTTGAATGCTCTCCCCTTATTTGTCTAGACCAGAGTCAACATGGCGGCGCTTCATCATCGCTCTCTCATCGATCACATCCTCTGTGGCCTCCTTGCAGCCCTGTTCTGAAAGAGAGTCGCCCGCTGGCGACCAGTGCCGCGCTTTCAAGAGCTGACACGAAGCTTGCTAACAGCTCAGCCGATACCCCATGTCTCAGTAGGCTAGTTTTTCTTCCTCTTCTTTACCTTCTTCTAGCTGAGAGTGAATGGCTGCGATTTGACACACATAATTGTGTTTTCTGCCAAAACATGGGCCATGATGGAAACTTGCCTCCAGCCGTTTCGTTAAAAAAAAGGGTTAGGAGAGGTCATTCTTGTTCTTTTTTGCTATCCCTCCCTCCCTCTCTTTCTCTAGTGTGTGTGTGTGCGCGCGCGCGCGCGCACATGCGTATCAGAAAGGGATTGAGAGAGTGAAAGAGAAGGAGATAGAAAATCCGGAGGAGGCCTTCAGGAGAAGAAGATCGACGCACTCCAGAGGAAGAATAGTGAGTAGCCATCAGCAGACAATTTCCTGCCCAGCCGTCTTGCTAACTGGAATGGAGTGGAATACAAACAGTAATTTCGTAAATTAAAGGTATTCACAGAAATTCCTTTTAGACGGATCAAAGCGCAGGGGCATATTTGATTGACATTGATTGACTCAGCGCCCACCATCCTCCCTGTGTGAAGAGCGCCTCACGCCAAGGGGAGACGATCTCTCCAGCGGCTGTTCAGCAGCGGCGGCCATCTTGAGGTCATGGGCGTAGTGCGCGTCACATTGTGCACGCGCACGAAGGTCTAGTGACTCCAGTCCCAAAGAAATACACGTAGTCATGATTTTCATTACTTTCCATGTCACATTGTCCACGACGTAGTCACGTCAATACGGCGGAGGACCTTCCTCATCACAAGGCAAACTTGTTGATGACAGTTGCACCATCGGTGCCTCGCCTCAACAGCGTTGTCTTGGAGTATGTATGGCCTTTCGAAAACCACTTTCGATCTGATGTTTTTGAAGATGGCGACATTTTATTTCTTTTCAGTTTGATAAACAATATGGGAGATAAATTTAGGTGAGAATTTCGACTTTTGGTTTCGTTTTTCTCCTACTTCCTGAAAGATATTTATAGCTTTGTTCTTTCTCCCCCTCTCTCTCTCCTTAAGACAATATAGGTGCACCTAACATGTTTGTGCGTGCGCATTTGTGTAAGCGTGCGCGATGAAGCGTTGAAATGCGCGTACGAGTGGACTAATAACATGAACTAAAGGACTTACATCGTGGTGTTTAATAGAATGTCTATTGTTGAATAAGTCACCATGGCATAATTGTACACGACAACCATTCGCAGAACTTGCCAGATATTGTCTCATATTCAGCAAAATGCATTCAGTAAAAAGCTAATTCTGAGTCTTTGTTCTTTTACACGCAGCATCGTCAACAGTTCAGGCTGTGAAAGTCCGGGCTGTGAGAATCCAAGTCTGAAGACGAAAACGACAGCCAGGCGTGGTCCCGACAGGAGAGGACTCAGCTTGTTCTGAACACAGCCCCGCCCTGGTGCGCGGAGGTCTAATTGCCCATTTCAGCGCCCCGTTCATCGACCAGGTCGCCGGCACCTTGGACTGACACTGTAGCAGCGCGGCGGGAGGCTGGAACAGCCGCTGTCCCCAGGTCTTGTCCGCCTCCAGCATCACGGCTGCACAAAAAGACACTGATCGCCTGCGACAAGACTCATCAGCCTCACTTCCGGTCGTTCCAAAAGAATGACCTCAGATCCGCTGACAGCATGATATGGCTAATGAAGACATCTGCGATGTCCCTGCAGCAAAATTACTTGTTAATCATGGCGTCTTCCAAAATCTGGAAATTTTGCATTTTTTAAAAATTACTTTCTGCATTTTATCGAAAGAAACTTAATCTGTCAGAAAATATGGTCAGTAAATTGCGTGTGTCACCTGACAGATGTCAGCACAAATAAAAAAAAAATATTCCCAACAACTCTTCACCTTTTTCTAATCGACATTTCCAATTTTTTTATGATTCCACCTCCTAATATTACATCACATCGCGTGTTTGAACCCTGTTCCCATGTTCAGACATGAGGGCAAGTCGATTAAAGAATCTTTACACTGATTCAAAAGGCTAAACGGAGGTCGACGGGAGGAAGTTCGAGAACATTCCCTCTTGTTTATTTCGAACTCCTTTCTCCTTTCCCCTGCTGTTTCACAATTGATGGTGCGATGCGAACAGCGACCTCGTGAAACAGGCGTGGGACAAAGTCCCTTCCTTCTAAAGGGTAACTCGAGCGCCAATTTATTTCATACAATAATACATTTTTATTATTTTACTAGTTCTGACGAAATGGTTAATTCGTTATCATATACTGATTTCAAAATCTTGGCCACAAATACTTGGGTACATTCTCTGACCATCACAGTTCTTACCTGGATTTTGCAAATAGGGTACAACCTCATTTCCCCAGAGGACAACTCAAACCTCTAGTATTGGCTGTGACCCTCCCCCCTTCTGTTCTTGCTAATTTTCTACCATCTTTCTCTGCAGAATCCCTATATTTTCTATGTTCTGTTACTCGGTGTCTTTTTGTGTTTTCTATCTTTGTTTTCTGTTGTTGTCAGTACTGTTGTTTATTCTTACGCCCCTCGTGTTCTATCCATGTAGTCCATGTCTCTTCCTCGTGTTAAGCGCTAAGAGCATGCTCTCTATGAGTGTGAATATGCCCTATAAAAATATTCATTTATTATTACTCATTATGTCAGAAATATCAATTTCTGTTAAACCAAGTGTGCTTTTCTAAAAACAAACTACGTAAAAAAAGTAAATTTGATAAATAAATATCAACTATAAATTCTGCCAAAGTGCTAGCAGTTTTAACTTCAATTTCATGTCTGACTGAAGTAGGTCTTTAAAAACTGAAATGAGAAATTAAACACGTGATTATTCCCTGCTAAAGGAACGGTGCTAGAAGATGATGATTCGTACACCCCGTGAAATCATCAATGATGGAAAAGGGAAAAGGATTTCTTTGACTCTCCACGTGATCGGCCTTTGAAAGCACGGACTTGTATGACTGGACTGCTTGCAGACGATTTTTTTTCAGTGACGTCATAGAACGAGGCTGGTTACGAAATAGCTTCCGGTTTATTCGCATTCATTGTTAAGGCTCGCCGAGACTAACAGCGGAGAACTTCGCAAGAGGCTCAGCGTTGGTCTCGGCAGACAGACAGCAGTCCACCCTATACACGTCCGTGTTTGAAAGTACCCACCGCTGGGAGGGACACGAAAGGCTGAAGCAAAGAGCATAGTCTCTTTGGCTGAAGGTCTTTGCTCGAGACTGCAGCTGTACAGCTGCTAGTCAGCGAGTACCAGACGCGGGGGACGGGGTCTACCTTGCGCAACGGCAAGTCTCTTGACCTTTGACCGAAAGTGTCTCGAGGTTTGTCCACTGGCGCCACTGTTGGCGGGGTGAGCTTTACTTTAGGGAAGGGAGGTCGCAGACAGGATTTGTTCTTCCTGCGAGTTAGAGACTGATTGTTCTTGCTACCCGAGCAGGATTTCTGGAGCAGACTGATAGTGATGCTAGAAAGGTAATCTCTGGGGGGTTTGTCTTTATGTTTGCGTCTTCTTCTGTTTTCGATTGCTTATCTGTATGTTTATGTGTTGTTCGGTTTTGGATGATGATGATGATGATGATGATGATGATGATGATGATGATGATGATGATGATGATGATGATGATGATGATGATGATGTCCCACCTATCAGAAGGCATCAAACGTCTTAAAAACTTATTCGCCATCATTTAAATCACAACACTATCGCTCTTGTCTCACGCACGCACGCACGCACGCGCTTAATGTTCCACAACAAAGGTAGTTTACCTGCCAGACTGTCGGAGGAAGGGTTCGCACACAAGTAACAACACCTCGAAAACTCTACAGGAAACTTGAGGAAGGCGGACGGGTAGGCTTCCACAAGGTCTCGAGGGCGATAAATCGTCAAAGTCATCTCGCCCAAGGGTAGCCTGATTACCAGGCGTCGACTGGTCGAGCCGGCAGATGGTCAAGATGTCCGGTATTAACTGCGATATAGCCGCCGGGATAAGATTTCAGGGATCTCGTGACTGGACTCTGATGAGTCTAATGACTGGTGCTTCCTCGGCTGCCCTCCCTTCCCTTCCCTCCCCCCCCCACCCGCTGGAACATCAAATCCCCAGACAAACCAACAGAAGTATGTTGGCGTGTTCACCTCTCGGGCAACTGTCCAGTGAGATGTTCTCTGTGTGTGTGTGGCTGGTGGGTGAATGAGCGCATGTATGTGTAAAGGTGGAGGAAGGAGGAAAAGGAAATGCAGGGTCAAGGTCGAAACAGAAGGTGAAGGAGGTTAGCTGTCTAGTATGGAGCAGGAGATGAGAGTTTGAGCTGTAAATCTTTACAGATAGGGATTTGAGCCGCCAACCTCAAATCATTAGACTCGGCGTCGGCGCTTGACAGCATCTCCTGTGATGTCCTCCCAGGATGTTCCATGACCAAGTTCCTACCAGTCTCTGAGACCGATGTAAAAGCGGTTATCCTAAAAGCTAAAGCAACAACCTGCGAGTTAGATCCGATGCCCACGAGCCTTCTGCTCGAGTGCCTAGATACTCTACTTCCTGCCATCACACATATTGTAAATGTCAGCCTGTCGTCAGGTGTATTCCCATCTCTGTTCAAGAATGCGGTGGTGAGGCCACTTCTAAAGAAATCCACGCTTGATGTCAATGTGCTAAACAACTACCGCCCAGTCTCCAACTTGTCTTTTCTCTCTAAGATCATAGAGAAAATAGTTTTGACACAGCTCTGGGCCTATTTACAAGACCACCATCTTCTTCCACAAGCTCAGTCGGCATATAGACCTTTCCACAGCACCGAGACCACTCTTATTAAAGTAACAACAGACATATTATCTGCTCTTGACAGTGGTGATGTTTCTCCATTAACCCTACTGGACCTGTCTGCTGCATTTGACACTATAGACCACTCTCTGCTTCTTCACAGACTCCACACCCTCTACGGGATTTCTGGACCTGCCCTCTCATGGTTCAACTCCTATCTCACTGATAGGACCCAGACTGTGGTAGTCGATGGTCAGACATCTCGCCCTGCTTCACTTTTCTGTGGCGTTCCCCAAGGCTCAGTACTTGGCCCAGTCCTGTTCATCCTGTATACTAAACCACTTTCATCTTGCATCCGGTCTCACCAGGTGTCTCATCAGTCCTATGCAGATGACACGCAGCTTTACTGTTCTATTCCACTAGCTGAGTCTCACTCTGCTATTAGCTCTCTAGAAGCTTGTATTAGTGATGTCAAGGGCTGGATGGTGAAAAACAAGCTTAAACTAAATGATGATAAAACGGAAGCCCTCTTGTGCCATAGAAGAAGACATCAACCTTCACTAGTCAGTCTGCCCAATCACATCAAGGTGGGCGACAGCAACATCACCTTCACGTCATCCGTTAGGAATCTGGGATTTATTGTCACCGCAGACATGACCCTTGATAAACATGTTACAGCTGTCTGTCGGTCTGCCTACTATGAGCTCCGTAAGATCAGTGCCATCCGTCACTTTCTCTCTACACGTGCCACCAACACTCTTGTCTGTGCGTTTGTTCTTTCACGACTTGACTACTGCAACTCCTTGCTGGCAGGCTGCCCCTCATCCCTCATTCAGAGACTCCAGAGAGTACAGAACTCCGCTGCACGTCTGGTACTTAGAGCAAGGAAACGGGACCATGTCACTCCTCTCCTTCGTTTCCTACACTGGCTACCCGTCCGTTCTCGCATTCAGTACAAACTGTCTGTGCTGTGTTTTAATTTCTTTGCAGGCTCCTGTCCTGACTATTTCTCTGAACTTCTCATCCCTTACTCTCCGGCCAGACAACTCCGCTCTTCCTCTGACAACCGTACTCTGACTGTTCCTGTCACCAGAACAACAACATATGGTCACAGGACTTTTGGCTACTGTGCTGCAAAACAATGGAACTCTCTTCCTTTCCATATCCGCCACCTTCCTACAATTGAATCCTTCAAATCTGCACTGAAAACGCACCTCTTCCTTGAGCACTACTCCTAGTCCACAATGCTAGTCCTTACCCCCCCCTTCCCTCTTGCTACTTTACCCATCACTATTTTTCTCTGTTCCTGTTACTTGATGCCTTTTGTTATCTGTTTTTGTCAGTACTGTCGTTTTCTTTCGTCCCCTGTGTTCTGTATCTACTTAGTCCACGTCTCTTCCCCGTTTTAAGCGCTAAGAGCATGCTCTCTACGAGTGTGAATATGCGCTATAAAAATCTTCACTATTATTATTATTAACCTCGCCAGCCAATACGTCTAGAAATGGAAATGTCTCTACATTTCTCTTGTGACCGAGAAATGATAACTCTCTCTCCCTTTTTATTCTTCTTGTTAATTTTCATCATCATCATCATCATCATCATCATCATCATCATCATCATCATCATCATCATCATCATCATCATCATCATTTAAACCAGTTGCATACAACGTTTTCTTGTGGTTCCAGTGCTTAATGGGTATTTCGTGTGTATTATTAACAGGAGAAGATACAATTGCCACAAGTATCATCTTTTCGTGATGAAGATGGTTTGTCAAACCTGTTTCCTGATACTAGACTAATGCATGACCCGGGCATGGCTGACCTTCTGTTGGTGCAGCTGCTGCTGTCTTCACCAGCTTGTAAGTAGTTTGCAGCATAAACACAAATTCTAGCCTGGGTGTCTAGCCTAAAGAAAAAAAACCAGGAAGGTCAATATCAATTATTATTATTATTATTATTATTATTATTATTATTATTATTATTATTATTATTATTATTATTCCTTCGCTTGAAAGATTGCGGCAAGCTCCGACTTTTTGTGCTTGTGGTTCTTTCGATTCGAATATCAGTGATGGATCGCCATGTCTGTGTTAGACCTCAGCTGGATTTATCTGCTCTCTTACTTTGTTTTTTCAGAGATATTTCATTTATTATTTTATTAATCCCCTTATAACAAACAGTGCGAACTGACGGGATCTACCTTCGACACTTGCTTACTCATTCGCTTCAGTTTTTTTAATTTTTATTTTTCAGAATAGTGATCTCCTAATGAAGGAATCACCCTCGGCTGTTGACTGTAGAGTGACTGGTCAGTAATCCCTTAAACTTGCTAACTCATGGTCTCCGAGTTAATGTGCTGCTCGCGATGAATGACTTCGGATATTTCTTCCTTTTCACCTCATTGATTCCCAATGTCGGGAATTCTTTGGGCGGTCCGGTACAGTGAAGGTTGGCTGTCCTGGGTTCAGTTCTCGTCTCGGGCACGCTGTTCTTTCTCTGCATGTGGCATCTGTTTACAGGGCTGGCTGCCTTGCCGTGATATAACCTTAGTTGCTGGATCGGCGTAAAACACCAATTAAAACCAAAAAAAAGTCGTGAACTCCTTTAATGTGAACAGTGCAATGAACTTGTTGGCTGGGATACTGCGCTACACAACTTACCATTGTTGTCGTTGTTGTTGTTGTGAAGAGGTTCTGGGTTCAAAGCTCGTCTCGGGACACTGCATGTGACACCTGCTTGCAGGGCTCACCGTCAGGTGTTTTCTCCAGGTTTTCTTCCACCCCTCCTCCTCCTTCATTGCTCCCTCCCCGATAGTGCGAAATCGTCTCATGGTAGAAGCACTTTTACACTAAATCAACCAACCTTGTAAACTGGCGTCACGTGCAGAGAAAGATCATTGTGCCCGATGCCAGATCTGAACCCGGTCCTAACTATACTGGTGTCAAGCAATACAATGCAACTTTATTTACCCACTAGGGCAATTCCACATAGTGCCCTTGCTCCCCTGGACCGCCCCCAAGATACCAGGTCATGGTGAAGGAAAATTTCTCCAATTCACTCTAAAGTTACATACATTGTATTCACGCCGTTGTGTCCCAATTATTATTAACTAAAATAAATAAAAACTGTTCTAGAAGATCATTCTAATATAGTTTGTATAAACACTTGAATTGACATACACGCATTTTTTTCCTTAATATTGTTTACTCATTGAGCTGCAAAGCAGAACCATTGGAAATTCATCTTATATGACTCACGGGGTTAAAGGTAATCTGCTGAAGCTGATAATGGTAGCAGGGGCCTCTCAGAGCAGACGATTGTTCTCACAACTGTCAAAATCCCCAGCACCCAGCTTTTACAAAAGGAGAAATGCCACTACAACACAGATGTTGCCCTTCTGTTTGTACTCACAGCTGTCAAGTCCAGATCCCAATTTGCAAGAGATCGTTGAAGGAAAAGAAGGTTTCTTCTTACTCCACATCACATACCAGTCACCCCCTGACATGTCGCAGCTTTTCCCCTTCGCACATGAGCTGCAGTTGTTCACAAAACTGTTCACTTCACATATAACGAGGACGAGGATCTTTTCAAATGTGGCCTTGTTCTCGAGTTGCTGATTAATTAATAGCAATTAATTTAGACCTCGTTGTTTCCGGTGCCGGCCAGACTGTCGTCGATAAGTGATCTCCGATGTTTGCTGGATTTCTTTACCCTGAATCAATGCTGTCATCTTTATTGAATTCTTCACTTATTTCTTGCTTGACAATACCCAATGAAACAAACACCAGATCGCTTTCCACTTGTCCTTGTCGCCCCAAAAGCTCTTCCTCTGTGTGTGGGCAGGAAAGGTTCCGGTAACATTGGGCAAAACAGTTACAAGAGACCGCTGACTGCCTCCTGTCTAGTGGCTTGTATTACTGGCAAACTAATATTGTATTTGTACGACGACCGAACAATGACTCTAGAAGGTAATTGTTGTTCGTTGTTCTGTTTTTTGCCAGAAGTACTGTCTCTGTGTCACCAACACCCTCTTCTGTTGTGGCTCTCTGATGATCAGACCATGTGGGTTGTGAGAAGAGCACATTGTGATGGGTGTCTGTGTTGATCAGACCTCACCGATGATTTTGTGTCGTTGTTATCAAACGGTGCTTATAACTGTGATATCGCCATATTGCAGAAACCATCTTGTGTTGTGCTAAGATTATGCAAATGATCTTGAATTGCGATCAGACTGAGCAATAGAATGTGAGAGACAGCGCCAATGGCCTTGTATTGCAATCAGATTACAGAACATCTGATGTTATCAAATGACTCAAATGATCAGATTCACACAAATGAATTTCTTCTAAGACGTAACGGCGATGACTAACAATTTGTCGTTAGTATCGGGGTTCTTTTTTCTTTCAAAGAAGGAAAAGCAGGAAGAGAAATATTTTCCAATGAAAACCAAAAGCCCGTATGTTTGTTGCTGGGAACACAAGAAACAGCGTCGTACTGAGGCCAGCAAGAAAACACTTATCTCGACAAATTCTTTCTGACATGGCTAGCGACTACAGACCGAGGCTTTTGTTATCACAGAGGTGGCGCGTCAAGTGAGATCAGCCCAATAGATGGCCTGATGTCACTCAGGATAGCAGCCATTGGGGGGGTGGGGGGAGGGCTGGCGTTTGGGGAGGATAACTGATGATGTAGGTGAGAACAACCTCCTCTACTTACACTCTAGATCCCCCCACCCACCCTGCACCTTCAGCACTTTCACGCCAGGCGTCGTCTCTGGCCAAGGGGGGTGGGGGATGAAGGGGTAGTGTGTGAGGAGGGGGGGGACAGATTTCCTCAGCGCAACCTCCGTGGCGCCATCTAGTTATGCCTGTCGTGCGGAAGACGTGCGGAGCCGTGCAGCTGAGATAAGCCTCATGGGGGTGGGGGGGAGTGAGAGAGAGGGGGAGATGGGGGAATAGAGAGAAAGAGAGGCGGGCAGGTGTTGCTTTTTGTGCCACGGAGACGGTCAGACAGCCAGACAGAAGGCAGCGCTGCATTCTTTTCCTGCAAGACAACGCCAGGAACCCTCATATCTGCCACACAACAAGAAACAGCTGCTTGTAACCCTTACCTACCAATCTTTTCCTCTCTGCGTGTGTGTGTGTGCGTGCGTGAACGAATGTTTCCCCAAGTTTGGTAAAGTTTGTATATGTATGTAAGCACCTTGCCAAATTTGATCCAAAGTTTGGCTACATTTGTCCATATGTGTCCAAGAGCCTAAACGAGAGAAAATAAGAGAAGGGGGAGAGAGAACGCGAGAGAAAGAGATGCGGAATCAGCATGTTATTTAATTGGAACTCATGTTTGTTTGTTTGTTTGTTTGTTTGTTTTGGGGGGAATGTGTACACGACGACTATCTACAAAATTTGTCAAGTTGTTTAAAGTCTCGCCTGTAAGAAAGAAAGATTCCAAGATTCGACTGTCATTCGACTCAGATAAATGGATCGACCCCTCGTCAGTACTGTGGTGTCAAGACAACTTAACTATTTTATGTAATTAAAAATAAAATTAAAGAACACATTTTGAACCCCTCCCCCCATTAAAAAAAACTTACAATATTGGGGGGTAGGGTGATGGATTGGTGGAGGAGATTGACAGACGAACGGGCAGACGGTGCGAAACCGGGTGGAGGTTGATGAGGATGCGGAGAGGGGTGTTAAGCGGATTGTGTGACGCCGATGGCGGAAGCAAATGAGAGGAGATGGGGTAGGGTGCAGAGGGATTGAGATGAGCACCTGTCAAGACTTGTTAGCACAGAGAGGGAAATAACGTCTGAGAGTTATTTACTCCTGCGTGAGTCTGACTGGGCCCGCCATTTTTGTCATTTTTCGAAGCTGCTGCTGCTGCTGCTGCTGCTGCTGTTGTTTCTGTTGTTGTTGCTGTTCTTGGTGTGGTTTGCATGGTGGTCTGATTGAAAAGCACTGACGGCAGTGAGCTACAGTTGTCAGACAACGGACCTACCCGGTGAACGATAGGGTGAGCGATGGTCTGGTAGGCATCCAGGATGGACCGGTATTGCGCGTCATCCTATATCTCTCACACACACGAAACGACCAATAATGAAACCCATATGCTAATCGAGATACACGTAAACAATAATTAAGTTCATACGCTATCCTTATGCTTACAATAAACACCAGACTTCTAATAAAAGACTCACACTTGTAGAAGGAAACTGGAGCACCCGGAAAACATCTGACGAAGACAAGGGAGTTATACACACTCCACAAAGACAGTGACCCCGGCTTAGAACCCAATTTGTTTTCTCATCGACGGTACAGCGAAAGCGAACTTACTATACACCAATATCTGATTATACATGCGTGATATAATTGTTCGTAATTTGTATACGCACAACGCTATTTTGCATGACCCAGATGCAGGGTCTCTACAAAATTAAACATGTAACGTGATCATGGAACCCTTCAGCTGTTTCGTGGATGGCAAAAATGGCTGATGTAAGACTGATGCCTCGTATGTGTTGGAATACGAAATCTCCTCAGTATCCGTTTGTTATCAGTTAGTTATCCCTTTGAACTCCTAAAAACAACATGAGACTTAGACTGGCGGCGTCATCTTGGTTGTTATCGTCACAATAATGACCTATGACGTCAATTATCACACCGTGACGTTCTGAGAACGGCGATTACGCCATTATCAAAGTGATGACGTCGTTATGACGGTGGTGACGATTTTCTGCACGGGGAAAACATGACGTAGCTCATGAAAATATAATTCTTGTGACGTCAGTGTCCGCATGGCGCTGAAGCACTCTCCCCGCGACACTGTGCCTCACTGTCCTTCACTGAGCCCCACTGTGCCTCACTGAGCCTCACTGTCTTTCACTGAGCGTCAATGCACCTCACTGCGCCTCGTTGTGCCTCACTGTCCTTCACTGCACCTCACTGCGCGTCATTGCTCGCTTCATTCCACAGATCATCACTTAACGATGTCGTTCGCGCAAAGTTTTCGTTTTTCTTCTTGCCTCATAACGAGGTTCAACTTTTTGGTCACGCAACGTGGCAAGTGCGGGTCGGGAGTGACACAAGACGTGTGCCATTTTCAGCTCTGGCCTTGTCACTTGACTCCACGCCAAGTGATGGCGCATGCCGTTGGGGATATTCTGGCCACATATCATTTCCCGCAATGAACTCCTTGTCCAGTGCAAACAGGAGAAAGTGGCCACCATTCCTGCGAGAAGATGCTGGCGCTAGACTGGCCGCGTAATCAAACGCGACAGCAGATCCATCGCCAAGACTGATGCTCGGCATCGGACTCCCGAGAGAAAGCGCAAATGTGGTCCAGCCACACCTGGCGACGGGCAGTAGAGACAAAAGCTGCGGAGCCTGAACGACAGCTGGAAAAACCACCAACAAGTTGGCCCAGGACACGCAAAGCCGGATGACCTTTGACGCTGTTCTTCGTGGCTTGACGAATAGTGAACACACCGCATGTGTATTGTCACTTATTACCTAATAATACAAGACATCACAGTGTCACGTGACAGGCTAGGTCTGCCTCGCACAAAGGCAATGCAGTGTCTGTACAACATCTACGTCTGCTTTAGTTGAAGGACATGATTTGTATATCGTTAGGAAACCCGTGATAAACGCCGGTAGTTAACTGTCAAGGCCGTTTTTTTTTTTCAGCTACCATACACACCCTTAGCCAACCCTCGAATACAAGCGGTGAAGTTCGTTCTCATTAGTGAATGAAGTGTTAGAATTCTCACTTTTGTTGAGGCCAGAGTCAGGTACCCATTCCCCCCACCCCATATGGGTCGACTATTTTGCTCGCGGCGCTATGCGGGTATCGAACCTTGGCGCCAGCGCTCTACCAACTCGTCTATTCGCTTCTCAGACGCTTCGATGCTGTCTTCTACACAACAATAATTATAGCATCTCTCCCAATACGACATCTGCTGTGTATGACATTTTTGTGAGCACTGCACGTGCACGCAGCATGCATTCCAACCAGTGTTGCTGCAACACAAGGCTTGTTAACGTTTACGACAGTGGGGTTAACTTCCCGTCACAACTGGTTTTTCTCCGTGCAACCATTAAAATAAATACATGCGAGAGAACTCGAGGACGACGGTTCTCCTGCACGCAGCATGGATTCACCGCGATCTGTTTTCTTGGGGATGATGCTGGCTTCTGTTTGATGGCCGTCTTCTACTCGTCATCTCTGAGTCACAGAAAAGAAAAGCGGGGTTCAAGAAGGCCATAAACAACCATCATCTCTAATCAGACCTAAGAAACTTTCAACAGCACCCTAAAGTACAGCGACCTCGTTCAAGATCTTCCGGAAGTGGCAAACCCTATCCTCGCTGGCAAACCTCAGTGGGATATTGCCTCTCCTGCTCCCCTGGAGACAAAAAAGCTTAAAGTAGGAGAGAACAAGTGAATAGTCACTGACGTGAGCTTTGAGGCCATTTCTGGAGGAAGGAGGGTGCAAAGCAATTCGAATCGTTCAAACTGTGAGAGAAAACAGAATTTCCTGGATAACAATTATTCTTACCAGCAAGTAGGTCAAAATTTTTCTGACATAAGATGAGCAGTTCTGTCGATCTCAGTGGAATAGCTCAATGTAACGCAGAGGCGACTTCAAAGACAATTTAATTGAAAGTCTTGAATATACTGACACAACCCACTCACATACGCACATACACACATACCCACAAACGCACGGACAGCCAGGAATCAGATCCTCACAATTTTAAGACAATTTTGCGGAAAATACCAAAAGGGTGGAACATCAAAATTCCTCTGACTCTCATCTCGACCATCTTTTTCTGATTACTTCCACAATCTTTAGTACTTCCTCCTTGCAGAAAGTGCGTGCGTGGGTGCGTGGGTGCGTGAGCGTCAGAGAGGGACAGAGAGACAAGAGAAAGATAAGATCTGACAAGGCGCCTCTGTAGCGGGTACCCACTCGCCAATCGTGACAGGATCATTACACGGCTTGTCCTCATAGACAGCACCGTCCTTCTGTTTGTCTGTCTGACTCTCTTGTTTGGCTGTTTACGCCTATACGAAGATATCTACAGTGTACTATATTGAGGGGAGGGGGAGCAGGGAGAGGGTAGATAATGGGACGGGGAGATAATTTGGAGGCGGGAAGGCGTACTCTCTATTATCTGCAACGTGACGCTCTCCGGAGACGACGATGATGAAGTGGACGACGAAGAGCATTGCCGGCGGGTGGTCGTGGTCGTCGCTGCTGGTTGCCGGACTTGAGTTTCACGGGCCAGGAATCAGACTGTACGAAGAACGATGCTCTGGCCACCATGAAAAATTCATGCCTGTTCCGTTCTGCACGGTTTCTCCTCTCTCTCTCTCTCTCCCCAAAATGTATTCTTCTGATTGAAGCAACCATTCATCTGCAATCTCTTTTCGTCATTTAATCTTGTTTTTAAGCCTCCTCTAGGCCCTTTCTCAGCGTGCTCGCTCTCACGAACAGACGTATTGGCTGGGATTCTCTGAAATACATCAACCGTTCATCTACAGTCTCTTCCTTCTCCTTCGTATCACGCCTGCAATCGACAGTTTTACTCGTTCTTCCATCCATCCATCCTTCATGTTTCCCACTGACTGTTTTCAGAAGGAAGGTTTCTATTCGTGTCTCGGTGACAGAAATCTGGACAAGACTCTAGACACAATGTAAGGCTTTGATGAGCTTGTGCCAGCCTTCGCCGATGTTCCTCGTTTCACGCTTCACAACCCTGGGAACCCTACTTGCAGACAGGATATATGACAGGATAATTACATTCGTACGTGTGTGGGCAAGGGGGGAATGCCGCAGGGTGGGGGTGTGTGTGCCTGTATTACAATCTGGGTATGGTGGGGATTTTATGGCTGTTGTTGTTTTCAGCATGTTTTGAACGTCGGAAAACGGAGACAAAATGTAAAGACCTCACCCACTCACTCCAACAAAAAAATTGCACCCCATTAGACCTTTAATTTCCTCACCAGGAAAACCCTGTAATACACACACTCGACATTGCTGTCGGTTTTTTTTCACTTGGATATTTAAAGAAAAACTAAGGCACTAGTTCGTCAACTAATTATTCGTTTGTGCTGTTCACCAGAAGACAGATCTCCCGCACCTGCATCCATCACGCTGTGTGCTTCCTCTCGAAAATCAGGGTGGGGAGAGATGGTCCAGGTATCGGATGTCGCAGTTCGAGGGTGGTGTCCATTTTAGCGGCAAAAGATGCTGTGACGACAGAGGACAAAAACACAAAGAAATAAATAAATTAGCAGCTGCAAATCACCTGTGCGGCTGCTCATATCTGCAATGCCTGTTGCTGGCTTTTCGTTCCACTTCTTGCACACCTGGTGTCGAATGCTGATTTGTTTTTCCCAGCAAAGTATAGAGATCCACCCGAGTTACGGCTCGAAAAAAACCTGATATTCTGAAGCCCAACCAGAGCCAAAAAAGAAAAAAGAAATGGAAATAACAGCTGGTAACACGTTAATACAAGCAGTGTTGTGATTTATTACTCAGGAATAAAAAATGTTCGAGTTCCCATTATTGGAGATGTCAATCTCGATCAGACATTCTTAACTGCCCGTAGGAACTGATTCAGAACGATTCGCGAGAATGCAAAAAGATGACAGTATGGTTGCTTAGTATGCAGAAAAATAAACCCATACGTGGAAGTATATCTACAGGAACTGAAATGTTACACCTGTGTAGAATCTATTCATGATGATGATGATGATGATGGATCGGTGTCGGATCGTTCACTCTCAAACAACTTTCACGATCCTGATGAAGCCGGCGTTTCTTTGAAGGGGGATCGACTGTGATCGCTGATCCTTTCCGAACCAGGTTCAGACACACAGAGATCGCCGGATACGAAACTGGAATCGATGTTCATCGTTGAGCTTCCCGAAGCAGGCAGTGATCAGCTTTCAAGATCTCGGATTGTTTCCCCAGCACGCGCTGACCCCTAATAAAACAAGGCCCCGCGTTCGCGGCTCGTGTTCACGGCTCGTGTTCACACGAGCCCTCCTCGTCCTCCTCCCTGTCTATCGATCCATGAGGGTGATAGATGGCGGTGGCACGTGCCAGTGGTGCCATCGATGATGCCAATGGTCGCTGCTGACGTTTGCCCTCCCCCACCTACTCCAGCGTCGTGACCCCTGCCCACACACGTCGGGGTGGCTGGACTGGGGGGACCTGTTGCGATGGCGGGCGACATATTAGATCATTAATTGTCGTGACTCCACTCTGTTGTCCACAGACTACCGGACCCTCCGTGTGCGGCTGGACTGGGGGAGACAAGCTGCGTGAGTGAGTGGATGTGAGGGATGTGCTGGGGAGCACGCAGTCTGGGCATGTAGCTGTGTGTGTGTGTGTGTGTGTGTGTGTGTGTGTGTGTGTGTGTGTGGTTTATTTTTTCTCTTTGTATGTATTTGTATGTCTGTGTTTATGTATCTGTGGCTGTGTATATCTCTGTGTGTTTGTATTTGTGTGTGCGCGCGTGCGTACGTCCGTGGTTGCGTGTTTTTCTTCGCTCATTCACTCGCTGTCGGAGTAGGGATTTCATCCTCACCCCCCCCCCCTCTCGAACACTCCCCAGCTCATTACCCTTTTTTCGATTTCATCCCCTCCCTCCTCAAGCTTTCCCCAGCCCCTGGCATCTCGCCTCATCTTTTGTCCGGTCTCTCTATCCCTTCTTGTTTCTCCTCCTTTTAATTTTTCTTAGATCGACGTCACCCGCTCATCCGCCACTTTACGGACGCCAATACCAGCTAGTCGTTTTTCTTTGACATTAACGGGTATCGGAGACGGGGTAGGCGGGGATGAGAGGAAGTGGGTGCACCGAGTAAATTTCATCTCTATCGTACTACTGTATAACTAGTCCTCGGTAATCTTTTGATTGCGGAACATTGACTTTATTCTTTTTTTGTTTGTTTGTTTGTTTGTTTCAATCCTTCCTGTCCTTTTTATTCTTTCTTTTTTGTTTTATTTCTTTCTTACATTTTTCCTTTCTTTCGTCATTTATTTCCTTCGTTCATTGTTCCTGCCTTCATTTCGTTTTTCTATCTTTCATCTTTTGTTTTTTTTTTATTCCTTTATTTCTCCTTTAATCGTTCTATTTTCATTTCTTCTTTTCTTTACTTCAGGTTTTTTTCTTCATTCATTTCTTTTCTTTCAATATTTCAGCCGTCCTTTCCTCATCTTTTCTTCTTTCTTTTCCTTATTTATTTTTTGCAATTTCTTTCTTTCTTTCCTTCTTTCTTTCTTTCTTTCTTTCTTTCTTTTCAAGAAGCCTTAGGATGTCTGCTGCATTATGTCTCAAGACGTTTCGTCAGCAGCACCCCCTGTGCGTGAAGGTGTGCGCTTGTACTTTGCATGCACATACATGTCCGTGTGTGTGTGTGTGTGTGTGTGTGTGTGTGTGTGCGTGTGTGTGTGTGTGTGTGTGTGTGTGTGTGTGTTCAGCAGAGTTCACTAAGACGTCATAGCAGACGACTCTCCGGCAAGATGTCTGAACTTCTATCTCTCGCGTAAATGAGGCCTGTAAGGTTGACGTCATCACCTGCGAGTGACTTCCCTTAGTTGGGGTAAACAAAGCCGCCCACGAAGCCGCCAGCTTCGTGAGATTCGAAAACTATAAGACCAAGACATTATTGAGCTAGTGTTAAAAAATCTGAATTCGCCATATGCTAAATATGGAAATAAAGTAGTAAGTCATTCGCATTTTTTTTTCATTGTTAAGTCATGTGTGCTAGTTCTGTTACTTATCCAAGTGCAAAACTATGTCAGTTATGTTTACAACAGGTGACAGATGAGTGGCCTATACCGAAATCACTGAATCAATTCTTTAACAATGCCTTTGCACCATGGGTCCTCATTAAGCTCATATTCATATGTCTAACTCTGTTGTATATAAAGATGATAATATTTTATACTATGATATAAATATCTTACTTAAAAGATGTATATTATCCATCCTGTTTTGTGGAAAAATATGTAGTAAAAATCGGATGAACTGAGTTTTAGATGTAAGGTAAGGTCTATAACTTTGTGTGTTCTTGTTTTGTATTTTTAACAAACATTGATAATCAATATAAATTTAATATAGCATTATTAATAGTTCATCACAGTTTAGATTGTCATATATAAGCATACAAATCAAGATATATATATATATATAGGGAGACACTAAGATAGAACCCTGACTTTTAACCTACTGTAATTAAAACTGACCCATGGATTTCAGAAGTTTTTAAGTGGTGGATGAACATTCAATTAGAATATTCTAATCTTAAAATTAATTGTAAAAAATGATATGATATAAGACAGGAGTACAAATTTTCTCTAAAAATAACTGATGATTTTTATAGTCCTCCTAAAGCTTAACTTTAAGGAAGAAAAATTCATAAGCCTTATCAAAACCAAAAACAAAATGGTTAGTTTATCCTAACTGCACGATTCAAACAGATGGGAACTAAGTTCCAGGCTTCTTTCCAAACATCTTTTAACATTTCCTAGACAGCTACTTTTACAATAGACCATAAAACAGTACATTGATGATATATGATTTGAACAAGAGATCTGTAGCATCAGAGATGCTGCTCTTTCTGTCAAACAATACAAGTGACAATTGAAAAAAAACTAACAAACATCTATATGTGTAAATGAATATCTTGATGAAGATCTATGTGTTTCTATCAACCAGTGTGTGTGTGTGTGTGTGTGTTGCACTGAGTGTTGTGTGTAGTTTGTTTTGCGATGTGTGTGTGTGTGTGTGTGTGTGTGTGTGTGTGTGTGTGTGTGTGTGTGTGTGTGCATACGCAAAAGTAAGAGACAAATAAGCAGCATAAAAGTGCTAAGTAAAAAACAAGCTAAAATATTTTTTCAGAAGTAACCATAAATTAAAATTTAGCTTGATAGTTTGCAGATAAGCATTGAACCCGTGCACTGCAAACTTTCCAAGTTTATGACCTTTTTAGACTTAACAAAACTCTCCTTGAATCTTGTGTTAGTTATCTCTTTGCCTTGATTCATTTTCAAAAGTCACCAAAGTGTTTTATTTAACAATAGTGATTTAACATCCTTAAAATAATTCGTACCCAAACAGACAAAAAGAAGCTAAGCTTATGACTTTAAGGATAAATTTAGGTTTTTGTAGCTTTAGAGAAGTAGTGTGAATGAAAGGACCACCTATCAAAATTAATTAAACTGATATGTTAGTATTTTATATTACCAGTTTTTACTAGATCTTGCAGTCAGAAAAATGACTAAATTTGGGGTACTGCATGATGCAGTCTGTATTTAGTTCTTTTTTCTATTTTGTTTTTCTATTTTCTTTTCTATGAAATATTTTATGCTTGTTTTGAACAAACTGTACAAAATGAACAGCCTTTCCATGAAATAAAATATTCATAGAATACGTATTTTTTCGACTGTTATTGCTATTAAATAACAGGCACATACAGCTGGTGTGGCCAATATTTTGACTAACCTACATAAAAGTCTTGAAGGCAATGAGACCGTATTCTTTGAGTTGGCCCCACTTACTATCAGTAACTATGTAAGCGAATTACAACTGTGACAGTATAGGGACTTTTAGTAAGTTGTGTTGATTTATTAGTCAGCTCAAAAAAAAAACACACACACAAATGTATGTAGATTATTACACATAATATGACCATGTATTTTTCACAGAAACAAATCCTGTGAAAACAGCTTTTAAATGCTTAAAAATGCGATGGTGCCTCACTGACAGCACACAGCTGCTTAGTCTTGATCGTGTTTGTTTACCTCAAGTAAGGGCAAGTAACTCTCGCTCACATCAAACCTTACAGGCCTAATACACACAAGAACCTAAGGCCATGTTTCGAGGGCTCTGATTGGTTTATCTTTGACCTTCTTGTCCCATATGCAAATGAGCCAGCCTCGTTTTCATAAATCGTACTGTAGTTACAGAAATCTTTCTGTGTGAAGAGAAATCTTTCTTATACGGAGAGACTTGAATTGTATAGCAAAAATGCATTCTGTAGCTACAGAATGGAATTGTATATAAAAAATAAATTGAATAGCAGCTTCTGAGTATAATATAAATGAAATAATTTGGTTTTACCGAGTTCTTCTCTCTCTCTCTCTCTCTCTCTAGCTAGAGAATGCATTATGTACGTACAGAACTCATTATGTAATTTAAAATGCCTTCTGTAAGTACAGAACGAGTTCTGTAACTACAAAATGCTTTCTCTAGCTAGAGAAAGAAAAAAGAAAATTCCCCTCTTGTTGCCCCATACGAACACTGCCTCCACTCCTCTCTCTCTCTCTCTTTCACACACACACACACACACTTTCTCTCTAACTCATTTCACGAGGACCTAAAACCAGCGGCCATGCCATGTAATATATACACCCTTCTTACCTGAGTACTGTGACGTCAGTGGAAACAGACCATACCTGCTCCCAATTGCGAATCAGCGAAACCTCAAAGGCCTCGGCCCCGACAGACTCCTGCGTGATTTGCAGCTTGAACTGCGCTCACCCTCCTGAAGAAGACCGGGTGGCCATCTGGCCCTCCGTGAAGAGGCGCTGGAGGCACAGAGCCTCCCGTTACATCACGCCGACCTTTGGTAAGAAACGTTTCGCTGGGTGAGGCCGGCGATAAAAGGGGAGACTACCGTTGAGGTAACGAGGGAACCCAGAGCTGGCGCGAGAAGGTAGCGTCACCGGCGGCGAGTTTATTTGAGGCATAGTTCAAAGGGTGACTGCCTCGAGGGGTTTGCGCCCTTGCTCGCTTGCTTTGATGATCTCTGACTGTAGTCATACTTTCTGAGATTCCATGCATGTACCTCGCATGCGCGTAGCCACCCCCCCCCACACACACACAGATGGACACGCAAACAAACAAAAACACGCATCTGTACTAAGTGGAAATAACTATCACCCGCTTCAATGGTGGTCGCAGCACAGGGATGGATAAATAACCAGCGATTAGTGTCGCTGGATAGAATGTTACCAATATTCAAGACACCATCTGTGCTAGTTTTGCTGTAAGACACTGTCTCCTTTGCGGGGGTGGGGGTGGGTAGTGTTAAATAACATCATCTGCATCACCATTGTCAGTAATCCTTCTTCCCCGATTATAATTCTGTTAATTTTCTCACAATCACATCTAGACCCGTTTGCCCTCCTACTGTTGCCTCTCTACCGTTCTAGCTTTACGACTGTAAACTGCTATTCTTGCTTCTTCGTCAATCACTCTGACAATCCTCCTCCTCCATCATCATCATCATCATCATCGCTTCTACTCCCCACTCCTTCCCCCAAAAACACTCCCCCCGACTCTTCCGCCACAGTCGACAGAGGAAAGAGCCAGATCTTCACTGAGTGTGATGGCGACACCTGCAGTAGCGGGGACCACAGCTGAGAAGGTGGAGCTCTTATCCTCTCTTCACCTGTTCCACCAGTTGTGACGTAGATTGAGCCGTTTCTCACGTGCTCTTGTTGGTGCTGGCCCAGGTAAAATAATTCCTCCTCGCCCACCCAATGAATTTCTCCCAGTACCTGTAACGCGTTTTATGGCACCTATGGATATCGGTTTTCTATGAGGGTTTTTCGTTTAGATCGGTGGCCTGTGGCAACATCCAATCAGAATTGAGCAGTTTTCTTAGTGCCGTGCGCAAACCAGAAAGAGGGGGGCGGGGGTGGTGGACGTATGTGTGTCGCTTGTAGCGGTTTTTCACTGTCACCGTCTTCTTCGCCGATTTCAACTTCATTAACATGAAGAAAGAGCGATTTTAATCAAAGACAAGTTCTTAGCTTCTTTCACGGTTGCCTGCTCTTGCCGAAGTAGTAATGTTAGACAGTGAGTAGAAAAAAAACATATCAAACCGATGAAAGCGAAGCGTGACTTAGTTTAATGTGTGAAAGAGTCCTGCACGGTCTGCCTGTGTCTGACTCTTCCACCCTTAGCTGTGTGTTGGCGGAGAGAACATTTGTCGGCTGCTACTATCAACATCTTTCTTCCGGAGTGAGAACCACTAGACAGAAGGGGGTGGCGCGTTTTGAGAAAAAAGTCGTCTTCACTTATTTTTCAACCAAAGATGCACACCAGCTTACCCATGAGCGGCATATTCTTGATCAACACAACTATAAACCTAATTTAAAAATTACATGGACTTTTAATAAAGAGCAAGTTTAAAAACAACGATTATTTCAGTGTATTTCGCACAATATGTTTTATGTACTTTAATGATATATGGACAGGCTTCTCTTAATGCTAGGAAAATTCGGTTTCCCCTCTGTGTGTGTGTGTGTGTGTGTGTGTGTGTGTGTGTGTGTGTGTGTGTGTGTGTGTGTGTGCGTGTTTCAAAAGCAGATAATACTCTTTTCTTTTTTTCTTTTTTTTTTTTGCTTTTTTAAATTTACTGTTGCGGCAGCTAATAACACAGCAGTGATTTTTTTTTGTTTTACTTTCTCCTCAAGCTCATGTATCTCGGTTAAAAAAAAAACCGAATGGCTGACCCATCATCCGATTTAACTACCGACCAGCGCGTACTGCGCATGCGGTGAATAATTAAAGAGATAGCCTCATTATCAATGTTTTTTGTTCTGAGACAAGGTGCACCACTTTAGCTGCCGTTGTGTCCCTTGGTTGCCACGTTCGACCACCTGCCACTCGATCCTCTCCAGTTAACGAATCGCAATTGAACTAAAATGCTCTTCCGGTCCCGGGTGGAAATCTGAGGATTTGTTCAAAGCAAAATGTTGCGCACCATCTCGTCTAAGTCAGCATCATGTCCTCCATTGTTTACCCAATGCTTTGTGTCGCAGACGCCAGAACAGAGCATCTTGTGATGCTCATTTGTCTATTGAGGTTTGTCATATGGATTTTTACTGATGCGTGATTTATAGAAAGTCTCGAGATATTTTTGTTTCTTATTTTGTTTATTTTGATTTGAAGTTGTTTTTGTTTTTTGTTTTTGTTTTTTTTTTTTTGGGGGGGGGGGGTCTGAAACCACGACAAATGATACTATGAATCAAAATTCCAGAATCAGTTTATATTCATCGTAAAAGGTAAGACAGAGCTTGTATACCTTCTGACACAGTACTGACAATGATAAGCCTCTCATCAGTCCTTGTCAATTGTATGTGTCGCTGATTCATATCGGACAGGCGAATGTCATTCCTACTGTCATTCTGACATAGTGTGTCACTGACAAGAAGCAGACCAGCATAACTGTACCCAGGCGTAGTCGTGACCGGGTAAGTACAAACCACAAGCACACGGAAACTGCTGGCTTTGGTGTTTGTGGTTTGTTTGGGAGGACATGCATGTACACGATGAAACATTTCTTAACAGACCAAACATTTGACCACGTTTGGCAAAGATTTTGCAGAACGGTTCTAGAAACATCTGTCCCGCCGTCGTCAACAGTTCGTCCAACTTACCCGCTTGAGAATGACTTCTACGGACATCGCATGAGACCGAGAACCACCCGCGACAGTGAGTAACTTTATTAACACGGGTGACTGGCATGTCCCTGTTTTTGTAAAAGGTCTACTTAATTCCGATGAGGTAAAAAAAAATCTCATTTCGTTCTCGAGATACACGTAAAAAAGAAACTGCAATACTGACATCAGGACCGCACATGACGTTGTCAAGGCTGCAGCCAATGGGAAAGCTGTTAACTTTGTGTATACGTAGTCGGTCATGTGCTGAGAACAGAGTTATTTCCCCCACATTTGTGAAACTGCGCTCAGGCTGATGGCCTAATAACAACGTTTTCACTCGAGGTCTTTAATACCAGCTTCAGTCTACGCTTGGTTCTTACATTTTCAACATTTCCTCGACTGTCAGGGTAGCAAACCCACGCCACCTATCGCCCGTCTGCGAGACGAACGCGACGCAAACCTGACAACCCCGTACAATGCAAACCTGCGAACCCCGTGCAGAGCAAATGTGAAACCCCAGTTCAATACAAACCTGAGACCCCCAGTGCAATGCAAATGTGAGACGCCCAATACAGTGCAAATGTGAGACCCCCAGTGCAATGCAAATGTGAGACCCCCAATGCAATCCAAATGTGAGACGCCCAATACAGTGCAAATGTGAGACCCCCAGTGCAATGCAAACCTGAGACCCCAGTGCAATGCAAACCTGAGACCCCCAGTGCAGTGCATATGTTTGACCCCCAGTGTAAATGGAAACCTGAGACCCCCAGTTCAATGCGAACCTGAGACCCCCAGTGCAGTGCATATGTGAGACTCCCAGTTCAATGCAAACCTGAGACCCCAGTGTAAATGCAAACCTGAGACTCCCAGTGCAACGCAAACCTGAGACCCCAGTGCAATGCAAACCTGAGACCCCCAGTGCAATGCAAATCTGCGGGCCAGCGCTCGCTTGCCCAAGTTCGCAGGAGAGACGATCTTTCGCAAACTCGCCTCCAACAACAAACTCCGAGTGTCACAAACGTATCGTGTTGTTGTTATGGTCGGGTGCCCCAGCAGTTCCCATGTGCCAGTGCGGACGGCAGCTTTGACAACAAGGTTCATCGTTATTTCTTTTTTTTTTCTTTTTCTTCTTTATTTGATGTTTTGCCCTGAAGGCAGATCGCTGCTGTGTAACGGAAGACGGGTGAAAAGAGCTCAGCGGGTCTCCGGTCTCGTGCAGAACTCGTCCTGCCACTTTTGTCTGCATTGCATTCTCGGCGGATCCTCTCTTCATGTTTTGTGGTTCGCCTTCTTCTCTCTGTCTCTCTCTCTCTCTCTCACACACACACACACACACACACACTCTTTTTTTCTCTTTCTCTCTCAGACACACGTTCTCTCTCCCTATCTCTCTCTCTCTCACACACACACACTCTTTATTTCGCTCTCTCTCAGACACACGCTCTCTCTCTCTTGCTCTTTCTCTCCCCTCCCTCACCGTCAGACATTCTCTTCGGCTACCAAGCCTCTTTGTGTTCCTGTGCATTGTATTCTGTACGGTATTCATTGTATTCTGTCTCGGGACAAAGAGGCAGCTCTCTTCTTATTTACCTTTACCTGTGTCTCTGCCTCTCTACCCTCCGGATACCGTTCCCTGCTGCTGCTCCGTAAGAGAAATGCTCTCTCTCTTCTCTCCCCTCCATCTCTCGCTTTCTCTCACCCAGTCTCTCTCTCTCTCTCCAAACAAAGTTTCGTGACTGTGTTTCATCGGGCAGCATTCTCCTCACTCTCTCCTCTCCCAGCAGACTGTAGATTGTGCGATGCTTGTCGTGGAATGGTGTTTTGTCTTCCAAGCATTCTTCTTTGGCTTCGTACACGCTCTGCTTGAATTCCCCTGTCTCTCTTAGTGTCAGACTTTTTTTTTAACACCCTTCTTACCTCCGAGCTCGGGTACACATTCGCTCATGCGCGCTCCCCACTTTTCTGAGAAAATAATCTTTGTGCCGCCAGCTGTCCTCAAATCGCGTGGAAACATTGTTTTGTGGTTTCTCTCAGCGTCTTCCTCTCCTCTCTCCTCGAGATAACAGTACCTGGTGGCCAGAATTCAGCTACTGTGGACTTTGTTATTCTTTGATTGGTACCTGTGTGCGCTTTACCATTTGTTTCTTTCCACCTTGCGAATCATTTGTTCTAGTACTTGGCCACCTCGCTCTTTGTACTTTGCTTCATCTCAATCTTACCTTTGTTGATTCTTGTCTTTATACTTTTGTCACCTATTTCATTACTCCGTTTCTTAACCTTTCATACCTCTTTCAAGTCCTTCGTCTTCTTGTAGACTGGTGTGTGTGTGTGTGTGTGTGTGTGTGTGTGTGTGTGTGTGTGTGTTCTCTTTGGTTGGCTGCTTTGGCGAGAAAGTATTTTTTCATCTTGATTGATGATTTCGCTTTATGAGAGGAGGGAGAGAACCTGGAGTACCTGGAGAAAACGCCTGACAGCCAGTCCTGCGAACAGATGTCACATACAGAGAGTGTCCCAAGACGAGATCTGAACCCAGGGCGTCTCACTGTGGTGGTCACAAGAGAGTATTTTAACCACTACACTTCAGGCCGCCCTCTTCACCCATCCCCCGCTTGTAACCTTACACCTTCCCATCCACTTATAGTAATTTTCCTTTTGGGTAGATTGACCGATCTAGCGAAGTCCACCTGAAATAAGCGGCAAGTGTAAAGTTCCAGGGGATATTCTGGCATTTAGACCAGCGAGTTTTTGGGGAAATAAAATGCATGATACCGAGACTATGTGGAAAGAAGAAAGGAAGTCATGTGAATGAAGGTTCTTAGCTTAGCAATGGTTACTTGAAAACAATGGATTAGTTGAGATAAAATAAATGTACTGAAAGTTTTAAATGGCGAAGAATGTTTATATATGGCGTTAAGACCTGGTCACCTGGATAGAGTCTGCACACATCAACAAAACAAATAAAACTATTAACTCTTCAGAAAGGAAGGATGCGGTTGGATAGTACCAGTGTGTGCTGCAGGTATTTATTTACTTAAATATTTTAAACAACAAACACATTTCAAAATACTATGACTTCCTGTACTTCTGGGAACACTTTGTCTTTATGTAAGACAAGACATAAATCTGACAAACTTGGGTAAAGGTCTTGGACAACTGACACAATGTTACATGATATGGCAGTTTGAAACAGAGTAGAGCATATGTTTGTTTAATATGTCAGTGATTTCTACACCTGTGTCATAAACTGGAGTCCATGTACAATTTTATATCTATATTTTTTTTCACTGTTTCTGTTATAGTTGCTTACAAGGTTGCACGCAATCAGTTTGTGAAAAAAGCTTCCTCCTCTACCCACATACACTTTAATAACAAACCGAATACTGTTTGTTTCAATCCTTTTCAAGTAAAATCGAAGTCGGCAAGAATTATAAATATTTGTGTAGATGTATTACATAACAACAAATCTGTTAATAGCATGTAACCTACCTACTCATATCGCGCCTCATCACATTATTACACATCATTAGCACATTATTACATATATTATTACATATATTATTACATACATACTTTCAACACCTCAGAGTGTCCGTCTGCAGATTGTACTTTTACATCTGTTTCACAAACATTTCTTAACACATGTAGAGTGGGTCTTACCATGTGCAAGGCTGAGCTCAACCAGCAGAGGAAGGGAAAGCAGAATGTCATTCATATAAAAACATATTTATACAATATTAATACACTGAAGCTTCTTCTTCTCAAACATTTCACATCCTCCAGCAAGTCAGACTGTGATAACAGCGCGAAAACGTTTTAAAAATATTCTTAGTTGCGATTTAGTTTACAAGAACAAACCAAAGAGGTGAATAAATATTTATGTATGTATTCATCAGTACTTTACACTTTGCAGGATAATAATTATTTCCTCATAATGGTTAAATAGCGCATGTGGTAAAGTTCATACTGTATATGATCATGAAACTGCCATGCTCCAATTAGATCGTCTGTCTGATGCGTCCTTCTTTCATTTTGGGAATGTCTTTGTGTCTTCCGACAGATGGTGGTATACACAGGGCAAGGCGACTGTGTGCTCATTAATGTCCCAATCATCAAACATTCCTTTGAGAAATGCTTAAGAACAGGCTGCCCGAGTCTTTAGGCTCCCCAAGTTTTTTAAATGACTTTGGAACTTTTTTTTTAAAAGAAAATTTCTCAACCTGCTTTTGTTAAACAGTTTTAAGTTTTAGATATTTGTTGTGTTACTAGTCCCTGACTCGTCTTTGTTAGTTTCTCCCGTCGTTTGTAGGTACCTTCTGGAGTCTGTCGGTAGCTGGGGTAGCCAAGCAATATTTTGTCTCATTCGACTCCCACCCCGGTTATCAGCAGCGCCCCCCCTCCCCCGTGTGGAGCAGTTTCACAGCTTCGCCCGTATCAGTTCCGTTGCGATGCACATGGTAGAAGCAATGTTCATGTTTATTTTCTAAGCATCCTATTCTGTTATATATCCTTTACTGAAATATTGCCTCTTTCAATTCAGTGTCACGATAGTGAGCTCAGCTTTTGCTTTTGTCCCAGTCTAACTCATCTTTATTTTTGCTATGAAATATCTGTTTTTGTTCCGCACTGTTGAGAGTAACTTACCTGTGATACACGTCAGTTTTTGGCAGTCACATCTTCCTGTTTTGTTTCGTGTTTTTTTTTCCTTCTCTTGAAAGAAAGGGTCTGCTTTGTGTTTCCAATGAGCGGCATGATTCAGTTATTATGGCTTGAATAGTAAGTCTTCTATTGTAGCTGCGAAATAAACTGTACCTTTCTGCTTCAAAAATCCACACGGGATTTCAGTTTTAGCTAAATCTGTGATTGAAAATGGAAATGCTAAATAAATAAGATCAGCAATTAAGACAGTTGAGACTGACGAATTGACAAAATCCCCTCCTGGTATCGGAGTCTTGGTGCGGACATACCGTTCAAAGAAGTTGTATGGACTGACTGTCCACTGGACTAACCCTTGGCACAAAGTGTTTGGCACCCCGCCAGGCTTACTCTTAAAATTATAATAGACGAGTTTTATCTCAAGCAACCCATCAATCTTTGATTTTCTTTGTCCCACAAGCTACTCCAGCTTCCTCGACTGTCCAAGATCTCGCCTTTCCAAGGCACAGCCATATTAAATATTTTCTTCTCGAGCCTCGCCTAGTCTCAGGGTTCTTCCCTGCACGTTGTCCACCCACATGAGCAAAGGAATGTAAGGAGAAAGGAATTCCGTTGTTCTCCAAACCGCACGTGACTGACGTCACAATGGTGTCATGTTGACCTGCCTGCTATGTCGGATCGTTAGCACCCTGACGATGGATGCGCTGTTGGCCAAGAATGAGAGACACGACCGCAGGTATACGGAAAGGGGTAGGGAATGTCAAAATGAGGCAAATGGGAAGAGGTTGAAAGAAACCCCTTTTTTTCCCCTTTTTTTTTTTTACCTGCGAAGCAGTTGCCCGGACAACTGCCACGACGCACACACCTGCCTTCCCGCGCTGACAGAGCGCGAGGTGCGTGCTAATGGCGTAAATGTGTCAGCGCGTGACACGGGGGTCTTCACGGGCATTTTTCCCGCCGGCGCCGGCAGCTGTCAGTGGCCTTGTGATTACCGTGACAACCATCCCTGTCCATCCCTCACGTGCACATGACACAGCTTCCGCTCCTGCCGGCGCGCATGCGCCGTGAACGATCCGGATGAGCACATATGGAATGACACTTCCGGTACAAATCTATCAGTCCTCTCTGTATTTTTTCCCCTTATCCCAGTCGGGTTTCTCTCCATGCCATTTCCAATCACCTGCTACATACATCTTTTTAAAAACTACCTAGAAAGATTTACCCCCTACCGCGTTGAACTTGCTACACTGCAGGTAAGTCGGAGGCTGGGGTGTCCTTTGTTCACACCGAGGTGTTTAGTAACACACCCAGGGATGTTAAGAGAGGCGAAATTTTCAATAAGTTCTTTCAAAATAGTAAAACAAAAGATTTTGAACATGTTGGCGTCATGATGAATTTTATGAGTGAAGACACAAAGTCCCACACACTCAACCAACCCCCTTCCCCCATTCTGCTGTGTTGCTCTCTTTATTAGCTCGCAGTTATGTGCGGCTGCCCCAGACGCTGTACAAAAACATTCGATTATTAGACCCTTGTTGAAATGGCTGCTCCACTTCAAGAGGCAGTCTTCGCAATCTTTCCAACCTTTTCTCTTTTTGATATCCTCTTTCTTAGTGTCTTTACTTGGAACAAGAAAAGTAAAAATGTGAAAAACGACATTCCTAAAATTGTCCGTACGGACAACCTTCTGCTAATTGGCAGATGGTTGCACAGATGTTTAAAGGTTCGGGTCTCGCAGTAAACAAAAGAAAAAAAAAGGTCGTAAAGGACGCAGAGCAGTTCCATCCACCTACACACATTCCTCCTGAGACTTGAGAGGAAAACTAAAAATTAAAAAATAGAACAAAGACAGAAAAAAACAAACGAAAATTGCGGGGGCTAAGAGTATCTTTCAAAAAAAGATTTATGAAAGTAGTTAGTTAGGGAGCGAATAGCGTAAACTCAGACCCTGTCCTGCCGATTACTTTCAGGTCTCGCACACCTCAACCCTCACCTTTTTGTTGCGCAAGACAAAAGGGGGAGAACGAGGGGGTTGCCCAGACGACACTAACTGTCGCCAGCGGCCCCCAGTAACTGTCAGGAGCGAAGACCTACAGTCGCGTCACCCTTCGAAACCTCGGCGAAACCCGAGCCCTGTGAAGGGGCTCGTCGGAGAACAAGGCGAAAGCACGCCGCGAGGACAATCGGGGGCCGGCTCGATTATCCTGCCACTAGCCCTGGGGAGGTAACTCTAAGCTTGGCCACTCAAGCGTTCAGCGACATCACAGGTAAGTCTTCCAGGCGGACTAAGGGTGGGGGTAGGAAGAAAGGGGGCGGGGGAGGTAGTTGTAAACCACCACGGGGATGTCAAGACGGTCGCGTAGTCGCCTCAGGTCTTTGATGGTTTCAACCCGATCGTGGTAGTTATCTGCCCTTGGATTAGAGAAAGGGAGATAATGTTAATTGTGGGGTAAGATTAGACGTTGGTCGCTGGAGCGTGGCTGCACGTCTACCCTGAAGTGTGACGGATGCCGAATCACAAGCTATATCATCGATGAATGAGAACTAAAGAATAAGTGTTGTTTGTTTTTGTCCTTCTTTCTTTTTATTTGTTTGTCTTTGGTTTAGGAAGCTGTAGCTAACTCAGCGGGGAAACGGATAACCGATTGGTTAGAACGCTGCCGTCGGAACCGAGTGGCGCACCGATTCGATACCCGTGTAGCACGGCAAACTTCCATCAACCGATCCAGCTGTCGGAAATGAGTGCCTGTCTCCACAGAGGGTAGAGGAAAGTAAGGCAGCGAGGGAGAGGAGATGGGCCCCAGCCCTCAAACAATGGTGGCTCCCGAGAAAAGTGAGGTCTCTAGGGGCACCCGGTAGTGTAATGGCTACAACACTGCGATGAGAGGCTCTGGGTTCAGATCTCATCTCACTGTATGGGATACCTGTTCACAGGGGTTTTCTCTAGATACTCCGATGCCCCCTCCCTCACCTCCAATAATGCGAAATCACCTCTAGGTTGAAGCACTTTCCCGTCAGATCAAACAACCAGCCACTGAGGTCTCTAACACTTCCCTACCCAACGACTTAGATATTGACCATTGCTTTATCTCTTTACCCAACCCAGTTGTTGATAATAGTCAACGCTCACTATTCTGTTATCTTTAGAAATTGTTGGAAATTTTAGATTTCGTTTAAGAAGCAGACTTGACTTGTGTTGACCAGTGAACTGTGTCGTGTGCCGGGGCTCATTCGTGGCCCTAGTGTGATGTGTGCTGTGTGTAGGATGTGTTATTAGGAACTACATTGACTAGGGAATGTATTACGACTTGTGTGATGTGTGGTGTGTGTAGGATGTGTTATTAGGAACTACATTGACTAGGGAGTGTATTACGACTAGTGTGATGTGTGCTGTGTGTAGGATGTGTTATTAGGAACTACATTGACTAGGGAGTGTATTACGACTAGTGTGATGTGTGCTGTGTGTAGGATGTTATTAGGAACTACATTGACTAGGGAGTGTATTACGACTAGTGTGATGTGTGCTGTGTGTAGGATGTGTTATTAGGAACTACATTGACTAGGGAGTGTATTACGACTAGTGTGATGTGTGCTGTGTGTAGGATGTGTTATTAGGAACTACATTGACTAGGGAGTGTATTACGACTAGTGTGATGTGTGCTGTGTGTAGGATGTGTTATTAGGAACTACATTGACTAGGGAGTGTATTACGACTAGTGTGATGTGTGCTGTGTGTAGGATGTGTTATTAGGAACTACATTGACTAGGGAATGTATTACGACTTGTGTGATGCGTGGTGTGTGTAGGATGTGTTATTAGGAACTACATTGACTAGGGAGTGTATTACGACTTGTGTGATGTGTGCTGTGTGTAGGATGTGTTATTAGGAACTACATTGACTAGGGAGTGTATTACGACTAGTGTGATGTGTGCTGTGTGTAGGATGTGTTATAAGGAACTACATTGACTAGGGAGTGTATTACGACTTGTGTGATGTGTGCTGTGTGTAGGATGTGTTATTAGGAACTACATTGACTAGGGAGTGTATTACGACTAGTGTGATGTGTGCTGTGTGTAGGATGTGTTATTAGGAACTACATTGACTAGGGAGTGTATTACGACTAGTGTGATGCGTGCTGTGTGTAGGATGTGTTATTAGGAACTACATTGACTAGGGAGTGTATTACGACTAGTGTGATGTGTGCTGTGTGTAGGATGTGTTATTAGGAACTACATTGACTAGGGAGTGTATTACGACTAGTGTGATGTGTGCTGTGTGTAGGATGTGTTATTAGGAACTACATTGACTAGGGAGTGTATTACGACTAGTGTGATGTGTGCTGTGTGTAGGATGTGTTATTAGGAACTACATTGACTAGGGAGTGTATTACGACTAGTGTGATGTGTGCTGTGTGTAGGATGTGTTATTAGGGACTACATTGACTAGGGAGTGTATTACGACTAGTGTGATGTGTGCTGTGTGTAGGATGTGTTATTAGGGACTACATTGACTAGGGAGTGTATTACGACTAGTGTGATGTGTGCTGTGTGTAGGATGTGTTATTAGGAACTACATTGACTAGGGAGTGTATTACGACTTGTGTGATGTGTGCTGTGTGTAGGATGTGTTATTAGGAACTACATTGACTAGGGAGTGTATTACGACTAGTGTGATGTGTGCTGTGTGTAGGATGTGTTATTAGGAACTACATTGACTAGGGAGTGTATTACGACTAGTGTGATGTGTGCTGTGTGTAGGATGTGTTATTAGGAACTACATTGACTAGGAGTGTATTACGACTAGTGGGATGTGTGCTGTGTGTAGGATGTGTTATTAGGAACTACATTGACTAGGGAGTGTATTACGACTTGTGTGATGTGTGCTGTGTGTAGGATGTGTTATTAGGGACTACATTGACTAGGGAGTGTATTACGACTAGTGTGATGTGTGCTGTATGTAGGATGTGTTATTAGGAACTACATTGACTAGGGAGTGTATTACGACTAGTGTGATGTGTGCTGTGTGTAGGATGTGTTATTAGGAACTACATTGACTAGGGAGTGTATTACGACTAGTGTGATGTGTGCTGTGTGTAGGATGTGTTATTAGGAACTACATTGACTAGGGAGTGTATTACGACTAGTGTGATGTGTGCTGTGTGTAGGATGTGTTATTTAGAACTACACTGACTAGGGAGTGTATTACGACTTGTGTGATGTGTGCTGTGTGTAGGATGTGTTATTAGGGACTACATTGACTAGGGAGTGTATTACGACTAGTGTGATATGTGCTGTGTGTAGGATGTGTTATTAGGAACTACATTGACTAGGGAGTGTATTACGACTAGTGTGATGTGTGCTGTGTGTAGGATGTGCTATTAGGAACTACATTGACTAGCGAGTGTATTACGACTAGTGTGATGTGTGCTGTGTGTAGGATGTGCTATTAGGAACTACATTGACTAGCGAGTGTATTACGACTAGTGTGATGTGTGCTGTGTGTAGGATGTGCTATTAGGAACTACATTGACTAGCGAGTGTATTACGACTAGTGTGATGTGTGCTGTGTGTAGGATGTGCTATTAGGAACCACTGACTAGGAGTGTATTACGACCAGCATGTGTGCTGCGTGTAGGATGTGTTATTAGGAACTACATTGACTAGGGAGTGTATTACGACTAGTGTGATGTGTGCTGTGTGTAGGATGTGTTATTAGGAACTACACTGACTAGGGAGTGTATTACGACTAGTGTGATGTGTGCTGTGTGTAGGATGTGTTATTAGGAACTACATTGACTAGGGAGTGTATTACGACTAGTGTGACGTGTGTTGTGTGTAGGATGTGTTATTAGGGACTACATTGACTAGGGAGTGTGTTACGACTAGTGTGATGTGTGCTGTGTGTAGGATGTTATTAGGAACTACATTGACTAGGGAGTGTATTACGACTAGTGTGATGTGTGCTGTGTGTAGGATGTGTTATTAGGAACTACATTGACTAGGGAGTGTATTACGACTAGTGTGATGTGTGCTGTTTGTAGGATGTGCTATTAGGAACTACATTGACTAGGGAGTGTATTACGACTAGTATGATGTGTGCTGTGTGTAGGATGTGTTATTAGGAACTACATTGACTAGGGAGTGTATTACGACTAGTGTGATGTGTGCTGTGTGTAGGATGTGTTATTAGGAACTACATTGACTAGGGAGTGTATTACGACTAGTGTGATGTGTGCTGTGTGTAGGATGTGTTATTAGGAACTACATTGACTAGGGAGTGTATTACGACTAGTGTGATGTGTGCTGTGTGTAGGATGTGTTATTAGGAACTACATTGACCAGGGAGTGTATTACGACTAGTGTGATGTGTGCTGTGTGTAGGATGTGTTATTAGGAACTACATTGACTAGGGAGTGTATTACGACTTGTGTGATGTGTGCTGTGTGTAGGATGTGTTATTAGGGACTACATTGACTAGGGAGTGTATTACGACTAGTGTGATGTGTGCTGTGTGTAGGATGTGTTATTAGGGACTACATTGACTAGGGAGTGTATTACGACTAGTGTGATGTGTGCTGTGTGTAGGATATGTTATTAGGAACTACATTGACTAGGGAGTGTATTACGACTAGTGTGATGTGTGCTGTGTGTAGGATGTGTTATTAGGAACTACATTGACTAGGGAGTGTATTACGACTAGTGTGATGTGTGCTGTGTGTAGGATGTGTTATTAGGAACTACATTGACTAGAGAGTGTATTACGACTACTGTGATGTGTGCTGTGTGTAGGATGTGTTATTAAGAACTACATTGACTAGGGAGTGTATTACGACTAGTGTGATGTGTGTTGTGTGTAGGATGTGTTATTAGGGACTACATTGACTAGGGAGTGTATTACGACTAGTGTGACGTGTGCTGTGTGTAGGATGTGTTATTAGGAACTACATTGATTAGGGAGTGTATTACGACTAGTGTGATGTGTGCTGTGTGTAGGATGTGCTATTAGGGACTACATTGACTAGGGAGTGTATTACGACTAGTGTGATGTGTGCTGTGTGTAGGATGTGTTATTAGGGACTACATTGACTAGGGAGTGTATTACGACTAATGTGTGATGTGTGCTGTGTGTAGGATGTGTTATTAGGAACCACATTGACTAGGGAGTGTATTACGACCAGCGTGACGTGCGCTGCGTAGGATGCTATTAGGGACCGCTACTGACCAGGGAGTGCATTACGACCAGTGTGATGCGCTGTGCGTAGGATGTGTTATTAGAACCAAGCTTACTGACCAGGGAGTGTAATACGACCAGTGCGTGACGTGCGTCAGTGGATGTGTTATTAGGACCACACTGACTAGGAGTGCATTACGACCAGTGTGCGCTGCGCTGTGCGCAGGATGCGTTATTAGGAACTCACACTGACCAGAGAGGCATTACGACGAAGTGTGGAT
Source organism: Marisa cornuarietis (assembly GCA_004794655.1). Classification (NCBI taxonomy): domain Eukaryota; kingdom Metazoa; phylum Mollusca; class Gastropoda; order Architaenioglossa; family Ampullariidae; genus Marisa; species Marisa cornuarietis. The sequence goes on from SMMW01000018.1 coordinate 1,195,997, forward strand.
GTGCGCTGCGTGGTGGATGTGTTATTAGGGACCTAATTGACTAGGAGGCATTACGACCAGTGTGATGTGTGCTGTGTGTAGGATGCGTTATTAGGAACTACATTGACTAGGGAGTGTATTACGACTTGTGTGATGTGTGCTGTGTGTAGGATGTGTTATTAGGAACTACATTGACTAGGGAGTGTATTACGACTAGTGTGATGTGTGCTGTGTGTAGGATGTGTTATTAGGAACTACATTGACTAGGGAGTGTGTTACGACCAGTGTGATGTGTGCTGTGTGTAGGATGTGTTATTAGGGACTACATTGACTAGGGAGTGTGTTACGACTAGTGTGATGTGTGCTGTGGTAGGATGTGTTATTAGGAACTACATTGACTAGGGAGTGTATTACGACTAGTGTGATGTGTGTGTGTGTAGGATGTGTTATTAGGAACTACATTGACTAGGGAGTGTATTACGACTAGTGTGATGTGTGCTGTGTGTAGGATGTGTTATTAGGAACTACATTGACTAGGGAGTGTATTACGACTAGTGTGATGTGTGCTGTGTGTAGGATGTGTTATTAGGAACTACATTGACTAGGGAGTGTATTACGACTAGTGTGATGTGTGCTGTGTGTAGGATGTGTTATTAGGAACTACATTGACTAGGGAGTGTATTACGACTAGTGTGATGTGTGCTTGTGTGTAGGATGTGTTATTAGGGACTACATTGACTAGGGAGTGTATTACGACTAGTGTGATGTGTGCTGTGTGTAGGATGTGTTATTAGGAACTACATTGACTAGGGAGTGTATTACGACTAGTGTGATGTGTGCTGTGTGTAGGATGTGTTATTAGGAACTACATTGACTAGGGAGTGTATTACGACTAGTGTGATGTGTGCTGTGTGTAGGATGTGTTATTAGGAACTACATTGACTAGGGAGTGTATTACGACTAGTGTGATGTGTGCTGTGTGTAGGATGTGTTATTAGGAACTACATTGACTAGGGAGTGTATTACGACTAGTGTGATGTGTGCTGTGTGTAGGATGTGTTATTAGGAACTACATTGACTAGGGAGTGTATTACGACTAGTGTGATGTGTGCTGTGTGTAGGATGTGTTATTAGGAACTACATTGACTAGGGAGTGTATTACGACTAGTGTGACGTGTGCTGTGTGTAGGATGTGTTATTAGGAACTACATTGACTAGGGAGTGTATTACGTCTAGTGTGATGTGTGCTGTGTGTAGGATGTGTTATTAGGAACTACATTGACTAGAGAGTGTATTACGACTAGTGTGATGTGTGTTGTGTGTAGGATGTGTTATTAGGGACTACATTGACTAGGGAGTGTATTACGACTAGTGTGATGTGTGCTGTGTGTAGGATGTGTTATTAGGAACTACATTGACTAGGGAGTGTGTTAGGACTAGTGTGATGTGTGCTGTGTGTAGGATGTGTTATTAGGGACTACATTGACTAGCGAGTGTATTACGACTTGTGTGATGTGTGCTGTGTGTAGGATGTGTTATTAGGAACTACATTTTCTAGGGAGTGTATTACGACTAGTGTGATGTGTGCTGTGTGTAGGATGTGTTATTAGGAACTACATTGACTAGCGAGTGTATTACGACTAGTGTGACGTTTGATATTTGGCCTGCGGACTGTGTTGGTGCTGTGTGTAGATGCTGCCCTATGACCTGGAGCTCCGTCATTTTTGTTCTGACGTCACATTATTTTCACGTCACACCATCTGTCATTTGTGAAGCGCCTTGAGTTCGTCCTAAAGGGAGGATATATTAAGGCGCTATACAAGCTAACTTTTATTATTATTATTATTATTAAAAACCGGTTGATAACCCCTATGATACACCACACTTTACATGGACCTGTTTGTTGTCATTATAACACTGTTCATAAACCGATTTTTTTTCATTACTAATACAGCACACTGTTCATATACAGTTTTCATTCACTTTGTTACGAGGACAGTGCATGCAGCTCATAATTTTCAACAACCGCCAACCACGCTCACTCCCAACGACACGTGCCTTCCTTTGTCCGTTAGTATATTCTAGCTAAATATGTTTCTCGTCACCGCACACCATGAAAGAATCACTTCTGGACCCCAAAAAAAAATTGGCCCTCCCGTTCGTTATTAGGTGCTCTTCTCTCCCCATCGTGTTTGTAATCTGTCGGAGGCAGCTGCGAACATAAAAGACGACCACACACAAAAGCTTATCTGAACAGGACCCATGCGGAACATCGGACAGATTTCAGGAACTTACAGCGGGGCAAAAATTTCACTAAAAACTGACGAGGAACGTAAGGGGAAAAAAACAGAAAAAGGATTTAAAGACAAAAAAACTAATTGTAATTTTTAAAGGTTTTTGGCCTTATTCTCACCAGGTGGGAGCTAATTTTAAGATGGCCAGTTCGGTAGACAAATGGAATCTGTCTTCTGCTCAGCGAGCTGAGAAGACCGGCTTGAACCCAACGAGCTCCAAAGTCCCTCCAGCATCTTTGAAGCTCCCCGTTCCTGTGGGGGGTGGGGGGGAGTTCCACCGCTGAGCTGATACACTCCCTCGGCTGGTTCTCAATGAGCAGCCACACATGTCTGCCTTCCCTCAACCTGCTTTCTCTGATCAAGACGAACGACTTCATTTTCTTTCTGTTCTGTGAAAGGTTCGACATATCTGCGATCATCGTTCAACGGGGAAGGTCTATTTAAAGTCTCCCTCACATACACATAATGGGACTCACGAGAGAAGTCGAGTCCAAAAAGGATACTCTGTCGTGGAAGGCAGCGATGATGACGACAACGACGAAGATGATACCAGTTCTTCTCATCAAACCAAGAATGTTCTTCAAGATGAAATTCGGTTGACATATTTGGCAGGTTCCAAGTGGCTTTTGCGCTCTGCTTGAGGAAGGGATGATGAATATAGAGATAACAGCGGTCCCTGGAGAAAGGATTGTGTCTGACAACAGGTATTGTATCTTGACTTGTGCCTGTGTCTTCAGAATAGATTTTAAAATGTCTTCTAGACGGGCTGAAGTTAGCTTCAATTTGGTCAAATTATTTGACGATGGTGAAATCCATAAAATCAGACCCTTGAAAAACAAAATGCAAGCATGGCGTGAGGACAGAAAGGAGTTCGATTTCCTTGATCTTGACTGAAGCTTCATCGATCCTCCTTCCTGCTTTAAAAAAAAAAAAAGTTTTCGTTTCTCCAGCCACTAACCGCAGACAGCTGTTTGGGACCAAATAGTGAAGCGCATGTGAAGGCAATAACTGAATAGCAATCCACGGATAACCGGTAACCGCTGATAGGTTTATTCGTTTTACATGGACGTCACTCCTGAGCGCAAGCTTCTAGTAGCATCAGCACCGCTACAACACCAGTAGTCAGCGTATAGCTCGGTGTTACTTGTAGCATTGGTGCTGATGTCTCTTGTGTGACCAGAAATATCGCATCGCAGGAAGCTTGATCGTCTTTAAAAAAATAAAAGGGGGGGTGGCTGTCGGCAAACACCTTCCACCCCTAAGCCGCCCACACATCTGTATATATTGATTTTCTCTCTGTCTCTCTCTGTCTCTCTCTCTCTCTCACACACACACACACACACACACACACACACACACACACAGAAGTCTGCCAGGAACCCCACTCTGACTTATGTCATGTTCCTGTCGTTTTTACCCAAAAGATAAGTAAAGAAAAAAGACTTCGTACCACTAGATGTCAAGTTGTGAATATAAATGTTGGGGCGCGCGAAGTCAGACGTCACGTGACGCGCTATTGCATGTAATTCCACTTGAATTAGAAAAGTGTCCTGCTGATAGTTATCTGTGTGAACTTCTGCGTTTCTCTCTCCCTTTCTTTCTTTTTTTAATGGGGGGGGGGAGTATAATATGACTTTCATAACTTTTTTTCTTCTTTCGGATATAAATACTAAGACAAAACTTGAATAAATGGATAGCAAAGTAAGGGAAAAAATAGAAACTGGCACAGTATTTAAAGGATTTAAGAGGACCACCTATCTAGACGGGTGGGAGAGAGCTTGCGGAGAGACTGATAAAGCGGCTTTAGATATAGAGTTGTCTGAACACCCGCCAGTCAAATCTGCTGCAGTATTTATTATCCTCATGAATGATATGACTTCAGACAGCCCTTACTTTTTTTTAAAGAACATTTTTACGCTGTTTTATCGTTTATTAGAGCTTTAGTTTATTTCAACACTTAAAATATTTACAGCACACGAGAGTATGACAAGGCCCCGTAACCTGGTTACAAAAGTCCCCGTTATTTGACTACAAACATCAGCGAACGAGCTCCTCCCTAATCCATACAACACTGTTACAAAAGCTGTAGATGTACCTGACGAGTTCTAGGAGGAGGAGTAATATTCAGTGTTCTGAAGGAGTCTTCAGTGTTTTGAGGATATCTAGTGTTCTGGTGGTGTTCTCAGTGTTATGTAGGCGTCTTCAGTGTTCTGGAGGTGTCTGCATTTCTTAGTTCAACACCAAGTACATTACTATGTTGCCACTCTACGAGTGCTTAACAGAGCACATTATCTGTGCATGTAGACTGAGACAAAAGATAATTCAATCTATTGTCTAGAGGCATTCCCAAAATATTGGCCAAAAATGAAGCAAGATCCAAAAGGATGTTATATAGACAGCACGTGAGCTCCTCTCACCTGTCTACTCCAGCTCTTTTAAGACCGGCACATTTATACTCCATATGCCAGGACTCATTCTCTTCTGGGATTCAAACCGTTTCCAAAACAGCTGAACATCATTTCATATCGTCTTTGCATTTAATAGCACTTCCAACATTTTATCCCCCTTTTGTCGGCTTATTTATTTATTTGTGACGGAAGCAGATCGAGAGCGTGTTCGTTGCGAGAGAGAGAGAGAGAGCAAGAAAGAAAGAGAAAGAAAGAGAGAGAGAAAGAGAGAGGGAGAGAAAGAAAGAGAAAGAAAGAAAGAGAAAGAAAGAAAGAGAAAGAAAGAAAGAGAGAGAGAAAGATGAACTCCACATATGTTACACACGACTGGGTTCTGTTTTGAGAAGTTCTCTTGCATTTCTAGTGCTCAGCCGCTTCCGTTTTCTAGCAGCGCAGATTGCAAAATAATACCCTGTGTTTGCTTTTCTGATCTCTTTGCTATTTGACACTCGGCTCGCTCAAGGCTTCTTTAAAAATGACATCGCGCACTGGCAGGCACCTGACGTCCACTGCCCGCCTTACATCATAAAAACCAGGAGCTGGGTCGTTTGCAGGTTTGATGGTTTGAAGTGATTATAAGAGGCGGAGTCAAGCTGAAGAAATGGAATGGGATGGGATGGACTTTGTGTGTGTGTGTGTGTGCGCGTGAGAGAGAGAGTTTGGGATAGGGTAGGGTGGAAGGACTGGAAGAAGGAGCAAGGCTGGAAGAGGACCGAAGAGGAAATGTCAGTGATGATCTCACGAGGAAAAAAACTTTCGGAGGGTAGCAGGGGAAGTTGCAGGAAAAGGCCCCCTCCCTCCCCGGGTAAAATAATCTTAAAATCATTAGACAAAAATATTTTCTCTTAAATTCTTTCTCCTTGAAGACTTCAAATTTGTCGAAAGGGTACAACCTAAATTTAGTGAAACTGTCAGGGCGTTATTGTAAAAGAATTTCAAGAACAATAAAATTTAAGCAAGAGGTCGTAAGAGGACAATTGTCAAACGTGTCATTGATAAACTGTTATTTACAGTGACATTGTCACGTGGAATTAAGGAATGCAAGAACAAAGAAACGTTAAGAGAAGATGTCATTTCAAAGGAAGGAAACTATCAAAATGCCATCTTTAAACAGTTCAAACGTGAACGGCGTGAACTTATAAAGATCTTGTTTAAAATAAGCGTAAATAAGTTGTTAAATTGTCATTATAAACAGTTAAGAAGAAAGAAATTGTTCAAGTGGCATTACATGCAGTTGTGTACACAGAAATTGTTCAAATGAAAATCGTTAAGGACAAAGAAACTGTGGCGGCGATACTGTAGAAAGCCGAGAGTAAGGCAAGCACCAATATATCAATGCTACAAGGAGTGACCTAAGGATCGTATTGCAAATGTACATCTCTCACACACCAATCTGAAATTGAAAAGAAAATCACACAAAGCAATTGTCAGGACACACAACAGAGGCAGATTGTCTGCAAGAAATCAGTTATCAACTACATTTGTGACTGTAAACCTATTGTATATCCTTTTGAAGGATCAGCTTTCCGAAATTATAAAAAATTTATTCTAGAAAATTATTTCTTTCACACTTTGAAGACGTCGTCGAAGTCGCTACTGCAATATGGTTAAAAAGTTTCCACGGGCAGAAAAAAAGATAATTAGAACTAAAAGCCGTTTTTCAAAATGGCCGCACTTTATAGAGGTGTTAACAGTTTGCTAGTTTTTGCTGAGAGTAAAGAGCATGAGGTAGGAATCATTTCATTCATTCATTCGTTCTTAGATTGGTTGAGGGGAAGGACATGGATAGACCTGGAAGCTGTCAAGACCCGCAACTCACGCCTTTCTTGGGCGATATCAGGTCCTTCAAAGAACGAATAGTTTTCTCGTTCACACCCGTAACCCAGTTCTTCTTCTGGCTACCGCGGTGTCGACCATCCTTCATTGTACAGACTGAGTGTTGTGTCGGGGTATACGACCAAACCAAGCCAGCTTACGCCGCTGACTACTAGAGTGGGGGTTCCTGGTGTCCGCTTCGTCCATGTTTCGTACAGAGTCACTGGTTTTATGTTCACTGTACAAGATCCGGAGCAGCCTCCTCAGGCACTTGTTCTCGAATGCCTGAATTCTCACAACCGTGAAACAGAATCGGTTGTACGAGGGACTTGTACATGTCGTAGTAAACATTAGTAAACATGATTATGGCTGCATGAAACCATGTCCAGCCCAGCCATTACCCCTGCTGCTGTCGCAATCCTCATGCGGATAGCTGTCGTGAAGTTACCGCCCTTGGATAGGGTGGCTCCCAGTACTTAAAGCTGAATGCTGTAGTCGAAACAGCTCCACAAGCAACTTGACCAGCTAACGTCGTTCTAACTTAATAATAAATGAGCAGTCCTGATACTACTGTACTCACCATGTTTCTATTGACTTTAATCAGTAGGGATCTGGCATATTTAAGACAACTGTTTTATGTCTATATGGAGGTTGAACAACTTAAATGGAGCTTTATGACGTCATCGTGACCCTGTCAAAGCTCGTGAAAAGAGGAAGAGCCCGAAGAGAAGTATGCTTATTGTTATCACTGTGTTTCTATTTTACACAAGGATAGGTTTAAAAAAAACGTAAATTCTTTACTCTTAGTGGAGATTTAAAACAAAATTGTACAATAGATTAATGTAAGGCACAAAAAGAAATAGAATCTCCGGAAAATAATGTAAGAAATAAGCAGCCCGGGCTTATATGCATGGGTAAAATAGTTCGAGATACATTGAACAGACTCTGAATAGGACACTCAAAGAGAATTAACTGCCGAGATATATCCTGCCAACAATCGTAACATAACAATGGTAACAAGTCTGAAAGCCTTTAGCAGCGGGGCGCTTTGCAAGGCAATGGTTGAGACTAGCTGTAAGGTGGGGGTGGGGGTATGTGCAATCAGCTGCTACCTCGTCCAGTATCCTATTCACAACATTCTTTACAACAGGCATGTTTACCCTTTCTTGGCGCTTATTATTTCTTCAATAAGGATTTTATTCTAAAAATAATACATCTTTAAAAAAAAACATTTTGGAGAAATACTACTTTCTTCTGATTTCTTATGTAATTCTATTTTATTCAGTAATTTTGCTCCGAAGAACTTTATTTTTATTATTTTATTTTTTAGTCTAGAACCCCGTAAAAGCTTTACACTCCCTTTTCCATCGGTGAGACCCAAATGCAACCCAAATAGTTCTCATTCTTCTCGGCAACTGCAAGACGTGGACCTCGCTTCCTAATAAAAAAAAACCATGATCCATGCATTCGACACCGAGGACCTGATGAAGCTGATCCGAAATGTTAAGAAATTCTTTAAAACACCACAGTTATTACCAGATTAACTGAAACATAAAGCATTGTTAAATTTTTTCTTACTGTTAACCAAAATGCGCAGCCTGTGTTGTCTACTTTAATACGTTTTTCTGTTCGTATTTTTACACAAGCGGTTTAATTTATGAGCGTTTTTACAAAAACGGTTTAATTGGAACGCGCTATATTTTGTTGTTAATCGCATGGGCCTCTACCAGGCACCTGAATAAAATTGAATTTAATTGGATTCAACTGCTTCACAAACGACATCGATCTCATAGCAACCAGGAGCAATAAAGTGCACGACATTAACAACAGAGAGAGGGGGGAGGGAGATATAGAGAGAAAGAGTAAGAGAGCGATTGAGAGAAAGAGCACAGTGGATGAAGATGAGCACTGACGATAACAGCGGTGGCAGCAAAGCTCAGCTTTTATGCTTTGCACATTTCGAAAGTCGATGGATTCAATGAATACAGTAGACATCAGTGAGGGCCTCCCGCGGGTTTCAGCGCCGAGAAACTGTTTTTAGCCACCTCGCCTCGCTGCTGCTGGTCTGGGACATTTTTATTCTCCCGTTTATTTCTTCAAACAGCACATGAATTCTATTTCTTTCCTTTACTTTTTTGTTATTTCATTTCCTCTTCTTTCTTTCTTTCTTTCTTTCTTTCTTTCTTTCTTTCTTTCTTTCTGTAGACAGTTGCTTTTTATTTCCTTCGCCTCTCCTGTCTCTATTTGCTTTACCATCATCTCTCGCTCACTGAATCATTTCCTTAGTTTATGTTACCTACTTTTTTTTTTCTTCAGCGCCTGCTTACGCGAAACATGTTCTGTCTACATACATCTCTCTTTTTTTCTAGACAAAGGGAAAGCAATGGCGCCGAGAAAAAAAACACTGGAAAGAAGCCTCGAAAAGACAGAAGTTATTCTTCATGGGATTAAAGACAACCCTAGTGACGCCGTGAATCTTTTGTGAGTGAGTAGGCGGGCCTACCTGTGTCTGAGAGTGTGTTTAGAGGAATGGTTACCGATCTGAACAGGACAATTCAACAATCCTCTTTCGCCTAAACCTGAAAATGAAGACGCTGAAAGGTAAGTGTAGAGAAATCTCTCTCTCTGCCCACACCCATTTCTCTCTACCTCTGTCTGTACCTGTCTCTTTTGCTTTCTCTAACTCGTAATCCGGATCTACCTTCAAGGTAGGACAACTTCACGAGAGGCTTAAATCTCAAAAGTCCTCAGCTTTCCAAGTTTTAATGACATGCGGGCATTTGGTTCGTTGGTTTCTTTGATAAAATACGCTTCTACCTGCCTGTGGTTTCTCACTATGACTGATGAAAAGGGAAGTAAACCGAAGTACCCGGGGCTAAAACCCCGACAGCCAGCTCTGTGAACAGGGATCACAAAAAGAGAGTGTTTTTAGGTGAGATCTGTACGAATCTTAGTGGAAAAGCTAGTTTTACCATTAAGCATCCTGCTAGGTTTGTTGGTTCTTCTTCTTATTCCTGTTTGCTCACAGTGGAGCATAGGGCCGCAACCACACCCCGCCAACGGACCCGGTTCTGGACATTCCTTTCTAGTTGGACCATGTCATGCCAGCTGTCTCTGCCTCTCTGTGGACTGATCTCCTCCACGTCTCTCTGGGTCTCCCAATCCTGCGCCTCCCAGGTTTGTTGGTAGGTTTGGTTGATTTAATACGAGAGTGCTTTCACACTGAGGTGATTCCCTACTATGGCGGAGAGGGAGTGGGGGATAACCCGGAAAAATCCCGACGCCCAGCCCTGCGAGCAGATGTCACATACAGAGAATATCCGACGACGAGATCTGAACCCAGGGTCTCTCATTGCACTGGTGACAAGCGAGTGTTCTAACCACTACACTACCGGGAGGGGGGGGGGTCCCTTCCTGCTAGGTTGTTTATTTCCAACTCTTTATACCATTTCTGAGGAAGGGGCACGGGACACTTTTATTTAACCCCGTTGATACGGTTACCATTTACAAGATACTGGCCACTTGTCGTCAAAGTCTTGGGGCTGAAGTCTCTGTTCAAACTGCGTTTTCTCACCGACAATAACAACATGCTATAGCCCAGACTACATGACAAGCCGTGTAGGCAAATAAAGTTTTGATTCCTAGTCCCGAAGCACGTATCACTATCCCTGATTTCCAATGACTTCAGGCCCTATATGTAATTTTTAAAAAATACGCCGATGTTCATGTTCATCGTCCCGTTATGGAGAACGGGACTACCAAGATGGCGCCTCATATCGTCACGAGTTTATCAAAATACGTCACGATGACCACCCTCAACCCTTACCTCTAAGCCTGTCGGTCATCTAACCATCATCAAGCTCTGTCTCTACCATCTGCCTCACCCTAATTTCGTAACGCACTTGCACGTCTAGCCTCGAATGTTGGGGGACTGGGGAGCAAAGAAAGGAAAACGCAGTGAGAGCGAGAGAGAGAGGGAGAGAGGGGCCGAAACTGTGGTAGTAGAAAAAAAAAACAAACTAAACGTTAAGCGATATTCGACGATTGTCACGCCCGCTGTTTTGTTTTTCTGGCCGGCTTGGAAGAAAGCAGTCAGGCGAAGGGTTAAGTCAAAAGGTTGGAGGGTTAAAAAAGAAGTGGAAGGCCCCTCCGGAAGATGGATTTGCTTGCGGATGGAAAGACGATCAGGGCTTTTTTGAAGTTTGAATGGCAGGGGAAAAGCTAGAGATCTAGACGGGGAAAATACTAGGACCCGAAGTGCCGCTAAAAGTCGACGAAAGGCACCTTCTGTTCTCTCTCTCTCTCTGCGTCCCTTCTTTTTTTTTTTTTGGCGAACCGATAGGAGTAAACACAAGAGACACGGGAAAATTGCCAACAGCACGCCTTGTCTTTCGCGGTAATTTTCTCAGCAAATGTGGATGCGACTGTCTATTTTCTTTTGTTGTGAATGAAAGTAACAAGTGCAAAAGATGCTTCTTTCCTTTTTGTTCGCGTACCTTTTACGATGTGTGCGTGCGTGCGCGCGCACGTGTGTGTGTGTGTGAGAGACTTTCACTCTCAAAGCACACTTAATAAGACAGTAAATAATGTAAATGAATTCCATTCTCAAGTTGGCGGTGAACGTTCGGGTGGGGGGTGGGGGTCAACGTTTCTAGGGTCCATAGAAGTTCAACCCTCTCTTTCCGCCGCATTTACCTTAACTGATAAATGAGGTACCAATCTGCTGGGTGGGCAGGGAGAAATGTGAGGTACGGCCCTATTTATGACATTCCATATACATATATATACGATCATAATGTGTTTTCACATATATATTCAATAGAAAGAGAAGCAAAGAAGAAAAGACGGAGAAAGACGAAAGTTACATTGTCTAATCATCATCATCATCATCATCCAGCGGACTCAAGGCGCTGACATACACGAAGTCACTACAGTACCGACATATCAGTAGGCATTGTATGCGTTTTACAAATTAATTCAACATTATTTAAATCATGACTATTCACTCGGTCTCTCTCGCTTACTCACACACAGGGTGGAGGAAACCAGCAGTACCCGGAGAGAACCACCGACGGTTTCGTTTTTTTTTTTACTGTCGGGATGACAGAAGCCTTTGCCACGGCGCAACCATCCGCCCCAAACCACACTGCTAATTATGGCATTTTCGGTCTATCATATACGTGAGTGCGTGCGTGCGTGCGTGCGTGTATCATGTGTGTATTTGTGGGGACGGACGTTTACAAAATAGGAAATTGAGAAAAGAAGCCGAGAGAGCGAGACGGGGGGTGGGGGAAAGAGAGAGACATAGTGACAAACAAGAAGACAGCCAAAGCGCGCCGCTAATTATGACATTTCCGGTCTATCACAGGCGCCATCACTGTTAATTAGCGACGTGTTTCTTGTGAAGCATTATTACTTTGAACCGACAGCACCATCTCAAAAGAATGCATAAAGCTGGCCTGCTGAAAGCTCTCACCCACAGCCCCTTCTCCCCTCCGACCACTCGCCACTACCCACCCAAACTTTTCCCCTCCATCCTTCCCCTCATCTGTCAGTGGAGAGCTTCTGCTGCTTATATAACCCTGTGGTTAATCATGTGTGCGAAAAATATAGCCTTCTATAGAAGCAAGAGAATGAGATATCATTCTTGCTTTATATCAGATTGAAAAAAAATGTTACTGAATCAAGTGAGCGGATCTGTAATCTTTCACAAATGTGTTTTCTTATAAAGTGAAGTGGTGTGAAGGAACATCGTGTGAGACCGTAACACTTTCAAGGAACATTATGTGAAACTGTAACACTTCCAACGAATCAACTGTTGAAGCGATTGTAGGAGCTTGAGACGCATTGTTGACGATCTAAACGAGGGAGAGCTATAAACTAATTAGTTTTAAAAGGATGGAAATCCTAACAGCATATGGAGGGGCTACTCACATTGCTGTCCAAATGCATTTTGTGTGAGGTGTGTGTGTGTGTGTGTGTTAAAGAAAAGAGAAAGAAAAAAACTGAACTAAAGAAAAATTTAATGTTTAAGCAATCAAAGGCGTAAAGCAAAAGAAAAAAGTCTACCTATAACAAGGTATCAAGGCGAAATGTGTGTGTGTGTGTGAGAGAGAGAGAGAGATGTAAACAAAATATTGTTGGTACAGCAGGTGTTTCTCAATCATCAGCGAGGCCTGTGGCTGAGCACTTATTTCACTCCACCCCCCCCCCCCCCCACCCTGTTAAATTGTCACCAGCTGCTCTTCCGAGAAAGGGAGTCCAGGGTAGGTGTGAACCGTACTTGTATACCTTATCAGGATGATGCATGGTTGTAGAGTTCGACCATCGGTGCCCGATGTTTCCTCCCCTAGACACTGATAGAACAAGCCACTGAGCGCATTGTCTATAGATAGTTTCTTTGATGTCGTATCGTCTGACATAGCCCTGTCAAGATTACTCTTAATTGTTTGCCTTCACGGGATCGTACCTATCTTTTTTCGGGGCTAGAGATAGGCTGGAAGTAAAGTCGGGCCCGTTACACGTAAAACATTGGCAGACCTCACAGTTCGGCAGATAACCTAGGAGCCCCTTTACTCTCCCTACTTGACACTCACAGCCTGCACACCCTGGCTGCAGTGATGTGTCTGGAGGGAAGCTTACAGAAGGGGGCACCGTCTTCAGACACCAGAGGCGTGGTTCGATACCCGTGTGGCGCAGCATATCTCCATGAAAAACTTCTAAAAATACAAAACTCTGCTGCAGGTCTGATGTTAAAAAAGGGTGGGGGACCATGTCCCTCCTCTCCGTTCGTTCTCTTTACCGGCTGTTCGGTGCTGCTCGTGTTCAGAACAACTTGTCTGTCGTCTGGTTTGATTTCTTTAAAGGCACTTTTCCTTCCTATTTCTCTGAACCTCCCTTCCCATACATCCCATCAAGAACCTTTCCCTCCTCGTCTGACCAGTGCGCGCTGTCTACTCTCGTCACTACAACACTAACCTATGTTACCTACAGTGCAGCAAAGCAGTGGAACTTCCTTCCATTTGATATCCGCCACTTACCCATCATTGAGTCTCTTACATGTGCGCTAAAAAAACTTCTTTCCAGGGAGCACTGCTCCTAAACACAGCAGCCTACTAATCTATCCTCTCCAACTCTGCGTGTGACTCTTGATTAGTCTAATTAGGTTCGATTTGTCCTGCCGATGTTTCTTTGATGGTTTTTTTTTTTAGCTATTTTTGTTGTGACTTTTACCTCTGTGTTATCACTGTCTTTTGTACTTCATACTCATCGGTGGCCATCTTTCTATCCTTTATTTACCACACATTCACCTAGTTTTTTTATCAAGCGCTGAGCATGAATCTCTGGTATATAAATTGCACATTATTATTATTATTATTATTATTATTATTATTATTAATGCAGTCTTTGACACTCATCTCCCCAATTACCTAAAGATCACGGGACTACCTTTAACTTTTACCTCTTTTGTTTATGTTTTGTTTGCTCTTGTGGGTTTTAAAAAAAATATAGCGCTTCGAGCTCACCACCTAAACAAGGAAATGTGGTCTACAGATTATTATTATTATTATTTAAAACTGCACATGCGTACACATTTGGAGGTAGTAAACAACTAAAGAAAAGATAAAAAAGAAAAACGGAAACAAACCAACCAGCAAACAAACTGACAAGCAATCCAACCAACCAACAAACAACACAACAAGCCAGCAAACAAACAAACAAACAAACTCATCAATCAACAAACAAAACAAATAACTATCGCCTCCGCAAACAAGCCAACATACCAAGACATTGAAAATCAAAGAGAGAGAGAGAGCGTCTGGACCTACCTGCCACGGCCTGCATGTATCCTGCCACCAAGGACACGCGTTGCACGTGCTTGTCCGTCAGGCGCAGGTTGGACAGCGCCAGGAAGGAAGACACGCACATCAGCACGCACCCGGCACCGTACAGAACGCACCCCGCCTGCCAGGCGCCCGAGGGGATGTTGGCCAGGTGATGGTAACCCCCGTAGGCCGAACACACCTCCCGCGAGCGCTCGGCTTGCGCGTCCATAAAGCAGTAGCTGACCATGCCGAAGGTGTGCACGAGGTCCACGTGCATGACCCAGAAAGGCTGCAGGAAGGCAAATGTGCACGTGCCGGCAACCAGCAGGGTCAGCAGGCACCACAAGAGCAGGATCGGCGAGATCCCGCCGCTGATGGGGATGGTGTCCGAAGTGGAGGCTGTCGTGGCGCTGGTCGTCGTGGTCGTAGCTGTGACGGTGGGCGAGGCCGAGGACGCGGCGGAACTGGGCGATGTCTCGGCGCTGCAGGTGGACTTATCGCTGGGGACGAGCTGGCTTTGCTGTTGTTGCCCCTTTCCGCAGGCCCCCGTGTGGCAGGAGACGGTGCGGTCCAGCCGCACGAACGGTTTGCTGCCGAATAGCCTGACGCTGGTCGTGCCCAGCGGTGCGTGTGCGGTGCCGCTTCCGCCTCCACTGCCGCTACCGCTGCTGCTTGAACAAGCGGACGACCACCGGACAGAAGAACACATGCCAGTGAACCGGTGACCCAAGCCTGGCGCGTTTTCATTACTTCCGACCCCCGGGCCTCGCCGGACCACCCCTCCTGCCAGGCACACGCTGGGCACGGCGAAGATGGGCTCCGGCTCCACCATCACATGCGCCGGCGAGGCGAACACCACATCCTCGCTGTTGTCGTTGTCGCTCGTAACGGTGGTGAAGCTGGTGGCGATGGTGTCCTCGTCGTTGTTGGCCGTCGTGTCGTTGCTCGTGCTGGTCGTCGATTCGATGAGGAAGCGGTACTTCCTGGGGTTGCTGACATGCCGAGGGTTGTCTATCTGCTTGTTCCTGGCCAACCCCCGGCCCAACGGGGCCTGCGGAGCCGTCGCCATGGTGCCAGCCGCTAGAGCAAAAAAACCTCCCTAGCTGTCCCTCGCTCTGCTATCCCGCCTTCTGAAAGGTCACGCTCATGTCTTCAGCTGACAATTTAGTTTCTTTCTCGCATAAAATTGTTTCCTTCACAAAATTCTATAAAAAAAATATTTTCCACACTGATTTGGAACTCTTCCCAACACATAAAACGTCTACAGTAGCAAAATGCTCACCCTGGCTGTTCTCCCAGCGTGTTATCAATTCGCAAACTTGCCCCCAGTAACAGCTTGCAGTACTAACAACTTCTGGCTTGATAAACTAGGGATCGGGTATTCGAGATACACATCCGTAAAAGCTGGAAAAAGAATTGAGGAGCCGGCCAAGGGCAGTTAAAACCCCACTTCAGCGATATCTAAAGAACGCACTTGAGACCTTTAAACCTATTGTGATAAACGATAAACGCCTTTGGCCTTCTTCAAAGAGAGTAATTCTTTTTCTCTTTCTTTCCTCCTTGATACCTTGTGGCTTGGCATAGCAAACAATGATTTTTTGATAGAGGCTCCGGTGTGCACTTAAGTCTGGCTTCCTCTCAGGGAAAACAGGTGAACGGGCTTAAAAGAAAATAATCTGCAACATACAAATAAATGGGGCTGAACGAGTATAGTCTTATGTATGCATGTTCTGGGCACGAAATTCTTGTAAGAAATGAAGAACAATAGTCACAAGGGTTGTGTGTGTGTGTGTGTGTGTGTGTGTGTGTGTGTGTGTGTGTGTGTGTGTGTGTGTGTGTGTGTGTGTGTGTGTGTTTTTGCAATATAAATGGGTATGAAGATTGCTATTCTAGAATGTTCTTCCGCTCTCCTGGTGCAAAGATACAGCATAATGCAGATTGCAGTGCGCACATTACTGTCACAGTTTCTACTTATTTAACATCTTTCCTGCTACAACACACAACCCTAAACAGATGTAAACGTCAATGTAATACGAAACAAAGTCTGATCACACCAATAAAAACACAACAATAAAAACTGCTGCGGTTGTTATCGCTGAAGAAGAAATGAAAACGCGGCATGAACGTCTTCACGAACCTCCGGGTATTTTTCTTTGGAATGATCCTTAAAACTTGCACTGAACAACCTTTGCACGTGCTGGTCTTGTACTCAACACAACACTACATTCAGAAGTCAACTTTCTCATACATTTTCTTTTGATGTCCTCGATACTAACGAAGATTTAATGACATTAATAACCGGACGAAAGATTGACTCTAACAATTCTAAATCTTATTAAATGTTCATTCTTGGTAATGTGAGAAATGTTCAGAAAAAGTAAGACTATTTTTAAAATATTTATCAAAAGCTAAACCTAATTAGAACTTCGAAATGCAAGATATTCTATTAGTCTTTACAGTTTTCGGCTAAATTAAAAGTATTTTTTTCCTTCTAGACTCGACGATGGCAATCTAGTGCTTTCCAAACTTTTACGCAACAGATATTATACAGAAAAATAGTTATCCCCATCCTGCTCCCATCTTCCCTAAAAAAAAAAAAAAAAAGTGGCGGGGGGGGGGTTGTAATGGTTTACGCTTGTCCGACCCTCATTCGAATCATATTCTGGGGGGGGGGGAGGACCCATTTATTTTTAAGGGGATGAGAGTCATAGATCTGCCATCTCCTCTCGACCAGGGATGCCTTTTTTTGCCTCGTTTATCAGTCGTCGAGTCGGGAATGACAGCGAGCGCCACGTAACTTGAAAGGCGAAGATAGAGGGAGCTGTCATCAACTTCCGGTATAACGCAGACCAAAACAAAAAAATGGAGGACTTTCAGCCCCAAGCGCCCTAATGTTGCGGTTATCATTACAGCTTTCTGTCCCCTATTACAGGGGTCCTCTGGCTGCTGTCGTTCTTTAGCGCAGCTCCGGTCTCCTCTTGACGTTTGCTGTCAACATCTGACACAAGTGTAGCACGAGAACAACATGCACCATGCTGCACTTTTTCCCACCCTTATATCTCTACCCATCTCTTTTTATCTCTCTCTCTCATACACATTTTCTTTTATCATAGAGATGCACACATAGTACACTTCTTTAACTTCTATACATGTTCCGTAAACGTTTCCTCTCTTAGTGGCTCGTCCTCTTATTGTTTTGTTTTGTCGTATATCTTCCCTCTTTAGAACAAGGGATAGATTTAATAACAAAAAACTCTTTGCTTATCATACCAACTTCGTTAACAAAATTGTCATTGTCATTCTTTGTCTCTCCCACTTTCCCCACGACTAATAAAGATATGCATATGAATCCGTGTAGAAGGCTGATAGAGACCATTGAACACACATAACAATTAACGTCTTGCCAGCTGCTTATATATGCATGCATCAGAACACACACACACACACACACACACACACACACACACACACACACACACACACACACACAAAATATACAGTGAGGCAGGAAGGGTAAGTTACAGAAAGGCGTAATATATGTACAGTATATATATATATATATCAGTAAAGAAATTAAACGAGAAAAAAGAGTCAGAAAAAAGATAAGTAAGCATGAGAAATAGACTGAAGCATGCACACACACACACACACACACACACACACACACGTTTTGCTAAGTGTTTGTAAGGCTAGCTTTGTCATTGTCTGTTCAGATGCTACATTCTGTCAGGCGAGCTTGTGTACATCATCAGAAACTCATAAAAAGCTTCCTGACACGTTAATCTGAAAGAAATGGAGACGGAGGCTGAATGGAGGCGAAAACAAAATAACTGGAGACGACGGGGTGCACCCAAGATCCCAGAACATCTGTCAGACTCCGGCGTGTGCTCCTTCCATGCGGCCAGACGACAGACGGACTTTGTCGGTTAAACAAACTGATGGATGCTTTTATACTTTGTAGCACGAAAAATTTATATTTCGTAGTACTCCTCATTTCTCATCTTGCCCTTTAAAAAAAAAATCAGCCATGCCTGTCGATTCACGTATGTATCCATGTGCCTGGCGATCCATCGATGGATCTGTCCATGACAACCTACCTGAATGTACCATCAACAAGAGAAAGAGGGGGGTGGTGGTGGTGATATTTTTGTACTAAATATTCGCAGCCGCAAATATACACGCTTTCAAAAAGACCCACACGACTATTAACCTCACACACTCACCCACCCACAAGAGTTTTATTCCTCACACTCCTGTAATAAGACACGGTGAAGGGAGACAGGATAGGATTGTAAATAATTGTGTTCAAATAGTAATGGCGGCAAGAAGCACACACGAGCATCAGTTGGTTTATCGTAATAAAGGGAGATAATGACTGACTAAGAGCAACGAAGTACATTTCAGGTGACCCAAGGGAGTCTTGTCGGCCATGAACACAAAGATCAAAGACTTTAAAACTCGAACCTGTTACTTTTGATGTCATGCTTATTAAATGTTTCTCATCATCATCATCATCATCATCTTTTTTCTTCAGCGATCGAGAATTACTGCTTTCAACTTTCCTGGCTTTATGATTCCCCCGACCCCGTGTAATTATTTTCACTTAAACTGATCTCTGCAACTCACTGTTGCCGCCCTCCTTTGACAACAGGTGTCGCCACCACATCACGACCAGCTGTCGACAGCAACATGTCGATAATCAATTGTCTAGAGCAAGTTGAAAGAACCGACTGTTACAAACATTGAGCTGACACCTGATGAGGTCAAACGTTATTTATAACTCGAAAGAGTAAGAAAATATACAGCAGACAAATGCTAGTGTGTGTGTGTGTGTGTGTGTGTGTGTGTGTGTGTGTGTGTGTTTCAAGTCATTAACTAAGACTACATCAAAGATAGCAAAGCATTTACAAATAAAAATGTATAAAAACTACAGAAAAAAGGAAGCGCGCTGTCACCAGCAGGCTGTTTGCTCTGCAACAAACCGGCCCCTCATCAAGAGACAAGCCGTGGGGTGAGGGTGATGATGATGGTGATGATGATGGTGATGTTGAGATCTGATTCATGTACAACGACAGTCTCCAACTATAGTAGCACTCGCCTTTTAATACCTTTAACACTGTAATACCCTGCTACCGCCCAGACGAGATTTGTGCGTGGGAGGGAGGGGTGACAGTGGCGTGTGCGTGGTTGCTCGTGTGTATGTCTGTGTATGTATGTATGTATGTATGTATGTATGTATGTATGTATGTATGTGTATGTCTGTGTGTGTCTGTGTGTTAGTGCTCGCGGTGTGTCCGTACACATCATCCTATTGCTGTTCTTTTTCCCTCTAGTTGTTATGTCCTGTTTTAACTCAGCTGGTGTGGTTCCTGGCGACTTCAAACTTCACCAAGACACCATTCCTTACGACTTTGCCAAGCTCACCATGGCAACAACACCTCCATTGCAGCTGCGACGACAAACTAACATCGAGAAGGAACGCGACCAGACAAGATGGCCTCCGACTGGGCCGTGCATCACGAGGAGCGTGAGCCCCCTCACCAGACTAAAAGAAAGAAGACCCCACCTCATCCCACCTCACCCCAGATCAGTGGACCACGAAACCAAACGGCCCTGGATTAGTTGCGGTTGGGGCGAGTAAAGACGCCGCTCAGAAGCCAGGTGATGCGTGTGTTCAGCCATTACCTCCTTCTTGCAGTGAATGGCGCTTAACTAACTCCACAAAACATCCCGCCGCCATTTCGTTTCAGGTCACCGCTGATTCGCTCCCGCCGCGTCCATCCCCCCACCCCCACTTAACCCACCTTGTCTACAACTTGACAGTCGGTAATACACACGCACAGTGTTACAAATATCCTGCAGCCTGAAGACCGAGTAATCTGTATATACATGTATATATATTCATCTACATGATATTCTTCGTCGCTCGCTTCCTTTTTTTTTTTTTTTTTTTTAGTTATAATTATTTATTTCTTTATCTGCCAGCTTGCTTTTGTATTTGACTCATAGCTGCTGCACTGTTTAAAATATTGTGATGGCTTCTTCTAATAACTTTTATTATTTTTTGTCTACTGGAATCCAGTTCTGTACACGCCGGGCGTAGAAACTAATCACAGTTGATGTGAAAAATAGAACGTTGGTGTTTGACAGACAAGAAGCTAAAGCCACGCAAACACGCGTGAACGCACACACTAAATAAACACACACACACACACACACACACACACACACACACACTTTACTTGTATAGTCCTTATTAATACACATCTGGTTTACATTGGCCATCCTTCTTAAAAAGTTCTCCGTCTTTACATGCGCACGCGCGCACGTATACATACATACATACATAGAGAGAGAATAGAGACAAAGAGAGGATGACAATGGGAATATTCCGTATTAACAAATGTGACAGGTAAAGTAAACCGTCTAGTTCCCGTCCTGAAAGTGAAGGTATGTTTAACGGCTAGACTACTACAACAACCACGGATCATAAGCTTCCACGTTTACTGGTCTCCCCACAGTATTCACTGAATCATAGCAAATGCAGCTCTGCATTTATGGGGGAAGGTATGCTAAACTGCTGGACTACAATAAAAAGGCGAAATGTGGAGAGAGAAACAGAGAGAGGGAGTTAGAGAGAAAGAAAGATGTACCTTTTTAGGAGACAAATGGCGTTGAAAGGGACCTGTAATGGCTGAAGGCATGCTTCTAACTCACGTGTGCGAAGAGTGATCAAAGCAGCGCGCCGCTAAGAGAAGTTTCTCGATAATCGACGGTGACAGATGTCCTACCATTTCTGTCAAGCCAACGATTTGCAACTACTGCTACCTACAAGGCTCTTTCAAATGTTTGTGTGGTTAGTAGGGGAAACAGGAGTGACTCCCCCTCCCCTGAAGCGAGTCTCCGGCGATTGGTTAGGGAGTAACCTCCCCTTCAGGTGCGAACATACACGCGAACTACGGTACGATAAATCTCGGTTCCTGAAACTTTCTCTTTCACCAACTCCTAAACCACACGAAGCGTAGGGCAGACAGCAAGAAAAAAAGGCACCCGCCATTATCAGCGAGAGTACTGGATGGTGAAAGCTGTGGACCACCAGAGGGCGCAAATTAACGGAAGTGATGGATGGAGAGGTCCTGCGCAGTGCCAACGTACAAAGTCCGACTCGTGTTGCCCTCCGGCGCGAAGTACATCGTAAGCACAGTGTTACCTCACTCAGGGCAGACGATCAGCTGCAATAACCGGGCAACAGCTGAAGGTTTTCGTCGAGGGCATCAACCTACACGACGCCTGCCTCGTGGTGAGTGACAAGTCCAGGAGATCCGTTATGCCTGGCTTGCTACAAGATGCGCCTACCAAAACAGTTTTATTTTCTGTCAAGAATGGCCAAACCAGATTACAAAATCACATTAGTCGTTAGAGTCTTCCTAAGTATCCCTTCTCAGTTCTTTGTCCTCTTTCCATATTAAAGGCTGCGAAACATTTACATTTTGCTGTTTATGAGAGGCAATAAGAATGTGTTCATAAAGTATGACCAGGGGCTGCAGAGACTGATACATCCACACCTTTTATTATCGGGTACTTGGAGCTTTGTCTAACGGTCAGCTGGTCTCCTTACCTCCACATAATATCGATCACTTAGGGTACACAAACCTGGATTCTCGTCTCTATAGTTGTGTATTAAGGGTCCTGTATGAATGTGTAGAACCTGGATTCTCGTCTCTATAGTTGTGTATTAAGGGTCCTGTATGAATGTGTAGATGTATGTTTGGCCTGTAGACATGAATGGACAGATGGATCAATGCGGTATCTATGATCTTAGGTTGGGAGGTATTAGGTGTCAGGCTTCTGAAGTCTCCATGAACGGGGGTGTGAGTGATGAGTAGTGTGCACATGTGCTTGTGTGTGTGTGTGTGTGTATTTGAGTTCAGTAACGGGTATCTTTTATTTCTTTGAAACTGAAATATTGGCGTCGTGCACTTGTACGGATGGACAGATCAGGTGGGAAAAACAAGAAAGGCCAGCAATCACTTATCTGGTCAAGCGCGACAAGACAGCAGGCCATCTCTTTTATTATTTTTTTTTTTAACTTTTCGGGACCCAACATCGCAAGTTCCCAAGACCGGCACAAGGATATTCCTTCTAATCCCCGCCCCAGGAATCCTTCCCACGTGACTCGAGGCCGGTCGCACGTTGCCAGCAAGGGAGGAATTATTCCCTACTATAGAGGGCGCTGAGGCAGACACGGAGATGGGTGTAGGGGGGTAGGGAGAGGGAGGGAGATCTTCGGGTGGAAAGACAATCAACAGTTTTCTGCTCTATTTTTCATGTTCTGGCGACGGAATGCTTGCCGAGACAAGACCGCCTTGTGTTCGGTTTGTACTTGTTGGCTGCGGCGACTTCAAGCCGAAAAAGGGGGCTGACCTCTGACCCTCTCCTTCCGTGTGAAAACCGTCGGGTCAGTGAGGTGAAACGAACGAGTAGACCGTGAAACGGACTACACAGTGTAGTGTTCAGTTTTCAAAGAGTTTTTTTTTTTTTTTTAACGGGTAAAGGTCTTGTCGTCGGTACAGGACTGGTATAGTACGTGAGACTGTGTATGCGCGAGCACCCCCCACTCTCTCTCATGCTCGGTTTGTCGTGTGTGTGTGTGTGTGTGTAGAGAGAGAGAGAGAGAAGGGTCTATTTAAGGAGGAGATATTTAAGAAGTGAGTAAAAATTATGGGAAGTGTCAGTGAAAAGTAAGGACGCGTAAGTAGCATGCATGTTACATATACGTATTTCTTTCATGCACACCACATATAATTATATGTATCTCACTCATGCACCCCGCATAATTAGTTTCTAGAAATAATTTTGTGAAATTCGATAGTGCTCAGACGCTTTAAAAACTTCATTAAAGAAATAAATGAATGAACGAAACATTACTCGTTAAACAACACCAACTGAACTCTCCTTCAACCCGGCAGCTCAGCCAGACTTCTTACCCTTTTAGCAGCAAAGACTGTTTCCATGAATAAGACAGTTTTTAAACTGAATTTTATTTTGTGTGTGTGTGTGTGTGTGTGTGTGTGTGTGTGTGTGTGTGTGTGTGTGTGTGTGTGGTGAATTAGTTTAAACAATGAACAAAGGCTCTGTACGAGGATGTAGAATCTCCCTCCTGTGATCCGTAACATCCACGATTTTATGTAATGAGCCAACCTCATCTGGAGTTGGTAAAACTGGTAAAACAAAAGCCTCCCCCTCCCCCGAGCTTTTGTGAACCGCTGCTGCTGCTGTATAAAGTCAAAAAAAGGTGCGACACGTGCAAGAAAGTTTACTCGCAAGAGGTGAGACCGTTGCCGAGCAAATGAACCACCCAGCTGTCGGTGAGCGCCATCCAGCTGTCTGCGAATAAACCACTCAACTTCTGGCATTAACCATCCAGCTTTCACCGATTAACTACATAAGGAGTCCGTAGACTAAGCACGATAAAGTTTCAGACACTAGTACACTATTAGCAAACTTTGCCATGACTAATAACGGTTACTGCAACCGATGGCAACTAGAAACAAAGTAAGCTCGATGTAATGTTTAGAGAGCTCCCGTCCACATTTACGAAAAAGTGACAAAAAAGTTTCCTTGTTACGGTGGGAGGACAACGATCTGTCCTCGTCGCTCCGGTTCCTCCTGTAGAATGGTGTTTGGGCTCACCAGAGATCTTCGACAGAGCGCTTTTATTTACAAAAAAATGGAGCGGGGGGGGGGGGAGCGACCTGCCAGGATCCTGAACGCTGTGTGTGGTTACCAGTGGATGCCGACTTGAAAGACTTTCGATCTGACAAGGGCAAGCCATTAGACACGGCAGGGGGAGCGACATGCTGCTAATGGCGCCCGATCAGCCGTGCGTCAGCTGTCATCTTGAGCGGTCAACGCTTTCATCGTCGACGTTGAAATTCCGAGGCGTGGCGAGGAGAGAACGGCACCCGTCTTTTCTTGTATCCATAAAAACAGAGAAATAAAGAGAAAACATAAAGCTAATTAATTTTTGTTTTTTAACGGGGTGGTGTCATTTCGAGGGGAGGGGAGGAATCATCCGCGTGGGATTACTTAACAGAGTTGACCTATGTCCTAAGGATATATATACGTAATATATCAGTGTCGGAGAAACAATAAAGTCTTTCATTTTATCATCAGTGCGTTGCAGCCGGTTGCTGAGACAAGTGGCACACAGACGCAATGATGAAGTTCCTAGATAAGTCGCTGTTTAGTGTTAGATTATCACGCCCCTGCGCCAACATGGTCACGTGATGTCAGTTAAAGATCAGCTGCGCATGCCTTTCCCTCGCGCAGATTCCAACGTCAGCTTGCGAAGGACCCTTTACACCGGTCACACACGGTCGGGTATGTGACTATGTTTGGCAAAACGCAGTTCAAAGTAGCTCGGGTACTTTGCGAGATAGATAGTGGCGGCCTCACAACACGTCACGTCCCTTAACGGAGAACAGGGGCTACCAAACTGTCACATCAGGGTAGAGACATGAGGAACACAGTGTTTGACTACTTCGCTGCTCTAACTCACACCAAATGTGCTTGACTCAAATGGAGCGAGAGACTGAACGTTGACGATAAAATAACAGATGGGAGAGTCCGCGGTATAAACAAAACCCCGGACGGAGAATAACGCTGCTGTCTCCCGAGCAAACCTTGATCGCGATCTCGTATTTTCTCTCCTCATTCTGCCCAAAATAAAAACCTACACACAAATCATAACCCTAAACTTAGTCCTAATTTTAATGTACCATAAACTCTAGCCCTAACCCAAACCCTTAGCCTAAACCCCAACGCTAGCTTCTACATACTCGACGAGCTAACACATTAGAACACACACACACACATACACACACACACATACACACACACACACACACACACACATACAACCATATATATATATATATACTTTAATTATCAGATAATGGTCAGGGATGAACAACATCCAGTGTCATTTGGCAGAAATTCCCCAAATTTAAGGCTGAACTGAACCAAACGAACCCAAGTCGGGTTCCCCTGAAGCATCGCTGTAAAACGCTCTTTTGTCTCTTCTACAGCGAAGATTATAAGGTCATTGGTTCAGATCTCGTCTAGGGACATATCTCTAGATATTACACTTGTTCACAGGAGTGGCTGTCCGTATTTTTCATCGGGTGCTCACGTCTCGTCCACCTTCGTCAAATGGTGCGAGATTGGAATAAATTTTCTATCAACTACACCAGCGGCCATCGAAGGCAATGTGATGTAAAACAAATTGCCCACCAGTGATTTAGACAAAAGGTCATTGAATTCACAGCCTTTGGTTTGGAATCTTCCCTTTAGGAAACGAGAGGCGAAATTTATTGTGACGATCTTAAGTCAAACTTGAAAATTACGTTTACAGCTTTAAAACTCCGAGGACCTCATGTAGATTGGTGAGACGAATCCAACCCTCCCTCCATCTTCCTTTTTCCTTGCGTTTTCTCCTAGAACGAGGTTTTGGGTATGAGCTTCCGGTTTAACATGAACAGGCAGAGCAAATGATGCGAGTTCTCTTGGTGACGGAGGTTCAGTATCGCAAGTTTTATGGTCAATTCTGCGTTGAATTTACAAACCCGGGGGGGGGGGAGAAGTGGAGGCCGAAGACCTCTGCCAGAAAGAAAATAATAAAGTAACTAACGAACAAGCTTATTGTAAGTATACTACTGGCAGCCAGAATTTCGGCGCAATGCATCGTCGACTTCCTGTGGTTGTGGATGTTGGCTTTTTAAAAGCCTCGCCGAGACCTGAAAGCTTACCAGTTCTTGAAAGGAAAAGCAGATTGCCAGCAGTCCACTCTATGCACAGTCCTTGCTCCAACTGCAGAAGCCTTGACATCCTCTTTTCCAGATCGAATGCTGCTCGCTATTTCTTGCTTCAGAGATCCATATCGCTTATGCCCGAGTCACACGATGCGACTCAACAAAAAAACGTTATTCGAGATCGATTCTCTGTTTCCAAGAAAAAACAAAAGTCCTGGTCTAAAGATTTTGTTGATTCTCGAATTTCATGGTTTCAAAACACCTACCTCCCTACTTATGTTTCGCTGAACATGTTTTAAAAGCAACTGCAATTATTGGCTTAGTGTTTTGAACTTGATTTGTCGTATCAAATGACCACTAGTCTGCGGGTGGCGATTGTGTAGGTGGCGCTGGTCACGCCACCTGAGACGATCTTTCTGTTGTTTTTACCTTTCAAACAAGAGCAGCAGGAGAAGACGTGTCACTTTTTCTGGACTGCCATCCTCCCAGTCACAAACCCTCTCCCCCCCCCATTTTCTCGTTCACAGCTCGCAGAGCACCGACCACATTGTTTACATTAGCCGCAACGGTTGTGGCCGGTCGAAGGTTCTTTGTGGAGGAATGTCGGGAGGGTCGGGTGCGCGAGCGTAGACTTGTCAGGAGAGGTGGAGGAGAAGGAGTGTCAGGTTGTCCAAATGTCAAAACCCGTCGAAGCTGCCGGCGAAAACCAGCGAACGGCGGCGACGTCGACGGGGGGAAGTGGGAAGAGGTTGCACAGTTCACGGCGCTGTGGCGGGCGGAAGTACTCGCGCACGTGCGCACGCGCAGTAGCATTAGCGGGGGGCGAGCGACTGGCACTGGAGCGGAGTGTTGCCAGAGCCGACGAGCTTTTGATGACGTTGAGCGGGTAAACCAAGACGGTGCTACCTACCCACCCGGCTTTTCTCGGTGCCAGCCCTGGATCCGCACCTGACACGATGGACAGATTGTTCTAGTCATGGGAATTTTAAAACTTGTTTACAGAAAATCTACTCTAATTATTCTGTCACAGTCCCGGCGTGGAGACTGAAACTGTAACAAGACAGTGAGCTGCCGATGAGGTGTGTGTGTGTGTGTGTGTGTGTGTGTGTGTGTGTGTGTGTGTGTGTGTGTGTGTGTGTGTGACGTCACACTTGCGGCATCTAGCACGTTTCGTTTCTGTAGATATAAAATCCTCTGTACTGTGTTTAATGTGCGCAGATGTTTCTAGAAAAGATGCTCAAAGACTAGTGGATGTCAGTAGCTTCAAGTTGACGTAGACTGTTTGAATACGATATTGTTCTGCTGCTACTAGTTCTTCCTCGTGATAATAGTTGTCAGTGAAACCATCATGCAATGTTTCTCCCTGAGCACACAAAATATTAATGTAACGTGTGAAGACGGTTAAAAAGATAAATTTGGTGAGAAGCAGTTTCCAGCTACATGCTTTATCTGAACAATGTGTTGCAGCTAGGTGATAATAATGAACGAGGTGTGTGTGTGTGTGTGTGTGTGTGTGTGTGTTTAGGATATATAAGAGAGATGGGGTACAAAAACTTCATAAAGCAAAGCTAAATAAAAGAAACACGCACAAAAGGATATTATCAATACAGCTATATCTCTCTCTCTCTCTCTTAAAGAAAGAAAGAAAGAAAGAAAGAAAGAAAGAAAGAAAGAAAGAAAGAAAGAAAGAAAGAAAGAAAGAAAGAAAGAAAGAAAGAAATTGAAAAAAAACTCAAAGTCACGAGTACACAACTGCAAATGTCTCCAAACATCGGAAACTTTCATCAATCTCCTTCTTCTTTTAGAGCCTTTCTGGGGGAAAACTTGCAATCTTTCTTTAAAGATTAAAAAACCCAACATGTACAAATTTGTCAGGTATAAGTTGGTGACCTGTGGACAAACAAGGGTGGAGCTTTTTACGATCACTGCAAAGCAGTGCATAAAGGTGATACAGGTAGAATCTTGAGGTAACGAATTCGATATAGCAAATTATTTTCCAAAACTATAGACGATTCTTTTAGAGCTCAATGTAAAGTAAATATCGATAGAAAACATTTCAATAAAAGGATTTTAAAGCAGTCTGTTCCACGAGCATTACTCCTGACACCAGTCAACATAGTCATGAATAGTTGGTATTACAGTAAATAGACGAGTGCGACTGCTCGTCTTCCTCTGTCGATTTATGACCCTCTCCATCCTTCCTCTTAATTCCCTGATTTGTCTTTGCGTCTTCTATTTTTGTCTTTTATTATTTGTCAGCCCGGTTTTTTTCTCCTTCCGTCCTTCGTCTGTTGTCTATGTCTCCTACCTGTCATAAGCTCCTTCGAGAGCATGATTATGCGTTGTATCAAATCACACGTTATCTATTATTATTATTATTATTATTATTATTACAGCGAAGTTTCCAATATAGCAAACTAATATTCTAGTCGAAAGTAAACAGTATCCATTACAACGAAGTGTTCTTGAGATGTCACAGACCGGGTACCTTACCCAGTTCTCTTATGTAGATCATATGAGAATATGAGGGCAAGGGATGAAGGGATCGGACATCGACATCTGACGGGAGACATATTATTTTCAGTTATGTGAAACCTATAGAATGAAAGAGTGTCGTCTGATGGAAGAGAAAGAAACAAAATTTTGTCTGGTAGAAAAAAATGTCATCAGTATGAGAGAACAAGTAATGGATTCAAACAGACAGTGTCAGCTTAATCTGGAAGAAAAAGCCGAGATCTTTACAGCATTTGTGGAGGACAAATAGAAGAGAGATGTGGATGACAGGTTCGGCATTACGCAATCTACCTTGTCGACGATTCTCAAAAATACTGTAAAAAAAACCTGAAGCAAGTCTACGGGAGAGCAGCACTAGACCACAGTGAAGGACAATGAAATGTGTTCATCGTGAAGACCAAGTTTCAAGATACGAAGTTGTGTAATATGCTTGTGAGTCCTCCTGTTCTTGTGAGTGCCCCTATTATTGTGAGTGTCCCTGTTTTGTGAGGGCCCCTATTATTGTGAGTGTCCCTATTATTGTGAGTGTCCCTATTATTGTGAGGGCCCCTATTCTGTAGGAAAAATGCTCTCGAGACTTTGAACATTTTCATGAATAAAAGGACCTTCGCATCATCTGGCTGAACCTCTTTCGTGACAAGTACAGCATTTTGTTGAAAACAGCCTGTGGTTGTGGATGTACCGCATGAGAAATTGAATCAGCGAAACTACTGAACCATATTTATAATCATCCATCCAAGTAAAGTCATGATGAAGGTAATCCAAAATCGCATCAACACCACAGTTTAAAAACCTGCTCGCAGAAAAACTGGTTGGCTTCAGTCACATCTTAATAGTAAAACATGAACAGCCACATCTTTTCCAAAACTCTATTGACTTTAGAAAGGCATTTGACAGAGCTTGTGAAAAAGAGGACTGCGGCATGTAATGCGAAATTTAACACAGAAGAGGACCTTCATAAAGTCATCAATGCACTGTACAAGAGTTCAATGAGTGCAGTACTAATCAACAACCGATTGGGAGACTTCTTTTTTTTTAACATCACATTAGGTGTCCATCAAGGGTTCCCTTGTCGTCTGTACAGATCGACTTCTTCTTTGAGAACACCATGCGAAAAAACTTTTGTGACCATCAAGTCATTTCCTTCGGCGAGAGGCCCTGATGCAATCTTAACATTGCAGACGACATTGATGAATTGCTGGCACAAACAGCAAACTGCAAGACCTTACCAACAGACCGACAAACTGACAGAATGAGCGGCAACAACAAAGAAGAGATTTATAGGAAGGACTGCAGTTGGATGAGAAAAACAGCTCTAAATACTTGGAAGCCGCAATTTCTAAAGATGGCAGCTGCAATGCAGAGATCCGCATCAGGATCCCAACAGCGACAGGAGGATGTTCAGGCTGGACAGGATCTGGAGCAGCAGCACTGTCAGGTTTGCTACCGAGCACAGACTGTACAAGTCCGTGGTGGTTC
Source organism: Marisa cornuarietis (assembly GCA_004794655.1). NCBI lineage: Eukaryota > Metazoa > Mollusca > Gastropoda > Architaenioglossa > Ampullariidae > Marisa > Marisa cornuarietis. The sequence goes on from SMMW01000018.1 coordinate 1,226,164, forward strand.
CCATTTTGCTGTACAGATGCGAGACTTGAACACTGCTAACCAATACGGACAAGAGAACCCAGGCATTCGAGAACAAGGGATGGAGGAGGCCGAGAATCTCTTACATTGAACATAAGACCGATGACTTTGTACTGAGCACGGACACCACACTCGTGGAACACCAGGAACCCTCCCTCCCGACAATGAAACGGCGTGAGCTGGTCTGGCTTGGTCATGTGACTCAGCACGACACTTTATCTAAGAAGGACCTTCAGAGTTCATTGGAAAAGAGGGGAAGTGTCGATGGTCAGGTCGACAGAGGAAGGACTGGCTTTTCAACAGAATGAATGAATGAATGAATGAATGAATGAATGAGACCTGATATGAAGAGCACTGAGACAAAAAAAGAGTAAAAAAATCGGGAACAGAATGATGATGATGTCTTCATTCTTACCACAGACGCGTGTAGGAAGATACAGGTTGCAGTAAAAAAAAAATAATAATCTGAAAGAACAGATGTCGCTCAAAGCTCGTGGTATTCTGAACACACACACACACACACGAACGAACGAACGAACGTACGTACGTGCACGCGCACACATACAGACGCTTTGCACTTATGCAAACAGGTACACACAGACAAGTAAAAAGATCACTGAGCCAAAATATGTATGAGATGGCCACGACAAAAAAAAAACCACTGCTACAAATGTAATAAAAATTTAAAAAAAAACCATCGCCTTCTACATGTGAAAACCCCGACGGAATGGAAAGGCCTTATGTTGAAGGAACAGACTGAAATACTGTTTGTTTAAGAGTCTAGAGCGCGTGAAGCATACGAAATATGAATTACGAAAGAATATCCATTCCCGTACAAATAAACAGACGGGAATATTGTCCTGTGAGTAGTAGCACGTGCTGAACACAAACATCAACTTGCGCGGGGGTCATATAAAAACAAAGTGAAAGGCAGCGGAGTGTTCGAGGAGAGGGAGAAGAGAGGGTCTATCAGGGGCAAGGTGGAGGAAGTGGCGGTGGGGGGTGGGGTGAGAAGTAGTGTTCTCCATCAAGAAAGAAAACATTCTGCAAACAGTCGTACAAAACCAACGAGTAAAACGCCGTACGCAGCTGCAGGAGAAACGTCGAAGGGAGGATGAATAAATTTGTGAAACAGGGAGCAGATAGTCTGGTGCTTACATCAACGGGGGTAGAACCCGAAGGCCTGCACACTAGCCGATTCGAAACCCGTTTGATCTACCGTACTTTCCCCAGCTGACTCAGTTGGATTGGGTACCTGAATCCATAAAGGGTTGGGGGAAAGATTAGAAGGGGAATAAGAATAGACGGGCACCGTCTTTACACAAGCTAGTCCTTACAGTCACGGGACCACCTGACGAAGCCGTGGGTAGCGCTTCCCATCATCATCATCATCATCATTGATGCCCCGAAGACAGTCTGAAAAGCAGCAGGAACGACGACGAAGAAAGCGACGATAACCACAACGATCAGAATGACGAGAACCAAACGATGACGAAGATGACAAAGCTTATAGAAATTATGACGACAGCGAAGAGAATAAAAACGATGCGGAGGCGCAGGCACATTTAAAATTCATTAAATCCTGCCTGATCTTCGTTAACGCGGGGACCAAAGTCTTCCCGGGCAACAAACATAAAAAAGCAAATATTGCAAACCCTGCGCCGGTCCTTGACATTCTTCTTCCATCGGTTTTTACAGCACAATGTGGACAAATTGCAGCTAATGTTTTTGAAGGAGGAAATGTTTTTAAAAAGAACGATTCGCAGATTGTTTTACAGGGTTTGCTTGGTCGACGATAAGCGACATGTGTGCAACAGGTGTGGGCAGGTTCCTGCAGGCATTGCCAGAGAAATGTGTGAGGAGTGGAGTAAAGTGCACTGGCATTATGTGAGTCTGCTTATGGACTAGAAATATTTATCATCCTCCGTTTTCGTGGGGAGCGAGATTCTAGTAGCTGAGGTCAGTGATGGCAGAGAGGAAGGGAGGATTAAGACAGACAAGCTACAAATGGGGACTGGGAACTGTTGACAAAAAAATGATACTGCTTCATAGATGCTTTTGTTGGAAAGCGCGAGACAAATATGTTTGCACATTCAAGTGCGGTTTGTGTGTGTGTGTGTGTGTGTGTGTGTGTGTTAGAGAGAAAGAGAGAGAAGCTTAGTGAATGAGTGGGGAAGAAAAAGTATAAAGACAAGAATTAATGAATAAAAGAATAAAATACAGTGAGATGAGGAAGCCAGAAATAAATGAAAAAAATACTACTACACATAAGAATATTTACTGCAGAAGAATTCTGTCAAAAACGGAGCACCTTGGTATTAAAAATAGACACTGCATAAAAATATAGATGACATTTGAGAGAAAACCTAACAAAATGAGAGAAAATCTGTCCATGTAGTGCGGCTTCTTGCTATACAGTCACCCTGCATTGTAAGATGCTAACTGAATGTTACTCTTCGTGCACGAAATCCAGCGACAACAACAAAAAACAACCTCCTGATCCTTCTATCTATCCTGCCGGAAAACCTGTCACACAAAGTGAAGGTGTCTGAGGAAAAACTACAAGGTGCGTCAATTCAAAGCTGTGGTTGTTGTTGTTTTTACGATCCTTTCTTTTTTCTTCTTCTTTCTCCTTCCTTCTCTTCCACTTCAGTATTTTCACCATCATATCATCCCATCCGTCGACGCACTCATAACTAGTTAGACCCTTACAGCTTGTTTATCATTCACAAACCTTCAACCGTTTCAACCGCGTACTTTAGCCACTCCAATGCTCTTGCCTTAATTTTCATTATTTTTTGCTTCACTCTCTCTGGACTTTTTTTTCAAATCGTTATTATGCACGGCCGCTTTCCTCCCTCTTTTTGCTGATGTGGCGAGAAAAGCCATCCATCCTTCTGCTGGCATCCACGCTGAACCTGTCGTTTCCACATAGGGAGCACCGCCGCCTCGATCTCGCATTTTCTCGCGAGTTTTGTCCGTCGCGGATGAAGAAGCACAGGCGGCGGTATGATGGGAGCGCCGTCACGGTACAGCGGAGTCTGAGGCAAGCGCTGTCGGGCCCCTAAGGGCCCCATAGACTGCTCGCCCGTCAAAGATTGCCCTCGGCACGTGTTCAGCGCGAGACTTGGCCGAGACTTTCGCACCTAACGCGTCAAAGCTGCGGTGCCTTGCGACAATCCCTGCTAAACCACGGCCCTTGATGCAGAGGCGGCGTTAGGAATACGCGGGGCCTGGGGCCGACCATCAGCGCGGGGCCGGGGTAATGGAGTACGTGTATCAATATCAATATGATGCCGGAAGCACTGATTTATATACAGTTAGATAGGCTGGATCAATTTCGCAAAATAACGAACGAATTTAGTGTTTTAATTGATCGTAACCTTTCCCACCGTTTGTGACAGTAGCGGTTTTTTCTTAAATCGAAATAATATGGTGACGATAACTTAAAACTGCTTCTTATTATTGTCGGGTGTAGCGTGAAGACATGGGTTCAATAATTTGCTTAATTAGAACTTAGAAGTGTTTTCTGAACGTCAATTTTTTTGTCACAACTTGTTTAACACAGCTAGCAATGAGTCAATACGAGACATGCAATAAAGAGATGACGACTAGGCTGTATGTGGACATAGCAGCCTTCTGCATATCAACGTCAGTCTCAGAGTTTTGAAGCTAAAAGTTTTACATTAATGTTTATTTATGAATTATGAAATCCACTTTTCTTGCCTTCCGTGTGGAAAATTCATTGATGACGTCTTCGTAGTCCAGATTGGAAGCAATGTCTTTTTCTATTGAAAGAATCCCCAAGCCGCAAAGCCTGTCTTGAGACATGGTTGACCTCAAATAGTTCTTGACCAACTTCAATTTGGAGAAGCTTCTTTCGGCGCTTGCGACTGTGACTGGAACTGTTAGCAAGATTCTGTACGCTATTGCCGTGTTTGGAAATGAATCCCGAATGTTCCAAATGTACTGAAGGCACTGCATGGATGACTTTACACCTTCGGGCAAAATTTCTCGAAAAATCTTGAGTTCTGAACACAAATCTGCACCGTCTAAATCACGTGAACTCTCCGAGCGCAACGCTACGTCAAGGTCCATGCAACATTTTAACAAGTCTTCATCATTCAATTGTCGCATGGTGTTTATGTTGTACAGAAATCCGAAGAGTGTCTCATATTGTTGTAGTTGTTCAAACCGTGTATTCATAGCCATAATTGCTTGCTCCATTATGGAAAAGAAATATTCCGTTCTAAAAGCATGTTCACCTGATGACGTTATTTCATCCGTACTCTCGTAGTCAAATTGTCTCTTTTTTCGTCGGTTTCTTTTCTGTTTAAATACTTGTTCCACATCCATTTTGCTTGCAATTTCTTTTGCAGTAATCATAGCAGAATGAAAACCAGTGTCCCGATACTTTGTTAAGTATGTCACGAGTCCTTTAATTTGTTGTATTGCTACATCCAATTGCATGTCGGCAGATTGTAGCGATTTGCTCACAGTATTAACAGCAAACAGAATGTCATACCATATGATCGTGGCAAGTATGAACTCAAAATTTCCCACCTCAAAATTTGCAAGAGATTCGGCTTCGGTTTTTACCATAGGGTCCCTGGACTCGTCCGCTACAGTGAAAAGGGCCTCCCTTATTTCGCTCATTTGATACCTCAATGCTTTTACACTCTGTAAACGGCATTCCCATCTTGTGTCCGACAGTGATTTTGCTGTGTTATAAGGGACAGCATCTTCCAAAATCTTCCATCTTCCTGGTGAAGCGGCAAATATCACATAAATTCTTCGCAGAACCCCCAAAAATGTCACTGCTTGTGAGCTGCTCTTGGCCATATCTCCCAACACAAGATTGAGATTGTGGCAGCCACAGGGTGTGAAAAATGCCCGACTATTCTCGCGAAGTATATGGGCTTGCACTCCTTGATGTTTTCCTTTCATATTAGCTCCATTATCGTATCCCTGTCCTCGACAGTCATCGATATTTAAGCCAAGTTTTTCGAGTGCTGCTAGCAACAATTCCGACAATCCTTTGCCTGTAGTGTCTTCAGCAATAAAAAATTCTATGAAATGTTCCACTACTTTTATGTCACAGTCATCGATATCGACAAAGCGCACAATCAGAGACAGCTGTTCTTTGTGACTGACGTCAGGTGTGCAATCAAGGATCGTTGAAAAATACTTTGCACGTTTCAATTTATCGATAATTATCTTCTTCACCTTAGATGCCATCAATTCTATGAACTCATTCTGGATTTGGTGCCCTAGATAATGATCATGCGTTTCCCCATCTTTAATACGACGAACGTGCTCTTGGATGGTTGGATCAAATTTTGCAAGTACTTGAATTAATCCTAAGAATTTACCATTGTTCGGTTGATAGAGCTTTTCTGTCTTCCCACGAAACGCACAGTTATTTTCAGCAAGATACTGCACGACGGCCAGGATTCTTGTCAGGACTGCACGCCAATGAAGTTTTTCCTTCTTTGTGTGCTTCAACATCATACTGTCTATGCCATCATTCCAGGACATCCGCTTTAGAGCTTCAAACCATGTTTTCATGTTGTTAATATGCTCTGCAGTAAGCTCGTGTTTTTGCAGTTTTACTCCGAGATGTTTCCAATCATTACAACCTCCGTTTGACAATTTTCCCGCGGAAGATTTTCCATACAGCTTGCAACAAAAACAGAATGCTGCATCTTTAAACTGCGAATAAATCAGCCATCGCCTATCTACACATTCGTTGTTTGCCATCTTCCGAATATAAAAATTCCGTGAAAAATGTCTCTTCTCTTCATTTATAGGATATTCATAGTCGTCAGGTAATCTGATGGGACCTTTCTCCACCAGCAAATCCCGTACGTCATTGGTTACATGTTCCCAATGACCCGGATCGTAGATATCTTTTACGATCTCGATATGTGGGTATGAACTATTTCCTGCATCAATGTTTTCAGAATAGCCGCTTTTGTCCTCACTAACTGCTAAGTTCTGGGAGTTCGCAGCTGACGATAAATCACTCAAAGATTCATTATCACCATCATCACAACAATCATTGTCATTTTTCCCACTGCCTTCCTCACATGTCAAGTTAGAATCCAGGACTAAATCAAAATTTTCTTGCTGTTTAACGACCTCCTTTGAAAAGCACATGTACTTGTCCAACGCTCCTGTTTGACTTTTAACAAATTCTTCTCTCAACTTGCGTTTCTGCGCTTTTGATGAACCTGATTCATACTTGCGAAATCTATCTCGGGGCCTTCCACTCATGGCGTCGATGCGAAATGGTGAAAATCACCTTGAAACACCGTTAATTAATGTTTCCGTGTGCACCACTATCGAGACACTAGCTGAACGCACGGTTTCAATGTCTAAACTCTAGGCAATGATTCTCTACTCCTAAAAAGCGTCCACCTCTCTCCGAATCCCTTTCTCTTCTTCCCTTCCCACAAGTACACTGTCCCGGCAGTGACTTCTCGCTTCCATCGGAAACACAATCCTCCTCCCCTCCATTTAGCGTCCAGTTTCACCTCTTCTCGCCCATTGCTTTCTACCCCTATCTCTCCTCGCTGACCGCTCTCTCCCTCTCCCGTCACACCTTTTCTTTCTTTCTTCTTTAACATCAAACAGGCACACATTCCAGAAACTCCCATCACTCATGACTTTCGTCCGCACACATGCACTCAGTCCTAGTACTCTGACCAGGTCCCTGACGCAGACTGGAATATGTTTCTAGCTAAAGCTACATGTTATCCGGGTACCTGTACAGGATTATGACTCACCAGCCAAATAAAAACGGACAAGCCATCCACACCTTTTGTAATTTTCGGGTATTTGTATAAAGAACACCTGCGACCACTTAAAGGATTATATTTTCGAAGACATAGAGGCGATTGACGAGGCTTTCGGACTTTGACCTTAAAAAAGTCTGATTTTAAAGAGCCCCTCTCAGTAATTTTTCATTTAACACAAAATATATTTTCAGTTGACAAACTCATAAAGATAAGGTGACCAGACGTTTCGGTAAAGCGAAAGCGGGACGCGTGCAGATGATGGTGTCGTCACCGACAAAGAACGCCGAAAAAGGAGGTGGGTGGGGGGAACCTTTCCTTTGACTTTGCCGAGTAGTGGTGCTTTCAACGGCAGATCTGTCCACTACAGTATTCCATTTTAAAAAAGAAAAACGGTTTTTTAAAATTTAAATATAAATATTCCTACCTTATATTGTTTTCCTTCTTCTTTTTCTGGTCTGAAGAAGGAACACCCAAGCATTACACCTGCTGATGTTAAGTTTCAAGTCTGCAGTATACAATTTCCATGTTGAAGGTAGGCGGGGCCGTCGGGGTAGCGGGCCACTTGTCAGAAGGCCGCTGTACACCCAGGATTTATCGCGCATGAACTGTCTAGATTCTAGAAGAAAGTTCGTGCATTAAGGTCTCTGAATTAATGTGCCACTGAAGGGGCCTGCAAGCAAGTTGGAGTTGACAGTAAAGAGAGGGGTATGTTACTGATGCACGGCCACTCTGTGAATGGAGAGGATGGGGCCCGCCGCTGGCACTGCAACCTCTAAGCCCTAGGTCAGATGTGAAAGGAGCTTGTTTCCAGTTACTTCACGACACAGTGAAACTTTCTCTTCCCGTTTTTCCATCACCAAACAAACTACATTAGTCTACAACTCTATACCAGGGGTGGGCTCAAACACGGCCTGTGGATGCCTTTGGATCGGCATCGTCTGCCAAAATGTCAAATGCACTTGTTTTCATATTTTTAACATCATCCTAGGTTAATTTGCTAAAAATATATTATATCAAGTACAACAGAGCAGAAATCGGCAGTCTGTAGCATTCTATACACAGAGAAAGTAAAAAGATTAAAAAAAAATAATAACAGACATGTCTGATAGAGTCGTCAGAGGGCAAAGGGGGCACCTGCTTTCAAAGGAAAGTGAGCGACTTCAAACAGCTACACTTTACACTATAAATTTGGCAAGTGAAGGCCATTATGTACTCATTTGTTGTCCATTCCATTCTCCCTAGGTTTGGTGTGTAGTCAGCTGGCGTGGGGTTAGGGTAGGGAGGAAAGTTAATGCCACTGGAAAGTGGGGGAACTCGGACAACCGTAACCAAAGAAGATGACACCTTAAGAGGAACGAGCAGACGACCACCGGCGAGGGTACTCAGATTTTTAAAGACGTGCGGGACGTTGAGGGACTTGCCAGAAGGCGGGACATTGGGCGTCCTGCCCGGACATTTTATGAGCAGGCGGGACACGAGGTCCAAAGCGGGACTGTCCCGTCTAAACGTCTGGTCACCTTAATAAAGATGACCTCGGGGCTGAAGCGCGGGGCCCCTTCGAGAGCGGGGCCTGGGGCGGCCGCCCCATTTGCCACCCCCAAACGCCGCCGCTGCCTTGATGTGATACAACGAGGGCAGAAAAAGGTGTCCCTTGACGGCATGATGTAGACGAACACTGGCAGGCAGAGTAATATGGGAAAGTAAAGTTGGCAGGTTTTATCCACCGAGATGGCTGACGAATGCCAAATACACGGAGAGTTTCTTTTTTTTTTTTTCAAGCAAAGTGATGAAAACGAACCACATCTGTATCCAGGCTTCATGAGGAATCTAATCATGTACACTCTCTAGACAAAATCTTCTTAAAACTATTCCTTGACTCAGGTCCATGGCAGGCGACCACAGGAACGGGTTTAGCATTTATTATTGTGTACAAATGCTCAACACTAGAACACAAAACACGAAACAAACATCACGAATGGTGACAGCGTCGATTTAAAATCACACCATTTCATTTTTTTCCCACAGGCTAATAAACGCTTTCCTCATGTGAACCACATTTGGGTAGTACTTCAGAAAAATTCATTACATTCTGGAAACAATCAAAGGCTTGAAGTAGAACCCTGTTAAGCTCCTTGTACTATAAATGAGGATTTTCACCTGCAGATGCCCTGCAGGAAAGATGGAAGGCAAAGAACATACACATATGAGGGTGACGGATAGAAATAGATAACCGCACCAAACGTGTAAAACGCCTTTCTCCAGAAGATTTATGTGGGCCGATGAAGGTAATGTTAAAAAACGCAGACATTTCGGTTTGAATAAATGTTTGAATCAGCCATACGGTCCTGCTGCCATTTACTTCCGGTTCAGGAGAGGATGAGATCTGTCTCGCATACTTTCCAGGGCTCACTGCTCCCTCTCCAACTTTTTCTCGTTTGACTTTTCTCTGCCAGCAGCTACGTGTGGGTGAGAGTCTGTCTGGCTGCACACTGTATGGGGGCAGCCTTGTCACTGAATGGCTGCTTGGCAGGAAAAACCAAAAACGAAATAAAAATGAGAAACATACAAGGCACTGTGAGCTCTTTGTCTCGAGAAGATGGTGACCTTGTGATTCTACACAAACAGAGTTTGCATATTATTAATATGTTGTGATGTATTTGGAGACAAATGTACGCTTTCTTTCTTCCTCTCTTTTTGTTTGTTTGTTTCTTTCTGTTACATAAACACAGAAAAAAAGCAGACGAGAGACATTAATAAAAAGAGAACAGACGTTAATATGAAGAACTAAAAGTCCTTCTGTCTATCGTTTTAACTCATTTCCTGGCGGACACATAAATATGTCTCCGGACAAGCCTCGGTAAGGGAAAATTTAGTTGAGAAAAGCTCGATGTGTGTGTGTGTGTGTGTGTGTGTGTGTGTGTGTGTGTGTGTGTGTGTGTGTGTGTGTGAGAGAGAGAGAGAGAGAGAGAGATCGTGTGTGTGTGTGCGACATTCCAGACAGAGATTATCAACCCCTTCCCTTCCTCCCAGTAACCGTGTCTCTCACGGGTAAAGTGGACCCACGGACCTGTAATGAAGGTCCATGAGTGGACCGTGAACATTAACAGGTCAAAAGGTGAGCAGTGTCAATCAAACAACACGCGCATTATATAGCCATACAAACAGATCGTGACAAGTGACAACAACGACATAATATTATCAACAGGTGCCAAGGACTCGTACACACACTACACTATGCGTATGTGTAAAGACATTCCGTTAACGGCTTCTTTATCTTCTTCTACCCTTTCTTTTTCCTCACAAACTCGAAAAGTAAAGTTCTTGATCTAACTTAAAAGCTGATTACCAGGAAACGTAATCAAGGATCGACAAATCCTCAACTCGTTGGATTAGCGAGAATAATTACACTTCTTGAAAATAAAGACGGTATAAAATGGGAAAAATGTATTCGCACTGAAACTTAATGAATTCGAAACGCAGTTTGTTTTCTTTTTTTTTTTTAGATGTAAGAATGTGTTTATGCAAACGCGTATGTTTTTACAAATGTGTGTGCGTGTGTGTGTGTGTGTGTGTGTGTGTGTGTGTGTGTGTGTGTGTGTGTGTGTGATAGCGTGGGGATGAAGGTGTGTGCGTACAAATGTAGCCAGTGAGCATCAAACCCCTACACCCACTGATACAAGGGCCAGCTAGAACTATCCACCAGCCGCTTCTCTGATGGACGCTACACCATCGAGTCCACGACTGCGACATCTGTAAGCGCGACGTCAGCGAGAATCTCCTGAGGCATCAACACCTGGTCCACGTCACAGCTGGCAGTCGCCGTGGTGATCAACGCTCACAGCTGTGGTCGGCGTGACCAGAGTGCGTGACAGCTGCTGATCACCCTTTTTTTTTTTTGACCTTGTCAAACCTCGGGTAGACGTTCGCACGAGGCGACAGCGAGGGCCCGGCGCCATGACAAGATCAGAAGCGACGTTCCTCACCCTGATCCCCTCCATCAACGCAACCGACAACTACCAACGTCCAGTCCTTCATTCACTTAGTTACTAGAAGCAGGTTGCGTGAGAAACAAGTTGGAGTGGATGAGATTGAAACGATGACCACGATAACGTTTATGAGTGCAGGCAGCGGATATTTTTTAGAGACTGGATAACTGAGGATAACAGTGAGAAATAACAGCGGTAAGGTCGACGAGCTGTGACGATAAGGCTACTCGCCGTGGATGATGTTTTGTGCGATGTCGCTAACAAAATAAAAGTGAGAGATTGCAGTGAAAAGGTTAACAACATGGATTGGAAGGCGTTATAGACTCCATCGCTATAGTTAATTAAACGAAGGGAAAACATTACCACCACATTAGTAGTAACACGATTCATCGGCTTGAGGTTTGTGTGTGTGTGTGTGTGTGTGTGTGTGTGTGTGTGTGTGTGTGTGTGTGTGTGTGTGTGTGTGTGTGTGTGTGTGTGTGTTGCTCCGTTTCCTTAAAACGTTGAGCCACCAGCATACGCACACACGTCATGCACATACTGTCCGTTCATACCCACTAAACATTAGCGCTAGCACTAAACTAAAAACCGACGTGCAAAACCAGAGGTACCTACCATCCGAGGCTATCCCGTGACAACATCTCATTCACTTCGCAAACCACCTGTCGAACTTTTCTCACAAAATCTCATCGGCAGAGCTTCTGATGAAAGGAATGCTGCTTAATAATAATAAAGTCATTGATGTCCAACACCTGACGTTGAGTACCATACCTCCACATCGTCGCCAACAGCCGCTCTCACACGACGACAGCAACACACGACGAGAGCAACACCTACGTCAGGGACAGCGAGCCACGTGCTCCGCGTGCCCCTCATTGAGGCAGGCAGCCTCCTCCGACACGCCAGTCAGCTGTTGGACACACGGCGCGTGCCAGCAGGCTCAGGGCTCAGAGCTCAAGGCTCGTGTCGATCACGGGACGTGAGGATGAGGCGCTGCGTCAGAGCCAGTGTACACCCCATGCTGCCTTCTGCCACCGGCGCTCGTGCTCCACTCTCTCTCTCTCTGTCTCGCGCACGCGCACACCCTGAATAGGAGACCGTGGAAAGGTGTGGGCGGCGAGCTGCACGGAGGAACAGGAGGGCGCCCTTCTCTTCCGGAAGGAAGTCCTTGCTGCTTTCTGCGCAAGACTCGCGGTTTGTTTGTCTGTTGCTAGTGGGAACGCCGGTGCTGGGTGGCCTAGTGACCAGGCCGGGTGGGGGGTTGGGGTTTGGGGAACGTCACCGTAGATTCCTTTCTTTCCCCTCCCCCGGCACTTGGCAAATAATCCTCACCAGGTCCTTGTCTTAGTTGATTGACCGCAGGGGCACCTGACGGTCATCGGACGATAAAGATGTTAGTAAACACGCGCAGATGACAGTTTGCAGCGAATTAAGGGTGAGAAGGGTTGGGGGGGGTAAGGGAAGCTGGATGAGAAAGATTGAAGATGTTTGAATGTAAAGCTCAATGTGTACTCTAAGCAAGAACATTCAAATCTTACACAAACAAATAAAATTTAGAACTTATGACAAAAGTTAATCAGTAGACCTAAACAAATATAACATCAAATCTGTTAAAGTATATCAGTATACTTTACAAATGACTGTTATATATATATATAGGGTATGGCAGAGTATATCAGTACACCTTATAAACAACTATAACATAAAATTTTATACAAACTATTGTAATATGTAAAACCTTATAAATATCTATAACATAAAACTTTTCAAACCAGCTTAACGTGTGAAACTGTGTAATCATATTTTAACACGTCAAGTATTCAAGGTATCATAGCACATGAAGTCTTAGAGACAAAAGTGATTTCTGAAGTCGTATAAACAAAAGTAAGCTTTACCTTAAGGTTGGACATTAACACATTGGACACAGACGACATTAAGGAACATAAGTAATAGAAATACATTCCCAATAAAAAATATGTAAATACGATAACACAATAAAAACCCAGATACCAGTGAAGAGTACAGGACTGGCGCAACGGTGGCATTCTGCTGCCAGCATCGCACGGTCCTTAAAAAGACATTCAGGACTGAAGAGCAAGAAATGCTAACTGTATAAGAATGACCACAAGAAACACCAACTGTATGAGACTGATCACAATACATACCAACGTACAGGACCGACCACAAGAAAGTCACCAGCCCAAGTAATCAATGCCCATGACATCACTGGACAGTGACTCTTCACCCACACCCCTCAGGCCTCCATGACTGTGAAATCGCCTCTTGGTTGAAACACTGTCCCTACAAAACGATCACCACTTTTTATAACAACAACAAAATATTAAGAGCAGCAACAAAGCCAATTAAGATAAGAAGCATCAGAACGGCAAATTAACTATCAAATATTTAGCTGCTCTACTCGACTTAAGCTACCAAGATGGCGTCTTATGCAGTTTTGGCTATGGCACACTCTTGGATCTGAGTTTTCAAACACTTTACAACTGACACTATCCTGTAAGGGCAACAAGGATATATATATATATATAAAGAATATAGCCATATTCTCGATGTACCCAGTGTATCCCCTCAGGGCAAGAGTACAGTGTGGCGACACCAGAGCTAGATGAGGGGAGAACTTTTCCCGGCTTGCACCATCCCTCGTGCCCGCTGGCCAGACTTTCGTCTCCAGTTACCCTGCAAGTTAGAGGCAGCAGACGACGCGGGGAAAAGCTCATTAGCAGCAGCTTGTGATGACTTGGGGGCGTCTGCCTGTCGGATGCGGCAGGCGGGGGGAATGTCTGTGTACTCGCTTCCTCCTTTAGCTGCACCTCGCATGCCTTTGTCTACCGTACGTGGCTGATTCTGTCTGCATGCACGTGTGTTTAGAAGTCTACCAAAGCTGATATTCAGAACTCTCTAGATTGCCTACTGTACAATGCTGATACTAGCGACTAAGCTGGTCACCATTGTGGATCCGCGTGTTTGCCACAGTTTATGTAGTCAGCACAAAGGGACACAATTTGTTTAAAGATCCCAGAAGATCCCAGAATTTGGAAGGAGGAATAATCATTCACACAGTCTGCTTCTAACGCGAGAAAGCTGTCAAAGACAAATTAAAAAAAGAAATCGTGATGATGATGATGATGATGATGAGGAGGAGGAGGAGGAGGAAGAGGAGGAGGATTTGTTTGAGAGAGAGAGTGGCTGACTGGTTGTGATTTGAATGATTGTTAATACATTTGTAAGATACACTTGATGGTTGGTTGGTTGGTTGGTTGGTTGGTTGGTTGGTTGGTTGGTTGGTTGGATGGATGGATGGATGGATGGATGAATGGATGGATGGAAATGGCTTCCATCTTGAGGTGATATTTGCGGGAAGGGGAGGAAACTGGAGTACCAGGAGAAAAGCCCCGATGGCCAGCGCTGTGACATACAGAGAGTGTCCCGAGACGAGATCTGAACCCAGGGCCTCTCTTTGGAACAACAAAAAAAAAAACCCGTTTTAACTACTTCACGCGTTTCAAGGTGGAAAGTGCGTGCTTCTGAGACTTCATGCTTAAATCCGCCTTGGTTGGTGGGGTAAGGCACTCTTTAAATAATAATAATAATAATAAACATTATTTATTTATAGTCGTTTTCAAGCGCAACAATGACAACAACATAGTCAAGTGCTCATATAGTCAGTTATCTGGATTCGTCTGCTCGTGTCGAATGAAATGAGCTTTTGTTTCTGTGTGCATACACAGTGACTAGCAGAGGAGGGGGTCGAGTAAATTCACACTTCTTTCTTCCTTCGGTGTCCATGCACAAAGACCTACGAAAACTGTATCGGTATGTTTGTAGGTACATCATCGTCGTACCTTTTCTGCTGGGCCAAACTGAGCGATCGACGGGTGGTTGTATTGTGCGCATGATTTGAGGATTTCATTTGATATGACAATAAATGACAGTTTAATATTTTGGAGAGATTCGCGACTGGAATGGCATGTGATGATGTTTCAAAATGCATCACACTGAAACTTTTTTTTATTCCACGCGAACCTGATATGTGTGTGTGTGTGTGTGTGTGTGTGTGTGTGTGTGTGTGTGTGTGTGTGTGTGTGTGTGTGTCAGAGAGAGATGATCTGACAATGCCGAGTCTCGCTATTTTGTTAGAAACATTATATGTTTTCATAAGCTTTCTCCTTTCTCGTTTATAAACGTAGCCACACAAGTCATTAATCTCTCTTTTAGTTTATGAGACTTTCATTATGCATGAAAAGGAAATGCTGGCGATGATGCCACACTGCCCAGAGACTGACTGCCCACACACACCAGTGATGTCTTATGACAGGTGAGTGAAATGTTGCTTTCCTACGTCAGACAAGTGCTTTCAATACGACAGGTGAGCAATATTCTGCCTTCTTGAGACAGACAGTGCTCCCAAGATGACAGGTGAGCAACATTCTGCCTTCTTGAGACAGACAGTGCTTCCAAGATGACAGGTGAGCAATATTCTGCATTCTTGAGACAGACAGTGCTTCCAAGATGACAGGTGAGCAATATTCTGCCTTCTTGAGACAGACAGTGCTTCCAAGATGACAGGTGAGCAATATTCTGCTTTCTTACGAATCGCAGTGCTTCCAATATAACAGGTGAGCAACATTCTGCCTTCTTGAGACAGACAGTGCTTTCAAGATGACAGGTGAGCAATATTATGCTTTCTTACGACAGACAGTGCTTTCAATACGACAGGTGAGTGTTGTCATTTTGCGCTACTAACATTGCCCTACTTGTTTGAACCACCACGCTAGTAACCTACCAGAGTTAAGTCATAAAAAATTAACAAGTATCCTACAAAACAAACAACCCCCCCAAAAAAAAATTGTATGGAGTGGTAATGCAATTAAAAATGGGTTAACTACCCATTTTGTTAACCATAAACGATACTATCTAGAAGCAACTGTTTATTTTTTGACGACGTCATCTGTCTCGGGGTAACACATTGTATTATTAATAAACAAACAACACACCAACTTGCCTATTTTTCTTCTTGCCTTTCATCTGTCTTCTGTCTTCCCCATTTCCCGATCTCTCATTTCTCTTTATCTCTGCCACCCACCCTTCTATCTCCCCACCTCTCCTCCCTACCCGGCCAGCTGTCAAGATCTTAAAAACAGATTACACCGTTGCAAGTCGGTTTACAGTTAGTCTCACACCCGGTTGACTCACTCTTGCAGGCGGATGTAACGTTGTTCTTCACACACAATTTCGGCCGTTCCGATTTCTGGCACTGAGATTATTTCCGGCGATGCTCGTCAGATGATACTTTTTTTTTCTTTCCCCCTCAAACTCAGGCGCCTTGCTGTTGAACGTGCCTTGCTGATGAATGGAGAACTCACACGCACTTCGTCTGTCAGTTTTTTTATATTCTGTTTCTGCAGCCTTGGAAACATGATGTTGTCTACTGTCGTTGAAAGGACTTGAGCTTTAGTCATTTTGCAGTTTCTGTGCCTTTCTTCAGATTTATTTTCTTCCTCCCATCCTGTTTGGAACTCCCGAAGTGATGATATTTCCATTTACAGCAGCCGGGATCACAATATGGTCTAATTTGCAAAACACGCCAGCTCCTACATCAGTTGACAGAATTATAGATGTATATGCTTCTAAGGTTTCGTTAGCAGACGGTTAGAATTGTTTTAAAGCCTTTTTTCACCCTTTTAGTACTATTATTTTCCTATCTGTACACAACTGCCTTCGAAGAGGCAGTCCCCGTTGCTTTCTCCGATAACAGATTTGGAAGAGGGAAGGGATACTCAATACGAAAACGATAATACGGAACAACATGACAGTTGGAAAACATCGTTTGAATGAACAGAATACATGAGTGTTTCAACAAGTTCAAGGTTGGATCTTCTCGTCATCAACAACATCGTTAGGGGAGAAGCTGTCGTCAGGTGATGTAGAGAGTAACGAAATATTCTCAAGCGATTTGTTTGTTTGTCTGTTTGTTTGTTTTTTGTTTTTTTTGTTTGTTTGTTTGATTTTGCCGGCAGAGAGTACACTGCAGAGTGACGGAGCATCCGTTAGGGCCTACGTCATGTGGACACACTATTCGTTTATCTGTCTGACTGTCTGAGAACAGAAAGAGGGCAGGTGACAAAAATACGATTTCTATTATTACAACAGAAGGAGATAATAATGTATATATTCTATTTCTGCTTGCCATTCTCACTCTTCGGTTTCTTTGATCAGCGATCCACTCTTGGGGCAAGGCAGACACTCGAGACAGGGTGATAAGGGAGGTGAGTTTCTTCAAAAGAGATCCTGACAAGACCTGACGCCACAGTTTCAACTGATACCCAGACCTCTGTCAAAAAATCTTTCCCTGCCACAGTTTCATTTCGGCCTCCAGTCGGCGGCTGACACTGCTTATTTATTACATTCGGGGGAGGCCAGCAATTCATAAAAACAACTTTATGAAGGTCCCAGTAGACCTGAAATGTATGGATCCCGGCTCTTTTCGTACCTCAAAGGACTGATCAATTGCAGGCATATCTAGGAGACCCGATGGCGACGAGGCATAGCTCAGTAAGGCGCCATTTTAATTTTTTGTAATTATTTATACGGATTTCCCACAGGCGAGGAAAGCCAGAAAGAAACAGCTGCGGGAATATATCTCAGTCTGGAATCAGCATATATAACAGGGGCACCCGCTAGTGTGATAGCTAAAACACCCGCTTGTCACTTCTACAGTGAAAGGTCTTGGGTTCAGATCTCATCTCGAGACACTCTCTTTATGTGACACCTGTTCGCAGGGCTGGTCGTCGAGGGTTTTCTCCGGGTACTCAGGATCTCCTCCCTCTCGCCTCATACTGAGAAACCACCTCCAGTTGGCAGCATTTTCCCACCAAACCAACCAACCAACTATGTATAACGGGGTAACTAAGAGATAAATTTAAAGTAGATTCAAGAAAATTCACAAAAACAATAGAGGCATAGGTTGGTGGGTGGGAAGATAGATATAACATATTTCCCTCTATATTATAGCAAACTATTGTTGTTTTGTCGTTAGTTCAACACAGCTGTTACTGGATTCAGATTTATCTGCATTTCTTCACGCCGAATAAACTAAAATTATCCACACGATACATAGTAAGGATACGAAAGCCATCAGACCGTGAAGCAAAAAAAGTATACATAGACAAATATCGCAATCTATACATAAGCGCACGCAGTTTGTGTAAGGTGTGTAGAAAATGTAGACTGGCCTCTGGCCTCCAGGCCATTCTTAACCAGACAAAAAAAAAAAAAAAACCCGGCGAAGGTTTGGTTAATTATTGCAAAATTTGAGTTGACGGTTATGTCAAACCTTTGATGATCAAACTTGTTCAAAAATTCGTTCAGATTTGTGTGAATGAAAATAGCACATTGATGGAGTGAGAGCTTGATAACTAGCATGTCTAAGCCTGTCTAATTCTCTCACTTTGTTTACTGTTTTCCCGGATTCCTCAAATCCTGGTTCAAACTTTGTGTACAGACAGAAAGTGGTGCACCTGACACTCGACGACTGCTACCGAAATCCTGGTGTGAACACATGCATGCAGCTACAAGCAGTTCTTGTAGTGCACACCAAATGTCTGAGCCACATGTGGGAAATTAGCGACTTTAAAGCCCAAGTTATCAGCCGAGTAAAGCGACCTTCTCACACTCTCTCCAATTCGGAAATCATCTCCCTATCACTCCATCAGCTCATTAAGACATGAGATAGACATGAGAGAAACATGAGATAGACATGAGAGAGACATGCAAAGACAGCTCCGCAACTCGTATTAGGAGAAGTGTATACAAAATGAATTGGTATAAACGGGTACACCGTGATCTGGACAACAGGACAGTGGCCCTGTCTTTTCCCTACTGTAACTACAACATCGATTCTGTATTATCTAGCATAGATAACTAGATAACTATGGCACTTCTGCTCTGCCTCCTGCCCTGGCTACCTTGATCATGAAGAATTCATTTTTCTTCCTCTTCTTTTTCTTTCTCTCCTACAACCACGATGGCCAGATGGACGACAACGACTACGATGATCACTACCACTACCACCACCATCACAACATCAACAACAGTATTAAAGCATATCCAGAAACTCTCTAAATCAAAAGTGTTGCATTACATAGAGAAAAGACAACTCTCTTCGGTTACCAAAAAGGACCAACATTTTAAACGAAATAGCATCCTAATAAAGGCGCACATTAATCTTTATTTTAATATACGTGTATCAATGTATTTAAATGTATACTAGATTATCACGTTCTCTGATGTAAAAGGATGTGCCGTGTTGGTAATAAAAAAACTGTTCAGGAATGATTTAAAGTGCAGTGAACGTTACTCAGCTTCTTACGGTGGGGGGGGGGGGAGGAGGGCTTTATCTCCTACGGAGAGGCCTAGTCATCGATCCTCGCATATATCAGCATCTGCATCGGGATTTAGATGCGAATCTTCAGCCTCTGCGGCCACCGCGCGTTTACGCTCGTGCAGGGACTTAGGAGAGGTCGAAGTGCACTGTGGTAAACGGCCCGAGATCGATGGCAGTTAGCGGGATAAGATTAATCCGATGGACGTATTGCGCACGCTGGAAGGAGGGGATGAGGGTCGTGTCCCGCCTCGCGACTCGTCCATTACCTGCACGCGAGACGCGACCACACGTGTGACCCCACAGCTCTGGGGTCGGTCATCGAGCATCTCGCGCACACGCGCGTGCACACACACACACACACACGACCGCGCGCGCGCTCTCACACAGCAGATAGGGGATATGAACATGAACACACATGTACACAAATATGAACGCCCAGCAAACTACAAACACGTTATTAGCACAAGGGTAGGGGAAGAATAAGCAAGTATGAAGAGGAAAAGAAGAAGAAGAAAAAAAAAGTTGCGAATCTTCCTACAGTACCGTTCTCATAAAGTGCTGAGCAAAATTGAATGAGAGGAAGTGACGAACAGAAGGAAAGAGATAAAGCTCAAGGGGGGGGGGAGAGAAGTGGGAGGTAGAATAAAGCGAAAGAAAGAAGGAAAAAAAAAGAAAGATGAGGTGATGAGAGAAGAGAGAAGGCAGCAGGCAGACGACTCAGACCGGAAGAGAAGAAAAGGAAGTAACGGGAGGAGTGTAGAAATCCGAAGCTGATGTTGCGGCCCAGAAAGTTGTCCTCCCGGGAAAACATTTGACAGCCTCGCTCCAGTGGAGTCAGCAGGTCATCACCGCTTTACAACTCGTGTCGACGTCACGGCTGCCGAGGCTGGTGGAGTGTCTTCATGCTCGCATATTTATTTATTTATTTAGTCTGAAGCAATTCGTCGAGTGTAAAACGAAGTGTAAGCATTGTTTACCATTTTTCCATTTCCATGTGTGTTCACAGTAATTTCACACAGGCAATCGTCTACTCCTTTTTATACCCACAATTATATTCTCCAACAATTTATCCACACACGCACGCACATACACTCTGACAGAAAGTTTTACCATTGAAGACCTGTAGTAGTAAATCATGATTACAGGAGATTGGTTAACTATCTCGTTGTGTGTGAGTTCGCTCATTTTGTGTGCACCTGTTTGCGGGTTTGTATGTGTGTGTGAGATAGATAGATAGATAGATAGATAGATAGATAGATAGATAGATAGATAGATAGATAGATAGATAGATAGATAGATAGATAGATAGATAGATAGATAGATAGATAGATAGATAGATAGATAGATAGATAGATAGATAGATACTCTTTTTGGTATATTTCGTACCCTGGTGACTAAGGGTCGGACGATCTATACAAAATCAAAGGAGGACATGAAAAGCAAAAGGCAGAGTAGACAATTCTGTGGGCTTGACAGAAATGGAAAAACGACTTTGACATGTATCTCTAGTAGTTCCCTTTCTCTAACTTCATTATCAAAGAATATCATGCCTATGTGCACGATAATATACAGCTTTCTAGTTTAATATGAATAGCTTAATGAACTTTCTTGTTTCAGGAAGAGATTCTGGCTTTGAACTGTGATTGCACACAATTTTTCGAATTTAAACTTTAGCCTATTTCATGCTTCACCGCGGTCCTTACAACTGTATCCTCTACTAATATCTTAGTTTCCAGGAGGAGTTACAATTATTACCCATGATTTGTTCATACTTGAACAGCAAGGAGCCAGCATTTGCAAATTGCTTAAATTTCATACGTTTGACATTTTCTTTGACATAAGCGGCTGATTCAACTTGCAGAGAATTAAGTGGAGGTTTGGTCCTCTGTCATCATGACCACGACATCAGTGGCAGCGATAACAGTGACAGTGACAATTTTTTAACAATCTTTTGGAATGTAGACAGTCTCCATTACTGAAACTCAGACTGTGAAACATTCGGAATTAACTTGACGAATACCTGTTCTCTCTCTCTCAGTTACCACTACTTTTTCCTCCTTTTCTCCAAGAAGGGAAAAAAAGGAAAAGAATATCAGTCCTGGACAAAAAAAAGTACCAAAAAAGCAAGAAAACAAAGTTAGAACTACTTTCATTCGGGGATTACAAGGCGCTAGACCACAGGTTGACAAGAGGATTCAATTACCACTCGAAACGATTTCATGACTGGTGTTCAGGAGGAGGTCACCCTCATCGGCTTGTTTGATGATTTCCCCTGTAACCAGGGAAGCCTGGTGGAAGTAATCAAGGAGGCTAATGGGGGAGTGCTTATCTCCGCTTGACGTAGCGTTAATGCCTGTTTGATGATGCCGGCGAAGTGTGAGAATATTTCACTCTATGAGAAAAACAAGATTGCAGCGGATTTCAATGTTGTCACGAAACGTGGTGGGCTGCTGACGTTGGTTAAAAATGAGAAACATGATCATGATCGACTCCCCCTCACCCACCCACCCACCCCCACCAAGGGACAGAACAGTGAGATTCAGTTAAGGCAGTAAATATCAAGCGACATTACTTAAAATGATGATGATGATGATGATGATGATGATGATGATGATGATGATGATGATGATGATGATGATAACGACGACGTCGATAATGGTGATGATGATGGCTTGTCTACTTCCTAGTCCCTAACAAAAACAAGCAGTTATAACAGCTCTAACGGTCTTTGTGTTTCTTTCTTAATCTGTCAGCATTTCTTTCTGAGACACACACACGCACGCACACACACACGCACACACACACGCACACACACACACAGAGGAGCACACGAACATACATACTCTTTTTTCTCTATCTCTTGTTCTGTGACTCTCCCGTCTCTCTGTCTCACTCTCACTCCTTCTAACACATACGTGCGCACGCGCACACACACACACACACACACACACACACACACACACATGTTTGTTTACAAAACATCTTGTCACGACTTAAAATTTGTTTATGGCCAGCAACGCCTCAATGGTTATCTGACACCAACAGCCGAAGAGGTTGGCGCTGCTGTGGTCTAGCCTTAGAGTCAACTTTCTCTTGTGTTGAACCGCAGTGAACCTCATTTAAAACGGAGATAGTGTGAATTGTAAATGCTCTATCATCATTATTATTACTCTATCATCATTATTATATCTTCCTCTCTCTAGCACATTATCTTCACACATTACATATCTTGTTAGTTGTCACTCACTTCCTTGGTCACCTCACAGGGACTACAACAGAGCTGCTTTATGTGGGAAAATATTTTAACAGTTCGCCTCTGTACAACTCAAAAAGTTCAAATGCAGCAAGGCTGGCTAGCCTTATGTTCTATTATCATGCCATGTCTGATCTGGATTTACTCCTTAAACTTACTCGCGAGAGACTGGGATGATGTAAGTACATGACCCCAGCACGTGAGGTTCTTACCTAATAAGTTGGAACGTGTCACGTGCTTTTCTTTAGCTCGCATTCCTTTCACTGGCTTTGTTGACTCCTAGACAACCTTTTAGAAATTTTGAGTAAGGGGAAAAAAGTGGCCATGTACTTACTTATTATAATACTGTATAGGTAAAACATAACTTTGCAAAGTGAACGCTAAGAGATTCCATGCTTATGACCATTAAATCAACGTGAGCTATCAACGAAAGAAATAAATTAATAAATTAATAATTTAATAAGTTAATTAATTAACCTGTCTTCCTGTCTACAGGTATTTTTCGTGTACGGTGCACCTAAGTCGCCTCCACTTAACGAAATGCCCTCTACAAATTTTGTTCTTGTTGTTCTGCAATAAAAGAAGAAGGAAAGCATTAAGAAATAGGGAATCATATTTTTTTCTCTCATGCGCCGTAAATGTCCGGCATACAAGGCTAGTGTTCTAGTCTTCCTCCTGTTGTGTCTCGCCGTGTGGCTACATCGTTCAAGCGTGGTCTGAGCCAAACTTGTGTTAATGTCCATGGTGTGAGGACTGGACCTTCCCCAGCTGTCATGACACTTTCCCAACCGCTTGCACCGAGAGCCTTTCTGTTGCTGTTGTTGTTTCCCCCTCTCGGCTATCCTCGGCGAGGTTCTTTCATTCCAGGTCTCTAAGTGCCTTTTCATTTGCACAGTGGTCGGAGGCTTTCCTTGCACACGAATTTCCATGCATTCGCAGCTTGCAGTCCCAGCCTTAAAACTCGTTCTTCAGGAAGACTGACAGGCGCTAACTCTTTGAAGATGCGTGAAGTGTAGTCTCCCTCCGCCGCTCCCCCCACCCCTACGCGTCTGGCTAATGTTGCTTTATGGCATGTCTGCATGCGTGTGATCGGCACATAAAGAGCAATCTGAAAATTCATAAATGAAATTTTTTTTGAGAGAGAGAGAGGGTTGCTTGAGATGGACGTGAGATGTTGATCACAAAAAGGATAATGAGATCATGAGACTGTTACATTGCTATAAATAGTGCACACTCAGTGGGCCGTTAAAAAACTTTACTAATTTTCTGTGTGTGTGTGTGTGTGTGTGTGTTCTTTTTCTCCTTGCCTTGTGTTTTATACACAAGATAGCTTTGTTTTGGTGTAATTAAATTATTGCTAATACACGCGTCCTCTAAAATATTTGTCACATGAAAATGTTCCTCTAAGAAGTAAAAGCTTTTTTTTTATTAAAAGGCTTTGCTACAGAATCTATGTTTTTGCTACTGGTTGTAGAAAATGTACAAAATGTGCTTTTCTCCACTCAGGAATTTAGGTTTAACTTTTAACCGTTGGTTTACCAGAGAATGTGTTTGGTCGTCACTGGATCCCCGTAGACATTACCCTACCACTCACCTCCTCCAACACCTCAGGGGTCGTTGCTATGAAACTACATCAGAACCGTTGAAAGATCCTGAAACAGAGCACAGGCGTTGGTAGACCAAGGAGGCTCCGTGACAATCTAGATACCCTTAATCACGATTTACATCTAGGGCTACAGAATGCTTACCAGGAGGTACGGAGTAGAGGTAAAGCAAGCTTGGGGGTAAGAACCCACCTCTGCTTCATGACTATGCATGGCCTGGTGTTCCCGAGAGGACTAGCGGTGGAAGAGCAGGAATGAAGTAGCTGCGGCTGTCGGTCTCCAACATATCGATGACCAACAGCTTCGTCCTGTAATCGGTCTCGACACAAACATGTTTGTCCTCCGGTGGCTAGCGCCCGTCAGTCTTCAGTAACGGAACGAACGGCTGGGCGATCGACAGGGTGAGAGAGTTGGGGCTGGATGCACGACAGTTTACTAAGTGCTGGCTGGATATGGCTTAGGCTAATCCTATAATACTCCTCAGCCATGTTTACTCCGGATCGTCTAAGGACACTGTGTACATCTGGTCAGAGGCCAACTGGTCAGCGTGCAGTAAATGTCTACCTTTAAGAGAATTAAGAAACATTGCTGCTTAACTGATAAGCCCGCCAGTGGCCGTTACCAAGTGGAGAGGATAGTATTTGGAAAACAGAGAGAAAACGAGAGAGAAAGGAAAGGCAAAGAGGGGAGGAACAAGGAGAGAGAGAGAGAGATAACAGAAAAAGGAGAGACGAAAGGCGAGAGAGATAAGAAAGTAATGAATGGACAGACAGATCATCATCATCATCTTCAACAACAACAACAATTAGTGAATAGAGATATAATATGCAGATTATATAAACACCTGACTATTTAATATTTTGACAAAGAAATGTTTGAATAAATAATTTTTGTCTACTGTCAAACTTTCAGATTTTATTAAAATATTATCAAGAGGTCAGAAATTACAATCAGAGTGATGTTCATGACCGTGCACATATTTTGTGTCTATCCCCATTTACAAAGTAGGATGTTCAATGTTAAAACAAAGCCTTACTTTACGAATAAAAATGTTTCAAAAGAAACCACATAAGTTAGACATACGATAGTTACCAAAGAAGCACTCGAAAAGAAAATTAATTGATTCTGCTTCTTTATTGGTTTAATTAGTTGAAATTCTTTGTCTCTGAAGGATGACAACTGTGAATACTTGCCAGGAAACCATGGATGTAGGCAATCACGTGTGTCTAGGTTCGCCATTTGTAGCCAGAAGTCAAGACCATCTTCATCATCCGAAATACTTTTCGTAGGAGTGCTAGAGGTGGCCAGCTCTCTAGGTCCTCCTGTGTTCTCCAAGGAGACATTATTTCTTCCGCGAATTTCATTTGACAACTTTTTACCTCGTTAGTTTTTTATATTTTTTATTTTTTACTTTTCATTTGACATCTTTTTACGTGATTCAATCTTCTTTCGTCTGACGGAGTTTTATGTTGTTCAATTTTATTTCCTCGAAAATTGTTTTTAGGTTGTTAAGGAGGGATGTAATAGTACGTTGCTCGATGTCATTTTGTGGGCGTTTTTTAAACTGACGCTTTATTCATGGGAAGCGCCCTGGAATTTTATTTTGAATTGAGGGCATTACTAGCATGTTAACCCTTTGTTTTTATTTCTTTTGGGCATCGCTTCTCGTGCTGACTTTTCTCTGTCTGTCTGTCTGTCTGTCTGTCTGTCTGTCTGTCTGTCTGTCTGTCTGTCTGTCTGTCTGTCTGTCTGTCTGTCTGTCTGTCTGTCTGTCTGTCTGTATGCTTTTTTGTCTCTGTGCAAAAAGATGACCATTCTTCTAACTAGCCATGTTTACGGTGACGTGTACGACCTCTGACCTTACTTTGTGAGGTGCTGTGACCAGACTGTCACGTACCATGACGGTTTAGTAACCTGACTAGTTTTTGTAGCCTGTCATGAACTAGCTTTGCTTACGTGTTATTATTTGAGTTTTTTGGGGGTTGTAGTGACATTTCACTTCATTAGCAGACATGGGAAGTAGTCGATTGTTCTCCCTTCCCACCTCTCTACTTCCGGCTCACCTGACCTTAGTGCTTCGTATCGTGAGCAGTTCGATGGACATCGATCTTACAGTTCAGGTTTCCAAAAAACAAGTGCTTCGATCCCACGAGTGAGACAAAATAAGAAGTTTAGTAGAAACTGACTGAAATCCTTTAAGATAAGCTACAAATTACTAAATGGACGAAAAGCAGACGGGAAGTATGAATTAGCTACAGCTTAACGGATTTACTTAGCGCTCTTCCTACCTAGGTGGTACATACTGCATAGAGACCTCCATTTTTGTCTGACAACAGCAAAGTTTAATGTTGTTCCAGGATAATTTATGGTCCTTTAATACACACACACACACACACACACTCTCTCTCTCTCTCTCCCTCCCTCTCTCTCCCTACTGATGTTCGCAATGTTTCTTTTGGCCGACCACGTTTCCTCTTCTCATCAGGTGTCCAATGAAGGCCTATTTCGGGTGGTGCCTGTGGTTTAATTCTGCGCACATGCCATAACCATAACCATCTTCATTTTTATTTTTTGGATTATGGACGATCTCTAGTAGTGCGCATTAAATATAGACTGCAAAAAGAATAATAATATAAAAAGAAGTAAACAATTTGTTTCAAGTTAACAAGAGCAATGTTACGTGGGCATGGAAATTAGAGAATAAGGAATAAACAGTCTTGGAATACTGTCTAAGGCACATAAACACTTTTTAGTGGCACACGTTTGAGCTGAACTCCGTTAAGACGATCCTCGAGGAGTTTAAGGTTCGAGGAATCAGCAAAATGGCTCCCAGCTTGTCATGTGCCCTTTAACCCTTAAAGTTTACTGGGGTCAGGGTATTCCTTTTTCTGACGACTGAGTAAATGATAATATTTCCCAGCAACTGGTTAGATAAACCCCTTCTCTTCTCAAAATACACACCCAAAGCATCCCCATGCAGTAAACAGCTTTCACCTTGAGGTGATTTCGCACTACAGGGGAAAAGTAGTCAGGGAGGAAACCAGAGTACCCGGAGAAAAACCCCCGACTTTCTGTCCTGCGAACAGGTTTCACATACAAAGAGTGGCCCGAGACGAGATCTGAACCCAAGGCCTCTCACTGCAGTGGAGATAAGCGAGTGTTTTAACCACTACACTATCAGGCGCCCCATGACGTCAGGTTTGTAACAGACCCGCCATATATGATCCAATCTCTTCGACTGTTTGTAGTCTTGACAACGTGAACACATCCATGTACAATCCTGACGTCAGTGTTGCTGACCTTGACCTGTGCGTGCTGACGTTTGTAGGCGTGTTTCTCGGAGATAGAAGTGTAGGTGGGGGAATTGAAGGGACGTGGTGTTCTACTGCCTTTCCGCAGTTAATAAAAAAAAATTGCATTAGTCCTGATCTCTAACCCCTTCATCAGCAATAGATAAGGCTTCTACTATGTGAGGACCAGCAGATCCCGGGACTGACGATCTACTCGCTCATTCGTGCGGTGGGGTGGTCCAAATGACAGGCTCCTGTCCAGGTCGAGCTACAACAGCATTCATCAAATGACACGCCAAGTGGTCCTGACTGCACTTCACCACTCGTATTCAGCCTCCAGACCGCCTCGGATAATAACACGACATGCTTACTGGACTGCTAATAATTATATTATTAGACACAGTTTATTTTTAATAATTTACCATTATATTTACATGCGGAAAAATATGTATAAAGTGACAAGACAATATCGGAAGCAATATCGAGATGTAAGTAGTTGTGCCTAACTTGGAAAAAAAATATCTTGCCTGTACTCGCAGAAAGAGTTAGAGTAGGTCGAGTTCGATGTTAGATGTTAAAGGGGGCCCTTATTAAGCGGGATGCACCGAGGCCTGCGGGTGGTATTCATGACGCGCGTTTACCCAGTCTGTTACCATACCTAGCTGGGTAAAGTTGCAGAGTATACACGGACTCACGTTCAGAATACCCAGATAGGCGATGAGACCGCTGATCTTTTTGTTTTGATCAACCTCATGGGTTCTGTGTCTGTCTCTCTCTCTTTCACTTTAAGAGGGTCGTTGATCCACCAAATACACAGTTCACTTCTCTCTCTCTCTTTCACACACACACACACACACACACACACACACACACACACACACACACACACACACAAACAGACACACTGAACATCAACATGATTCCCTTTGGTTGGTTTCTTAGAGTCAATTTGTTTACGAATGAAAATAAAATAAATTTAATATTTGCTGTTTTATAACATTTTAAGAAACATTATTCGATCAGAATAGATAAACTTGATTTTTTTTTGTGTTAATGCTTTTCAGTTTAGTTGTAGGTTTCTCGCTTCACCTTTAACCGAACAACGCACGTCGGCACGTGCAAAACTTTTTCGGAAATTTCCCCTATGCCGCTATTCACCTACTAAGTATTTCATAAAGAGAGAGAGAAAGAGTTCGTTTACCTACTAGTTACCCACACAAAAGAGCAAATTTACCCATAGATAAATCGACGATGTCGATGAATGTGAGCCCTGTGGTTATTTCCCTTAGATGGAGTAACAACCGGGGATGGAGAGGGTTCTGCTGCGCCTTCCACAGCCCCGGGGGCCTGCACACACAAATCCCCTTGTAGCTCATTGCTGCAGGGTATGGAAACCTTATTTTAAAATCAGCGAACCGTGCACTAAGGGTCAAAACAACAATACTTGTAGTCCCAGGACTTTCGTCTTGAAATGAAGTACGTGTTTCAGGGTCTGCCATTTCTGTGGAGCCGGAAAGTTAGAAGCAGAGCAGGTAGATGAATAATTGATGGGCATGGAGTCCGTGTAAGTTACCTTTTGTTTGGAGTGAAAACACTCCGTGGGAGTAAGTGACTGCAGGGCTTGGATTATTTAACTCGCATCCTTATCGAAGATGCAGAGCGAGGCTCAGATTTCACAGCATGCTGCACTGCAGACATCCGCACAGACGACGGTAAATTTAGTTCTGCGACCCTCGTGGCCTGGCTGTCTCGAAGAAAGAAGGAAGCCTCTCTGTTACCACGGACGACGATATTAGTGAGCTAATTACCCAGCTAGACCCAACCTCGGAAGGGAGGAGAGTGCACACAGACGAGAGGTGTCATGCGGCAGTAGTGGGTGAGTGGGGGAGTCTGAGGGGTGGAGGGGCAGCACGTGCACAATGGAAAGACGTATGTACTCGCGCGGGTGTGTCTGTGGATGTATTCTTGCATGCTATGCATGTTGTTTACGTGATTTCGCACGTGTATATGCTTGTGTGTGTGTGTGTGTGTGTGTGTGTGTGTGTGTGTGTGTGTGTGTGTGTGTGTGTGTGTGTGTGTGTGTGAGTGCGCGCCCGATCCTGAATAGTGCGCGACTGAGGGTCTGAAGAGGGAGTACCGACATCCCCGTGAAGACCTCATCAGGTTGCAGCTAACGAGGTCTGGAACACGGCGACGCGTGTGTTTTGCGCGCGACTGCGTTAGCGAGGACCAGTGTTGATAGAAGAAGGAACCTACCCCGGGGCAGGAGCAACAGAAGGAAAGTTTTTTTTTCTCCTTTTCTTCTATAGCGAACCGGGGAGTTATGGAAGAAGAATTGAAAGAAGAGCAGAAAAAAGAACAGCATGTCGTCCTCACAGTCTGCGTCTAGAGCTTTTAAATATTCGACAATATAATTCTCAACGAAAATCTTAACTAAATGTCTTAACTAAAAACAAAGTTTGTATGAGGATGAGTAAGACTACATAGAAACTTGCTATTGAAGATATTTTTTCTCTCCTTACTGTCATGTAAGAAATGTTTGTCTAAAGTGGATCAACAGCATCTTTAGTTCAGGAAGCCTGCTGTACGAGTCAGTTAACAAGACAAACCTGCGTTGTACTGAAGAGATCGCCGTCCTCAAAACTCTTACTGCATGTGATCATCATCAGCAAAGACCCGGGATTCATCTGGAACTAATTTTACTTACAGCTCACGCCAGTAGTCTTAAAGATCAAAGTCTTTCAATGACTGTAGTTATGAACCAGAGCCAAGGAATGGAGAGGCTTCGAGCCTACAAGTCAATACAATACAGCTTTATTGTCATGGTATATATATATATATAGTGTTACTGTCATGGTATAAAATGTTACTGTCATAGTTATATATAGATAGTGTTATTGTCATGGTATAAATGTTATTGTCATAGTTATATATAAATGTTATTGTCATGGTTTATAAAGTGTTATTGCCATGGTATATATATATATTGTCGTGCTATATATAGTGTTATTGTCATGGTATATATATATATTGTCATGGTATATATAGTGTTATTGTCATGGTATAAAATGTTATTGTCATAGTTAATATAGTGTTATTGTCATAGTTATGTATATAGTGTTATTGTCATGATATAAAATGTTACTGTCATAGTTATATATAGTGTTATTGTCATGGTATAAAGTGGTATTGTCATAGTTAAATATAGTGTTATTGTCATAGTTATATATATAGTGTTATTGTCATAGTTATATATAGTGTTATTGTCATGTACAATGACATAGAGAGTACAGAACTCTGCTGCGCGTCTGGTGCTTAGAGCAAGGAAACGGGACCATGTCACTCCTCTTCGTTTTCTACACTGGCTACCCATCCGTTCTCGCATTCAGTACAAACTGTCTGTGCTGTGTTTTAATTTCTTTGCTGGCTTCTGTCCTGACTATTTCTTTGAACTTCTCATCCCTTACTCTCCGGCCAGACAACTACGCTCTTCGTCTGACGACCGTATCCTAACTGTTCCTGTCACCAGAACAACAACAACATATGGTCACAGGACCTTTGGCTACTGTGCTGCAAAACAATGGAACTCTCTTTTTTTCCATATCCCCCACCTTCCTACAACTGAATCTTTCAAATCTGCACTGAAAACGCACCTCTTCCTTGAGCACTACTCCTAACACAGTCCGCACAATGCTCGTCCTTCTTAACCCCGCCCCCTTCCCTCTTGCTACTTTACCCATCTTTCTCGCAGAATCACTATATTTTTCTGTTCTTGTTACTTGATGCCTTTTGTTATCTGTTTCGTCAGTACTGTCGTTTTCTTTCGTCCCCTTTGTTCTGTATCTACTTAGTCCACGTCTCTTCCTCGTTTTAAGCGCTAAGAGCATACTCTCTCTGAGTGTGAATATGCGCTATAAAAATCTTCACTATTATTATTATTATTATTATTATTTATAAAGTGGTATTGTCATGGTATATATAGTGTTATTGTCACGATATATGTAGTGTTATTTTCATAGTATAAAATGTTATTGTCATAGTTATAGATATAAAGTGTTATTGTCTTGGTATAGAGTGTTCTTGTCATGGTATACATAGTGTTATTGTCATGAAATATCGTGTTATTGTCTGTTGATAGAAACGATTGATTTCCTGCCAGGTGTTTATAAAAAAATGTGGTCAAAGTAAAATATTTCAAAAGGAATATCTATATAACATTCACTATTTAATATTTAGCATAGAAAACACTGACAAAAATATATCAACTTAAATCATTGTCCACACCCACGTTACCACCACCACAAACACTAGTTCCGTCAGAGTCAATCTTTGTGTTACGGACAAAGAAATGAATATTTTTCTTTTTCTCCTCCAGTTGACATCTTGTGCATCCTAAATCTTAGACCTGATGGAAGAATCTGGTATAATTGTTAGCGAAACGAATCGCCCTGAATCAGGGTGGCCTTTATTCTCGCCCTTCAATCATGCAATCCACCCAAGCTTTTACTTTAACTCTGGTCCACAGGTACAGCCATTGAACCCACTTGGATTCATGAGGCTCCTAAAGTTAGGCTCAACACAAGACGGGGAATCACTAGGTTGTCTGGCGACTTGAGGCTGACTCTGCAGATGCACACAAAGAGATTGTGTACTGGTGTAAGAGAGGATATTTATCCATGACCCACAACAGCCACTGAGCATCGCCAAAAGTAGGGTTTGGGGGATAAGGAACTGAAGGCGTTCATGTCATGTTTGGCGAACAAAAAGCCATCGACTTTCGAGGAGTCTGGCCAAGGAGCCGTTACCTCAGGGTTAGCTAAGCAAGAACTTAGCTGAGTCGAGTTTACGGTCAAGTTAAGAAATTTAAGTTCGTTCATGCGCACCACGCGTTACAAGATCCTGTTATGGGAAACAGACTGCTGACCTCGAGGTCCCTGTCGTGTGTACGGACCACGGTAATGGTTTCAGAGGGCTTGCTAGAGCTGTAGGTATTAAGGAGGGTACAGATGCATGCCTGGTTTATAATTACAGCCCCTGAACTGTACCTACACCTCCCACCCACCACTCTTCTATTCGATAGGCATCGGCATGCACACGTCATCGTGCACCCCGCTTCTTCCCCCTACACTCTTTTTCAACCGCCGCATCCTTCATCTTTAGTCTGTGTTGGCGCCTGTTCAATAGCTGGCGGGAGTCTGCGACAGGGGAGGTCCTTAGCCACAGACTCCGAAGATAATGAGGCCTCGGGCAAACTCTTCCACTAGAAAACAGACAAGGACTGGGGCCCGCTAGGGGCGAGCGCGGGTTTATTGTGTGTTGTGGTAACAAAGGATTAATGTAGGTAGACAGTGAAAAGAGTGGAGTCCATGAACCCCACATCATCATGATCATCGTTGTCATCCTCATTATCAATCATCACTGTTCTACTTTTTTCACCTTCCTTTCTTCCTTTACTCCTTCCTTCCTCAGTTATGGAGCTGTATCATGATAAATAGTCATACATTGATGTGTGTTTGTGTGTGTGTGTGTGTGTGTGTGTGTGTGTGTGTGTGTGTGTGTGTGTGTGTCTTATTTGCAGACTGTCCTAGACTGTTTGATCTCTTTTCGAATTCCTGAGAGCGAACATCAGCATGTCCTACAGAGGTGACAGACAATTCCCGCGAGACGCCACGAGAACTGGACGTGGGCAACGATCAATTTTCCATCATCATCATCATCATCATCATTGCTAGACGTTTTCATTTAGTAATAAATAATAATAATAATTATATAGCGCAGGATCACGCTGATGAAGTAGTGTCCTCTCAGCTCTTGAGACAAGAACGAGACATGGACAGCACACAAAGGAAGGAAAGATAAACAATCCAGCAGACAAGTAATAACAGACAAACACAGAAGATTCAAAGAGGAATCTGCCAGTTGCCTCCGAGAAGGACAGGAGAGTCCTGCATGTCCACTGTTATGATAGGAAATTAGTACATGACAGTCGTACATTGAGAACCTGCGATATTTATTAGCATTTGGAATTATCAAGGGAAGGACTGCTTCCCCCACTTAGTGTCATGGCCTTGGCCATTTGACATATCCTCTAAATGAGATTTTGATTTCCCTTGGCTTTAAAAGGTAAGTTCAGACATCTGAAAAGCATTGTATTGATGAGATTTTGCAGCACCTGTTTTTCACATTTTCAACTTAATACAAAATGGCATCGATTATCTTTTAATCTGTTGCTGAACTGTTAACATTTTAAAATATACCCCAAGAAAATGGCACCGCATGTTACGGGAACATGCGACCTCCCATCTGGTAACACGGTTACGATTCCTAACCCAGTGGGTTACAGGTGGTGGACAGTGAGCAGCCTCGAGAGGTTAGCTACAAACTAAACCATGCCAGCCTGGACAAGCAAGCAAGCAAGTCTGGACCAACTGGTGAATAACACGGGATGAGGTGGTCACAGACAAGACATAGTTCTCACTGTGAAGCACTTTACTATACACATCGATATATCACACTTGGCTTGTGTACATGGTCAAAGCAATATTTGCAAATTGGGCGCCAAATTATTAATGTGATTATACATCAAATATCTGGTATCGCAGTCCGTGACGTCGGCATTACAACTGACACCAACGTGTGGCGGCGGGAATGGACAGCAGGACAGTAGACAGATTGGCGGCAATTCTCGGATGAAAACTTTGCATTCACGCCTGTTGTCTAGACAGTTGTTCTCTTAGCCTGTCGTGCTGAAAAGTGAAGACCTGCTCCAAACCTTTCTGCACATTGAGATATTCACATACCGCTGCTCTCGGCGTCAGCAGACCGGAAGTTTATATTCCTGAAGAGGCGGCCATAGCTGCCTCCCCTGGACATTGGTGCCAGGAGAGTTTCGCTGCTGGGTCGAAGAGAATCCACGCATGAAACTGGCCTCTGTGTGTGTGTGTGTGTGTGTATGTGTGTGTGTGTGTGTGTGTGTGTGTGTGTGTGTGTGTGTGTGTGTGTGTGTGTGTGTGTGTGTGTGTGTGTGTGTGTGTGTGTGTGTGTGTGTGTGTGTTTACGTGCGCATGTGCGTGGGCGAGAAAATGAATACCATAACGTTCGAGAGTGCAAGAAATAGATATAGAGAGTAGGAGACAAAACAAAATCGTGAGCTATGTTGACAGTTTTATATAATGACGGTAAGTATAAAAAAAAATCAACTAACTATATAAATAAATGACTTTTGCATCCATTTGTAAGAGGATAATTACATAATTACAAGGGCCAAGAACAGGGTAGGTTTTGTTTTCGGGAGTAGGCGGCACGAAGACGATGGAATGTACTAATCACTTGCACGGAGGTCTTGCAGGTCCTGAACCTGGGAGGCCGGAAGCAGACACCTGCGCCAGGTGCGCCCCCTAGTGTCGGCCTCACGTGAGCTGGCTCGCCGCGCGCGCCTTATCAACCACGTTCACGAAATCTGCGCGTGCGAATGTAACTTAAATCAAGCCGAGGATGTTTTCCTTCGCAAAATTAGTCCGCGCTTGTGAAGACCTCACGCTGCCCGATACCACAAGGGCAAGGCAAGGCAGGGCAGGGCAGGGCAAAGTAAAGCAATACACAACGATTACAGGAATGGCATGGCAAAGAAGAACGAGGCGATGGGATGGGAGGCGAGGGGTTAAACTGCAAGGTAGAGCAATTAAGACGATGCTATTAATGGCAAAGCAAGGTAAGGCGAAAAGAGGAGAGGTGATGCTTGGCAAGGCAAAGTTATTAATGACAAAGCAAAGCAAGTCAAGCGAAGATTATATAATCACAAGGTTATAAACTTCTACGGACTGTGACAAGCAATTTCACTGTACAACGTAACATATCAAAATCACAATAAAATTAAAACTGAAAGAAATAAACTGTTACTGCCAGCTCCTTTTTTCCAGAATCAAAGATATTATCTTTATTTTTTAATAACACCACCTTCTTCTTGTTGTTGGCTTTAGCAGGAAAGACCTGCCACCTTGAGGTGATTTCACACTATGTGGAGAGGGAGAGGAGGGAAGAACACGGGAGTACCTGAAGAAAATCCCCGACATCAGGCCGGCCCTACGAACACATGTTACATCTGAGGTCAGACCCCAGGACACAACAATGTGTTGTGACCACTGCGCTACCGGGCGCCCCTTTTTAACAACACCGACTGCATCGTAGTTTTTTTGTCGACCTACGAACATGCCACTGTATGCCACTGTATGTACACTCCTGTGGAGGACTTTGTAGGTTAACGCCAACACGGGAAGGCCCGAGTGTCCTCCGAGGGTGGAGGAGATGCTCATTATCCCACGACTGTCGAGCTCGGCCCTCTTCAGTTTCTGTATACGACCTTCATCCGCGGCTGGCTCTTGCCTTAAATTACAGCCCGTCCAGGGGTTTACCGGCATTAGCCACTAGCCGGGCGCGGTGTAAGTGAATCTCGCCCCTCGCGAGACTCAATTTTCACTTCCGGCTGAGACTGTGCTTGTCGTCTGGAGGACATCAGCCGTGAAATTATGCCTGTTTGGCGACGGTCCGGCTTGGGAAAAAAAAACCGAAAGAAAGCTAAGCTCAAAATGTAAGGCTACTTTCTATGTGACATTCTGAGTAAAACCTTTTAAAGGCGCAAATGGGATAGTGTCTCAGATGAATGACCTTTGTACGGGAAAGCCCCGGAAGGGCAGCGACACTGAAGAAATAACTTCATGAAATTAACATGAGATATCCCAACAACAAGAATAATAAAATGATGAAAATATAGACATACATCACACACCAGGTGAGGAATATGTATTGCTCAGAGGAACCAACTGATGTCTCAACATTCAAGATATGTCGGAGCCGAGATTCGAACCACCAACATCCGATTCCCACTGAAGTAAAGCGCCTTCACCACTGCGCCACCAACCGTAATATAAAGATGTGATGGAAAAACCACAACAGTTGCGACTAGAAGAAAACTGTTAAAAATCACGTTGAAGCTGAAGGAAAGATTAATTAAAACACAAACATTGCACCTATTACAAGGAGAGTATAATCTAAAACAAACTTCTTGTAAGTGCGGAGAATATTGTAATACAAACTAGTTTCCGTTTCATAAGTAACAATGATAATATGTTTATCTTTTTTCCCGTAAACATAGTCCAGAGAAAGCGCGGCCACACTTTAGCTAGCAAAGTATAATCATGTATTAGCATACAAGTGCCAAGTGTAGGTAAAGTTACTTACACCTAGTGCAGGTGCAGTAGCTGCCTGCTTTAACGGTTTTGCTGGAAAACACAACAAATACTGCTTTCTTTCTTTCTTTCTTTCTTTCTTTCTTTCTTTCTTTCTTTCTTTCTTTCTTTCTTTCTTTCTTTCTTTCTCTCTCACACACACATTCTCTCTCTCTCTCACACACACACACACACAGAAAGAGAGAGAGAGACCTATATCAAGACATTAATTTAGCATAAGTCAATTTTACACGCAGAATGACATAAATTCTAAAAAGGTAAGACATTCCACATGGCGCAGAACACTATCGGACAGTCTAGGTGCATCAAGACGCCGTTTCCAGTTTAACGATGCATTACTTTCACATCCAGCAAGTTGTCATGTTAATATACAGTTAAATATTAATGTCATAATTGACAAGACGTTGAGTCCACCTCATTGCAAGACACTTAAGTTGACAAAGCAGCGACTGTTACATCGCACAGGTCTGTTTTTACGGGTCCTCGAGTTACCCACGTGAAATTGCTAAACCAGCAATACGTGACATAACAAAGACATTAAAAAAATAGTAAACGTCTTCGTCCTTCAATTTTTTTTATTATTTTCTGCTCTTCTGGTGCTAGCATAGTGTCGTTAACCCTTTAATTAAGAGGCAGACAGTGAGTCTTGCTCCACTTGCAGAGTCCCAACACAAGGATAAGGACGACATCCACGTGGATGAGGACGTCATTTCCGGCAGTTAGCGCGCCCTCTAGGCGTGGAGAAACTCTACTGCTGCTGCTAATTGAGGGGAGGTCTATCTTGCCGGCGACGTGCTGTACTAAGCGCTGCAATATCTGCTGTATTATTGGCTGCATTATGGACTGCATTATCAGCTGCGTTATCAGTTGTATTATGTGCTATTATATCTTCTTTCATCTGCTGCATTACTTGCTGTGTTGTCTGCTGCATTATTCGCTTACTATGTGATGTACTGTATTATTATGCGCTGTATTTTCTGCTATATTATCTCCTGCATTATATCTACTTTGATCCGCTGCATTACTTGCCGTGTTGTCTGCTGCATTATCTGCTTCCTATATGATGCACTGTCTTATTATGGGCTGTATTATCTGATGCTTTATCTATTTATGCACTGTCTTATTATGTGCTGCATTATCTGCTGCAAGTCTGATTGAGACTTGATGTCGCGCTTTTTTCTGCTGAGCTATTCGTCTGTTTCTTTACTGATTTTTTGTAGGTAACAGAGACAGCATTGCTCTCCTCCACATGACATAAGAAGAGTGCAAGACTGTTTAGAGGTAACGTGGATTTTTCTCTGGGGATGACGGGAATGTTCTATTTTTATCCGAGGTTGTCCTTGACTTAAATCAGTCTCATTCCAGAAAATTCCCTCGGGGGAAGGAGCGTTCGGCGTGAAAAACTTTCTCCAAGTGAACTTTGTCAATAAACCATTTTCTAAGGCCCATTCGGCCATTTACGACGGGAACGTAACATTCTCAAGCTACGTTCCTAACGTCCGCTGGGGTTGTGGCCCTTCGCCTTTTTATGTCGTCTGCAGAGGGCCCACTTTTGACCCAAAGATGGTTACGGCGCCATAACCTAGCGTCCTGCTCGTAAGACCTCTCTTTGGAGCAGAGTCGTGATCTGTCGCCAGATTCTACGTGCAGTTAATTCCTTTTATTACCTGCCTTGTCTCGCGGTCCATGGATCTTTGCTTGCTGATTCACGTAGACGTAGTGCTGACGTGATGGTCTTGCCTCCTGTTTGGCTTCCGAGAAGCGCCATCTTTTACGATGGTACGTCGCAGGAAACTCTGCTGCATCGCCGAGTCTTTCCTGTAATGAGGGAATTCAGTTCATGTGGCGTAAGCTTACCGAGACCCAGAGTGTACCACAGTCGAGACACCATGTTGATAGCTGATGCCGACTTGAGCATCTAACCATCTTCAAAAAGTTCAAATCGCCCTCGTAACCCTTATAGCTTTATCGCCATCGTGGTAGTCCTTCGCTTCTAACGACTTTAGACAGTAGACATTTAGCAGACTAAATACATTTGACTGGGATGTTACTCACACGTTGCGGGCAGGACTACCACAATGGAGTTTGGTTCCACATGCTGAAACCCCTCTTATGCCTGTCTTTCCAGAGCAGGGCTTTCTCTATATGCTTAATATATCTTCATGCATTTCATATTATTAAGTGTGAAGTAGATTAAACCTGTATAATAGTTAAGTTACTTAAATTAAAATATTTATTAAAACATTTATTTTGTTTCGTATTAAACAGCATACTGTCGCCTGTTCGTAATCGCGAAGTAAGTTTTTTTTATACAGTATCGACACTTTCTTCGTCTTTTTTGACACGAGAGCTCAAGATGTAATATTTTCTTGTCTCTTTGACATAAAAACCCAGGGATCAAATAGCAGACGACAGGTTCCAAGAGCACATTATGGAAACCTTTTACCACCTTGAACCTAGTTCACGACCTATGCTCGAACCCTACTTAGCAGGGCTCTTCTTTTGAGATCGACAATGATCGCCGATCCTCCTGAACGAGGTTCCGAAAGGGAATGGATTGAGCAATTAAAACACAGTTTTATGGATGGCGCTGTATGAATCGATAAATAGTTAACTAATTACTAAGAGAATAAGTAATAATAAACATAAGGTAAGACATCAAAAGAGAGTGGATGGTGAATATGTACAAGTAGTGGTTAGAATAGATATTCACAAGGGTTCTGGAGTTCGGAAGTATCTTTAGTGTTTTATGGTTTAAGAATCGTTGTTGGAGGAGTCCTCATCAAATTATCCTTCATTGTGATCTATGTATTTTAGTAATTGGTGTCGAAAGCAGTTCAGGGAGTTCAGTTGGAGATGGAGAGGGAGGCTATTACACAGCACGCCTGTTAGTATTTTATAACTAAAGATGCTTTTGCTGAATTTTAGTCTGTTTGTCAAAGGAATGACTCCCAGCGAGGCGAAATCGTGACTGTATTTTCGGTTTTAGTAAAACTACTTTAATTGCTCGCCTTTGAACACTTGCTAGAGGTTTCTTGGAAGCTCCATTGACGGAGTTCCAGAAGGTGGAGGCGTAGTCAATGGTCGACTGGATTTGGGATGTATAGAAGAATTTTCTTGTGTGAAGATCTGGGAAATGATTAATTCTTGACAGCTAGAAGATTTTCTTGGAAATGTATTTGCTTGTGGCAGAGATGTGTTGAGAACATGATAAGTTACTGGCGGTAGTAACACCCAATAGCTTGTGGTACTGTACTTCCATTATTGTGCTGTGTGTGTGTGTGTGTGTGTGTGTGTGTGTGTGTGTGTGTGTGAGAGAAATTTTTGTTTTACGCAGAGCCAGCAAGAAAGATTTAATGAGGATGATGAAAACAAAAAGATAAGCATTCGTATCGTCTTTGGCCCACAAACAGAGGAGAAACCCAGGTTTGCTTCTGGCATCGTCCTTCGGCCTCAGAAGCCTGGGAAGGGATGGGGTGGAAAGCGTGACTAAAAGGACCGGAGCTTTGGTTCACACCCGATTAAGCACAGGGCGTCTTTCGTTAGGCTCGGTTGAGTATGTTAAACGACAGCCATCTGGAGGTGGTAAATGCTCCATCATACAGCACGCCCAGCTTGTTGTGGCAGCAGAGCCCTTGCTCATTTTCTCAGCAGTTCAAAAATTTGGGAGCTGCAGGAAAACTATGGTTTAAACAAGAGAACTGTGTTTCAACGCGCCTTTAATTAGAGCGTTCAACAGCGACCACGATCAAAGGAGTGTAGGGAGATTTCACTTCATCTAACCCCCCCCCACACACACACACACACAAACACTCACTTTGGTTTGTATTGCTGTATGGGGTTATATTACGTCGCATTGATTGTGTGTGCGTGCCTGCCTGCGTGCGCGTGTGTCTGGGTGACACAGGATTCCATACTTCATTTAATAATAACTTAATGTGCTCGAATTCATAAATTTGCCCACACATCGATTTGCTTAGCTTTTAAAAAACCTAGAAAGTCAGTTTTTGATTTTGTTATTTTGTGTGTTTGTTAAGGTCTACATGAAACTGTGTTAGGTCTTTTTATTATTTACAAGTCTTTACTTTGGGACAGGATTTATGAAGATTATGTCAGTAGCATGAGTGAAACATTTAAACACTCACGTTTGACGGGGTTCTAGGCGAGGAGTTTACAAACATTCGTATAAACCTTTCATACATATAAGTGTTCATAAAGCTCACAGGATTACGTACTCTGCAGACGTCCTCTTATATTAATCCATTGCTTACGCAGGCTTAGTCAGTTAGAACCCTGATACGCATGAATTTACCCCTTTTTCATAAAATTATATAAAATTAACGGAAAAAGATAGGATAACAATTTAAATTGCTAATGAAAGATCAAAGTGTGAACAAATGGAACAGCCTTACCTGAATCTTGCATGAAATCACACTTTTGTGGTATTTCCAACAGAAGTAGGTATGTGAAGTGGCATTTTGAAAAGTTTTTTTTTTGCACTTGTTTACACAGAACACATCACCTAAGAAAAAGTCAGGCCTCCAGGAATCACACACTGATGCTTGCAGCTCATGAAGAAATGAACACACACTGTTCTTGTCCATAGAAATTCACAAAAGATGCATTAAAAAGGCACCAGAATTATTAAAATCCATGGCTGCACAATTCTGGCCAGAGTCATGATGTTGAAGGTATCACCATTAGGCCCTGCAAAGTCTTGTAGTCACAAACACATTAACAAAAATATTGTGTAAAGATAAAGAATTTAACAGGAAATTATTTAGTATATTGATTATTATTATTTGAAAAAAACATGACTTTAAAAATCTTATATAAATAAATAAACTCTGGGTCAGCGATTGTTTACCCAGCACCATTAGGCCCTGCAATGTCTTGTAGTCACAAAAACATTAACAAAAAGATTGTGTAAAGATAAGGAATTTAACAGGAAACGATTTAGTATATTGATTTTTATTATTTGAAAAACATATGACTTTAAAAATTTTATATAAATAAACTCTGGGTCAGCGATTGTTTACCCAGCCCCACATTTGGGGTTTCAACAACTTTGCAACAGCACTTGATGTAAACCACCTCTCTAAGACATCCCCCTTAACATCACATAGGCTGCCAGATTTTGCAACTGCACACTGAATAGCCATAGGCAATGCCATGGGGGAGGGCAACCATTTGACCTCAGCATTGTGTCCCCCCTCCAGAAGATGCACTTCAGCACTTGGGTAGCATAACCTGCAACACTTGGAAAACAGAACCTGCAACACTTGGAAGGCATAGCTATTAAACAATCAA
Source organism: Marisa cornuarietis (assembly GCA_004794655.1). Lineage (NCBI taxonomy): Eukaryota > Metazoa > Mollusca > Gastropoda > Architaenioglossa > Ampullariidae > Marisa > Marisa cornuarietis. The sequence continues at coordinate 1,268,071 of SMMW01000018.1, forward strand.
AACACATCGGAAACCCAAGGTGCTCGAGTCAAATGGTGTAAGGGACATAACTACTCGCAATAAGTAATAGGTGGTTGCTCATGAGTAGCCTCCCTTACACATCTTAATTTGCTACGTGCATCTAGACCTCTTCCACTTCTATATCCCGCTTCTGGCATCTAAAACTGAGGAAAAAACTATTTTATTCTATTTTTATTCTGCTTTATTTATTTGCTCTCCTCTACTGTTTTTAGTTCTTACCATCTCTATTTTAATTTTATTCATTACCAATGTTTCTTTTCAGCTGTTTTATCTCTTGTATTTCTGTCACTGTTACTGTTTGAGAGAACTTCATGTGTGTTGAATTCGGGGCCGTTTTTCATGTCCAGGCTGTAGGCCGGTCAACCTATTAACCTCTGGCAAAGAATAGTACGGCGCACGCACGCACACTTTTTTTTTTAACATTTCTTTCAAAACCATTTTCCGAGAAATATTTTTTTAACAATTGCCAATAAGACTTGATGGCTAAAATTGTTACCGAACCTTGCAGGGAATGCACTGCTCCCCATTCCTCCCACCCACATGTAGCTCGTCTGCCGTGTCTTGACTGTAAGTGAAGAGCTGGCCGACGATAGGTATTTATACTCCTCCTGGTATTCTTTCAACAAACCTCTACATTATTTTTCTAAAAAGGCTTTACACACGAACTTTTACAGTCGCTCAGTCAGCACGTGCGGCCCTCCCTGTTCATAGCGTCTTGTCGCAGCCACACAACTGTCACATTACGATAATCATACTGTCACCTGTCCGTGATACACTCTCTCGCTCTCTGTACCAAGACCAACCTGAATGGTTTTCGAAGTTTTCATATATCGGTAGATACAGGCGATATAAACCTAACCTGTAAATTTTAGCCTCCAAAACCCGTCCATTAATTAATTATCCTCTACGATTCACACTTACGATCAACAGGAGCCGCTAACAGTGTACTACGTCACACTAGTGCACCATTCACAACAGCCGATCACACCAATCAGAGAGAGAGAGAGTGAGCGACAGTTCGGGTTTTGGGACGTTGAAAGTCTGCATTTCTCGTGGTTCTTAAAAACTGCTACTTGAGCACGAGAAAAGCAGACTTTAACGTCCGAATAATCCCAACTGTCGCTCACACTCTCTCTCTCTGTTTAGTGTAGACAGCTGCCAATGTTGTGAATGGTGCACTAGTGTGACGTAGTACACTGTTAACGGCGCTCGTTGACCGCAGGTGCGAATCGCATATTTTGCTAGCGGATAATTAATTAACGGATGGGTTTGGGAGGCTGCAATTTACAGGTTAGGCTCATATCGCATATATCTATCGATATTTGCAAAAAACGCAAACCATTCAAGTTGGTCTTTAACTGTGACCAGTCTCTTTGTGCGCATGATGAGTTGTAGCAATAGTGGTGTAGGTACACTAGCTTGACCTGCCCTGCGACGCTTTCAGTAGGTCTCCCAAATGGTGGCCACCACTTCTGTCTGCCACGTCGACGTCCTTCCTCCACTCATCCCTGGAGGACTGTCTTGGGTAATATGTCGTGGCTAGCGACATGTCAGAACATAAATTTGTTTTGCTGCTTGGCGGTGGCGAGCAGCGGTTCCTGGGGACCAGACTACGAATGAACCCGCTTGCCTTGTTCCCTGTAGGAGATATGGAGTAGTCTCCGGAAGCATTTCATCTAGAATGCCTGAATCTTTCTCTCCATATCAATCAACGGGGTTCACCAAGGTACAGCAAGGTGGAAGCGACCATGCAGGGACTTGTACAACTTGAATGGAGTCTCGTCAAATATATGTACTTTCGGCATCCAAATACTTCACCTAATAAGTACTTGTTTAGCCAAGTTTGAAGATAACAGTTGCAAAAGAAAAAAATCGTAAAATAAAACTTTAAAAAATTGGGCTGTAAAAATACAATATTAAACAGATTTTTAATAACGGTGTACGATTTTGATGTGCAATAAGTCAAAAAAGTTTGTTTGGTGAACATTCTGAGAAAATTAAGTTGAAAAGTCAAACAGTGAAAGTCATTTTACGGTTTTTTTTCCATTTTAGATTTTGCAGAGTCAAAAGTAGATCATGGCATGTAATATTTTATTAATAATAACTAATAATTATCGACTATATTACAGTCACCTATTAGTTCTTGAATAACACAACTCCAGAATTTCATATTTATTGCGCCCTGGGGAACGTCACACCTCAACCACCTGCACGTGCGGGTCGAGGCGTCTGCACCGTCGGAAAGGAAAGATAATAACACCCCACACCGTTACAGTAACTTCTCTAGAGTAACACTCTGAGAAAGGATTTGTTACCCGCATCTGTCCCTTTCAAGATGGGTTTTATGGTGATACTTTAGTTTCGTTCTCAACGTGTCTCTCTATTCATGACAGGGAAGGGGACCAGGCTATAGTCGCTTCCACGTGGCACCCAAGGAACAAGTCAAGCAATCAAAGGCTTCTGGCGAAATTCCTCGTCCGTCCTGTCGTCTGCTGCGCCAGCCGAGGAGAATTATGGCTGCTCTGCATCATCCTGGCTCGCGAGAGTGCCCTCCCTTCTAAAACGTTTCCCTAAACAAATGTTGCTGCTCCGACTGGCGCGGAAACGGTGTAAATCAAACTGCATTACAGAATTAAACGGCACAGCAATGCTGGTGATGAACTCGGCTGTCCATTCACAACGGTCAGCACTGTCAGCAGTGCTTTCCATTTCTTTCTTTCTTTTTCTCTCTTTCTTTCGTTCTATCACCACTTTATAACATTGTATTTCTTTCTTTTTTTCTTTATTGCTTCTTTCTTCACTTTAGTTTATCTTTTTATTTCTTTCTTCTTTCATAGATTTTTTTCTTCTATCATTCTGCGTGTCCGAATTTCCTTTTTTTCTTTGTTCTTTGTCGTGATTGTCTTCCTGCATCTAACTCTTATTTTATAATTATGTAATGCACTTTATTGATATTTTTTATCGCATTTTTTTTTCTTTCTTCAGTTGACGCCATTTCGAGCTGCCTTTTGAATGAATTTCCTCCATCGGTCTAATGACGGCCCACAATGCATATCTGTCTCGTGGTGTTTAGCGGTTGTCTGCCCAGACAAGTCACGTGCGTGTATCAGGTTTCCACGAGACTTGCCGCCAGATCACGTGACCCCCGCCAACGCCAACATCGTAGCCCCTCCAATGTTCCTCCACGTCACTCGCAACTTCCGCTTTATTAGTCCTATTCTGCCGGCCCTGACTTGTAATAATTACATTGCCTCGGGCACGAGTAAAGGGAGTTAACCGTGGCGGACACTGCTGCCATGCAGATGAAGCCTTCTGACATGAACAGTTTCCTCCCTTAGATCCTTAGCATGGGAGCAAGGAGTATACAGCTTGGTCTCACCCCGACAGAGTCCGCAGTCGACATCACACCAGAACTTCACGCTGTTTGTTGACACTCTAGCTCTCTTGTAGCCCAAGGATAAGTAGCAAGAGGAGATAAATACAACCAATAATAATTAAAAGTTAAGAGGAAGGCACCAACAATTTCCCGTGTATGGATACAGATGCTTGCAAACATTGCCATGCACGTATGCAATAACAGTGATAAGAAGAATTCATTTATTTTGAGGAGGTGCATGTCTTAGTGATGACCAGCACTTACTCGACAAATACCAATTACACCCTCACACCCTCACAGACACCACTACTCACACTATCATATGAACACTTATATAACACACTTGTTACATGTATTCTTTCATATGTACACTGTTATGTGTACACTATTATAAGTACACTTTTGTGTGTACATTATTATGTGTACACTATTATGCATACACTGTGATATATATACTTTTATATGTACAATGCTATATGTACATATCTTGCCCTACCGACGCTATTAATTTCTCACATATTTCCTCATCCAGTCACATGGAAGCATCGACTACAAGGTTACCGACTCCAATAGGACTTTGCTCTTATTCCCTAAGAACGAAACTGGAACCGGGAAGGATTGCACAGTTAAAACAGCTTAAAACGAGGCAGTGATGTGGCTACTATCCAGCGACCTCATGTTTAATTTTTAAATTGAGGTGAGGGAGTAATCAGTATTAGAACGCGCACAGCCTTATAAGAGTTAACCATGATTGACAAAAACTTGGAATCAGAGAGTTGTGACAAAGGCTGTACTCATCTCTTGAGACGAGACAAAGTCTAATTATCTTAAACATTATCCTGGTAAGTGTGCAGATACCCTGAACTAAAAAAGACATGCTCCAGAATGTTCCGGACTGTATTTATCTCTCTAGACGACGCAGCTACAGAGGGTTTGAACATTAGCTTGATAAGCATAAAAAAATAATGTCGTGCATCACGAAGGCAGATCGATGAGCAAATTATCGTCGGGAGAAAAAGAAACATGCAAGAAATAAAGATGAAAAACGTGATGTAATTTTCCGGGAGAGCTTCACGTCAACAAAACAGGAAAAACGGAATTTTCCTCAAAATTAATTTGTGCCTTTAATCAATGGTTTTCTTGGATATTTGATAGGAGGGCTTCTTACAGTCTGTGGCGCCATCACACTTTGCATGTGGGTCCCCCCTAAGCTGTGGAATGGTTTGCTAGAATATTGCCTCATGAGTCTGATTTGTGTGTCATAGGGGAGCCAGAGGTAGGAACAGACTGTTCAGCATTACGAGTCGCTTACAGTAGAGGCTGGGGGGGGGGAGAAACTCATGCATTTATTTTGAGTGAAGCACGGCAGGAGCTACCCGCTATTTTTCCCTGCCCTTTGTCCCAAGGGAAATCTGGGCGTGGTTAAGGTTCATTTGAGTTCGCGGGTAAATGGACACCGGAGACTTCATCCGCGTAAAATGTGTTTTACTATCCGGGCGTCGTGACCGTGAACGGGGGGGGGGGGGGGGGCGGCGCTGACAACAGACCTGGTGCCCCAGTCATGACACAGAGGTAAGGTTAACTTAGGGTTAACTGTACGGGAAACAGAGGTAAGGCTAACTCCGGCTTAACTATAAGAGAAACAGAGGTAAAGTTAACCTAGGGTTAACTGTACGGTAAACAGAGATAAGGTTAACTCCGGCTTAACTATAAGAGAAACAGAGGTAAAGTTAACCTAGGGTTAACTGTACGGGAAACAGAGGTAAGGTTAAATCCGGCTTAACTATACGGTAAACAAAGCTAAGGTTAACTTAGTGTTAACTGTGCGGGAAACAGAGGTAAGATTAACTCAGGGTTAACTGGACGGGAAACAGAGATAAGGTTAACTCGGGGTTATCTGTCCGGAAGCGTTGCGGGGATCCAGGAATCGAAAAATGACGCGTACCTAAAAGGTCGACTTACAGTCTGGACATCCTCTATCATATATATATATATCTGCAACTAAAGCTACAGGGAGCTTGCTAAGGCTGTAGGTAGTGATCGGAAATAGAGCAAAGCATGATGTATAAATGTACAGGCCTCGTGACTACCGCCCTGAGAGACATGCTTCTGAATCAGTGGGGAAAGAGTGGAAAGAAAAAAAAAACCGCTTGTGATAAGCAACATGGCTCGTCTTATAATAGAACTAATAAAATAAGGAGCTAGGGTAAATCATTTCATTAAAAAAGAAAGAAATGGCTAAATGTTTAACAGAATGGCAGGAGTTCTTTGAGAGATTTGGTCCAATTTGTGTCACTGTTACAGCTGTTGCCGCGGAGAAGAGAAGGAAACACAAGTTACAATAATGGACAGGTTAGTCTGCTGCATTTGTCGGGGCTTGTTTGGGATCACTCGATATCTACACTGGGTTTATTTGTGAATTTCGTTTCATCTCTTTTTCTGCAAGTCCCTAACAGTCCTTTTCATGTCTCCGTCTCTTATCTTCATGTCTGTATATCTCCCAACCTTTGTCTGTGTCTGTTAATATTAAAGATCTGCATTTATATTTAATAATGTTGATTGCTATATGGTGTTATTATAACAGCATTATTGCTCTTGTTAACTTAAATTTTTGTGGGGTTGTTACCCTTAATAAACACATAACTCAATAATTCAGTCTATGTGTCTGCCTGTTAGTCTGCCTGTTTGTGTGTCTGTCTGCCTGCCTTGCTGCTCTTTATTTGCACAATGCATATAGGGCTAGCTGCTTTACATAATGTAGCCTTAGTTGCTGATTCCGCTTAAAATCCCGATTCAACTCTCTTTTTCTTCCAAACACGCCCACGTGCGCGCTGGCACACGCACAAACAAAGCCAGGCGTGTGCCGTCCTTCCTTTACTTCTTGATTCCTGGCAACAAAATTTAATAGACAGCTCGCTCTGGAAGTTTTATTGCCTAGACACGAGAGAACAGAGGTCTCATAAAGCACAGACAATTTTTTTTCTTGCAAGAAGCGTCAATAAAATCTTGGGACATCATCCCTATAGCTTCAGAAGAACATACACAAGAGCACACCAGCATGTTATCGACATGTGATGTCAAAATGTCAAGACCAAAACTCTATTTCTCCCTACTTCAACCATCTTTTTCTGTCATCATCAGTCACAGTTCTTGTTTGTCGTTGTAATTCTAGTATTTTGTTTCTAGTATTTCATGTACCCTGTTTTATTTTCACTATTATCGCTGCTTTTTGCATTAACCTGATTACTTCCCTTTAAGCTGTTCTGCTGCCATCTTTGTCCTTTCTCCCATATTGTTGATTTTTTAAAAAGTGTTTTAATTCCTTGACTTTTGCTTTAATACTACTGCCTTCTCGTTAAAAAGTAGTTAATTGGTATTCTCATTCGTGGCAAAGTGGACGTCTTTGGCGTTCAACCATTTGTCTTCTGTCACATGTCACAGGTTCCACCGAGGCTGAGGAAAAAAATGTCAGCAGCCTCAAGTACGTCACTCCAGGACGTTCGCCGTGGTTTTTTTTTCTTTTTTCGCCCATTTTTTTCCATGTTTGCTCCGACGGAATATTTTAACAGGGGCTTCCGATCTCACACCCTCTTTATGTTCCCAGCGTCAGACATTGATGGGTAAATGGTCTCCCTTGCCTGCACTGGCCCTGTCACAAGTGACTACTTTGCGCCATGACCTCTCTACTTTGCCTTCGAGGTTGTCACCCTGATTGACGATCGTCAAAGAGGAAGTCTTCAGGAGGCCGCGGTTTTGAGGACGAAAGGCGCTTTATACGGCGGTCGGCAGGAAGTGCTCTCCCCTTTTCGCCTTAAAACAGTGTCTTGCTAAAATGTTTCTATTTATAAATCATTCTCTTCTCTCCGTATCGTTGTTTCTCTGTCTTTAGTGATTTTATCTTTCCATTTTAAAAGACAAGTATAGTATAAGGGATGCACAAGTATAGTTATTTTCTAAAATACGACTTTCAGTAGGTACCAGCGTAGCCATAGTACTGCAACTTTCCAATACAATGCTTGGAGTGATGCTTAAAAAATAAATTTCAGTGTTGATTACTTTTTATTTCAGGAACAACAGCAGACTGGGGCCAGTTGCACAACACGTTTCTAAACCTTAAAACTGTTCTAAAGAGGCAAAATCTCTTCTAAGCCATTTTGATTCTTTGCAGAAAAACATACAGAAAATTGTACTGACAGGACGGAAAGTCAGACTTAAACAACTTTATCTTACATAAAGCAGTTTTAGTTTTAAAAATTCTAAAATTGTGGTGTGTACTTTGAACTAATTATCTAACTAGAGTTAAGGCCTAAAAGTGTTTAAAATTAGAAATGTGTTGTGCAACTGGCCCCTGAATTGGAAAGGTATCCATTGAGGGTATGAGATAAAGTATGTGTAGAAAGTATGAGATCAAGTATTAAGGGATCAGGTATCTATGGAAGGTGTGGTATGAGGTTGTTTTCCTTTGCGTGTGTGTGTGTGTGTGTGTGTTTGTGTGTGTGTGTGTGTGTGTGTTTGTGTGTGTGTGTGTGTGTGTGTGTGTGTGTGTGTGTGTGTGTGTGTGTGTGTGTGTGTGTGGAGAGTAGGGTGGAAAGAGATTAAATCAGAAGTTATTTTTATAAAGGTACTGATTTGCACCTATATGTGATCCGCAATGATCACTTCCCCAGTCATGACACCCGCACACACCCAAGCACTTTATAATTAAAATAATTTCTGTTATTTCCGTGTTTTGATGCTAGTAAAGATTCTGTGGAGTTTTTAAAAGGAACAGTTTGTAATTTTCCAGTCTTAATTGCTTATTGATTCAACTTTTTTCTATTTGCCTGATTCAAAATCTTCTGCAGAGTCCTTCTAGGAAAGTGTTTACTGTACTCAGTATCCTACTCAAGTCAGCAGAAACAAATAAATTGTTTAAATATAAACAATTGTACGACACTCATTGCGTAGAATATCGACATATTGACGCCTCAAGATTTCTTTTTGGCGAGGGTTTTTATTCTTTAAACTTTTAATTTGTTTTGCTTGAGCACATCCATTTCAACAGTGTCAATGCGAAAAATATTCTTCAGTTGTCGAGTATGATTTTTTTTTCTGGACAGAAATCAAAATGGGCAAGGACATTGATTTTCTATAAGGGAAAGTGTTCTTTTCTTTACAGCCTCGCAATCAGCCTTGTGTTAAAAAGACCAAGCTCTCTGAACCAAGTCACAATGCAAATATTAGCAAATATTAGCAGCACTGGAAAGTCTTCCATAACATCTTTGCATTTCTAGTGGCGGGACGCCTCCTATTTGATGAGATCAATGCAATTCCGGGACCACTTTTAAACTATTTACTGAAGCTCTACTGTGAGTGAGTGAGTGAGTGAGTGAGTGAGTGAGTGAGTGAGTGAGTGAGTGAGTGAGTGAGTGAGTGAGTGAGTGAGTGAGTGAGTGAGTGAGTGAGTGAGTGAGTGAGTGAGTGAGTGAGTGCACGTTTGTGTCTGTGCGTGTGCATTTCTCATGCATATGGGGAAGAACTTATTTGAGGACGTGTGGCAGAATCCTCATAGTAACTAAACCTTTTCCTTCATGAATTGCCTGTATGCAAGTATGTGGGAGTTTTTTTTTAAGTATTTCGTTGATTTGTCGTGTTTATTAAAAAAATATCCTGCACCTTGCTGAACCCTTCCTCAGAAAAAAACCTGGCCATGTATTCTTCTATAGTTAATTAACAACACATGGCAAATAACCAACAGCAGGAATTCTCATCTGCTTTTTCTTTTTAAAAAAAAGTATGTTTACCTTCTCCTGAAGCGCAAGACCTATTTGTCATCCACAGCACCTGAAAACGAAAGAGTTGCTAATGAACCTTAATTGGTAATCTTCGCAAACACAGGACTCCGCCCGTGCCAAGCGATGATGAAACTTTGTCAAAAGGCAGACGAACGGTCTACAATATTTTCCTCCAGCTCTTGACCTTACCCTCCTGGCCGTCTCGGACCAAATCTTCGCTTCATTTTTATCTCAACACTCGTCGATAGCGGGGCGGCAGCGCCTGTGTGATAAAGTTCTAATTACGAGAAGGACAAATATTTGAGGACTCGCAAGCAAATGGCCCATCACTTGCAGATAAGTGCGTCACGTGACATTTATTGACACATGTCCGGTGGCCAATAATCCTTCTCTGCATATCGTCTGAAGAGATTTTCTATAAATCGTTTTTTTCCTTTTTTTATTTCACAGGAATCGCAGCGAACAAGTGTTTGTGTTCCGTACAAGGACTCTCCTCTCTGGCTGTGTGCATACAATTTTATGCACCACAGTTTTTTTCTAGAAGGGTGTTCAACCCCAACTAGATTGGAGCATTTTTATGTGACTTTTACATATTTCGTGAAGTCTTGATGCTAACCAAGTCACAGAACGTATTAACGTATTAAAAACTACCAACAAAATCTTGGGTTACTCCAAATGGTAGGGCGGTCCGGTGGCGCAACGGTTAGCGCCTGTCACCAATACAGTGAAGGTTGGCTGTCCTGGGTTCAGTTCTCGTCTCGGGCACGCTGTTCTTTCTCTGCATGTGACATCTGTTTACAGGGCTGGCGGCCTTGCCGTGATATAGCCTTAGTTGCTGGCTCGGCGTAAAACACCAATTTAAAAAATACTACAAATAGTAACATAAAATAGTAAGCCGATAGTTAGGGACACCTCACCATCACCTCAATAGACAGCCAGGAAGGCAGGCAATCAAACAACGACCTACCTTATGCAGAGATAATATTGCAACGATACAGAAATAAATGTGTAGACCTATTATCTTATTAAAGGAAAGATCAATGAGAGCAAGAGAGAACAAGTGGGAAGAGACGGCAAAATTGCTTACTCTATTTTATTTCCTTGCGCACGTTTGGCATCCTATATTCTGTAGATTATGTGTCTGCGAGAGCTTTAATTTGTCAGCATGGATAAGAACAACCATCTTGGAGTCGAAATAGGACGCTGGGTGCGCAATAGATGCTCTTGTAAAAGTTATAATTTTGACTAGCAAACATAGTTTGGTTACTTTATTTATTTATTTATTTTTGATCAGTGATTCTCGAAAATTTTTCAAAATTGAGAACTCGCATTAAAGATCACAAAGGCTATAAGCTGCAAAGTCGTTACATTATCAGAAATACATCGAAAATCTCAAAAATCCAAATTAGAAAAACAAAGGAAAATTGCAGTAAAATACGCACGCACGCACTCTCTCTCCCTCCCTCTCTCTCTCATACACTCTTTCTCTCTCTGTCCCTCACTCACAAACAGGAAAGCGTCAATCAGCAAAGGTTTGCATATCTAGGTTGGTTGCCGAGGACACCCTGTCAAAGCTAAGTTTGCATATTAGGCTTACTCTAAGACTATAGCACACTTGTGTTCGGAACTGAACTCCGGTAGGTATCTTTGGAATACCTACATTCCAAGCTGAACACAAAGTGTTCTCACACTGCGGGGCAACGCGCAGTCTCACGTGTATCCGAATGACGCAGTAGGTCACATGATGAGCGTGTGTTCACTGTGCACTTGTTCACAGGACACTTTCTGAACACTTTGTGTGCACAGATCCAAGGCTTTGTTTTGTTAAGTCTACCGGGGTGAAAATGACTGGGTTGAACCCTGAACTGCTTTCCCCAAACTGAATCAATAATTAACATATTGTCCCAGCTCCCTCGCTGGTCGAACCCTTGCCAACATAAACCAATCTACGTTCGATCACGAGGTCTTATTTTTTTGAAACTCTTTCTGTGCTTGTGATGATGTTTGTAGACCTGTCTCGTAAAAACAAAAGGGTAGTGTTGACATACTTTGAGAAACAGTATTTTGTACCGAGATTACATTGTCATTTGGAAAAAGATTGCACCTTAGTAGGCCTTTACTGTGCTGGAAAAAATTATCAGCAGGTATCTTTTTGTTTCAAAAAAGAAAAGGGTGTGTCTGGAGCCAGATGGCCCCTTGTTTATTGAGGAGTGGTAACAGTTATTGTCTCCGCTGTGAAGGCAGTGCCGGGAGATGGGTCTGTTCACCTACAGGGGGGCAAATTGTGGTGTGCACAACGCTCCAACCTAGGACGGGCGTTCATATCTCTGTTCATACATATGAGTCTTCTCAAATGGCCCTAGAGGGTGAATTTTGTGGACGGTTTTGCGTAGAGAAGGAAGATACGACACTAATGCAATTAAAACCCTCAACTAATTGTAAGATTCGAAGCAATGATGTTCGCATTTCCTCCCTCCCCCAGCTCTTTTGCTTTTCTTGAAGTGTAATGCAACACGTGTGCCCTCGACGCGCGTACATATCCCATAACATTTGACTAACGGAGTTAATTTAGATGCTTCACGTCGCCAGGACAACGCAACACCGTCGGTTGTGTAAAAATTACATACATTATAAGCATGATAAAGCGGTTTAGAACTTCTTAACAAAAGCTAATTTCCCTGTTAAGAAACCTAATTGTATTCTCTATTCTCTATTAAATATTAACACTTTAATCATTCATTTATTTGTCATTAACGTTTTTGCCCATTTCATTGGGTTATTTTAGACTGGGGCCCGGAATGGAATATGTCCCCCCCCTCCTCCCATTTGGCGCCCGATTACATCGTGACTACAAGGGACGAATGGGATGTGGTAACAGGTCATAGCTTCGACATAGAATCCGTCCCCTGTCTTTAATTTTCGAGTCCAAAGTAATAAAAGACATTGTTTTGAAAAAAATAGGATATTACTGTTGGAACTAAGGGATGACTGTCATCCGGCACTCTCTGCAGGACGGGCTGACTACAGAGTATGGTGGTGCTACTCCCATCCTTTGTTCCTGTTGCAAAGCCCTCAGCGTGCGCCATTTTAAAACCACGTGGCTGCAATCTCAAAACCAGACCGCTGCCCTAAACCGTACTGCTAGGAGACTGTTGTAAAGTTTTTTGTGAAAGGCAGCCGCGATAAACCCGATAACGACCCTCAAATCTAACGACAATAACGTTCGTTTTATGAGTTCTTCGGTGACGTCGTACAAAACTACGTTCCTGTCTGCTGCGTCTGTTTCTGCAGAACGGACGGCGGTAGGAAGGAAGTGGAAGATAACCGACCTCCGTCGCTGCCATTTCGTCCGTCTGTCATTTGTATTGTCCTCTCGCTGGTCTGTTCGGAACAGCAAACAAACAAGATGTCGCCGTAGGGAGCCTCCGCCGCATTCAGTGATTAAAAAAAAAAAAAGGCGCAGTAACTGAACAAGCGAAGTGGAAAACCGTTCAGCAATAACGGAGCAACTTCAAGGGAGGGAAATCGATAAACAGAATTGCGCCCACCTCCCTCCTGTCCTACCTCCCCGTCAACGTTGGAGGTAGAAGTTCTGAGTTGGACTAACCATAACGGCGCATCGTGATTCGTGTAGCCCACCAAAGCAAGAGATTTCTCTTATTGCCTAACCCCCAAACAGCCTAAACAACTAAAACGAAACAAAGTAAAGCAATAACAAAAAAACAACAAAAAAAAACAAATAAAGGAGGCGCTAGTATCGTGCATGACCTGATGACGTCACGAGGAGCCCGGATGTCACCCTGTTCCCGCGCCGACGCTTTGTAGTATTAGCTGTGTCATTAGGATGTTTCCTCCAGCTGAAATGTGACGAACGGAAATGGACTTCTGCAAAGGCCGGAAACATCCTCCCTATCCAGCCTGGAAGCTGCAGCACTTGTCACCTTCGGTAGTGTTGTGCGAACATTAATTAGCCTTCATTAATTATTTGCAAGGAGCTCCTTGTGCCAAGAACGCTTCCTCCGGCAGTTTGTTTTAACACCTTGAGTTCTATGCCCTTAGTGTTTATCTCCCTTCACGTGTGTGTGTGTGTGTGCGTGCGTGCGTGCGTGCGTGCGTGTGTTAGAGAGGGAGAGAGAGAAGGAGAACCAAAAGCATACCCACCACCACCACCACCACAGAATGGTGTGCATTTTTTCATTCTTTCATTCATTAATTCATCCCAACCATTCATTCTCTAGAATCCTGTTTCCAGAAAAGCCATGAATTCGAGAGTAAATTAGCCTTGTCTTCCGCACTCTCCTCCCAGCCCTGCCAATGTATCCTTAAATATCTCCCCGATCCCTTAATTCTGCTGTCACAAAATACCACCTTACTCCGTCCTTTCACACACGCAAACCCCCTCCTTATCCGCGCTCCCTCCTCTCTAACAGCCCTCCCCCACCTCTGTAAGGCCAAGTGGACGTGTTCTTTAACGTCTCCACTACCCCTTTCTACCCCCCCAACCCTCTTTTCTTCTCCTCTTCCTCCTCCTTCGGTGCAAGCGAAGGGTCGAAGATCTGTCGCTCACCGCAACGCAGTGCACCGTACTGACCCCGCCCCCTTGACGCACAGCGCTGCATGCGATGCACGCGTTGCGGGGCACGTGACACTGCAGCGACCCTGGCGTAATGACGGCTGCAGGCATGTTTGCGGTCTCCTGCACCATCTGAAGTCATTTTTCAGAGTTTGTTTCATTTTTGTTTTATTTGATGGTGGGGGGGGGGCCTGCGATGACGTCTGGAATGTCTGCTTTTTCTTCCTCCGACCACCAGCACTACCCATGGAAGCGCCCCTTAGTGTTCTGCAAGTAATTAGCGCGCTATGCCAGTTCCTACAGCCAGCAGCTAGCAAGATGGTGCCACATGCCCACCGCCTGCAGATCTAGCAGTCGACATGGCCTTCACGTTTTTAGAAACCCTGTCAAGTTGTTTCTTTTTTATTTTAAAGCATTGACAAAAGTAAATCATCGGTTTAGACCGCCTCAGATGCCAGATGCTTCACCTGGGCTATTTCCTTTTATGGACAAGGGGTTGGAAAAGCATGATCTGTTGATTAGCTTAATGGTCTGTTCTAAATAAGAAACGTAGTCATAAATATTTCACGATTAACATAAATTCTTCAAGCAAGCATCAGTATTTCTTTGAACGTTTCATTTATTTATTTATTTATTTTTTGTTCGTTCTATTCATTCTTTCTTTTCTTTCTTTCGTAATCATGTCCTCTTTTATTTAATATCACAGCGATCAGTTTGATTTTTCATTACCAAAAAGTAGCGTCGAAGATCCTAAAATTGCGCAGTCCACGCGTTGCTAATGAAAACGCTTCAAATGTCAGGGTTACATGTTACAAATTTTAGCAGGGCCCAGTGGGACCTGCCGCAGCTCTCAATCAATGGTCTCTCCCAGTTGTCTCCTTTCCTACACCTCTCGACACGCCCTCCTCCAAGAGAACAATAAAGGGTCCCGTTGCGGAGTAATGAGGGTCCAAAACTTCCTTTTCCGCAGTCTCAAAAGAAAGTATCGATGGTGACCTTAAAGTAATGCGTTTCAAGTAGCTCTTCTCCGACATGCAGGGAAAAGCGGAAAAATACCAACTATTAGCCTCATCAGCAGCAACCAAGCCAGTGGTATCTTTTCTGCATTGTGGAAGACTAAGACAGCGATGTTTAAGTTAAGGCTTGAACTCAGATTACCAGGATTAAAAGGCTAAAAGATAGAATAATTAAACTAGCGACAGACTGAGAACATTCTACTGGTCCTGTGAAGTGTATCTAGGATGGCGAAATGATGTCAACATTTTTTCAGATTGTGAAAAAAAAATACTTCTCCGTTCATTTAACATTTCTTTTGCTCAGAGTCAAAGACTCACTGAGAACATCTAACTGTTTAAAGCCTTTGAGGTCATATATTAATTTGTTCAGTCAACCATGCCTCCTCGATCTGTGGTTCTACTCTTGATGGCTTTCAAACATTTTCAAAAAATACCTCGACCAATTCTCGAAGAAGAAACGTCTCAGCAGCTCTCACAAACAATCAACGTGTCGAGAACGAAATTAGGATTTATTTTTGGGCAGGGTGGATTATCTTAATTAACAAAGAAAGTAAGACTGACATCTAAAATACAAAACCTCCAACATTTTCTGTAAAAGCTGTTACTTTTTTTTTAATTATCAAAAGTCGAAGGAATGTGGGATCAAAGATTATTTACCAGACGGTGTGATACAAAAGAGAAGAAAGAAGTAAAAATGTCCCGGTTACTTGTGGCTGTAGGGGCTGTGAGTGGTTCAGCGTGTCAAGACAGGTCATGTGGAAGGTGAAGCCCAACCCTCATCTCCACACCGCTTTGTAGATAAATCAAAACCTTACGATGTTTTGCCACGGAAGGGAGGGGGGAAGAGTTTCCCGATCACAGGTTCCAGGTGAGACTCGACTATTGTGACAAGAGAGCTAACCTCTAGGTTAGATGCCCAGCAACCACTAGGCTAGACGCCCACTATTCATTAGTTACTTTGCTACAAGACAGTGGAACTCACTTCCCTCCCATATCCGCCATCTACCCGCCATCGAATTCTCTAAACATGCACCAATCACCATAGTTATTAGTCGTGATTATAGTCCATTGACCTGTCCGTCTGCTTGTCTTCGTCTGCAGATTTATGACACTCTCCATCCTTATTTTTTTGTTCCCTGATTCCTCTTTATTTCTTCTATCTTTGTCTTTTATTACCTGACTGCATAGTTGTTTCTCCTTCCGTCCTTTGCATTCTGTCCATGTCTCCTACTTGTCTTAAGCGCTGAGACCATGCTCCATCGTCGGCGTGATTATATACTATGTAAATCTCACGATTATTATTATTATTATGATTATGATTATTATAACTACTAGACTAGGTGCCTCTCCCTGACACAGATCACACAGTCCCGTTGTGTGGAGTCTACTGCTGTCGTCTTCTTTACTGAACGATTATTTCCCGCCTTCCCGCCTTCTCTGTTTGCCCTCTGACCTTTATAAGCAATTTATATGTATGGCAAAGAACTCTCGTCAGTACGACCACGGGCTTCACATCAGTCGTTGTTAGACCTGTTGTCGCACTTGTTAGTTTTTTTTTTTAACGAGGCTGCTGTCTACAACGTTTATTTTTGTTCGCGTCTGCTTGTTGTTGTCGGACCTTTTGTTTAAGTCTGTTTGCCTCTGTCTTGTTAGTGTGCGGGCTACTGGAGGCAGACAAATACCAGGATGGACATATGTAGAAAAGTACAGGAGGGAGATGCAGAGGCAGGAAGTTGGTGAATGAGAGGGACGATTTCACTACTGAGGTCGCAAAGGCAAGATTCTTTTGATTCAAAAAAAAACCCACCCAGCTGGCTGTCTACAATTTGTTCAGAGTTGCAAAGTGTGGGGACTGGATGCGGGATAGCAGTACAAAGACCTGCTAGCTGAATTAGTACCCACATGCATCTCAGGAACATTTGAATGTAAAACCAAAAAAGAAACCCCCAAAAAACTCACAAACGATGACCTGCCTCTTGATAAAACACAGCCTCCACCACGCCAGCAGCTCATTTCTGCAGCCGGGGGTGGCTAAAAGAACACCACGGAGCAAAGGGGACAGCACTGACTGACCTCTCCACACTGACACCCTTATCCCTTTACATTATCCTGTCTTAATGCTCTTTTCTACCCACACGTACTCCACCCATACACCTCCCTGCTCTCCCTACAGACTAATCTAACTAGGGCACGGGGATGGGGAGGTAGCTGCTGTCCATTTGTAGCTGACCAACTTTATACTTGAGCTGATATTTTATCTTCTGACCACACCGGATAATTAGCCATCTCGGGGACTCAAGTTACTTCCCCTGGACGTCGCCAATTCCCCTTTTCTCTCTATCTATCTATCCGCTCTCATAGACTTGCAAATACAACTTCCAAATGATGCTGCCGACGTCTGAAGGTGCAGCAGTCCCTAGGATCTAGCGGTATCGTCAATGTGAAACAGTAAGCCTCAGGGGCTAGTTGCACAACACATTTCTAATTTCAAACACTTTTAGGCCATAAATCTATTTAGATAATCAGTTGAAAGTGCACACCACAATTTTAGAATTTTTAAAACTAAAACTGCTTTAAGTAAGACAGTTTTAAGATTTAAAAACATGTTGTGCAACCTGCGCCAGGTCTTCTTCAGGGTCACCAAGTTCTCATTTCCTCTGTTTTTCTTTGTTTGTTTGTTTGTTTGTTTGTTTGTTTCTTCTTTCTTTGTTTTTTTTCCTTCTTTGTTTCTTTCTTTGTGCGCTATAGTTTACATAATGGCTGTAACTTAGGCGTCTCATTTATCATATACTGCCATGTATGATTGTAATCTCTTGCGGGCTACTTCTGTCCCGTTTTTCACCCATTCCAATCTCACGTTTAAGTCCAAACAACCTTTCTTTCTCGTTTACTGATGGTTTATCCCCGGGTGTCCCAACTACCTTTCTTTTATTTGTATCGATGTTTTATCCCCGGCTGTCCAAACTACCTTTCTTTAATGAGGCTTTAGCCTGGCTATACAAATTGCCTTTCACTATACTGATTTTTTTTTCTCTGTTAGGTCTGTTCGATACTTCGTTTATTTTTCTAAGACTTCAGCTCAATCCCTGCATCAAAATTTCTGAATAGTGTCTAAAAAGCAAATATTCAACGAGAAAATTTTTATTTGACTTGCGTTTGTGAAGGCCAGAAGAGGATTCAAATTTTTCAGCGAAGTTAATTCTTGATGGCAAGGTTTCCCGGATATGGACATTCTTTCAGTAGTATAATACACAAATTGTCTTTCTTTACCGTCTCCTTCATATCAGAGTTTTGTTTGAACAAAAGCAGTAGCTAGTCAATAAACAATTGGCTTGGGAAGTGTTGACCAGTTCCCTACACTTTAAACATCCCAGAAGAAAAAAAAACATATACTAACATAAAGACATCTTGAAGGGTTACATGGATGTTTCTCAGAAATTTGACTTCCACTCTGCTGAGTGCGAAAGCACACTTCACGATTAAGGGTCAAAAAACAACGAAACTTTTATGGCTTTATTGTCAGGAGAGCAGACGAGGATCTTTGTTGTTAGAGCGGCACCTGTACAGGAAGGTTCAGCGTCGAAGTTCAAATGTCGTTTCCCTCAGCGTCACTACGAAAATAATACAAGAAACTAATTTCAAAGGTGTGAAGTTAATAATCATTTCCTCTAATTTCCGAAATCGCATGCTATTTGTTATCTGACCGTATAAAACGAATCGGTATGAGTCAGGGAAATGTGATGCCATAATTGTGGCAGTAACGAGGCTGCGAGTTAGCGACGACAGTTTGGTGATACGTCACTAATGAGACTGCTGGATGACAAGGTGGTTCCGTGGTATGAGGCTTCCATGCTGGAGTCGACGCCAGGCGGTGAAGGCTACTTACACTTGAATGGCAGATCATTCAACGTTGGGAACAAAAAGAGTAAAATGCTTGAGGCTGATTACGGTGAGAAAACTGATGGCTGCCATGTAAAAGTGCAAGCAAACTACGATGTATGCTTGGTTCTCTGCCAGCAAATGAGTCATGAGCTCCGACAGGGGGGAGGGAAATATAATTTGATATAGATACAGACGGACACAAAGAAAGAGAATATTTATATCATGTCTACCTGGTAAAACATTTATATCATGCGTACATCCTATATACGTCCCCTATACACTGTAGGTTGTTAATACCATACAGTTATCTTACTTAACTATCACAAACGGATAAGGTAGAGTAAGCACACTCACTTATATTAAGAAAACTGATATATCACAAGAAACATTCACTGAAGCACGGGTGACAAAGAATGAGAGACTGGCAAGCAACTGGACAAACAGACTGCAGTAACAATGGACAATAGCGATGACAATATTGTATTTACACTAAAGGGGGATATTCTATACTACTACAATAATAACGGTGTACATGGTTAAAAAAAGAAAATGATTTTAAAAGAATACGAAACGTGGTGAAATGAGTAATTCTGCATATGTGCAAGATACTTACGTACATTGAGTCTTGTGGCAGGTATGAAAGGTATAAAGATTTTTGATTTGTTGTAAACGTTTGATGTTACTTCTCGTATTACGATGATGTTTGTCATTGGTGGTGGCTGATCTTTGCAGGAAAATTGGGAATTTTGCTAGAAAACTTTCAGGAACGCTTATTAGAAGTGTAGACTTGCCTCCAATGACCGAAAGAGCGGCAAGACAAGATAGTGAAAGGTGGTCCAGCGGCTCAAATTATCTGCCGCGCGTCACCCGCCAAACCAAACGGACGGCATTCTCTTTTGCTTCATTACTCTTTTATCGCACACTGCATCGGTCGATAATGTATTACGCATCACCTGCACGACGGACAAATCACCGGCAAATACAACCTTTGAAGCTGATCAAAGAAACAGGGGGAGGAAAAAACCCACCATCCAGACAGACAAAAGCTTTGAACCATTGTGTAAACCCGTGGTCCGTAGCTTGCTCTACATCGAAATGGGAGGATCAAAAATTCATTTAGCTGTCCAGGGGGAGGGACACGGCGATCAGCCAAGAGATTAGAGGCCATGGACGAGGACTGCCGTGTGGTTAGCTTGATGCCGTAAGGACTTCGCACTGACCACGTGGGCTTCACCCCCCCCCCCGCAGCGTAATGTTTTGATTACAGGAGTTGTCCTTCCATTTGACGCGCGTGCTTGTCAAATATTTGACCAGCAGATGAAGTGTGGTATGGCTGTAGTCCTCCGACATAACCGGTGGCGGATCTCCCCTGCAGGAAGGCGAGAATAAAGAGGTCGAACGGCATTGTGGGAAATATAAAAATAATGACGACATGTCAGGGCTCGCGCAGTCTCATTCTGCTCTCCTCTGTCACATGTCCGCATCATTTAACTCTTTTCAGAAATCATTGATCCCCCCTTGTTTGTGTTTAGCGTCTCTTTTGATTGTATGTTTCCTCTACATTTTCCAGCCAGGAAAGCAATCAGGAAGAGCTAATGTTGTTAACTTATTTTTTAGCAAACAAAAACAAAAACAAAGAACTAAAGTGAGTCCATTTTCTCTGTATACTGTAAACATGACATACACGTCATATGCTATGCTGTAAAAGCTGTAAACATGACTTAAACATGTTGTAAGCATGACATACATGCTATATGCTATGGTGTAAGCGATTCCCCCTACATGCATGACACACTCACTGACTCCATGCCTACCACAACTGTTAATAACTTGAGAATTCCTGACATCAGGTTCGACTTTTATGTAATCTGTCACAACGTTTGTAACTACGTCATGATTCAACGTTCAAATCTGCTTCCAGTTACCAACTGCTACCTCTTGTACATTTTCTAAAATTTCCTCTCCTACTGAGTAATGCATCTTGTTACTGTATCTTTTGCTGTTTACTTTTTTTCTTTAGGGTGAAATATAAAAAAATAACTCTGCTAGCATATCCTATTCCCATTGTTAATTAAAAAAAACGTCGTTTGCATGTTCTCATTCTTGTCATTCCTTCTTTCCCGCTCCCTCCCTCGAGTTGTCTTCTTTGTTCCCTATTTGCGAGTCTGCCCGTGTGCGACAGAAAGAAAAGAAGAAAGAAAAGAAAAGAAGAAAGAAAGAGTGGGATGATGAATATAGGAAGAGATGCAAGCTGCCTTGGGTGAGGGGTTCAATTATATGGTGCACATACAGGCGTCCAGTGTGAGGGGGAAAAATTGCACGATGTCTCCTGCACGCACCCTCGCCACGATGCCGTTGTATCTCTAGGAAGACACCCGGCACGCTTGCTGTCAAAGCTCTCCATTACAGACTGTACAAGTCAGTGGGTGTTTCTCTCGTTTTGTCAAAGTGTTTCTGAATATCCTACCCAACGGCGAAACGTCCCGACCATTGTAAGAAATATACTTACTGGTCTTTAACCCATTAAGACCCAGTTACCCGCTTTGGATTGTAATGGCAAGAAGTTTCGCAGTTTTAATCGTTAATGATAAGGATCATTTGTCCAAACTACAGCTTACTTTCACCTATCAGCAACTATTTAAATCGTCTATTTGGCCTTGTACAAGAAATATTGTTCAATCTTGCTGGAGTATTTTGAAACAAGAATTAAGTCTACGCAAAGCAGAAGTGTCCCACTCACTGGCTTTGTTAATAATAACAATAATAATAATAATAATAATAATAATTGCAAAATAAAGACTAATTGTGGCGCAATAACCTCGAATTTTACTTGCTCTAATGCATTTCACTTTGTTAAGATTGATTTTGTCAAGACAAAGATGGCTGGTTCACATCCCCATCTCTCCCACCCCCCAGAAAAAAATTAAATAATCTGGCCAGGTAACCTGTCAACTCGCATCATCGCTCACCCTTCTGCATCAATTCAAAAAACAAAACAAAACAAAAACCGTGCTACTTTGATTTCGATGCCCAGTTATTTGAGCAAGTTTTCTTTGACCGGCTCTCACAAGGATCAAAAGATGGTGGGGGGGGGGGAAAATAGCCTCCTGCAACCGAGCGTGTACTTGTCAAGACCTCAAAGCATCCTCTCTAATAATTGTCGCTCCCATTTCTTTACAGCGATTTCAGATTAGTCCTAATGGTCATAACAGTATCAATATTTTCCCTGCTATAGGGACCTTTTTCGAACTTTCAGTCGCGAAACCCTTTCCTCCCGAATAGCAGACCATCGACCGGCGGCGGTGTGCGCATTGTCGTGCGCAAGCGCGTGAGAGTGGCTAGCTGTGCCTGCGCGCGCCAAAGGCTACGGGAGGCAGGGGGGGGGGCGGCGCGCGGGTTGAGGTTAACGTAGGAGGGGGGCTACGGTGGGTCTGGGGCCGAGGACATCGTTGTCGAGAGAGAGAGAAGTTTGGTTCGCTGTCAGTATGCTCACATCCTAGCAACGCCCCGCAAGGCCCGTCTCAGCAGTCAATGGTGTGTATATATGTATGTAGGTGTGTGTGGGTGTGTATGTACATGTGCGTGCGTGCGTGTATACCTGGAAGGGGAGGGGTTGAAATAGTTGGGGAAGTGTGACGATCGTGGTCTCAGGGTGGTTTGAGCGCGTGTATGTGGGCGTCTGTTTGCATGTGTGTATGTGTATGTGTGTGTGTGTGTGTGTGTGTGTGTGTGTGTGTGTGTGTGTGTGTGTGTGCGTGCGCGAGAAAGAGAGAACGAGTGCGTGTGTGTTTGAGCCAATACTATAGTAGGAAATATCGTTCGCGACATAAATGTCCATTATATTTTGTTCACGGCTAAACCCAAACGGAATTTTTGTTCTAGGTGCGGACAACATTATGCATCTCACCTCTGTCATTTCGAACGAACTGAAGGAACTTCACTCAGGAACCGTTACATTCTCATGGAAATGGCCTACCGCTGGCGACAGTCGGGTCACTAACGGTGCTAGTGTCTCATCTGTACCAGCGACAGGTGTAAATAAAACTGTGACGAGTACCTACAGTACGGGGATGAACGGTGTTTGAGAGACTGTGTGAGACATCTCGAGCTTTCACGTGCTTGTTTCATAACAACAGGTGTCACAAATATTTCTGTTCATCTTATTCGTGGAATACTGTGCCGAAAAAGCTGACAGAAATTCAGTTTTTCAGGTAAGCTGACATTTGTGTGTTATTATTCTTAAAAATAATTCTAGTTTCATAATAAGCGTACTTTTTCTATTTTTATTTTTAATCATCTTTCACATGACACTGTCAGAAATATTTTACAGCAGGAGACACATTTTCCCTGTTGCTAAGGAAAATAGTTTCTCGAATAGTTAGTTGTATTTAACAGCTTTTGACAACGAATCTACAACGCTTCTGGGATAAATGTGTGTCGAAATCTAATGCAAATAAATGCCCATCTATAATACTTTTTTTTAAAGGTAAAACTTATTGTCCTAGTATAAAATAATCATAAATAAATAAAGCATTTAGCCACAGGAGTGAACGATAAGCGTTTGAAGCCCTAAGTGGAGATTGCATGAAAACATGCATTTCTTAATTTACATTTATTTTTACGAATTCAAAAGGAGATAAACAGTGTTATGCAACACGCATGAATTCGTGAAATCAATAAATTGGTACATTAACACACAACAAAAGTAGTACAGGTAATAACCCTGTTAACTGTAAACACCTTTCAAGTAAACATCTTTTTAACCCTTAATAGTCTGAACAGCAAATGCACGATAAGACCTGATTTTATCATAATGTGAATAACCACATTGAAAACGTACACACTTCAGCATTCATCTGTAACACAGAACATCTGTAAAACTAAGCTCTTTGTTCTTGTAATTTTAATAAATAACTAGTCAACAGCTATTGAGTATTAAAGGATACGGAAACTAGCGACGGTTTGAAAACAAAAAGACAGGACGAATGCAGTTGACTGTGTGCTTCTAACCTCAGCTGTTTGCGATATATCATAGAACACGAAGACGACTGTTTACATGGAAATTGATGACAATAATTTTTTGTTAAGTCGAAATAAAACTTCCAAACTTCACAGAAACAAAATACTTAGAAATTTATTAGAGCGAAACAGTTCTCATGCTGCAAGGAAATAAGCAAACAGGAACCGCCAAGGGGTCACTCAATGTAAAAACATGTGAACTGTAAACAGCATACATCAATAGTAAGCTGTAGACCGTATGTATTAATTGTCAGGTGAAGACAGTCTGTGTAACAGTAAACTGTAGACAGTGTACATCAATAATGTGACTCAGTCCACATTCATGTCCTTGTCAACGCAACGGCGTCTTAAATCTTTGCAACAGACTTAGAAAGATCGAGAGGCAACAGACGAAAAAAGTATACGAAAACAAGTAGATAAATGAAAGCAGAATAGAGAAAACAGAAAATCTCAGTCACCACCCGTTTTATCACCCTTTTCACCGATTTCACAGATTCTCTCTCTTCTCCTCGCCTTCAGTGAAGAAAAAGTAAAAAAGTAAAAAAAACTTGGGTGTCAAACTTTCATGGTTTATTTTGGTCATCGCAGTTGGTAAACTAAGCAGGACAATTACTTTTGTCATTGCTTTCATTGTTATTATTCTTCATATGTTTGCATATTTTCCACTCTTGAGTGCATATTATATTTTGTTGTTATCTGACAATAATAATAACAATAAGAAGAAGAAGAAGAAGATCAAGAAAAACAAAAAGAAGAAGAAGAAAGGTAACAGGACTTTCAGCAAGATTAATGGCGTCAGAGTAATGTGAACTAAATGTCTTATTTCCTGTTCTTAGTTGTTTTTTTATCTACCCTTTATCTTCCAGTAAATAACATTGCACGCTCTGATACACAGTCGTTGTTAAATAATTTCCTAAGTGCTTGTTTAAAACTATTCCTTAGGACTTAGCAGGTGTAATGTCATTTGCCGTAAGCTCAGTCTGTCAACTAGAAAATAAAACTTTTCGGCATCGTAGTAATGGAAGATGGGGCGGATGGCGTTGGGGGAGAAGGAAGAGGGAGACAGATTTACTCTCGTACTGTCAGGCTTTCACGAGGGCATCAGTCAGTACCTGGAGGAACATTTCTATTTTTCTCGAACCATTGACGCAAGCAGTTGATGTCAGACCTTAGACATACTGCGGACAAGATTTTTCTTTATTGTGCGCCACATAGTGAAAATGCAGTTTATATGTTACTACAGTCTGTTACAAAGTTTGCTTTGTGCAGCGCACAAAATTGTCCATAAGCACGTGTTCACAAAAGAGAAGCATACGTTTTTGTTTTCGTAAACACAGGGCTGAAGAATGATTTCTGTGCAAAAGGACGCGTCAGTCATGGCGTAGCACTTCTATCGTGTGTGAATCCCAGATTATTGTAGGTAAACATAGTGTTAGCTGGAATAAACACACGTCTGGCATACATAAACAAAGGTTTACCATGCCTACATGCAGTTTGTCTTAGATGAACACAACGTCTGTCATGTATCGACAAGCATTTCATTGTACGTTTTCTATTCTCCTCGTAAACGAACGAAAAAATAGCGTTCACTGTTGTTGTTTACGTTCGCTGCTGTTCTTCACATTCGTTGTTGTTCATGCTCACTCCTGTTGTTCACATCTTAAAAAAACAGCGCATACCGCGAAAGTTGTTGTTGGCTGCGTGCCGATAGTTCAGGGGCCAGTTGCACAACACGTTTCTAAACTTTAAAACTGTTCTAAAGAAGCGAATTCTCTTCTTAGCCATTTTGATGCATTGCAGAAAAACACAAAAAAATTGTACTGACAGGACGGAAAGTCAGATTTAAACAACTTTATCTTACTTAAAGCAGTTTTAGTTTTAAAAATACTAAAATTGTGGTGT
Source organism: Marisa cornuarietis (assembly GCA_004794655.1). NCBI lineage: Eukaryota > Metazoa > Mollusca > Gastropoda > Architaenioglossa > Ampullariidae > Marisa > Marisa cornuarietis. Next base: position 1,293,634 of record SMMW01000018.1, read on the forward strand.
GCACTTTAAACTAATTATCTAAATAGAAGTAAGGCCTAAAAGTGTTTAAAATTAGAAATGTGTTATGCAACTGGCCCCAGGACTGGAGAGTATGTTCAGGCACTTGCAGTGTGTTTAGGTACTTCAACTATTTACAATTTACTTATTCCTGTACTACATCTAGTAGGTGAGTGAGCATCAAACTGAATCATAATGTGTCAAGCTATTTCAGAACAGCCTTGTCCTGCTGCTGTAGTTCCGATGCGCCGGGGAAGGTGTGGAGAGGTCCAGCAGAAAGGCATTGATGATGTTGTATGTAGGGAAGCGATATTGTGGTTGTGTGCATTTGTAAACATGAGAAGTGCACGTCCGTTGTGACAATGTGAGCTGTATAAGTGTTTGTATGTATCAGTACATTTCATTTCGCGCCTGTTCGCGTTTCACGTGCATACATACATACATGAAGTGTGGAGGGGTGGGGGCGAGATCTGCACGTTGCCCGGTTCTGTAAATAAAAGCGTTCTGAGCCTGGGTTTGGAGATAAAATGCTATATAAATATTTTATGTAGCTGTAATTCTCTTTTTTATTTCATTTTTGTATAAAGCCCTCTTTGCATCTGAAATGTGACTATTACACTTAAATTTGTCTTTAATCTAAACCACTCTATCCTTTCGACAACAGTGGTAAATGATTGTCCGATAGTGTCTGAGAAATGTAGAGCGGTAAATACTTAACGTTTCTCTTTTGTTAATGATTATTTACAAATATTTAATATTACTTCTGTTTTAGAGTAATTATTTACATTAATGCACTTTGCAGTGGTGGTAATATTATTAGCTGTTATAAATACTATTACACAATACCATTATTACTATTGTAAACATACGGTTTTAACATTTGTCTGGTTAACTCCAAATTAACTTAGTTTGAAGATTTTATATTGCATAAACTGACACGTGGTATAAAAACTGTTGAAGTCTTTAAGACGGTGGATAATCGGTAAGAAATATTTTTATTTTCGTTTGTTAATGCAAAACAAATCGATTTGGGAATTTCGAATATTTGCTTATTTGTAAAGCGCTTATTTTAGAAGTACGCTACAAAGAAATCATAAAATCACGCGACTAATAAAAATAATACTAAAATGAATGCAAACATGCACGAACCTGTCTAAAAATATTGATAGCATTCCTGCTGTAAAATAGTTGATCCACTTATGCCGATCTATGCAAAAGAATTCTTTCAAACCAGACACAGTTCTCAGCAAACATTTATCATGAATATTTGTTGACAGTTTCCCTTTGTAGCTTGTCGTGAATATATTTGTTGTGAATTGTGTACTTTCCAGGGTGTATCTGTGTGAAATTGTTCAGCCTGCTATTTCTTCTTCAAAAAATGTGAGCCTGCAAAAATCCCCTTCGACAACGCCCTACCCCATCTCCCACCCCAGTCAAGAAAAAAATTGCAAAAAATACGGATTCCCATTAAATAAAACCATGCAAATTACTCGCATGTCTGTTTCTTGTCTTCTGGCGACCCTCCCATCTTGCTGAACCACTACTTTACTATCCTTCCATTCTTTTCTAAAACTCCCCCCTCTCATTTTCTTTTTTTCTCTTAACCAATTTCTTCCTCCCGTCCCGTCGTCTAAGTCAAGCGTCAGTCGAGAACAACAAACTGCTCCTTGCTCCCCATTGGCTGTCTCACAAACGTCAATCATTTTCCTCGTGACGGTTATTTTTTTTCAATGACGTCGTCGCCTGACGTTTAGTGTTGCTAGAGTTGCACGAAACGCGAGAGTTACCTTCCCTTGCACTTGGCATGTTATGGTTGTAAATGGCAAACAGCCACGTGACAAAGTCCAGACCAGGATAGTCTGCATGTTGGTTAAAATTAATCGTTGTGCAAATACCCGAGGTCTGCACACGGCACTTCAATATGGCAGAGAGGACCTGTCTCCTTCTCGCTTTCTTTTCGGTCACATCTGATGGACTGATGGAGTGGAGTCGTGAGCGTGCACAAAATGTGTGTGTATGTATGTGCGGGTGTGCGTGTGCATATGTGTGTGTGTGCATGTGTGTGTGAGGGGTGTATCTCGCGCAGATGCACACATGCACAAACACGAACATACTGAAATGCATTTACATATAAATGCATACTCATGTATAACTATACCTAACCTTGTACTCAATTACACCTGTATAGAGCTATACCTACATTTATACTTACACTCAGCGCGCTCTCTGGTCAGATCAAAGGGCTGATCGGAGGAAAGGTGACGCCGCCAACCTTTTATAGCAAAAGCGAGATAAAAAAAAACCAAGTTTCGTGATTCCAACAACCTTCCGAATCCAAAATATTTTTACCCAGACACACCCAAAGACACCCCTTTCTCTAAACATGCATAAGTCGTGCAGATTATGTATTTAAATAAATACGATATGAGTATCTTCAGTTGTGCAGGTATATACATATATATGTGTGTTCAGTTGTTCATATATTTGCATAGGTATCTGGAGATTTTAGCCTTCATGTACATATACCCGTCCATGGACTCTCGTCTTCCAAAGATCAGATCGTGGCAGCAAGGTCTGCACAGAAAGACGGTACATGCGTGTTCAACCCAAATAATTGTTTTCAGTCCTTGGAAGCCCACTACTAATCCCCCCTCCATTTCCTCTTTCTTTTCGCCTCCTTCCCTCTACCTGCCCAGTAATTACAACCCCACCCACCCTCAACCGTTCTCCGCTGCACAGCCCCCACCCACCGGTAACGCCGTCACTTCACGGCGCAGACCCTAGTGTAATGTTTGTAATGCCCTACTGAAGGCCGGGCAAAGCATTGTCTGCGTGTATCTGGGAGTAATTACCGTCTTCTGGTGCGGCCAGGATAATGCCAAGGTGCCTCCTTATTCCGTCTTGTCATTATTTTAAAATGGATCCGCTGGGTCGTCGCCGGCACCATTAATGAGGCTTATCGCGTGAGCCATGACTGTTAAGATCGAATCATCAGATTATATGGGAATTTAAAAGACAGTGCTCCTTTTTATTTCTTCTCACTCTCCTCTCTCTAAATGTGATGGAGGAATCGTGTTTGTGTGCGTATGTGAATGTGGGTCCGTGTGTGTGTGTGTGTGTGCACGCGCTTGTGTGTGTGTGTGTGTGTGTGCGCTTGTGTGTGTGTGTAAGGGGGCATGTATGTGTGCGTGTGTGTGTGTTTATGATATGGGTGTACCTGTTGGTCAGTGTGTGTGTGTGTGCGTGCATGCGCGCGCCTGTGCTTACGCGAGTATATCTTTATCGATATGTGTGTGCGTACGTGTGTATATATATATCTATATACATATGTGTGCGCGAGTGTGTATGTGCGTGTGAGTGTATGTGTCTTTATATATGTGTAGGAGGGGTGTGTGTACTTGTGTGTTTATATATGTGTGCAGTCCTATTTCTCTGGTATGTATGTTATGTGTCTCGATAACTTACCGCCTAAATTTCTTTACATTCCGTTTTCTGTCCTTCTCGATTGTGTATACAACTATAAATAAATTTTATTTAATCTCATAAAATAAAATAAAAAAATATATATAACATTAATACAAATTTATAAAAAGCTTAAAATTTATCAACTGCAACAAGACATACAAAGAACCTTAACATGTATAACAGAGCCATATATACACCTAGTGCTGTATGTAACTAAAATAATATAAATAAATGTAGTTAGTGCTAAGGTAGTGGACGCAATGAGTGGCAAGTTAAAGATAATTACAACTGTCCTCAAGAATCGTGATGGCATCATAAACACTTCCTCCTCCTGAAGAACAAAGGAGTCAACCATCGAGGCAATCAAATGGTTCGGGTCCGGGAGTAAGTGTATGGTATACTGATAGGAAAGAGGAGGTAAGCTATGAGAGTAAGTGTACGTTACGATACTAGATAAGGGGAGGTAAGTTATAGAAGCAAGTATATGTTGTGTTGATAGGTGGAGTAAGCGTACGACACGTTGATAGGGGGAAATGAGGTATAAGAATAAGGGTATGTTGACAGGGGGAAGAAAACTATGGGTGTAAGCTATGTTGAGAGGGAGGGATGGAGGGAGGAGGGATCTAAGTGCAAAAAGGTGAAAAGCAAAAGAGTCTGTGACTGATTGTAACGGGTGGGCAGAACGGGTAAGGGCGAGGCATCTGGAATCCTCTGAGCGCCTGATGCGTCACTGACAAGAACAAAACGCACAAGATAAAATATACACGAGCTGGGGTCCGTTAGCCTCTTACGTCATCATGAGACATTAACGGACAAAGTTCGAGAAAGCACAAAGTTGTTGCCAACGCCAAAGATTGGGTGTGGGTAGCAGGTGCGCTGGCAGCGCCAACAGAAACCAATATCACAAAAAACTCAGCCAGGGAGAGCATTCAACAATGCATTTTTTGTTGCAAAGTCTGAATCACAATGGAGGAGACTAAAAAAACAACTCGTGTTCAACGTCTTTTACACCCAAAACGCCAGTCACGTGATGAAGAAGGTGTCATGGTGGACTGGAATTACAAAAGAAGGAGATGAATGTGGTGGAACAAAGGATGAAGGAGGAAGACAGGGATGAACAAAAGAAAATAAGGGAGGAGAATTAAGGTGATAGAAGCCAAATAAGGACTGTGAAAAGGAAGTAGAGGCCGGTCGTCCTTCATCCAGTATTCAATTCCTCCCGTGTGATACTAATATTACTGACAATTCTTGTATTTAATCTATTCAGAAGGGACTTACAGAGCTATGTTTGAACTGGGCCGTTGTTTACTGATCATCTTCCTGAGAAACTGCAACGTATTGTTACTCAACAGAGTAATAGTGCCGATAACTTAATGAATATATCGGTAATAGAAGGATGTTCAGCATCCCTGCATCTATGCTGGTTACCTTAGTGAAATGAAAAATAAAAGGAGACTCTTTCTTTCTCTGTAGGGGATGGGAGATGGAAGGTGGGGGGGGACAGTCAGGCACGATATAATTCAGCTCGACAGGCAACGCAGACTTGCAATACAGGCACAAACAAACACAGACACAATTTAAAAACAAAACGCCCAAGCATCAAGAAGCAGGCAAGCAAGCTGACATAAACAACTATTAAAGAGAAACGCTAAAAATAGAACCTTTTACAACATCAAAGGACAGGCATGAAACACGGACCGACGGAGTGACAGACAAAAAAATAAATAAATAAATAAAAATACCTTATGGGAATAGTGTGTAGCAGAACGACTTTTTTTAAAAATCCATACTGGCAAAATATTCAAAAACTTTAGTTTAATTCTGTTTTAGCCTTGTCACAAAGACCAGGCAGAATTTCTACTTCCAATGGTAATCATCTAAAAATTAAGCCATCTAGATAACCATGTCTCCGTTGTTTTGAGGATAGCTAAAATCTCGCAGTCACGAAAAGGGGGTAAAAAGATGTATTGACACATCTGTGTGTAATATCAAAGTGGTCTTGTCAGGATAAGCTGAAGGGAGTTAATCAATGCCTTCAAACACAAAAGTGTCAGCTTCAGTTAAGAAGAAACTTTATTTCGACGGTGAAAGAATTTTGAAACCATTGTGAAAGCGTTGAAGAAATCATGTTTGCCTTTTCCCCTTCAGATACTTCAAAACACGCGCATTGACGTGTATGTTTTAATTTGTATACATACATCTGTAAACATATAGAGGCAGTTTGGTTCATTGGTTGACAACAACAACAAAAAACAACAACAATAACAACATTTATTTAGTCCTGAACCGAAGCCAAGGCCAAAAAAACTAGGCTTTCCAAAGATCGATAAAAAGTATGTCACACACACACACACACACACACACACACACACACACACACACACACTTTCGTTCTCTATCACACAAACACACACGTACAAACGAATAAAAACAACAGCGTCCCCATCTTTGCGTGATTTCGTTCTCTAAAAGAAGTAGCGATGAAGGGTCTGGGGACGAAGACGATAAGAAGGGGACTAGGGGTGCTTTACAGAGTAACATCACGAGAGGCTGGTTGCTGGTCCTTGTAGTAGTGGCAAAACACTCTTTGTGGAAACAACGTGGACAATATCCCTACCGTTAGATTGGGACAGCATCGTTTGTCTGTTTTGTCCGTCTTCGCCACTTCTCCTGGGCATCCATAGAGCACCAGGCGTGCTACATAATTTATAAGCTTGATTATGTCTTTTTCACACAGGGCTGTTATGTGCTGGCTACAGCCTCTCGCAGCCGCCTCAGCCGTATTTTTCTCTGCCACCGTCTCACCCAGACAACACATCCATCGTTCTCGAGTAATTAAAATTGTGATTTATTTTGAGATCAACTACAACAAAACGAAAAGCCGTCTTTAATATTTATCGAGCTTAGATTGAATGAACACATAGACATAAAATGAAGCACCTGTGATATTCTGTGGTAAATATACTGTACCTTGAGAAGTAATATCAGCTTGGATGTTTGGCATGCCTTAAACAAACAAACAAACAAACAAAAAACGAACGAACAAACAAACAAAAAAGGTCAACAACAATCATACCACCCCATGACTTTGTGTCTATAAACAGTCACTGAAATAATAGATGAGAGTCAAGCCACACACACACACAAACAGACAAACAAAAGAATCAAAATCGACAGTACATAAAGAATTGACTAGTTTTGAGAGCCGCTCCGCTTCTTTTCGAGGGGAGGAGAGATGGGCTGAGACGGAAGACCGTTTCGTTCCGCTGCTACTGCAAAGTAATTTGCATTCTGACGGTGTCACGAGCAAATGGGTGGCTATAAAATGTTAAACATCACGTGACAATGGCCGTTACGACTTCGGCGTCGTGTTCGGAAGAACATACGGCTTCTTTATTCATGAGCCGGGGCCCATCGACGTGCGTGTAACGGGCGTTCCATCCGGGTAGCCAGCGATACTCCCGCCACTATAGTGTTAGCTCGCTCGTCTTCGTCGGGGAGGGGGATGTGAACGATGGTGGTGGGGTGGGGAGGGTAGTAAAACGCGAGTGTTGGAAGTTCAAGAGGAAAAAAAAGTTCTGATGACTACAAACAGGTGACACTGCTGTGGCCACTAACCGCATGCATCGATACGTCAAATGTAGGTTGCTGCTGTAACGGCTGCCAGCTTCGGAGGATGAAGCGGTGCCTGATCCTGTCAGAAGTGAGGACAATGGCGTCCTGAGCATTTTGTAGAATGTTGCACGTGTAGCCAGAGACGATACATATGGTTTGTGTGTATCTGCGTGCGTGCGTGCGTGTGTGCGTGTGTGTGTGCGCGCTACCAGAAAGCATGACCTGGTGACAATACGACGATGTGATAAAATGTGATCATGTAATGAGACACGATATGACGATACAACGATACACTAAGATACGATTCGACGATACATTATCACGCCGATAGGTGGAAGTCATGATAAGATGCCACTAGTAGCGAACAAGGGGTAAAATCACAATCCTAGTACAAATGATTTTATTGCTATTGTTGATGTCTCTAACCTCGATAAATAAACATGATAGCCAAGACAACTGATGAAATGTGACCTCTTTTGTTTCATTTAACAATCTTATATTTACATATATCTTAATTTTCTTATATAAAGTTTGTTGTTGTTGTTGTTGCTATGGTAGTCATTGTGTTTTAACTTCCTATGTTGGATGTTTTCAAGGTTTATATGTTTCCTTAACTCACATCAGAGCGATGCACATTTCCCCACAAAAAAATCTGTTGACGATTTCGGAGGTTTATTAAATCTTCTCTGTTGTTCACTAGACATTTCATGTCTGTCTCAAATACATACGTGCCTCTGACCCACACATGCACTAAGCACAATATATAATACATAAATAAATAATAAACAAATAAATTCTAATATTTTCAGGTGCCCAGTCGATGCACGTCTTGCTCACTTAGAGGTTTTATGCGCTTAAAAGGCTGGATTTTCTGTTGCCGTCGTCATATAAGTGTAACAGGGTGGGATGAGGTTCGCTCTCTCAGTCTCACCACAATGATAACACAACACCGTCGTGGGTTGAGTCCGGTTTACTATTGTGTCAGAGGATAGGTCTGACTAGGCGAAAGCTCTAACAACTTGGTGGGGCGATGCGACCACCTCTCTTCTCTCCGTTCGACTGTCCTCTCTTCTCCCTCTCTCACGCTCTTATCCCCCTCATACCCGACTTTTCTAGAAGCCCTGTCCTTGTTACTAGGCGACCCCCTTCCGCTCTCCTTCGGCCGGGTCGCCATTCGGCCAGTGGTTTTCCCCAACCCCCTCCCACTCTCTTTCGGTCACAAGGTATGTCACCTACCTTTCTATCCCTGTGTGTGTGTGTGTGTGTGCAATGCGTGTGTGTACCTGTGTCTGTGCCTGCCATACCCCATACTACTATATAAGAAAACTACAATTCTTAGAAATTCTCTATACAGCGCAAACATGTTTAATGTTTTTTCTCCTCGTCTCTGTATGCCTGTCTGTCTGTTTATTCGTTTAGCTCCATTGTTAACTAAATATCTGCAATTTCACTGTCTGGTGCGATCCGTCATGCTACTCTAATGCAATCAGCCATTTTACTGTCTAACGAGATATTTATACCAGTCACATCAAATAGACAATATTTAGAATCTTTCGAGGTTTTTAAAAAAAAATTATCTTCGTGAGCGGGAATTATTTAGTGGTTAAAATAACGACGTGTCATTCTAAAGGTGCTCATTGGCCGGTTCGAGACCTATCTGACGTAAAGTACTTTTTTCCCTATTGACCCCGCCGTGGAGTGGGTACCTGACTTTCATAAAAAAAATGGGAACAATAAGAGAAAGGGTGAGGAGATGGGTACCACCGTCACAAGAAGCTGTCCCCGAGTCCTTTAACAACACGCTCACCTTTGGCCGCAATGTGACTCAGGACAAAGTCGTCTTCCTTACCTGATTTTTATTTTACTCTCACGACCCTGGTTAGACGGCGGATTTAATTGGTTTGAAAATGCTCCCTCTCTCTGGTGATTATTGCACTATGAAAAAGGGGAAGAGTAATGAAGGAGAATGAGACGTTACAGCCCAGGAAACATCCTGACGGCCACCACTACTCCCCACCGCTCCCACCTCCATGTCACATACACAGAAGAGCATTTCGCATTCCCTCAGACGAGATCTAAGCGAGAACTTGTCGCTCTCTAACTGCAAGGATGACTCCACCAGCAGGTAGCTTCCTTACTCCCTCCCACTAAATCTCGCTGGTAAGAAACTTTTGAATTTAAAAATAAACGGTGTTTTTCCCTGCCAGTCTTTACGGTTGTCTGTTTGTTTGTTTATTTGCCTTTGTGCTGTTGTTGTTGTTGTTAATTGGTGTTATGCAGTAAGGGGACGTTATTTTATGATGTTATTATAAGAATGCAGATTTGCTCACCTGCGCCTGTTGTCAAGGGACTTGCTAACCCACTCGCACTTGATGATCCGCTTGGAGACTATTTTTATCAGGATCGTGAATTGTCGTTTTATTGGAGAGCCCGCATTCATTTGTGACCTCCGTTCGTGCTCGTATTTTTCTGTGTGTGTGTGTGTGTGTGTGTGTGTGTGTGTGTGTGTGTGTGTGTGTGTGTGTGTGTGTGTGTGTGTGTGTGTGAAAGTGTCGGGAGTAAAGATACGAGCGTTGTTGTCGTGCAAGTCTCACGTTTTTCCTGTTTAGTTTTTCTGTCTTACGTTTTAAGCAATGCCTTCCATTCTCGAGCAACTAAACTCCGCGCAGCTAAACACAAAGAACGGGATTTAGTGTTTCCACAGACTCTGTCTTAACAGCAGCCGCGTCACATATTTCTTCATGCTCCGGCAAAATCACGACATCGACTCTGAAGAAAACGACTCCATTTTAAAACGTTTCCGACTATGTGCCACACAGAGTTAGGAGAGATGAGCGCAGTTCATTCAAATTTAAAAAAAGGAAATAGCTTAACCATAAAACGTTGCTTTTTTTAATAAAGCATAATATATAATGAGATTAATAAAGTAACACACAGGACCAAAAAGTATAAAAAGTAACAAATAATTAAACGATACGCAAACAACTGGATTCACTTTAAGTACTTACATACCTGCTTTCGTGATCTTTGACACAGTAATACAATATCTGGCTAAGCAAGTAATCTGGGAGGGGAGGTTATGAAGGATGAGAAACTATCTGTAGGGTTGAAGAAAGGTGCGTTTAATCATACTGTGCGATTTGACAGACTGGACATTGATCTGAAGATGTAGAAGTCATCTCAAAACATAAATTTTGATAAGTCTTTCAAGATGACAATAGAGCGCTGTGGCTCAACTGGTGTCACTTTTGTAACAGCTGCTTTATTGCCGACATCGTATGTTTGGTGATGTTCTTGCCTAAAATAAGAAAAAAAGCATCGCGTCTCTTTATTTGCCTGTTGTGTGACGACCTGCCTGCAAGGTCTCAAGACTTACCTCCCCTTCTCTCTTAGATTACCTCCCCTTTTCTTTGTCGCGTTACGTCCTTCTTCTCCTACAGCTTTTTCTTCTTTTATTCGCTCTTCGTTATTTTTGTCTGTGTTCCCTCAAAAACTTTACAGTAAATGGTACTTTTGTGTAAACTGCACTTTAAACCCTGCAGTATCGCGTTGTGATGTATAACTTCCCCCGAAACCCCTTCCCCTACCCCCCCGTCCCCTCCACCTCATGCTTCCTGGATCGTCTGGGGAGCGCGGGGTCAACGTATTTCATGCGCCAACGATAGCGGAAAGGGAAATTAATTTTGTGGACTCGTTCTTTCTAAAAGTTCTGAGTCCGTGATAGAAAACCACAAGCCTGTTGTTGTCCGTGATTAATTTTTGAGCGGCGGTGTTCTCATTGCGTGGAAGAAAAACATTCAGCGCATGCGGAACGCTGGCAGGAACACCCCGATAAATACCGTCTGCAGTCCCTGAATGGAGTGACTCCATATTCCCAAACGGGATAATCTTCGAGCAAACAGAGTTCTCTGCCTGCTTTTGCCTTTGAAGTCGCGCGGCTGCGCCATTTTGATAATCGGCACGTTTAGTAGTCGGCAGAGCAGGGCCCAGATTGTTTCTCGATCTCATGGAGAAACGCTAGTGAGAGTGCTTACCCCCCTTTGCAGGAAAGACTGGCGTCTGAACATGGCGTGCCAGCCGGGCGTGGCGGTCACGATTACTGGAATAATTGCCACCGTGACGTCAGGGACAGGAAATTAAAATGATTCCATTTCTCCCTTCAATCCCCCTACCACTCTCCACCTCTTTCTACCTTCTCTTCTTCCTTCACCTCCTCTGTGTATTCTGGTGCACGGGCGTTTTATTCGTTGATAAGGACCACTAGGATAAATAATTATTTTCAAGCGATTAGGTTACATTCATGACAAAAGGGGACTTTCAAATGATGTTCATACTGTTATATTTTCGGATTCTACTCTTCCAAAGAGTGTTTATGTCTTATAAAGCGACATTTATTTCTTGATGGAATGTTCACTTCTCTAAACAATGTTCACTTTTGTAAATGAGACTGTACTGATACCACCTTTTATCCACATGGGATGAAACTCGCTAGAGAAACTAGACGCGGAATGCCACACAATGATAAATTAGGTCTTTGCAGGATCTTTTTTTCAATCATTGCATTTTCCTAAAGAGATGGTTGGCGAACGTAATTCTCATAATTACACAAAATTAGAGATTTTAATCGGCTCAACGATTGTTCGGCTTTCTAGCCGTCCATAGTTCTATGAAACGAGATTAGCCCCGCCGGTAGAAATGACAAGGTCTGTGCACCATGAAGAGTGAGTTTACTCTTTGCCGCACAGTCGTTGCGCCGCGCCGCTAGGACTGTCCGCGTCGATGCGTCGTCCGCTATTAGATGAAAGATCACCTGCCGCATGCGACAGGCTGCTGCACAATCAGCTCCACCTGGCGGAAAATTGTTCTTCTCAAGCACGTGAGAGCTGCATTCATAGACCTTATCGCCGGGGCTGCCTCCGGGTCTTATTTCTAGTGCAGCGTGTCCGACATGATAAGATAAAGAGGACCCCTGCAGCTCAACAACCTGTGTCACCAGTTAGCGCCATTTGCACACTATACTTCCTTCTCCTGTTTTTTCTTCTGAATTTTCTTGAAAAAAAAATACGAAGTTGAAAAGTTTTAATGAAAACATTTAAACAAATAATTTAGTTAAATTCTTCTATTCGTTTTATTTTCCCGCTCATTGCTTAGTTTGTCATTTTCATGTAAGCACTGTTCACGTTTGTTAGTCTTTTTTTATCAGCAATCGATAGTATTTGGTATGCAGCGCATCAAACTCGCTCCTACGCAGGGAAAAATATTAATTATTGTTGTTGCTACTATTATTATCATTATCATCATAATCAACATTCTCATCATAATCATCATCATTTGCATATATTTTCTTTATTTGTACTTATGTTTTTCAATAAATAATTCAAATAAAATGCTGTGGGGGCGGTTAATCACCTTGTCTAAGGCCCAGTATGAGGCAGGCTGAGCCCAGCCTTCAACCGTTTTGACCTACTCTAATAAATCAGGTAGCCATTTCTGTATGACAGGTGCTGTGTGGCAAGGGGAGTTAATCAGCTAAAGCCCTAAAAGGGTGTCGAATCAGCGACCTTCTTGCTAGTCAAATACACCAGCCATCAGGTTATGGTAACTCGAGAACATATATAAATTATGGTTTTATCTCGTGACTCCATCCGGGAGCTTTCCGTGGGTATGTGTGTCATTGGGGGAGAGGGAGACAATGCACTTTTCAACTCTCCAGCTAGGGCTCGGTTTCATGATTCAATGATTGGGTGCTGTCCATGCGTGACGTTGACTCTTCCACACTTATTGAGCTAAAACTGACTTTTTGTACATACATGCGTTATTTACAATAATGTACGACGGCCGTGTTCTGGAGCATTGCTGGACCGACAGATACAGAACACCAGAAGGACATGCCTCAGAACACAAGAATGACCAATCAAAAACACGCCAGAAGCGGACATCAAAACATACTAACAGACCTCGATCTCGAAGGTAAAACGGAAGCTGATCTTTCATATTGATCTCCGCTGTTACGAGTAACAGAAGAGCTTGTGCATCCTAAACCCCTCACCGGATAGCCAGCTAGTGCAGTAGAGTAAGGAACACGACAGACATGGAAGATGATCTATAGGGGCTGGACTGGGGGAGAGGACCCAGCAACAGCAAGTTCTGCTTTTAGTAAGTGGGAAAAAAGGAAGTCATCCGAGGCCAGAATGTATTGACGATACCTGGACAATTGCTGCACCTGCTGCTCAGTCTGAATACGCATTGAGCAGGTGTGAAGTTACCTTGTTTCAGGCCTTGTTTACTGGTGTTGAACAATGCCGAGGGCATTGCTACGCAGAGAGACAGAGACAGCGAAAGCCGCATAGAGAGAGTGAGACAGAGAGCGAGAGACACTGAGAGACAGAGACTGAGAGACAGATACAGTGAGAAATCAGTTGTTTTTTATTGTCACCTCTCCTTATACCGTGCAGGGTGGGAGCCAGTGGGGCGGCCACAGTCTGACAATGAGTCGGGTGACAGCCTGATCCTCAGCTGCTCTCCATTGAAGTCCCTCCGTCCGTTACGCTTAAAATAGAACCTTTTATGACACCGCATGGGAAAGTCTCCGTACACAGTCACGCAGGGGTAGGACCGCAGCAAGGTTTTAAAAGCTTTCTGAACTCGTAAAGTTTGCGTCATATTGTGAATTCCTGATCGTTTTAAGGTGAGTTATTCGCCCACCCGACTCCGAGCATAGAGCGTGGGAATCACTGGGTGTTTTGTGCGTGTGGATTACAAACAAGGGTTGTTTATCATTGCCCATGCTCACCCATGGTAGACTTGTTCAGGTCGATTGTTAGGAAGTCATCTTTCATTGGCGGTTAATGTTTTACGAGTTGGCAGCTACGGCTACATCACGGCAAGCTAGTCCAGGTGCTACAGGTGCTACATCCAGAGAGAAATGACATTTGCCGTGGTTGAGAAGAGATTTGAACCTGAAGCCCACGATTTGCACTCTTGCTGATTAACACTTTACCACCGAAGCACTGGAGTTTCCGGATTATAACGAGGATTGTCTTCGTGGTCATACGAACCTAAAGTAAGTGGCAGCCGATTATGTTTCTAACGCCCAGAAATAATTTTTGTGTGAAATGCAAATGAACGAATATACATGTAAATACAATGGACTCGCAGACAGACGGAGAGGCAGAGACACCAGAGACACAGAAACAGTATCCTGTTAAAACACACACACACACACACACACACACACAAGCATATATACGTGTGTACAAATACACACCCACGCAAATATACTTATATATACATAAAACCGACATATTGACGTTCACACATATAAATATATGTATGCGCAAATCCATAGAATTACACAAGCAATAACGCACAAACATACAATAGTATTCCACCTGGTGCACTGAACAGTACTGTGAATACTATAAATTCTAAGGTTCGGGAGAACGAGTGTGAACACACACACACACACACACACACACACACACACACACACACACACACACAATCACAGACTTAAACACACACACACGCGTACACGCGCGCGCACGCACACACACAAGCAAGCGCCGGTAACTAACTTATTCTGTTATTACGTCTTATTTTCAATTGAATACAGCAGGCCTGACTGCACCTTGATTCACACCTTAATTTCATACATTGAATCGTTCTTTACAACTAGTGTGCAATATCCTCTCACTTTTTGATTCTCTTCCTCTCTACACATATAAATAGAAAACAAGACACACACACACACACACACACACACACACACACACACACACACACACACACACACAGAAAGAGTGTTAAGGAGATTGAGAGAGAGAGTGTGTGTGTGTGTTTCTGTCACGATGAATGCAAATTTGGAGGCTTTGAACAACCAGGTGCGTGAGAACGTCTCGTTGTTTGCACGTCAAATACGCCACCTAGCGCCTCGTCGCCAAACTAAACAGTACAACTTCATGCGTGCCCAGGTGCATGAACTAGTCGTACAGATGTTGATGTAAGGTAAGACGCATTTTTTTCACCAAGAAAGGCAGCGCCTTACAAAGGCATAACACCATGGTTTTGTCTTCAAGTCTACTTTAAAGACTGCATTTTTAAACAGGGAACCTGCCTGTATAAACTTTCAAAATTAATTAAAAATGAAAACATCTATAGTTTACATCTAAACAATCTATTATATATTATACAAAGAAACACCCGTAGTCAGAAAGGGAGATAACTTGCTGTGTTGAGCCCTCCATGTTGTCTACTTGGTCTATCTATAATTATTGCAAATTTCTTACTCTGATTTTTATTTGTACACCCTAAAAATCGTAACTAACAAAGTAGTGAAGTTGTGCAACTTTGAAATATGAAGGCGAAATGGAAACGGTGCAGACGTAAGCGACTGGGTTTTGATCATCCCGATACGATTTGCTACACTTAGACACAGCTGTAGCATCACTTCGTTACAAGCACGCCCATCATTGCTGAACACACTGGGAGGTGCGGTGACCCTCTTTGGTTTTGTCCAAACAAAGAGTATTCCTGTGGACAGCGGATCGATGTGGTTGCAAACACGTCCAAATGGTCTTTGATGATGCTACGTCCGAGGGCCGCCTCTGTACACAGACAAGAAAATATTCAGCCTCAAGAAAATTATGCAAAAAATACCAGCATTTGTCACTTGTTAGCGTGAAATTTATGGATTGTTTTCCTTCACAGTGCAAATCAAACACTGTCTGTACAACGCTATGCATTTTATTATTTGCCAAGGAGTGGAGGGCGAGAAGGAAAAGGAGGAGCAGAAGGAAAAAAGAAGAAACACAACAAGAATAAGAAGAAGGTAGAATAGACAAAATTTAAAACTTATATGTAATCCATTGTTATATTTCATGGACTTCATATGACGTCCTGCATCTCCTTCTTGTAGTAAGGTTAGACAGTTCCAAAATCACGGGAATCAGCAGTAAATATCACAATAAAACCATTGAAAGTCTTGATAGACTGCATGTCAAGACCGACAAATCTCCTGCAACGAAATTGGGAACCATGTGCCGATCCAACAGTATTACAGAAAATCAACCCGGCTCTCTGCACAAAACAGTTACATGCAGGGCCAGAACATGGCACAATAGACTACACTTGGGAATCATCCGTTGATTTATACAAGGACAAGAACAGGTTTTAGGGAAGCAAAGAAGAAGTTACCACAACAGAGCAACAAAGTCGAAAGAGAAGAAACGGAAGGAGAAAGTATAAAATGGAAAGAGTCAAGGAGCATGAAAATATTGTCAGGTTAGTGAAACAGACGATGTGTAGATGTGACCCGTGTTCTATCTGTTTCTTCACGCGAAGATCAGACGGAACTTTCCGCTCCAGTTCTCAGTGGGAGTACATGGGCTATAACTCAAGGCAGAGCATTCTTGTGTTTGTTGAGGACGACAGCCATTAACCAGCTGACTTTTTTGGCAATCGTTCAATGACAGCTTTTGTAGATGCAGCCCCGCTTTGACAAGCAAGCCACTCGGTGTAATAAAAGCGGTTTTGCTGGTACGGCATTTTATTTCTACATTAATATAGTAGTTGTCACGACTAGTTTTGGTTGTCGGCCTTAGTTCAACATCGACGGACAACTCTGCTCTTTTCATGCATTATCTGCCCCTTTTGCACGCCATTATCGAAATCAGAATGCACTTTTGACTCTAGTCTAGCTTAGCCCTTTTGCTCCACTACCAATAATTATGAAATATTTCCTCGAATATGATATATAAAAGTATGAATGTATTATTATTATTATAGCTTGTAATGGTTACAAACTGTGATTAAGACTATTCAGTGTTCCATAAGAAGGAAGCTGGAATCTATTGTATTCTCTGATCTTCCTGTGCCAGGTTTAGAGCAGGAAGGATCGCTCAATTAAGGAACGGCTAAAGGTATTCATATAAATACTTAATGGAATTTGAAGAATATTTTGTTGTTGCTGTTTCGGGTTTGGATTAGATTAGGTTTAATGTAAGCCCGTATCCCGAGAACGATCGACGAAAAAAAGGTGATATTATCCCAGATTTTAAGAAACATTATCTTGTACTGACATCTTCTCTACATGTCCCTATGCCAGTATAAGCGACCACTCATGTAAAATTAAAAGCATACTCTTCGCGTCCCCTGTAACAAAACCAGGCAGCCATCTGACTATCAGCAGTGTCATAAAATCTATCATGGAGCATGAGTATGAACAGTTTTGAAATCAAAGACTTAACGCAGAGCAGTTCAAGAAAAGCCCTAAAAAATTTTGCAATGCTCACAGTGAACAAAACATACGAAAATACAGGGGCAGGGTATTCAAAGTATTGGCTTACAGGCACCAATATGCCAACTAATTGGCCTCAAGCAGAGCAAGCTAGGATCTATCAGAGTCAGATCAGCGTCAACAACAGGAAAAAAGTGACAATGTGCACTCAGGTAGACCTTTAAGGATACGGTTGACTGACGACTCGGCAGTCAGTTCGGTCTCGTCTATTTTTGTTTGTGACACTCGATATCGTGCTCACTGATCCACGTTTTGTTTGTTTGTTTATTTGTTTTTTACACTGCGAGGTAACACGTGCTCGACGACAAAGAGGTAAGAAAGAGGGGAGGGGTTTACTATCCGCTTCTAAAGCTTCACAGGTGTGTAATAAAATTCCATTCGCATTCGTCAAGTTTTTTCCCCTGTAAATAGATAGTGCATCTGTTGATGTCGCTGGAGCCTTCGATCGCCAGCTGTTTTATTATTCAGAAAATCTTAAGGATTAGGACAATGTCGCCAAGTTATTCCCAGTGGGCAACAGCCAGACCACGGAGGTATACTGCACATCCGAGGTCTGATCTATTTAGCGCTTGTAGTGTTTAACGATTTCTGGCAAGGACATCCTAGGCTAGACAAGAACTTCTTTGAATTAACGGAATTAACTAAAATGTGTTACGTAAGCTGCAAGAGGATGACCAATGAGCACGTGTCGACGCGTTTTGAAGTTCAAGGAACAACTTCGGTTGTGATCTGGTTGCTGAATGCACGGTGAAATCGGATTAATGTTGAACTGCAGTATGCACGTCTAAAGGCAATGTTAAGTAAAATATGGAAGTCTGACATTTATTAAGTGAACGCTAGATGCAATTTGTAAGCAAAATATGCATGTCTGGAGACAATTTTATGGGACAAAAATGGGGATCATCAATGTCAGGACAACACATGCCCTGCCATCACACCATCTTTAGCCAGCATCTCCAGACTTCGCTAGACACAGGCCGAGACTTTGACTACAACTCCCCCAAGCCCCAGGACCTCACGTCAAGGAAAGCCAAGCGAAAACACTACACGGCACCACGCATAATAATGCACATGCCTTAACTATGCACGTGCAATTCATTTCTGGAATACGCCTGCGTCTTGTGGGGGGGGGAGAGGAGAGAGAGAGAGAAATGTTGGGGGTAGAGGCTGGAGAGTTTAAACTCTGCTGCCGATGAGGTGGGTCTCGGCCGGCATTCCATGAATAAACAATACGCACTGACAACCTTCAGCCCACTAATCATGGTGGTGTGCCTGACCTGTCTGAACTCCGCCCTGCCATGAGATGGTCTTGCACACGCCTCACTTTAAATTTAATTTTTATGATAATGAATATGATGACGATTATCACCATGATTATGATGAGGATGATTATAATTTATTTTCATTGACTGTTTCAGATGTACAGTCGTGGTCATATGGGGACTAAGCCCGCTAGGGGGCGCGCGGTTCCTGGCGCGAAAACATCAACGATAAAGGCAACGCGTTTGTTGGGATCGGCTAAGCTTTCTCTGGAGAGTTCCGTCATCTTTATGTAGAGCGGGTAGCAGGGTGGTTGGGTGGGAGGTCGTGCCTCCCCCATGCCGACGGAGGAGTTAACCTTTAACCTCTTTCTTTGCTTTGATTGATCTCCTGACCTCGATGAATCTCCTTCATTTGGATCGCCATGCTATTGCGACACACCATAATGCCTTCAGAAGAACTCAACAAGAGGACTACAGTTACAACTCAGACAAGTCAGACTCTGCCCACAAATCCTTCTTCTCCTCCTCCTCCTCCATCACCTAGATAGACGTAAACTGCAGTCGTGTGGGTAACTTGTTCGACTTCGGATCAAAGTGTGACAGGTTCAAAGTTTGCTTATGTAATACACTTAAAAGATAAAAAAAGCCTGCCAAACTAGCAGGGATGGGTATGTGATTTATTATTATGGATGGAAAATGTGACAATAAGAGAGGACATGTCTCAAAATTTCTAATGTTGGTCCTTAGTCACGGTGGCCATCACCTTTCAGACCAGTATGATTTCGCTACAAAGTCCTGTATAACAACCAAGATGGCGGTCTCACGCGATTACTTGCAGCGAACGCTTGTTTGTAGACCAACAGAACTAGGAAGACTTCTCTCGGCTGGTGCCAGTGTCCATAGACTGGGTCAATGCTCGCCGGACACTATGGGTCAGCCATCGACCCCGACCCGCACAGCGGAACTTAAGAAGTCGGAGATGACCAAACATGGGAACTAAAAATAGCTACTGGATGGTAATATTAGGAAGTAATGGGACTTTGAAAACAGTCTACTCTTTCTCCATCAAATCCATCTATCTGACTAGCTAGTTATCGTCTAGCCAGCTTTTTCTTTACCATCCAGTTATTATGACAGGCTTATTCATGTGTGTGTGTGTGTGTGTGTGTGTGTGTGTGTGTGTGTGTGAGAGAGAGAGAGAGGATCAGCGGACCACCTCTTTTACAGAGATGAAGGATGAGAGGAACAAAATTGTTCAAGATAGTGAGTGGTCTGGTGTCCTCAAGAAGACATCGACTCTATCTTTGTAGTCATGGCAACCGAAAGAGGTCACGGTCTTAATGATCTGGTCAGCGAAGGGGTAATCTGACCCTAAAGCGGCCATCTCCTCGTTTCCGTCCGGTATCGACTGGTCGTGACTGGACACTGGTCAGCTTTGGCAGGGCTTCATTTTCTCCTAATACCCAATCATGAATGATGCATGAGTAAAAGGTCCCCGGGGTAGCCGGAAGGCAAAAACCGCCAGATTGCTGTTAGAGGCTTGTCGAGATCTTGTTTGGGACTTCCGGTCCATGGAGTTGACAATCGCCTTTGATATTTGTCTGGAAACGGGCAACTGTTCCCGGCAACGCTCCTCGGGTCTGTGACTCAGGGGCATCCATTTTATTATCTCCTTTCTTTCTTTCTTTCAGTATTTTACTTCCTTTTTCTTCTTTCTTTCTTTCTGGTTTTTCCGCTAGTTGGTTGGTTGGCTGGCTGTTTCTTTCTTTTTGTTCCTTCGTTCGTTTTTTCTTGCTTTCTTTTTGTTTTTGCTTTTTCTGAGCTCTTATTTCTTTCTTACATAGACACTTCTTTACCTCATTTTTTTTCTTTTATTCTTTCGTGTCATTTTTGTGATTATTTCTTTCTTTCCTTCCCTCCTTTTTTCTCTCAATGTTTTTTCTGTTTTTTTGTTTCTTTTATATTGCTTTTTGTTTCTTTTACATTGCTTTTTTACCGTTTCCTTTTACTTTTTTCTTGCAGTTTCTTTCTTTCAGTTTTTCCCTCCTCCTTTCCTTCTCCGACCTTCCCCTTTTTTTCTTTATTTATTTCAGTTATTTTTTCCTTGTTTTAAAATTTCCTTTCATCGATTCTTCTTTATTTCTTTGGCTTTGTTTTCTTTCTTCTTTCTTGATTTATTTATTTGCTCAGCTGCTTGTCCACCGCTCTTACATTTAAAGTATCCCTGACTTTTGTTTCTTTTTCTTTCTCTCCCTTTCTGCCTTTCCACTCTTGTTTCTATCGTTATTATATCTTCATATTGCAAGCTTAGTCTCTGTATACTACTGTCTCATTCATATGTTTAATTTGCATTCCTGTGCTTTTTAATCCTACAACTTTTCTCGTTCTTTTTCTTTCGTGGTATACCACAATTTAGCCTTCATGGTACTGTCGTCTTCTGTCTTCCATTAGTCATTACTTTACAATTTATACTTACTATTCTGTCATCTTATTCTGTCTTGCGTTTCTCATTATTCGATAATTTCTTTTTTTTTCCCGTGTTTAATGTCCTCTGTTCTTCACCACGCGATATATTTTTAAATTGTCCTGTGTTATGGTGTCTTTTGTTGGTCGTTACCGGAGAATATACTGTTAGTCATTATCTAATGCGTTACGGCACTTGTTTTTAGCACTCAGTACTCATCGCAGTACTCACTTCGTCTCCCCTTTTGAAGGTCTTTTCCCTGCAAGCTGTGACAGTTCGACACTGTGGTGCAAACAAAGTCTTAAGGATCTGTCTAAGCTCAACGCTGCACAAATTCCTCAGACGGATTGCAAACGTTTGGATAGTGTTTATGAAGGGAAATTTATTCTCCGCGATGCTGACCTCGTCCGACCCGGCACGTGCCGGTGACATATTGGGAGGAGCCTGGAGAACCATCCTCACGGACCCTAAGACCCTCCCTGCGAGCTCACGTTAGGAGGCAAGAGGACAGAGGGTCAATAGAGGTCAGGTGGTTGTTGCTGCAGGGTCAGACTGGATGGTGGAGTGTAGTCTGCTCTTGTGATGGTTTAGCCAAAGACGAGAGACGGAAAAGAAAAGCGAAAGTCATTTCCTCTGGGATCTGTCTGTCTGTCCCCCAGTACGTCTGTCTCTTTGTGTTTCTAGTGCTAACATTGACGCCAGTCCTTCTCTCAATCTTTCCAGTATCTGTCATCACAAGCACGCATCTTTTCGCGTTGGAGTGCAATTTCTCTCGTAGATACATGGAATAATATTCAAGTTTTGACGAGACAAAAAAGGTGGTGTTAATTCTGAAGATGCTTAGGACCCCGGCGCTCCTGTAGTCGTCAATGGCTTGTGGTTCGTGGCTCGTGGCTCGTGGGACCTTTAACCTATGGTGCCAGTTTCTCAGTTAAACCGAGTCCACACAGTCCTGTTGAACGTTAAACACCTTTATCTTTAGTCGGTATGCGATGATGGTCAAGCTGACAATCAAGCTGACACGGTGGCTAAAGGAGACATACACTTGACAATCTCTGTGCTCTCTCTCTCTCTATCTCTGCGCTTATACATAGTGTTTGAAAAAAAGTTTAGAAAGCAATAATCAATCTTTCACGCATTCTCTCGCACCGACATTCTAGACTGATTAGGTCAGCCACACGTACACAGTTCGCCTTCTGGAAAGATCTGGAACTCACTGGAGATAGGTCTAGGGCCGGAACCAAGCAGCGCGCCAGACGCCCACTGAGCCGAGTGTTGTTGTCAGACAAACATTATGGCTTCGCTGACCAAAAACAAACTTCGATTAGTAACACTTCCTTCTGGAAACAGAGGAAGCTGCAAAAGATATTTCTTCTATTATTACTTGTTGACAGGAGACAACTCTTTTTTCCTGCGACACTCAACACTTACGACTTCTGTTACATGTTGATTACGCGCCTCAAATGTGAGATGTCCTGATTATTGTTGTTGGGTATGATTATTATGAATGGGGTATTTTTCATTCTAGCATCATAGTTTCTCTTTCTTACACACACACCTCATTTTATCATTGGTTCATCCGTTGATGAGGAGACAAGCCTGGTTTCCATGTAAATTATTGAATGGTGTCTGTGTATGGGATTTCCCTCATTGCAAAACTCACAAACGAAGTACAGTCACTATAGTGTGGGAGGTCTCCCTTAAATCCGTGCGAAACACCACCTTCCCTGTCAGTTCTTGTTGCTAGTTATGGGTCGTGGGACCACAGTTGTGTCCTGGTATGAATGATTCATTAGCTGGCGGCCTTGTAATTAAACAGGCAACCCGAGCAGGTATGGCCTTCCCTCGGCACGAAAGCACGTTTAGCGTTGAGTGGATCTTGGAAATCAAAACAAGCAGAGTCGTGTCATTGCCTGTGGGATTGAGAAATTATTGATAATTTAAGCAGTGGTAAGCTAGCAGGCAGTCGGGCAGGTTGTCAGACTTGTTCGGCAGTACCTTTTTCTTCGCCTTGTCTCACTCTTGGAAACGATTCGTTTTATAGCCTAAATTGTATTGTGTAGACAGAAAGAAAGAAAAAATACAAAAAACTAAAATATCAACATATTAATAACTAACTGCTGTTTTTCCTCTTCCCATCTTTGCCACCGATCCTGTCTTCTGTTCCTCATCATCTCTAAATCTTGAAGACTAAGACAGAATGGGAAGCAACTACTGATACAAGAAAGACAACTCTAGATATTTTACGAAATAGGACGACAGTGATATTGGCCACCAATCTTCCTACAGGCTGATTAAATAAAAAAAAACAATAAAAAAAATAATGCGGTGCGCGTCGCTTCTGGGGTGTCCTCTTCTTCGCAAAAACCACAGGAGTAGCGTCCCCTTGCTCGCGCTGCTTATTCTACTCACGTTCGCGCCGGTAACACTATCAGGTCCTTCCGGGTCGCGCCATTTCCGCTTTCTCAAAAGGTTGTCTGAAAAGACTTGGCCTGCGCATAAAGGCTGGGCTGTTCGTGCAGAACAACGGAACTGGGTGGGGTGGCGTGGGGTGGGGGAGATGGAAAGGGTTTGTAAATGAGGGGTGGAAAATGTATGGAGCAATGAGGGAAACGGGTAGGGGGTGGAGAAGAGAAACGTGGCGGAGGTCTTCCTGTGCCTGCGACACGCAAACTCGTGTTTCGCCGCTGCTCAACCTACCAGACCATGGCTAAACGAAATGGAAATTGCACATCCTGACAGAGCAATGAGCAGTCACGGGAACGGGTAGTGGGCTGGGAGGTGGCGTTTGATAAGTGGGGGAGCCGGGGGGTATGAAAACACTAACAGGTTAAATGGAATCAAATAATGTTGCCTATTTAAACTTTCATTTTATGTTTTTTTTCTCTTCTCCCTACAAACCCACTCGATACATATACAAACAAACTATGCACACACACACACACACACACACACACACACACACACACACACACACACACACACAAACGTAAAGTAACCGTAACTTCTATCCCTAAACTATAACCTTTACCTCCTCCCACTTCATTTAATTCCTTGGTTTACACTAAGATCACACACACACACACACACACACGCTCTCTCTCTCTCTCTCACACACACACACACACACACACACACACACACACATAAAATGCGCGATTACATATGCATACACACGCAAATTCTCCCTATTTGAAACATGTCTAACATCCAGGCTGCAAGCAAGGATTGCTTGGCTGCCTGTAAATCGGTCTTAGTTGCTTTGATCTGTTCAATTATGTGTTCGATAAAACGGAGGCAGCAGCACTATGCAGCTAGCGTTGGCGATGTGAGGCGCACTGCGCGGGCTGGTCAACGGTCAAGGCCGAGTTCTTTTAATCCCAGTGACGATAAAAGAGACAAAAGTGTGTGACTAGCCCAGGGGTGGGGAACGTCCGGCCCGCAGGCCGTATAAGATCATTTGTTTTGACACTGCCAGCAAAACTACGGCTTGACCAAATATAACAGGCATATCTTTTTATTTGATCATGTTGTATGGGCTATGAATAATCTTACAAATATCCAAATGGTCTTCGGAGGAAGAAAGGTTCCCCACCCCTGGACTAGCTGGTGAGTAGCTGCGGCAGAAGACCACAGGGACTACAGAACGGAATTTTCATAAGCCTTACGAACGTGGTGGACAGAGAATTTTCACTTTAGAGCAGAACTTTGAGGATTATGGCTTATCTGGGCCTGCAAATCCTCCCCTGCTCACCCAAAACGTTTTGAGGCAATGACAACGTTTTAAAACCCGTTTAAACCCGATGCGCAAGGTGCTTACAAAACGGATTTAAAGGCCAGCCAGAGTACAAAAGTATTTTTCAAGTGAACATAATTAATTCATTGAATAAATTCAATAAATCAGAGTAAAAACAAAATCGCGAGATATCAGGTTGAAAAGAGGTCAAGACTTTTTTTTCTCGCAACGTCACAAAGTATATGCTCAGTGACTGAGTAATGCTTTATAAGCTGCCGGTTTTTTTAGTGATGTCAGTAGTTGGAAATTAGGTACAACTGTGTGTACTCATTAATAAATTAAAATTCACAAAACGTTTAAAGAAACTTTATTATCGCTATTTTTTAATTTGCAGGATGCTATGAACTTATTTTAATAGAGTCCGGTTAGATTATAAATGATTTCTTCTTAATCAAGCATACGTTGTCGAACATGTGACTAAGTCTGGCAAATTTCCGTCGTATTGCAGTCACATATTTGACTCTACAAAATGTATAGTTCGTCCCTTAACCTTTTTCATGTCGTTTGGGAGGGGTGGGGTGCTAGAGACCTCACTTTTCTAGTTCCCCATCTCCTCTCCCTCGCTGCCTTACCTTCCCCAATCCTCTGTGGAGTCAGGTACCTATTACCGCCAGCTGGGTCGACTGGGGGAAGTCTGCTGCGCTACTTGGGTATCGAACCAGCACGCCTTTTAGTTTGAACGCCAGCGTTAGGTAGTAATAATGTTAGTTACTCTTAAGTGCCAAAAATTCAAACGTCCCATTGTACTGGCAAGTGTAGCGGCAAACACGTTTGGATTAAGTTGAGTATACTTCCAATATCGCGAACGTTTGCTTCTAAAACTATCGGTTTCCTGTGACCATCACACCCGTCTTTGCCAACCTGGATCAAACTTTCGACATTGGTCCAGTTAAGAAGAGTCTTTAGCTCGGCTAGCGAATGCAGTGACTTTTTAACCCCACGATGCACACATCTGACCTCACTTGATGAGAAAGCTGTCTGTCCCATTGATGACCATCTTGAGATGGGGCCTGAGTCCCACGCGCTTGGCATAATTTTGAACACTTTTCAAAAGGTGTTTTCTAGGACGGAACGCGTGGGTCATCACTGTAACAGACAATAACTATAACAGACAATATTATTGTCCAACTCGCTGCAACGGCAAGAAGGCAGCCCACCCTTGCTTAGCTCTGGGGCAGGGCACTCGCTCAGAACGTTCAACTTTCGGCCTGATTGTCGCCCGTCGTGGCATTTGAAACCAGTCCATCCGGGCAACCCGTAACGTTTTGTGAAGACAGATCATGACGTCACGTGGAATGAGAAGAGGGAGGGACAGAGGTCGCATCCCGCTCCCTTAATCGCTCACCCAGTTTTGCATTAAGGGCAGCATGGACCATGCTTCTGTGTTGAACAAGCCCCGAATGGTCGGTGACGGACCGTGAGTACTTTAACTCCGAGAAGAGATTATGCCGACGGGTCGTAGTGGCCGAAATCACAGAGTGATAGATCGAGCGGATGCTAGCAAGTTTGAAAGCTTCCCTGATTCTTTCTTCCGTCCCTGAAAGGCGCACGTTTTGCGTGTAACGATTTGATTTTAAGGCAGAAGTCAGGAAAAAATCAGCCCTTTTCTTCTTTTTTTTCCCCCCTTTCTGAAAAGAGGAATTTTGAAGGCGAGTGGCCCAATGATTAACGACGGTGATTAGACGGAGAGGAAAATATCCCAGAGAGAGGCGAGCTTTGACTGGTTCATCTAATTGCACTATCAAACGGCCATTATTTCATAAAATAGCAAATGCACGAATAATTACTCCTTTTCTGTCACGGATTTTCTCGAAGTTCTTGTCTCCATCGCTGAATGGGTTCTGTTGTTATCTTTGCCAGTTTTCATTTATCGCTTTCTCATTTTTTTTCTTCTCTTTCTCTGTGTGTAAGTGTGTGCATACGTACATTCTTTGCGCGCGCGCGCGTGTGTGTGTGTGTGCGTGAGTGCGTGCGTGTGACCCTTTTTGTTCATATTATAGAATTGTCTTACATCTTGATATGCCGTTCAAATTGGAAATTTCACAGCAGTGTGTCTCGGGTACTTTTGTGACATTTATTACCTACTGTGAATGTTTACAAACAATATAACGGTTCTCTAAAAGCTTCTTACAGTAATAGAGGAAAAACTGACTTTGTTGCGAGGAGAAAGAAGATGAGTGTCATACGAAGATAAAATGAATGAGACACAAATGGGTGTCTTTCTCAGTACCACTCGTGAAATGGGCAGTAATATTAACATTTTTTATTCCTTTTATTAACAGCGAGTAACAATGTCTAGATAAACGTAGATATGCTGGATCATGAAGGTACGGAAACTAATCAAGTAGTGAACCCATATGCGCTTACAGCAGATACACTTGTTTGGAAGCAAACCAGATCGTGTAGAGATACTGTAAATTAATTAAATAAACATCCTTTTCTAATAAATCCAGGTGGGTTTTTTTCTTCTGATGGTCGTCAACACGCCAACCGCGATAACAAAGCGAGCTTTAGGAAAATGTAAAATCTGGTCAGTAGAGTTTGGTGAAGAAAAAAAAACTTCTGCTATTCTTAAAAGAAATTGATTTCGTGCTTTAACACATTTTTGTGGCAGAAGCTCGCTGTTTTCCAGTCCTCTCTGATTTGGTCTGGTTTGATCTCGCCGGTGTGTGACTGGGCTATCAGAGATGTTCGTGACTTTACCAGCGTCAAGCTCGTTGGCCAGTTTCCGAGGATCATGCTGCCGGCATTCTGGGGATTTTAAACTCCCAAGTTCCCTACTTTCTTTCTCTCTCTTTCCATTTTCTTGTTTATTTTTATCACTCGGTGCCTTTATTTCCCTTGTGGTTTTTTGTGTCTTTCGTTCTTTGTGTCTTTATTTATTTTATTTTTCTTTTCTTTTTTCTTTCTTTCGTCTGCCTGTATTTCCTTACCTTTCTGTGACATTAAAAATATGTAAATAAAACTAAAAGCATGTTTACCCGTTAGTAACACAGTAGCTAAAAGGGGGAGGCTTTACGTGTAGCTGTCACTGATATTTTAACGAAATATCTCAGACGTCATTCAGCAAGAAAGCGACAGACTGAAAAAATATGCAAGACAATGGAAATGAGCGATGGGGAAACACAATGGAGCAAGGTCACATACCCTACTTCCCTCCTCCTAAACTCACGACCATGTCTTTTGAGGCCAGTTACCTCCAACAGCTTCTTGGAATTAAGAAAGCCGCTCAGGGGTTCAACCCTGATTAGGCCTTGTTGCCTGAAAGGCCTGCAAAGCCAGCGTGGGGGGCCCTCTAGGGGATCGGAGAGCAAACTGCACTAAAAAGTGAAATCTTGGCTTGAGATCAATATTAAACCTCCTTAGTCGACTCGCACAAGGCCGTACGATAGAGCACCCTCTGCTAAAGAGGGAAAACTATATAGATACAATGACAGACGATGAAAAGCAACAACGTGGAGTTTGTAAGTTTTGAAATGTGCCATATGTAGTTTTCCTCGTTCTCAGCATACTCTTTGTCACTTGTGTGCGCCGATTGAAAAAGAAAAACCTAGCTTGGTGAACTGAACAAAGGCTTCAGTGAGAGCATTAGTTTCATTAAATGGCCAGAAATAAATATAAAAAAGATGAAATGCTTATTGTAGCAGTTTTCTATACTGAGTTTATGGCATTTGTGGTTGTGTGAAGACAGGAACTTCTCGCACTTAGTGTCGTGTTGTCTTCCATCTTTGTCTCCGCTGAGCCACCTGCGTCATTGTAATCTTGCGTCATTATGATTTCACGTCTTTTCTGAATCACCTGCACTGTAATCTTGCGTCGTTATGATTTGACAATCTGACGTCATTACAATCGAACTACTTTACTCGCGCGCCACATCAAAGGACCGGTTGACAGCTTTGAGCTCGCGCGATGAATCATTCATTCTGAACAAATCCGCGCACTGAATTTTTACTTCCGGGTTAAATACGTGGACTGAAGATTATTCATTTGCGATGTAGTGAGCATTTCCTTGACAAAATCTTGCCATTGAAAAAAAAACTGTTTTTTTAGATTAGTGTGAAAGAGTGACTATCGCTTAATCATTTTTTTCTCCTCCCACCTCCACTGTCCCTCCATCTGCCCTACCGCTGTCGTTCCGTTAGTCAGTTTAAGTATGTACTTCTTTTTCAGCTTTTCTCTCGTTCGATCTCTTTGTATTCTCTTTCTAGATCTTCTCTCAATCTCGCTTATCCAGAAGTGCAAAAAAGTAAATCCCTGTTTAAAAACAACTCGAATTGTAAGTGTTTCCTAGAATATTCGATCACAGTTCTTAGAAAAAGCCTGACAATATCTGCATCAGCCACTAATGTTTCAAATTAATGAGTCACTCTCGTCTTTAACGGACGTCACATCGAGCGCATGCTGCACAAGGTATGTCATTTGGCCCAAAGGTGAAAATGATTCTCATCGGCCTCATGTCTCCTAATGCGAGTTTTCAATCCCGGAAACCGAAGGTCGATATACCTCTACTGACCTTCACGTCTGCCATTGTTGCTGGCTCCCAACAGATACAAAAGTGCTGTCAGAGAGGTTGTAAGGGTGACAAACTGCCCCGGAACAGCGCGCTCGCCTGTTCATTGGCCTGTGTGATTGTTCGTTCGTGTAGTCTGTAGAATTTTCAGCTCCACCTAGTCCACTCCATCCGATAAGGAGAAAAAAAAATTCCGAGAACTACTCTCTGTATCGCGTACATTATCTTTCAAATACGGTTGTAAAATTTTAAAATGTGTCATTCCTTCCATCAGTTTGTCTTTCATTAATTTATTCTTTTATTATATATCCTTCTTTTTTTTTACTCGAAATTAATCGTCACCATTTCCTCAGTTTTAATTTTTTTAGTTTTTTTTATTTTAATCATTTGTTTAAATATTCTTTTTTATTTGTTTCTCTTTCTTTTTACACCTCTTTCTGTTTTCCTGTTGTTTTTCCATTATTCGCGTCTAAATTATCCCAGGTTTCGAAGGTACCACTTTAATGTAGTTAAGGTAAGCATACGACACGTGAGACGCTGTTTCCTGTATTTTTCAATTTACGGTAAAACCATATTCCTTCAAAATGTTTGACTGAAAAAGGACGGACCATCCCTCTGTATGGAAATATAAACTATAAGGTGGCTGCAGAACAGCTTTTTTAAAAAATATGGTTCATATTTTATTGATGTAGGGTATAACACGACAAGAATGACTTCATGTAAATGGTTGTCAACCGCGTCTGCACAGTAATAATGATATTCCTACCATATTTTGCAAAAATGTTGTGCACGTGTTCTGTAATGAAATGAACCATTCTCAAACTGACTGATACAATAAAACAAATTTAATACATAATTAATCGCCTAATTTCTTTGCTGTGAAAAACCAATTTCCTCTGCCCCTACAGGTCTAAATGAGGTTCAATTTACGAAATACAATGTAAATCACAAATCGACAAAATTTTATCAAAATGAGACGAAACTTTAGAAAATATTTTGACAACAGTGACGTGAGCAGAATGCTCTCCACCTCAATAAAGTATGAATTATGTCAAAAAAAGAGATTGTTCGAAACACACCCGCCCACACATTCACAAAGAAACACACTCATACACACTGACATAAACACTCACTCAAATATACGAAGAAACGAACGCTCGCGCGTGCGTGCGTGCGTACACTCACAAGCACAGACACATGTACCCTAACGTACACAGAGACCCACACACACTCACACACACAGGAGCAAGCACACGCACACTTTTCCATTTGAGTCTGGAAGACCTTCTGGCCTTATGCCCAACAATAACAAACAGACTTTTTATTGATTAAAGATCATGTCTTGAAATCAAATCTTTGTCTCACCAACGGCCAAAAGAACAAGAGATAAAGATGGCTAATATCCTCGACCTCGGTGCCAGAATCAGTAGAACGGTAGTGCACTTGGGGACTGAAAGGTTAGAGTGATGTAGCAGCAATGCAGCAACCAGGGACATTACAATCAAACCAACCCCAAGCCAGTGGAGCGTGCCTTCTATGGACCGAGCAAACCAAGACCCAAGTGTCTGCACATGCCCACAATGACTTCCGCACTTTTATAGATGGCCACCCCGCTGCTTTGCTTTTTCTACACCCACCTGACGCGAAGCTCCGACCAGCTCTACTCACCCACTGTGATGCGCACGCACCTCCGACTCACCTCGTCCTGCATGTGGGCGTGTCGCACCTGACAAACTGAAAAAAAAGTTTATAAAACTGGTGGAAACTACTCCACAATAAAACATGCTCGCTCCTTTCGCAATTTCCTGTCCATTCTCTTGATGCTGTTGTTACAGCCACCACAATCTCATCAGAAAAAAGACAATAGCACCTCTTGGCCGAAAGGATATTTACCCGTAAAGGTAATTACCTGTGGAAGCGCTAAGACATTTACTTGAGAAAGCGCTGAAAATTTACCAAACCCATGAAAGTGCTGATGTATCAGAGGAACAAACTGCAGGTACAATAGTTAAGGATAGAAATGCGTCGAATACTTTGCTTTTAGAACTATTTTCAAATGAATATGACCAGACTTCATTGCTTGTTAAAATTTAAAAAAAATTATATGTACAAAAGCAGGAAGATTGCATCTTATTTAAATTTGTAACCACCGCTTGTTACCAGTTCTAAATTTTTCTTATCTGTGTTGTACCTTTTTTGTTGTGGTTGTTGTTGTTGTTTTTTTTTTCGTCAGTCATTGTAGCTTTCACAGATCTCGTGTAGCTGCTATCTCCACTACAAAGATTTCTATTTCCACTATAAAAATTGCTATTTCCACTGCCATAGCTGCTCGTTGCATGAAGCAGGACTTTTCCACTTAAATAGTCAGCACGGGGTAAATATCTTTCATGCAGTGTGAACGTGCAAACCGAAGTGGACAAAGAGACAAGTTCATGCTTGCAGTGCCAAGGTTATTAACTAGTCATTTTGAACATTCCGTCAAGCTGTCAACGAACTGTGCAAAATGCATTACATTTAAATACGAGAGGGGCTATTCGATTTTCAATGCCAGAAATAAAAGCATCTCTGCCTTCTTACACATCTAGACGTTATGGCTTTTCAGTTGCTGCAGGCCATAATTATTGCTTATTACAAACAAACCTTTCTACTCATAAAGTGACATCACAGAGTTAAATGCAACTCTAGTCTGGCAGCGCCCAAGAGAAAAAAAAACACCATGAAAGCAGTTGTTTTGTATTTTCCAAGTGTTCCAAGTCTCTCATGGATGCTCTGTATTTGATGTAAAACACATTAGCCTGAAAGCTTTCTGTTCTTTGCTTGGTCTTGGCTTCCGTTTGTCACTAACATTCTCCTGGAACTAAAACCATCGTCATCAACGCAAGAGAAATGCATTAATTGATTGAGTGTTGGACTGTTAGAGTCATACAGGAGTGGCGTGTATCATATGTTCTACAGATTACGAGCAGACAAGGAAGAAAATAGAGAAAGAGAGAGGAATAATGCGAGAAAGAAACAAAACTTCTTCACACTCCTCACATGGCTACTAATTAAAGCAACAACTTGACTATAACCTCTCAACTATCTGTTATGCTTACGGGTTTTTTCTTTTTTTTTTCTTTACCAGTTATTCTTCTCTCCGTTTTCCTGATTTCTTGTCTGTTCACACTCCTGCTCAAAACTTCCACTCTTCCTGCATGCTGTCCATTATTAATCCTCCTCCCCCCTACAAAGACAGCGTGTGTTCTCCTGTACTTGTAGACTTGTAGTCAAATGCTCATTGAAAGCACATTTGTTTAAAAATATTGTGATTGAAAATAATAATAATAATAATAGTGAAGATTTTTATAGCGCATATTCACACTCGTAGAGAGTATGCTCTTAGCGCTTAATATTATGCTTGACCTTTTTTGGTCATTTTGATACCATAACCTATTAACACAATTCTGTTCTGTTATTTAAATGTCTTCTTTAACAGTTAACCTTCCTCACCTGTATATTCTTTAACCTGTGGTTTGGTGGCTGAATATGTTTTTGTATCACAGCATGTCATTGTCAGCCAGTGTTTTTTTATGTCATTTATTTTCTGGTCAGCGGTGCGAGTGCGACCTGCTTTGGTTGTGATGTTGCACCTTATTATTATGAAGAGAGAGATGTAGATGTGTGTGTGTGTGTGTGTGTGTGTGTGTGTGTGTGTGTGTGTGTGTGTGTGTGTGTGTGTGTGTGAGAGAGAGAGAGAGAGAGAGAGAGATCGAATCAAAGAGTTAGAATTAATTTCTGACATCCGAATAGAAAGCCTATAAAAGCAAATGAAAGAACGATCGAGAGATAGAGAGAGAGAAAGAGCAGGAGAGAAATTAAATGAGAGGGAAGAGACTGGAATGTAAACAGCCAAATGAGTTTCTTTTGTCTCCAGCTGAAAGGTCTTGCGAGGGGGTTGAAAACATGATATTTACTTTAGAAATAGTCAAAGAAATTTTTGTCACTGTAAACAAAGTAGTTTTGCGTTGTATTTGTAGCAGGCGATGAATCTTTGCTTACTCTTTTTAGGTTGACCTCTAGATGTAGACTCAAGGAAGTGCTCTTTTTACGTAATAACAAAATGCTTTTAAAGATATTTGCTTATCAAAAAATATTTGTATTTCACGTCCTTATAAAGCAATATATTTAGAGAATATTTTGCTTTAGAGAAGACTATTTCGTTTGCTCAGCCGAAGCATTCACAACATTCAAATTGCAATTAAAAAAATTCCCTTTTTTAAAACCACTTTGCGGTTATTTTTTTCATCTTTGAGTCAAAAGTGGCCCGAAAAATCTATATTTTTTTCAAGGGCGTACTTGAAACTAGATCAGCCAAGAGTGTGGACATTAAACTAGCAGAATTTAGCGTCGATATTAAAATGTTAATATACCGGCGTTTGTAAAGGGCGACCATCTTTAAAGCGCACTATAGGCGTCCACACAGTGTCGTTCGTACTCTCACGGCTGCTTAGTAAGTCCGCTGTCAGAGTTTTGAGACCAACCGACCGACCGACCGACCGACCGACCATTGTGCATGTCAGTAGCATTATCTTGCGAGGAAATAGCGTCTGGCATGGACCGTTGGTGGCAGGAGAAAGGTAGGTAGGGTCGAGAATGATATAGTTAAGGGAGCGGGGTTGAAATGGAAGATGTATTAACGAATCCAAGCAGGAGCGAGTGGAATAGCTACAGACTGAGTTTGTGAACTGTGCAAGTATTTGATGAAAGTACCGATGAAGTAATTCCCCTTTAGTGATTTTACTTTATTTTATTTTTTCTTCTGGTGTCTGACAGGTTTTCCAGAGCTCTGTCAGGATGCAACAGCTGAACTGAATCAAGACTACCCACCCAGGGTCTGCAACTCTGCTAGCCTTCCTCACGGGCTGCCGTCGCGACGTGCTGACGTCAGAAGGGTGGCACGCCACCCGCCATCATGTCGTCTTCCAGCGAGAACCACCTCTCCAAGCCAGATCACAATGCTGCCGCCGCCGGCGGCAAGAGGTCACGAGGTCACGTGCGCTGCGCGTGCAGCAGTTGCTGCCCGCGGCGCCAGGCCAGCAGCGACGACGACGAAGTCGACGATAAAGTCAACAAGAAAGTTGACGACGGTCCCGGGGATAAAGACGGCGGTTCAGGGAGGCCGTGTCTCGCACTCGGGGCGAAGACGGCCTCAACTGCATCGGATGTGGACAAGGACAACACACTCCGGTCCGGAATGACAGGACTCTCTCTGCTATCGGACTTGCCCGTCTACCACTCGGGTTCCGACATGGCCAACATCCCGGACGCTGATGAGGAGGACAGCAAGCCCAGAAGGAAGACCTGCCTTTGCTGCTGCAGCTGTCGCTGTTGTTCCAGGAAGAGGAGGATCAGCGGGATGTCGCCCAGCTCTGTCGGGGAGAAGGGAAGGGCACGGCGCTGCACGACCTGCTGCAAGAAGGTCACGGCTTTTCTCTTCTCGCACGTGGGTCTGAGCCTGGTCATCGTGGCCTATGCCGTCCTTGGAGCCTTCATCTTCATGAGTCTGGAGGCTCCGTATGAGAAGAATGAACGAGTCAGAATGGCGGAGGTGGGTGGTTCTGTCTCTCTTCTTTTTTTCGCGCTGTATGTGGCATTTGAAATGTCTATCAGGGTACGTTTTCTTTACAAATGATTGGGATGACCACAGTAAAATAAATATTTTTTTTTACCCAAACGTGAGTGAGCAGCACCCGCAGCTCCGTTTTCGAGATATGAGTTCACAAAGATCACCATGTAAGCATGATCATATTACCATTGTCCATTGACAGGCCTAATTAACATACTGCACCAGCTTTCCCTTCAGTTGAACCACTGACAGCGTAAATGAATTCATGAACATTTTTTATTTCTGCATTTTTGATTATTTAATATGTAAGATGATGTTTGCAAGCGAGTAGCGCAAGGACAGGTGGACAGTTTTCATTCAAAGCAGTAATCTGTACTCAGCTCAACCCTGTCATTAAAATTATACTTATAAGACATTTTTATATGAATGACTTTCTTCCCTCGGCGTATTTACTGGGTAACATTGATCGTTATTGTGTCAACAGGCACTGACCACAGGTCGCAGGTCAGTTATAATCAACAGCAAGAACTAGTGAATTAAAAGATTATAAAAGAAACAGAAAAAATAGGATGAAGTAAAACGATAGAGTGGAACCAGTAAGTGAGAAAGAGAGAAAAAGGAAAGAAAGAAACTAGAAAATGAACAGATAGTAAATTTCGTACAGAAATTATAAACTAACGCGCGTGGCTTACAGAAAACCTGCATTCAGATTTATTCATGCTTATTTATGACACAGGAAAATTTATTGCCTATACTTAGATATTGATTCAGTGCACATGTAAAATATTGCTGCCTCGAAAGTGAGTTTCATTCTTTTAATTACGGGCTCAGATACTTTCATCTTATCTCTTAAAACAAGTAAAATTAAGTAATAAATCTGTAACATTAGACAACACAAAACCATGATGCTAAAAATCGTACACAGAGCCATAATGCCACTGCATTTATTATTTTAAACAACTGGTTGTGAAAAGGACAAGAGACTTAATAACGAGGACTGCATTAATGATGAGGTTCGTGGTAGAATGCTCCTTAATACTGAGATAATACGAGTATACATTAAGAACAAGACTTTTATGTTCTGAAATACTGATACTTTTTTTTCCTAGTAAGCGCTCACTTTCTTCGTGGATATACTGTTAAGAAGCCTTTTCTGTTTATTGCACAGGTAACACACTTCATTCCGTGTATTGTGCAGACACGAAGGTATTTTTATGTATTACACGGACATAACACACCTTATTCCATGTTCACACAGGTGAATCACATTTTGTACATGGTCACACAGATAAATAGCACTTTCCTTATGTAAACAAACTTAAATGACACTTTCCCTCATGTTCACACAGGTGAGACGGACGAGCGTGGAGCTGCTCTGGAACATCACCTTTGCCATGAACATTTTCTACAAACCCAACTGGACAGCGGAGGCAGAGGCCGTTTTCCTGGACTTCCAACAGAAGATGTACACAGCCGTCAAGTGGGAGGGGTGGGATGGACAGGACGTTACCATGGAGACAAAGTGGTCCTTCTTCGGTTCATTGCTGTACTCCATCACCGTCATCACTACTATTGGTGAGTAGTGACGGTAAAAGCGACAGGTAGTACTGGATATGGTGTGTGCATCATCATCATCGTCCTCGTCGTCATCATCGTCATTGTCATCAACAACAGCAGCCGGAAGAATATCTTAGTCATCATACCTTTAAACCCGTTTCTTATGTTACTTGCCACAAATTATGCTTTTAAGTAGTTATTTATGAATAAGAATTTGTTTATTTGCCAAGTGACATTATACTCGGAATATGGTTTGATGAATAAGAATAACAAAAGAAAGAATACCCAGGCCTATCAGATACATATGCACACACACCATACACACTACCCCTCTTCCTCGCTTGCTCTCTCTTCCACACTCCTATTCTATCACAGACACAGACACTACCCACATCGACGGGACACGACCCACACTGTAGAGTCAACCAAACTACATATGTGAGCAGGCACAAATTGATGCTTGGTCGCCCACGGATACTCTACACGACCCTCAAAGAGTGCAAAATGGTGGTGTCATCTGAAAACTTCCGTTCTGATCCGTTCTGATATAATTATGCATAAATCTATTACAGTAAATTCAGAGCTATTTGTAATATTAATTTTGCCCTTATTTCTCACCAAAATCAAAGCCTAATACGCTGACACGGTGTTAACCAACCATCCAACCAACTCAACCCAACCCAAAGCAAACTAACCAACCCAACTAAACCAACCCAACCCAACCCAAACCAAACCAAACCAAAGCAAACCAAACAGGAGTTTCACTTTGTTTTACTGTCTCCATCTTTCCATTACTGTTTACTAGGCGTGGTTACTGACTTTCTCCGGGCTACGTTTCATCAGTTAATTCTTCCTATTATGACTTTATTGTCAACCTTTGGTCTGTCACTTCGTTTGAGTCGCTACATTTATGCGCATCGTCAGTATAGCCAAGACCAAGTGCAATAGTTTAATTTCTAACCCGCATGGAGCATTTAGAAATAAGCTATTTTATACACAATAGCGCAATACACTATAAAGAAATACGCAGAATATTCATTTTTATTCTCCCTTTTAGCTGTGAGACTGGCAGTTATTTTTTTAAGACTGTTTATTTCTCTTTCACAAAGTGAAGTATGGCAAAAAATCTGGTACAATTGAAAATTTGGAAAGAGCGAAAAACAAAAACAAAACAAAAAAACCAACAACATGCATACACATCCACACACATACAAGCGTTCCATATACTTGAACACAGAGACTGGCAGTTATACTTTTATACAATTAGAGTTTTTATGAGGTTCAAAAATACATTTATTTTAGCAATACTAACCAGATACTCAAGCTTGTGAGAGTTCGGAAACTGTTGTACACTTGATAACTCATAATATGAATGAAGTAGGAGATAACAATTGAGTTGGCTCTCTCGCATTTGATGTTATGTCAAATCATGCCGCTGTCTAAATTTGCTCTGCGTAGTAGATGTTGAAATTTCTTTTTAGTATTTTTTAAAATTTAGAACCACTGACAACATCTTAGAACAGAAAAAACAGAGACGAGAAATAAGTATCAACCGTATATAGTTTTTTCTGGAACCTTAGATGAAGAGTATTTCTGCCAAAATGTTGTGATGATTGGAAAAAAAGGTTTCGCAAATTTTTGCATAGTTATCAAACACCGTCACACACACGCGCGCGCGTGCACTCACCCAAGCACGCACGCACGCACACAGACATATACAAAATCCCACACAAGCACAAACATACGTATGTTAGACTGGTAGACCATAAAAACCGTTTGTGTGTGCGTCTTACAGTCGAAAGAACTCTAAAAACTTCCCCATCAAGAAGAAATCCCACGACGAAACGCCAAAACGCCGTGAGAACTTGACAGAACGATCCGTCTTCATGTCCATTATTATTATTATTTTTAATTCTCTGAACGATTGCCACAACTATCATCAACATGCACATCGATTCCTTTCAGGCTGGGTACATATTTCGAATTATGATACACAGGCAAGAGCTGGAGCATGGCGATTTGCATATCCATGGCACGCACATGCGCACAAATGGTTGGAAAGTATGGAAACTGGAGCCGTGTGCAAACATCGCGAGAACGGCACGAGACTGTCACGTTCTCGAAGTTTCGGAAATTGATGCACGTTATTACTCGGCCAGAAATCATGATTTTTTTTTTAAAGTTTGCTGCAGACGCAAAAGGAAAATTTGCTCTGAACTTCACGAAATAGAGCAATAAGTTCTCGAACCTCTGCAGCGACTTGACAATGTTGGGGCGGGAGTAAGAAGGGGAGAAGCATTTCTCAAGTCCCACAATATCGATGACTACTTGGGAATGTTAAAAATACACAAGATTTAAACGGCAGTTTCCTAGTGAATAACCAAACCCACTATTTTCTGACGATTAAATTTTGTTAGGAGAGGGCACGTTGAGCGGACAAAACGACTGGTCCAAACTCAAACGCGAAAAGTAAAGTGCAAACGATGCTGCCATGATGCTGTTATTACTGGTAATTATCCGAAATCACACTGTTTTACAGTGACATGATCATGATAGACAAGTCGTCAAAAGGCTGTTATATCATTTAGACAAGTTTGTCATGAATAGTTCGTAAGAGCGGAAAATAGAATGACATCTGAATAAAAAGAGAAGGCGATGTTGATGATTTCTTCTCCATAACGTTCGCATCTTCAAATAAGACTTGAAATAAACGCTTGCTCAGTCTGCACTGGTAGTTTGAATTCAAGGTCTTATCTTTACAATCAGCCAGCCAGTCCTTAAAATACGTGTAAAATACTGAGTATCATAAACAAAAGTGTTATTACTCACTCGATAGTTTCAGAAGATACGGCAAAGCATCTAATAATATACCCAACCGTAACCTTTCCTGCAGATCGATTCAGAGAGACTTGGAAATGTTCCAGACACACGAAAAAAAGGAACCAAAGATGTCGTATGAGTCTTACAAAAATAAATAATAAAATCAGTAGATTCTATTATTGATAAACAATTATCACTCAGGCTGAGAGAGAGAGAGAGGAGTAAAATTGAGAGAGACAGAAAGAGAAAGCCAGGCAGACGCATAAGATAATGGCAGATAAAGAAAATTATTTTTCTTCTCCCGATCTGTGAGTGTCCACGCGATCAAACAACGCGTCAGGTTTGGTCTCGACGCGCAAACAGTCTCGCGAGAGTTGTCGGTAACGAGGTATTATGGCGGCCGCGGAAGTGGCCGATTCCCAACAAATTGCCGTCATCACTCGTTTCCCATCATCGTCGTTCCGTGTCGGCTGGGTATTTGTTTGTCGACCAGAAAAGCCGCTCTGGTGGCTGCGGCAGAACTACGGCGTCCTTCAGCTGATCCCCTTTCCCAGCTTGTTTCCTCACACTGTCCGCCCCCTGGCGGCTGTGTGGACAAACACCCAGGCGGAAGTCTTGACGCCTCGCAGTGCGCCGTCGCGCCGGAAGCAGGCGCCACACAGCGAGTCCTATTTTCGGTGCAAATCCTCGCTGTTCTCCTCTCTCATTCATCAAACGTCTTCAGTCCCGCGGCAGCGCTGTAATCAACAATCGTTTCGCTTGAGGAGTCAGGGTTCCCCCGGCTTGGGGCTGACAACCAGACAGGAGCGATTTATGTCAACTTGTCTTGCTCCACGACAGGTCAGCTTGTAAATACCAGGAGAGGTCGTGGATGCCACTGCCTGCCAACATACGTCATATCCTGGAATGAGCCTGTTTCAATGCCGGGGATGAAGGAATAACATAGCTGAATTTTTTTAATAGGAATGGGTTTTGACGACAAAACTATCTTCTGGTGAGCTTGATTCTCGGACGAAATGAAATATTTCAAGAAAGAAAATAATAAAAGACCTGCTTTAGTTTCGATACTGCGAACATTGGTCTACGCCTCTTAACATGAAGAAGTCTCTGAAAGAAAATGATTAAAGCTCAACACCCATACAGCAAAAGTAAATAACTTTATTTTATTTTTTTTTTTAGCCTAAAGACGTTGTTTTACAAGAGCAAGGTTCATTGTAGTCTTCGAAACATTCTAGGGACATTATACTGATACTGTCATTGCAAAGGGCAAAATAATTATGATCCCAAATATATTTACAACGGTCAGGAACATGTATGTATCATAGATCAACTTCCATTATCTCAGAAAACACATTTACACTAACGCAAGACACACAAAAGAAACAGCTTATGAACCGCGCTTATTATCAACAGTTTTATCGACATAATGTTTATGACCTAAAAGTATAGATAATATTTTCTAGTATTTATCTTTTCACAATTATTTAGACAATAACAGCTTATAGAAGACTCCGAACTACGCGAATCAGATTTTTGTAGATCGAGCAATAAAGTCTGTACTTTTGTAGTCATTTCCATTTCCACTCAAGGGTTTAGCGGGACACAAGCTTTGTTGCGAGAAGACCACATAACGTTTACTTTATGACGGTTCTTGGAGTTTGCCACTCGCGCCTGCTTCCACCATAAAGTGTCTTTTTTCCACCCGATTAGTTGTCTGCCATCAATGTTTTCTGGAGGCGCAGGCCCCGCGCGACCTTATGTTGCTTCCGAAGGAGTCATCATTCCAAAGACTAATAAAACAAGAAATGACCACAAAGTCGTCCCGCAAAGTTTGTGAGGCAGCCGGGGAGTCCAGAGCTTTATTGTCAATGCCAATCGTGTTGTTAACTTTACGCGGGAAGTTCTGTGTAGTCCAGTTTAAAAAAAAAATGCTCTCTCTCTCTCTCCCCCCCCCTCCTTCTCTCTCTCTCAATATCTCCCGCTTCCTCTGTTAATTCGGCTTCTTCTGCTCTTTGTTTCTCAACTTTAAAAAAAAATTAAATTATTCCTTTCTCCTTCGAAAGATGGTAAACCTAGATTGTAGTCTTGAGTCCTACTTTGTTTTGGTTTGTCAGTCTGTTCGTATTCTCTTTCACACACACACACACACACACACACACACACACACACACACACACATACACACACACACGCAAACCCAAACGCACACACACAACACGCACACGCACACGCACATGCATGCTGACTTTCTGGAATGCAAAATTAAAAGGTAAGGAGACAATAAGTAATTCTGGAATAGACCTTTTAAACGTTAGAAACAATTATCACACATTGTACACTTTAGTGCTTATAGCTGTCAGCCGTTTTAACTTTAGCGATGTACTATTGATAACCTTTTTTAATTCATTAATGATGACAACTTTCAAATGTTTTACATTTCTAATATGGCAACCTTAAAGGAGACGTTAACAATGATAACTGCTGAACAATTTACACTTGTACGATGTCATTGTCAATTTCTAAACGCTTGTAAACAGCTCTGTCCAAGTTGACGATAAGAGCTGTCAAACTATTTGTTCCTGATGAACAATGACACCTGCTAAATAATAAATATTTTACCGATGATATTTTTCAACCTTGCCTTGACAACATCCATTTTAATAGGTTACGGGCACATCACCCCCAAAACACCATATGGGCGCCTGGCGACAATCGGCTACGCTCTTGTGGGGATTCCTTTGACCTTACTGTGGTTGGCCAATCTTGGCACGCTGTTCGGAGACTGTTTCCGGTTCCTGTACAAGCACCTGTGTTACGGCCTAATGTGGCTATGCTGTCCGTCTCAGCTGAGCGGCTCGCGCTCCCGCTTCCGTCACAAGGCCAAGCATCAGTCCTTGGTGCCCACCGTACGAGCTGGACTGGGTCCAGAGCCGGTTCTGGCTGGCGGAACCGGAAGTTCGACGGACGGAAGTACCTTACGATGCGCAGAGGAAGGGGAAGTGACGTACGTCAGCAGTGATCTGGCCGAGGAGGGGGAGGCGCCATCGTTTCCGACGAAGAAGGTTCGAGTGCCCATGCTGGTCAGCCTGCTGGTCATCACTCTGTATCTTCTTCTCGGGGCCGTCCTCTTCTCTATGTGGGAGAAGGACTGGGACTACCTCATCGGGGCCTACTTCTGCTTCATCACTCTATCCACCATCGGTTTCGGGGACTTTGTGCCGGGCTTCGGGACCGTGTGGAGTAAGGAGAAGGCCATTTTCAACGCCTGTTACCTGATCTTCGGGTTGGCCCTCATCGCCATGTGCTTCAACCTCATGCAGGAAGAGGTCCGAGCCAAGTGCTCGTGGCTCGCCCGCAAGCTCCGGCTGATCGACAGGTCATGCGTTACGGCCATGAACAATAGCTACTCCCGTGTCGGCCACACCGCCGGCAAGGCGGGGGTGGCTGCTGTTGTCGTTGCC
Organism: Marisa cornuarietis; assembly: GCA_004794655.1. Classification (NCBI taxonomy): domain Eukaryota; kingdom Metazoa; phylum Mollusca; class Gastropoda; order Architaenioglossa; family Ampullariidae; genus Marisa; species Marisa cornuarietis. The sequence continues at coordinate 1,336,483 of SMMW01000018.1, forward strand.
GTAGCCGCCGAGCCCCCGTGCGGAGCACTCTCACTGGAAGGCAAACGATCGCCACACAAGAAGTCTCGAGACCCCTCACCACTGTCTGACGGTCGGAATGTGTACCCACGAGAGTTCTTGTCGGTACAGATGGAGGCCGACAGCGTCATCAAAGCCGACAGCTGTCGCACAACGCCAACCCTAACCCTAGTGAGGGGGAGTGGAAGCGGAGGTGCCGACGGCCATTGTGGGGGCAGCGTCAGCAGTGGAAGTGGGATGGGGGGTGCTGGAGGAGGCCTAGGGGACGGTAGCGGTTGTGCAGGTGGGAGCAGCAGCAGTCTGGGAAGTACCAGCGTCATGGTGACCTTGATCCGCAACGCCAGTGGTTCCAACGTCGGAGTCGTTGCAAACACCACCAGCAGCAACAGCTCCCTCAACCATAGTTGTCCCACCACCAACGGTCCGAAGATGAGAAGCGGAAGCGGGGTTTCTGGCGGAGGTGAAAGAGGGTTATTAGGGGCGCGAGGTGCAGTCGTCCTTGGCAACGGGGCTGGACAATCGTTTGTATCATCCGGCAAGGCGGTTCCCACGAGCGTTGTCGCACGATCGTTGCCTCCTGCCCATCCGGAGAATTCCCACCTGCTGGAGGAACTCCCAGAACAGGAAAACGGTGGCGAAGACTCTTCCGCGGTGCCTTCTGGTTCTCGCCGGCCAGTTTTTGTGCCTCCCTGTGATGTTACTGAGGGGCTCGCGTCACTAGACCTGGACTTGGGTGTGTCCGTGGATGACCTTTCACCTCCAGCGTCGCCAAAGATGAGGCGGAGGGACCGCAGCCGGTCACCCGTGCGGGGTCGGTCACGCGCACGTCACGAGGCATCCAGCCCGTGCGGACGAAGACGAGCCAGCGTCGGCGAGGAGGACATCTACCAAGATGAGGACGACGATGACACGCTGGACGCATCCTCCACAGCGTCGTCGACGGACCTGGTCAAAGTGGCCAACGCCCTGCGCCGCGAGCGACCGGCGATATCATCATCGTCGCCAGCAGAGTCCCTGACGACCACCATCACCTCTGAGGACACTACCCCGACCGAGCCGCACCTTCTTCACGGAAACGGCAGCTCCTCCATGGTGACCTTTCGGCCCACTAACGCCCCCGCCCACATCTCGGCCTGCGCACTTATCCCCACCACGTCCCGCCCCCCATCCCGCTGCCAGAGTCGCGCTAGATCTACGTCACCATTGCTCCGCACCTTCTACCAGCAAGGCTATGACGTACTGGGCGCCGCCTCCAAGACAACAGGAGGGGATGCCGCTGAGGCAGAGGAAGAAAAGGATGCAGGATCCGCGGCAACCGGGGCCGAGCAAAGGGCAAGGTCGGCCTTCTCGAAGCCCCGCCCTAACTCCTCCCTCGGGCAGCGCGTGCCTCAGCAGCAGCAACATCATGTGCACCCAAAGAGGCCGCCGCAAGTCAGCGAAAACAGACCACCTCTGAGGTGAGTGGTGAACTGATATAGGAGACAAGAAGACGTCCTTTAAAAAAATCATTTGAGTTTTGAAATTAAGAATCGTTTTAAAATCCTTCTATGGGAAAGTTTCCGAGTCACGTGTGAAATGTTACAAATATTGATAGTCACTGTGTAGTCACCGGTGCTGTCACTGTTTCATTGTTTTACAGATGCGTGAGCCCAATGCCCAAGGCCGCGAGGAGTGCCACCCCGGCTATGATGGAGTCTCCCACGTCGCTTTCCTCCAGGGCCTCCGGGGAATTCCAGCGACCGCCTGCTATCCTTCCGAAACCAAAAAACCGTCTGCCGCGTGGTGCCAGCTCCAAGTCCTCTTGACAACACTCGTTTTGTCCTCAACCTCAAAGTGTATATTCGTCAACATGGCGGCGTCGAACGTGAGGCTTGGATATTGTAAAAGAAACTTGACATGACACGGTACGACTGTTTGAATTCCGATCCAAGAAAAGAATCACATAAACGTTTCCTAATTCACTGCGCAGAAAAACGAAATACGTCTCGTGGTCTTGATTAAGTGGCTACGTAAGCGTCAGTACTATTTTTAAAGTGACACTGCTGCAAAATGCTTTGCCTCCCAGAGGATTAAAACTGCAGACAGTTTGAAGCCTTGATGATGATGATGATGATGATGATGATGATGATGATGATGATGATGATGATGATGATGATGATGATGATGATGATGGACTACAGCAACCACTAAACTGCTGACATGCAGTGAAAGCCAGGTTTCACGGCTGGAGCGAAGAATACAGCTGTATTCTAGGCAAAAGTGACGTTTTCCTGTTACAGCTGGTATTCTAGGCAAAAGTGACGTGTTCACGGGATTTGTGTCGGTTTTCTCCACTGACCCGTGGAAAGTTGCACCTGCATAGAAATGCCTTTGTGCTGAAAGTGTCTAAACTTAAGATGCTTTCATCTTTGCCCTATTTCGTCAGCAGGCGGTCGTCCATGCTGGAGAAAAAAATTGTGTAAATTCTCTCCTTTTATTTTTGGAACTGTTCCAGCTAAATACGGACACAAGATTCTGTCAAAGACAGGTAGAATTTAGACCTGTCTGGATAAAAAAGAACATTTGTACAGGCATGCATTTAAGAACTGTTTTATTACAACAGTAGCACACATGCTTTTTACCGTAGCATAGCCTGTGTCGTTAGACGCAGATAAGTATGGAAAAAACCTAGAATGTCATGGCAGCAGTAAGTGTAGGTTGTTACTTATTAGCCACATAGACCTCTTGACATGTAGAGACATATAGTCCACGGTACCAGGCTGCTGTATAAAGCCACCGCAAAGACTTGATGTCCGCTTGAGACAAAGCACCTCGTTCAGAACTGATGTGGGGATAGAAGTGTTGGTGGGAGGCAGATGGTGACCACGGAGTTCTCGCACACTTGAAGACATTACCCACTGCCACAGTGACAGTGACCGCTCAGCTATCCTCTCGTGCCGCTGCCTTCCCCCCCCCCCCAACCACGGGTCAATCTGGTCGACCTGACCCCGAGCCCAGACATCCTCAATAACAAAGGCTTAGAAAAGATTACACTGTGTGGCGCCAACTTCTGTTCAATCGTTACTAAGCGATATCACAGATTTCCATTTTATCTGAGAGGGCAAACATGACAGGCGAGCGCAGCACGGACTTTGCTGTCTGGGAAACTCGTGGCGTTGTCTCGTTTTGTCTCATCTTTTCTCGTCTCGTCGTGTGATTGTTGCACAACGTCAGCGCTGGCCCTATCAGCCAGAGGCGCCATCTAGCAGATGTGTCACTAGACTGGCGCATATCATCATGTCCCTGAGTGAGTGAAGGACGTAGTGAGGTGGGACGAGGCTCGGGATCAAAGGAGAGAAGGAGAGAGGAACTGGAAAAAGCACGTGTGTGTGTGTGTGTGTAAATGAGCCAGTATCTGTCGTGTATGAATGCATGTTTATATGCGTAACTGAGTCAGTATGTTTTTTGTGTATGATTTTTGTGAACTTTGTCGTGTCTGCAATTATTTATTTGTTGTTTTGTGTGTGTGTGTGTGTGTGTGTGTGTGTGTGTGTGTGTGTGTGTGTGTGTGTGTGTGTGTGTGTATTATTTTGCGTCTATGTGTATGAGCAACTGTGCTTTCAAGTTACTTTTGGGTGTATGGTCTTGTGTGTATATATATGTGTGTGTGTGTGTGTATTGCCTTATGTGAATGTGCATATGAATATATGTGCGTATGTGTGATTCAGATATAAGGAACAGTGAGTGAGGGATGAAACGTTGACTGAGTGTTTGCCAAAAAAAAAAAAAAAAAAAAACACGTGAAAAACAACGATAGTGAAAAATGAATTATTTTGTTACTGGCTGACAAAGTTTATACGAGCTTGAGCAGACGTGAGAGTGACAGAGAACAGAAAGAAAGGAAGATGGGAAGAACCGAGAGAGACGAAGCAAAAGGAAAAGAATGAGCGAGAGAAGAAAAGGCTAGATGGAAAAAAGAAACAAAGTGCAATACAGAAAGCAGGAGACTTGGAGGAAGGAAGACCATAAGTATAAGGAAGACAATATTCAAAGTCCGGGGCGAGACTTTTTTCTTTTGCACTCACGCCTGTCTTTTAATGTGGCCTTTGATGGTATTTAGTTAAAATGCACATCGCTGGTGACTGGTTGTATTATCGAAGCTGTTATAATGTAGAGGGTCAAGCGAGTAGTTTTCAGTGCATGGTTGCAGGCTTAGGGTCTTTGTTTTGGCATAAGCACTTTGTTTTGTCATTTTTGTTTTTTGTTCTGGAGAACTTATTGTCTGTTCGTGCATGTGTGTGTGTGTGTGTGTGTGTGTGCGTGTGTGCGTGTGTGCGTGCGTGCGTGCGTGTGTATGTGTGTGTGTGTGTACGCTCGACATCGATGATTAAGATAGACTTGGGTTACGTTTAAGCTTAGTGTTTGTGTTAGGTTTAGGATATCGTTTGGTCAAAATTTTCTTGTAGGCTTTTGGTTTGGACAGAATGAGCAGACAAAATGATTGAAGTAAAGGTTTAATAAACGTTGGGCTGTAAAGCAGGTCAGTCACCCAAGTCAGTATAAAGAACGAAAAAGTTCCGACCGGACTATGCACAAAAAATGCCGTGTCACTAATAGAAAATTGTAAGATATATAACGGGTGGCACCGGGTTTCATTGCTGCTAAGTCTGAGAACAGAGAAACGGAATGGCACTGGCTTCATGTCCCACGATTTTCTGTCAATGACGAGACTCTCTTTTGCATAAAGTCGCTCTCTTCGGCCATTGTCCCTTGTTAGACAAAGGCCACAGATTTTGTACGCCCAGAAGGGATGACCTCAAAGAAAGCTGGAGAGTTTAAAAAAAATCATTCTTTGAAGGACTACTGAATGTTGTCATTGTCGATGTTTTTGATACAGTCCTGTGTCTAAACATACGTGTTGCCTGTGTTTTCATGCTTTTTTCTACACGAGTGCGGGGAATCACAATAATTCTACATATCGCCTGGATGTTGGTGCTAAGGACAGTGTAAAAAAATTACTTCTTTTCCCCATAAATGCTGTGTCTTGAGTATAAGATGAGATTTTTCTTTCGTTGATCGTTTGCGGCTGGTACCGATCTTAGTTGGAGGAAGAATTATGTGCCGCTAGGGAAAAAAATCTGAAGAGAAGAGCCATTTGGCAACCTATAAGAAAATTAATTTCTTCCGAGAGATGATCGAGATACAATCTAACTAAGTCATGAACATGAATGCACGAAGTAAAGATGATAGAAAATGACGACAAAACTCTTACAAGAGTTTGCAATTTTTCGTGAGCCAGCTATTTGCAGGATGCAGAAAAAGATTTTTGTTGCCTATTCGTTTTCGTCATTCATCCATTAAACGATGAAAATCACAATAAAGAGATAATGAAGCACGGTTTCACACCTCTCGTTGTCGTCGATCTCGGTGTATTTGCATTCAGTTTCAGTATGTCGAGCGAGGGGAAAAGCGGATAAATTTGCAAATGAAACTTCAAAATTCAACAATTTATGCAGATATTTATCAGATAAATATTTAAAACCGAAGGAAAAAGAAACAAGATTGCACGAAGATACCATTATATTTTCGGGATTTACTGTTGCATTTTGTATATAAAAATAATCAATGCAACAATAAAAAGTGGGAAAGCTATTTACCAGCTTCAAAGTTGACGTGTTCGTTTGTGTGTATGTGTGTGTGGGCGCGCCTGCGTGCATGCGCGTTCGTATGTAAATGTGTTTGTGTGAAATTTGTATGCATGAATTCCCATGAAATAAAGCTGCTGCAGAAATAGCACTTCTTCCTCTTTCATTCTCTTTTTCTCACGCATACGCGCGCGCACGCACGCACGCACGCACACACACACACACACACACACACACACACACACACACACACATTATCAGAGAAAAAAGAGAAAAAAACACGTCTTTCTTCACGCACTCTCACGAAATCCAGCTATGCATACAATAAAGATTTGAAACTGGAAGTAACATCAGAAGCTATTGAAGACTGCAAGATCTCAGATTCTTTAAGCTATTTATTTAAGACTTTGGTCCGGTTTGTCAGAAACGAAAAATTGACAAAGAAGCAAGAGACAGACTAGCAAGAGAGAGAAGAAAAGATCTATCTCCTACAACAACTCCGCGAACAAGAAAGAAACTAAATTTAAACCCTCAAATTTCCTTTCGTGTCTTTAGGAAAACAAATTTTCCTCTCTATTTGCAACTTTACAGAGTAGTGTGAGCTTCAAAATCATGGGTCAGGCTTCATTTTCCACACTTTCACGTAATTAATTTTCAAGGCCGCGTCCTCGCCGTTGTTCTGGTCCAGGTTCCAGGTGGGCATCCATTGCGAACGAGCGGCCCAGAAGCGGTCAGCCTCAGACCCAGCGTTGTCCGTCCAGGGCTTCGGGTACGGGCTGTTGACGTTCTTCTCGTCAAAGTAGCCGACTCCACCAACCGCCAGGTTCAGGATGATGTAGTACTAGACATAAAGCAATGAATAGAGTGTTTCAACTATCTATCTATCTATCTATCTATCTATCTATCTATCTATCTATCTATCTATCTATCTATCTATCTATCTATCTATCTATCTATCTATCTATCTATCTATCTATCTATCTATCTATCACTTTACACCCCTATAAGAAATCAAGGACGGCCACGTGGCACTCACCAGACGGACTGGTACATAACCAAATCGACTATATCCTGCTGGCGAGACACTTCAAATCCGACATCAACAAGGCCAAGACAAGGACGTACCCAGGCGCTGACATAGGCAGCGACCATAACCTTGTTCTAACGAACCTAAAGCGGAAGCTGAAAGAGAAGCGACTCTCAAACACCTCCCGAATTTGCTTTTATTTGGATAATTTGCAAAAACCAAACGTTGCAGAAGTCTTCAAGGCCACAGTTGGAGGAAACTCTGCCGCGCTGAATCTGATGGAATGTGATGTAGACACCTTGCTGGAAACATCAAAGAAGTCCTACTGTCAATAGCCAAGGAGGTTCTAGGGCGACAAAGGAATAAGAAACAGCCATGGGTCACGAATTATATCCTAGATCTCTGTGACAAAAGGAGGACCTTGAAGAGAGAAAAGAAAAGCAAACCCGAAGCAGCGACCAAATACAAAGAAGTGAACTGTGCCACCAGGAAAGGGATAAAGGCCGATGGGGAGAACTGGATCGACAGCCAATGCCGGGACACAGAGGATGGAATGGACCGAGGTGACAGCAAAAAGCCCTACCAACCACTAAAGACCCTTACTAAGACAAATAATCACAATACTTCAGTCATCACAGAAAATAATGCTTTATTCAACCGATGGACTGAATATTGCAAATACCTGTACAACTTCCAGCTGAAACCGACGCCAACATACTCCAAATTAATCAGGATAGAGACAGTGAGCCTGCAGACCTACCAGTCCTACAGGAAGAGGTAGAAAGAGCTGTACATAGTCTGAAGGGAGGAAAGTCGCCAGGCGTTGATAATGTCCCAGCGGAGCTTCTCAAGCAGGGTGGGAAAGAAACTACAAAGGCTCTCACTGTCCTGTGCCAAACAGTCTGGGAATGCAAGGAATGGTCCAAAGAATGGACGGAGTCACTATTCATACCTCTTCCCAAATAGTGAAACACCAAACAGTGCCATAATTATAGAACCATAAGCCACCCAAGTCATGCTAAAGGTCATACAGAACCACATCAGCACCACCGCAAAAGAGCTGCTAGCAGAACAGGCTGGATTCAGACCACGTAGAGGCAAAGTTGAGCAGATCTTCAACTGTCGCATTCTTATAGAAAAGTATCTTCAGCATCAGCGGGACCTCTATACCACAATTTCATTGACTTTAAAAAGGCATTTGACAGAGTCTGGCACCAGGGGCTTTGGCATGTGATGCGAAAATTCAACATCGAAGAAGGCCTCATTTAAGTCATCGAAGTGCTATGCAATAGCTCAATGAGTAGAGTGCTGCTAAACAACCAAATAGGAGCTTACTTTTGCACCACAGAAGGGGTACGTCAAGTATGTCCACTGTCACCGGTGTATTTAATACATTCTTGGAGAACATCATGCTCGAAGCTCTCCACGACCATCATACTTCCATTTCAATCGGTGGAAGACCAATCTGCAACCTACGCTTTGCATATGACATAGATCTGTTAGCAGGTAATAACAAAGAACTGCAAGACCTCACCTACAGACTGACAGACAGCTCAAATGCATATGGAATGAAGACCAGCACTGGAAAGAGCAAAGTTATGATGAATGGCAGCGGCAATGTAGAGATCTATATAAAGGGGTGCAGCTCGAAGAGGTAAGCAGTTTTAAATACTTGTGAGCCACCCTCTTCCAGGATGGCAGCTCTACGCCAGATATCAGCATAAGAATCGCAACAACAACAGTGGCATTGGTTAGACTAGATAGGGTCTGGCAAAGCCAAAAGATAAGGTTCACTGTTAAGTACAAGCTGTACAAATCCCCGGTAGTACCGATCCTGTTCTATGGATGTGACACGTGGACTCTGTTCGTCAAAACGGAAAGGAGAATCCAATAATTTGAGAACAAGTGCCTGAGGAGGCTGCTCCGGATCTCATACAGAGAACATATAACCAACGACTTCGTACGAAACAAGATTGCCACACTCGTAAGACACCAGGAACCTCTACTTTCAACATTCAAGCAACGTAAGCTGATATTATTTGGCCACGTGACCCGGTACGACACCTTGTAGAAGACCATCCTTCGAGGCACCTTGTAGGGTAGTCTACGCCGCGGTGTTCAGAGAAAGAACTGGCTTACGAATGTCAAAGACTGGACTGGTTGTCCTGTACAGGACCTGCTCACTATCGCCCACAACAGGCAAGAGTGGCGGACCCTGTCAGCTGCCGTCCATGTGGTCCCCTCAACGCCAGTTTCCGGCCAAGGGACGACTGACTGACTGATCTATCTATCTATGCTGTGTATCTGTCTTTGCAACTTATGTTTGATGGTAGAATCTGATAAAATCTCTTTATCTGTGAGTCTATGACTCTGTGTGTACATGTGTCTGTGAGTCTGTGTATATCTTATATACGTCACGCTTTAAAGCAGCAACTCTGCTCGTCTTCGTTGTAAGACCATGTAATCTACATGTTAGTTGTTATTATAATAACAACATGTGTTACATGAACAAACTTTAAGAAGATGCCAGAATATGGTGATTGCAGTCAGTCCGAATATTTGTAACTTGTTGAAGACTACTTCAATATTTCCCAAACTGTGTTCGAGTCTCTTTATGGGGTCATATCCTTGGCGAGAACACAAACACACAATATCATATGTAAGGCAGAATGAATATCACAGTCGGTTGTAACGTCAGCAAGTAAGCATGCGCACCTCCTGGTCAAAAGGAGCCATCCGCGTTCCTTCTTTCCACGGGTTGTCGTAAGTCGTCTGGTCCAGACCTGAGAACTTCCAGAAACCGTCGGATCCAGGATCCACCCTCAGAATTTCTTCGTCGTCGACATAAAACCTGAGACGCAGATGCACGTGGTGTAAGCCGCATAAAACGATCATGGACGCACGCGCAGAAAAGACAGGTATCCAATTGCGCTGTGACCCGACTTTGTGAAAAATAATTTAGCGTGTTCTTACTGGCTCCTTGGCGGTAACCTACTTGCGGTTCTGTGTTCGACTATTAATGGAGAGTTTTATTTTTAAGATAATAAATAATAATAGTGAAGATTTTTATAGCGCATATTCACACTCATAGAGAGCATGCTCTTAGCGCTTAAGGTTACCACCGAAGTAAACCAAGGTATTTTTATTGAATTTGTATTACTAATCCGTGCTTCGGGGCTATGCAGAAAATTTCTCCTGTTCTCTGCCATACTGCAGATGTAACTGGCTATTCGCTTCACCTTTGACACCGGTAGTAAAATTTCAGTTGAAGTAAAATAATTGTTTTCGAGCACACCTGGAACGAGGTCACCGCGAAAATGGATACCAAGTGGCATGTGCCGACATAAGATTACTTACAGATTCTGACACGAAAGAACGCATAAATCTAAATATGTTCGTGAACATAAAGATACAAAGGTGTGTGCACACATTCAAGACATTTACGAGTAGATATATATACACAACTTTTATACACACACATACATATACACACAGAAAATTTCTTACAAACACATTGCTACTCACACACACACACACACACACACACACACACACACACACACACACACACACACACGTGCGTACGTACGTACGTATTCAAACACGCACACTCACAAACAATTCTACACATGCCAACACGCACGCACATACATATACACATAAACATTCTTACTTAACTCACACACACACACACACACACACACACACTCGTGTACGTACGTACATATGCAAACACGCGCACACGCACACACACACACAGAGCTACATATGTCAACATGCACGCACATACACACACAGGGGTTCATATGCAAACACGCATGCACATGCGCACGTGAAAGAAAGAGGGGGAACAGAGATAGAACGTACGTGATGGCTTCATCATCCCAGTTGACGGCGTACTTGTGAAAACCATCAGCGTAAGTACCACCAGAAAGAACCCTAAGATAAAGCGAGAGAGTGAGTGAGTGAGTGTTTCACAACACCTTTTGTACAATTATTTGAGAACATGTGGCACTTTTTCGTTCGTTCTTTCGTTTTCATTCATTCATTTATTTATTTATTTCGTCCTTTCTTTTTCTTTCTTTTTTTCGTTTCTTCTTTCTTTCTTTAACATCCTCGTCACTCACTTCTCAGCGTGTGCCTTGGGCCACTGGTTAGTGAAGTAGTCAGCCCCGAAGTGCAGTGTGCTCCCCACCGAGTCCACGCCCACAGAGACACCTTGCTGGTTGTGGTAGTTACGGTTTCCTGAAAACACGTCATACCATCGCGGGAAGCTGAGCCAGGCCGACTAATCACGTCACAGCGTGGCGTACAGCTGTGCCAGGCCGACTAATCACGTCACAGCGTGGCGTACAGCTGTGCCAGGCCGACTAATCACGTCACATTATATTACAAATGACACTGGTTTTGTGGCTGAGCCGCCCCCAAAGAAAGATCAGTAACTACTACAAACGATGGTGGTAATTTTTGTATTTATTCCATTTTGTATTTCTTTATTTTATTTCGCTTAGTGATTACTAACAAAGTTATTTATAAAAGTATCATTAAGACTATCCAGATTGTTTACGTGAAAGTAGAGTTTTCATTGATCGGAACATTATTAGATGTGCTTCCACCAGTTCAAAGAATAATTTTATGTCCTTTGTCTGATGCGAGACGCCATTCATAATCACTTTGAGATTTTCGTCTGAAGGACAGTTGGTAGAGATGTAGACACACAATGTAGCAACAAAAACTGACAAATTGTGCAGTACTATTAGCAGTTGGAGTAAAACAATCGAACACTTGTTTGATTACCTCTGCTCTCCATTATGTCAATCTCTCCTGAGGCAGGCCAGTTACCGTAGACATTCTGCGTGGGTAACATCCAGATAGCTGTAATACAAGGTTTGTGCTTAGTCGTATCGGCAACATCCAGATGGCGTCAACAAGTTCCTTTTAAAATCACTTCAGAAGCAGACATTCAAGTAGCTTTAACTGAACCTTAAAATTATTGCTGTCAAAAGCATTCAAGTAGCTGCAACAAAAGCTGTAGAATCATTTGTGGTTGAGCTGTTCATTGTCAACTATTGTTAGTTTTAGAAACATTAGAAAGCCTTTGAGGCTGGTAACTTGTAAAACTTTCCATGGTTTGGCATTAGTCACATCAGAGTCAACTAATTATGTCTAAAAAAGAAATATTCTGATTTGTGCTATTTTTATCTGATAAAACATTACCGTACGGAATATTTCATTACTTGAATGGGTTCGATCCCTTCACACAGTGTCGTACCTGGCCACAACCAGTCACCGATGGGTAGCTGCGCCTCCACTTCTACTTTTCCGTATCGGAAATTGAAACCACGTGACGTACGAAGACGAGCTGATTGGATGGGATTAATCACACGTCCCGGGGCACCGTCACGCTTGCACCCCCAAAAGTTGTTACCCGTGCACACGTCAGCAGCTGAACCTCCTGCACATGCGCAATGAACGTAAAGCTAAGCTTTCAAAGTTTTTAAACTTTCAGTTTTAACTGTCCTATGGTTACCTGATTCCTTACAGGGCAGCGTGGAAGACGAGATGGGCAACGCACTCACAAAGAATAACAACCTTTAACACTTTAGCAACACTCTTACTTAAAGAGCTAGTGGCTTGCGATGTTCTTCTAGCGAATGGGTATCCTTGCTCAGTGCAACACGCCATTTCCACAAGACTGGTGAATGCCTCCCCAGTTCTGATTTGCGAGATACACGCCAACAAACATGGATGAAAATAATACAGAAATCAGGACTATTCTTGGATAAGATGACTTTTTTGTGAAAGTAGAGAATCTAAGATTCTGCGCTAGGGTACGGGAACGGTTGGCGTCATGGAAACGTGCGCTCTACGTCATTGGTCGTGCAAACGCCAGGCGTACTGCTACGCGCCGCGACGTGTAGAAACGCTGCTATAAATCGTGGTCACAAAGTATAGGACAGTCAGCCTTGTAATTATTACACATCATTATGTTTTCTTAGAAGACCAGTCTGTTAAATAAAAGCACATGCAAGGGTAACAAATAATATGACGCTGAAATTATGGTGTCCGCATCCATTTTTCTTCTTCAATATTTTTATTATTATTAATTTTGGTAGATCCTTTTTGAGTTCAGTTACATTTTAAAACTATTTTACTGCTATTCCATATTTAAATAAAATAAAATTTTTAATTTTTTTTCTTACTTTTTTTTCCTTTGAGTGAGTAAAACTAAGCAGAAATTACAGATTTATTTCTGCCCATGCATATTTTAAAAATTATATTTATGTTTGTATTTCATTTTATTACTTTTGTGCTATTTTCTAATTTATTTGTGTTTATTACTTAATTATATAGTTTATAAATTGAAGCGTTTTCTTTTTTATATTTTGAACGCGTGAATACAGGTTACAAACAGCACGTGATGAATAAAATACTGAAGTGACTAAAAGTTTAGTTAGAATACTTAAACTAAAAAAAATGAATATATTCTAAAGAAATCAGTTTTTAAACTTCAATTTATAAATTTATTTTAAAGATCCAGATAAAATGGTCATGCGTAAAGCGACTTTTTTCTTTAGTGTAAAGCCCAAATTTACGTCTACCATGTAAGCACTGTACTTTATTTAGTCATTTGAAAATACTGAACCTTTTAGGTAGTTAAAAACTGAAGTACATGTAAAAATTGTTCAACTTAAAGTAATTATTTATACACAGATAGAGAGAGAGAGTGTGTGTGTGTGTGTGTGTGTGTGTGTGTGTGTGTGTGTGTGTGTGTGTGTGTGTGTGTGTGTGTGTGTGTGTGTTACCCCAAAGATCAAGTGACCCGTGTTCAAGAAACTCCATTCCAAAATGGTCAGACGTCAGTGTCTGGAGAAATAAACATTAACATCAGCACCTTCAATAGCAAATGCACACACACACACACACACGCACGCACGCACGCACGCATACACACATACGCATACACACCTCTTCTAACTCATGAAAACATTCTCGCCACATATATATAATATATATATATATATGCATTCACAAGTACATAATTTTCTTTTTCTACTTATCTTTTACTGTATTTTGTGTTTTAGTACTGTATTTTAAAACCATAGAGACTCATTATATATACTTATACACACCGGTTGTAACAGTAGTAAAAATCTTTTTGTGTTGGGATTATAATGAAGGTAACTGTGACTGGTGACTGAGATCAGTACAAAACCATATCTAATAAACAGATTCATAGTATATAGCACACATTTTGAAGTTTCTTGATATATAATTTAGTTTCAGTGATTATAATTAAAACATTTTAACTAGTTCACCACTGCATTAGTATTTTTTTTTGTTTAGAGCGAAAACTAATTATTTGTAATTAATAAATAGAACTTCAGCCTTAAACCTTAGTTGCAAAGTGCTGGACAACATCAAAGTTCATCAAAGCAGAAGGCATTTTAAAAGGAACTTGCCGGCTTGATGTAGAGAACTCCGTCTTTGGTATAGCTGTTGGTACGGTTGTTGGTATAATATTGGAACTCCCAGTTCTGCAAACAAAGAATCATTCGCTAGTGCATCTAAGAACTTTAGATGAAGCTATAAATCAACAGCAAATATTATAAATATTGACTAATTCTTGCTCACAAATTTTTAACTGAGCCCCTATGGAAAACAGGGTTTGAGTGGGCGGGGATAGCGTTAAGGAAGGAATGGATAGTATCATTATTCATTCAGATATTATTATTATCAACACCATCCCCGCCCACCCAAACCAGATTATAGTTTTGATGAGTGAGGTGAGCGAAGCAGAGTAAGGGAGCTAACCACTTACTCCGCCTCCACCAGCGGTTATCTCGTGTTGCCACACACGGTGGTTGATGAAGTCGAAGTTGTCTTCAAAAATAAGGCAGGGAAAGCTGCTGCACTGACTGGAATCCACAAAGCCGTCCCCCACGCCTGAGCCCTCTGAAACGGTGTTAGATGTGTCTAAAAAATATTACAGCGTCTCGCAGTGTTACACTTCTCTAGATGCTTGTTACATGCGTCTGACACAGTGTTACACCCCTTTTAAACTGTGGCACACGCGCCTAAAATATTGTTACACGAGTCTGCAACATGGGGTCACAACACAGACAATGTTATACTATTTTAAAACAAAGTAGTAAATGCTACATAACTAAAAAAGCTGAGACTTTCAGCCTCCGTCCTAAATAATAGAATGGCGGGTCTTTTACAGATTTTACAGATAACTATAAATTATGGTTTCAAATGCGCTTATTGATCATCAATTTCCCCTCTATTATTTACGAGCATCTTAACACCTTATCATGGAAATGGAGAGTTTGTTACACCTGAGGCAGAGGCGACAGCCGGAATCATAAACAGTACTTATTTACTTAGAAATGACACACGCCACACTTGTGCCTCAACGGCAGCTAACTCACGGCGACAGGAACATGTTCCACCCCCTCCACCAGAAATGGGATTATCTCCCCCACTTCCGCTTCCACTTCCGCTTCCAATTCCGCTTCCGCTTCCGCTCCCTCCAGACAAGGCTGTCGTCTGCTGGGCATGGACTGTGCGAGTCGTCGTAGCGCGACTGGTCGGAGTGGTTCTGTGAGTGGTTGTAGTCGTCGCCTGGGCTGGTGATCAAATGTCAAGAATGTTCATGTAACTAAGTTACAGTCTGATGGTCAGTAAAGTGAACCTGACACCTAAATCACTGCCCATTTTGTCATCTGCTAACATTTTGTCTGCTCATTAGTTCTTTAGTCCGTTTAGTTGGTTCATTTGATCGACAAAAAGATCAGAAAGGTCAGCTGCAAAATAAAATCCACGCGGATGAATACTGCAAGTGACTGGTTACACTAAAGTCATGACTATGATGATTATTACTAGAATAATTATAATTAGAGCTATACCCATCGAAACAAACAAACAAAAAAGACGAGGATAGTTGGAGCACATTATTTCAAGACTATATTCGCTGTAAACAAAAATATCAGCTCTCTCTCTCTCCCTGTACTGCACACATTCACAGCAAAGAGTAAGCAACGCTCTGCTAGAAAAAGAAACCCAGATGTCTTAATTATCACAGTGTACGACGCAATAGCTTACGTGTACAGCTCGGAAAGTTTATTATTTTTTATTATCTGCAAAGAAAAGATTCATCAACGCTCACGAGGGTCTAGACCAGCGTTTCTCAACCTTTTACTTGTGACGCCCCCCCAGACAAATAAAGGTACGTCCGCGCGCCCCCCTTAGCCACTAATACCTATATGAGATATGAGAAAATGACCGCCTTTGCGGCCCCCTTTTCAGCAGCTTGCGCCCCCCTTGGGGGGCGCGCCCCCCAGGTTGAGAACCGCGGGTCTAGACCGTAAGTCTCATTGATCTACTGACAACTTTTACAGAGACGGAAAACCCGTTAGAGAAGACGTTAAGGGTAAAGTAAAATACTGGGGAAAAAAAGCCGCAGGCAATGACAATCAGTTCAGGATGATCATGAGGATCCTAACAAGAATCACAGGCAGACAAAGAGAAGGAATATCACGACGCTGAAAAACAGAGAGCGGGTCCTCTCAAGCTAGTAGACCGAAGGGACATCACTCTTAAAGGAAAGAGGTTTGGAATTATATCTCAGTTCAACACTCTAAGCAAAATATTGTTATCTCTCACCATAGGTCCAGGATTTGCCCAGCACATTGTTACCCAGTCCGTTTTGTAGGTAGAGGTACCAGTAGTTTACCGTGTCACCAGGATGAAGCACAACCTGCGGCCACGTGTACACGAATTCGTTCCCTAGCAACGAGACAATGCGTCACCGATACGTGTGTTTATTAAACGCATATTAGTCAGATGAATGGCTCGTAGCTTATCACAGAACTTTCCACCAAATGCCTTCTAACTCTTACAAGAAAAAAGTAGATACAAATCAAACATTGCCTCAAAATATTTCTTACCGGTCTTTGTAGTAATGTCAACGGCGTAGTCCCCGGCAGCCACCCCGGGTAGAGGTTTGTTGACGCTGAAGTGGAATCCTATAAGGGTGTAGCCGCCATCTGCACTGATCCAAATGTAGAGATTTAGTTTCTTCAGCTAATTTATTATATCCTGTGTCCCTTTTTCTGAGGTTTATATGTATGTTGTATTGCTCTGTCTGCTCTATTTCTGTTTGCATTTGTATTAATAATTATGTATGTTAATAAATAAAAGGATCATCTCTCTTTTTAAATTTATATGTCCTTAAGTATCTAACCATAATACAGTGTAGTCTAGTGTCTGCTACCGACATTACTTTTAACTGCTGTTTAAGTGATTGTTTAACGATGGCTATATTTTTCTTGCTGGTTGTGGCTATCCCTTACAAAAGAAATGAAGTAGTGTTCGGATCACCAGCCACTAGTTCCTCTCAGACACGTTCACTTCGGTGAGGAATAAACAGATGGTGTGTTCGCGTTGACAGATTTTAATGCTAAAGGGAATCACAGCTATGAGACACTAGGCTGCTCGAAAACCTCCTTGTCTAGTCAAACCGACAACGAACACTTAAAGCGAGTCACTAGGCCTGGTGCCAGTCAAGTACCCGGAATTCTGACTTGAAGACCTCCTGGCGTCACTACGAAGGTCGGGTCAGCTTCCACCACCACGACGACCAGGCAGGTCAGCAGCACCAAGGTCTTCCATGTTCGTTCCATCCTGCACGTGCCTCTCTGTCGACAGGTGTAAATCATTTGTCCTGACTAACTACACATTATCATACTTGTCACCATGCACTTAGTGCACGCTAGAACCTTTTTATTTGTTCCTTATGAGCACATGAGAAAAATGTACTTGGAGAATGTAAACACTGTCCGGGATAATTTATTTGTGCGTACGTCTGTGTGTGTGTGTGTGTGTGTGTGTGTGTGTGTGTGT
Source organism: Marisa cornuarietis (assembly GCA_004794655.1). Taxonomy (NCBI): domain Eukaryota; kingdom Metazoa; phylum Mollusca; class Gastropoda; order Architaenioglossa; family Ampullariidae; genus Marisa; species Marisa cornuarietis. The sequence goes on from SMMW01000018.1 coordinate 1,354,060, forward strand.
GTGTGTGTGTGTGTGTGTGTGTGTGTGTGTGTGTGTGTGTGTGTGTGTGTGTGTGATAAATCTAGACATTTTGCCAAACTATTATCGTTTGAGTAACGTTGCTGCAAGAAAATTTATATTAACCACGGAGAGTCCATAAATTCACGATTTAGCTCATTTCAGTCCCTAAAAGCAGCATCTCTTTTGACGACGACGACGACGACGACGATGATGATGATGATGATGATGATGATGATGATGATGATGATGATGATGATGATGATGATGATGATGATGATGATGATGATGATGATGATGATGATCGTCTGAAAGCCATGTTAGGTATTTCGCTGCTTACCTGGTTATCATCTGAGACGACCAGATGCAAGTGTTGCATTACAAAGTGAGGGTAAACGCTTATATAACAGACAGCATCCACAGACCTTAATACATAGATGATGAATAGCTACATGCACAACCCACTAAGAGTCTACGTGTGTGCGTGTGGAATATTTCTGTATCTGCTGAATACAAATATGTCTGCCAAGAAAGCTTCTTTTGTTGATTGACGTCTGTCCTACTTCTATGTCTGTTTAGCGAGACTTACTGTGGTGCAAACGTACTTTCATTCTCTCGTGCATGCACGTTACATAAGCATGCACGTATCTACACGCAATTGTTTGCATAGCTGTGCACAAGAATGCACCAATGTGAAAAACCTTACCGTGAATGCACGTTAGAAATAAAATGGAGAGCGTTGCGTAATGTTTGACTTTTCACTGGATTTATCTTCTGACTTCATAAAGTATGTCAGCAGAAACGCTGTGCATAGAAATACCATTTCACTACAAAAATACTCATATTATTATTAAAATACTCAATAAAATACTGTAAAACTACAATAATTGAAATATGATGATACTAAAAAAAAACTCCCTGATATACCAAAGTCCTAAAACGCTGGCTGTAGTGGTGAAATCATGAACTGTACATTATAATAATCGCTTTAAATTTTGTCAGCTGAATTTTAACACAACATATATTTTTTTCAATATTTTTTTTAGTGCTAAACGGCCAAAATGTGTTTTTGGACTTTTTATGTTCATTTTGTCAATTCTTCAGTAAATTGAGAATTAAACTGATGTTGAATACAGAAGAGGAGTTTAGACTGCGATTGGTTTGAGTAATTTCCTGTTTGAAGAATTGATTTTTTTCTCTGATTAACTCGTGCAGATTTATGGACAACCTTTGCAGCCCCTGTTTGAATGAGAAAGAAAGTGAGGCAAGCAGCGCAAATGTTTGTCCGAAATGAGCAAAATGAGTCGACACCTGGATAACTAGCCTGGCAGCGCCAAGAAGAAGACACACCTTGAGAGTCCACTGGAACTTCTCCCATGTACCTTCCATCCTTTCCCCATCAACATAGATCAAGAGAGTATGAATTATTAGTATCACTTTTGATTAATTTAAGTAGCATTATTGCACTTAATTATTATGTCGTCTTTTAAAGCCCTATTCCGTTTTCACTGTTAAGTAAGTAAGATAGAATTATAAACGGGTGTTGTACTGAGCTAAATAGAAAAGTTTCGTTTATCGCCACTTGCTGAGTCAACTCCTTCGTGAACGTCATGTCAAGCCTCCCCACTAGAGGGCCCCAGTGATCAGACTATTATTGTAAAACCAAGTGTTCTTAAGTTTGACCCTTTACGAGTTTTATCTATCTCAGACCAGTCGGTCAAACTATAAACAGAGAAATCGGGTAACTCGGAATCGGGTGGTGTCCTGCTAGCGGGACAAGGCCTGACCTTTGCAACAGTCAAGCTGAAGGTCAAGGGCATTGTTGCTTGGCAACGGAAATCTCCACACTATGTAATTACTTGTCACAATCTAGAGGTTGAAAAAGACATCGACTAAAAAAAACTGTTGTAGCGGACTTAATATGGGAGTGTGTGGTTTTGGGGAGTGGAACGCTTTCTGATCCCAATTCAGCACAAAAGTCACTCAGCTTCTTTTTTTTTCTTCTTAATTTAAGAAAAACTCTCCGATAAAAACGTGAAATTTGGGGTTGGCGAAGTTTTTGGTGAGTAGACAGTTTTAGGTAAATTTTCGTGAATTGAGTGAAAGACGTCATAAAACAACTGTTATAACAGTGGCTAGTCATAAATTATGATCGTATATAAATATTGTACTTTTTTTTGTTTTGTTTTTTTGTTTGTTTTTTGGTGTGTATTATTCAACTTGTTGTAACCAGCCAGTCTTAACTCTACCTGTCCTTCGCCTTCGCTCATGGTACTTCCCTTTGTAACATAAGCTTGCTTTAGCAAGACGCTGTCTTGTACATGTGCTGTAAATAATTTAAACTGGTTAACCATATATTAAACTGTTTAACCATATACATTTTGCTGTAAATAATTAAATTTTTAATCGTATCTACTAATTCTACGTATTAACCAAGATCGATTGTAAGAGTATGTAGTTGAAGGTGTGGAAACGATGATATTTTGAAAAGCTGTTGAATGTTTTCTGTATGGTGTGCCAGCTTTTGTACTAGTGGTGGTAATCTCTGAACTGCTTGCAGACGAATTTTCCGCTGTCACGTCTAGAGCATTTGCTCAACTATCAACTTCAAGAAGAACAGCAGACGATGTGAAATGTCGCGTTTACGGAGGTACAGTAGGTCAAGCTTTATGGTGTATTGTGTTTTCACTCTAGTGGCGGTCAAGGACTTTTTCCCAAACATTACAAAAAAAGGCAAAAAATACAAAATAGAAACAGTCTTATCGCGGTTCCGAATATTAAACTGTTACATGGTTCGCCGTGATCTGACTTAGTATAACACCGTGAGATGCTAAAAGTTTTGTCTCGGCAAACAGCCAGCAGCCCAGAAAGAGCTTCGGTCATCGTGGTTAATAGGGAGAAAAGTCATTCACTGGCCATGAACTTCGAAAACGTTTCTTCTGATATTATAACGGATATCAAATTCAGGTGGCAACGTTCGCTTCGCAACATACTGAGCATGATAAAAAATAGTTCAAAGCCCTTCTCGGTACGCCATGTGAACTGTTTACCTGTTGCCATACGTTATTTTTTTCTCATTCTCACAAGTGCACACGCACTCTTATAAATACACACACACACACACACAAATACACACACAAATACACACACGCACACAAATACACACACATATCCAAATACCCACGTATATACATACACAAATATATATATACACACACACACACACACACACATACATGCACACACATACTCAAACACATACACATATACACACAAATGCGTGCACACACACACACACACACACACAAATTTACTAACGAAAGGGGAAATAAACTTTCTAGGAACAAGTGCATTACTCGGGGTTGGGTGGTTCGTGACGCCTTTAGCCTTACCTGCATTTTATTCGATGTACAACACAATGAAAAATACTAAGCAGCTAAAATATCTTTATCACCCAGTTCATTAATGTCAGTTGATTGACGGCATGGAGTTTCACGCCCTCTCTTCCCTTTGTTGATCTGCTGAGCTCTATTCCCCTCTGTTGAATAGGATCGACCCAATGCCTTTGTTCAAGCATGGCTGCGAAAGTTGTCTCCTTCCAACACTGGCGAAACATTACAGTAACACCTGAACAGCTTACACCGCATACTGAGCATGACCCTTCAGCATGTTTTATGCTTGCTTAGTATAGTGCGAATCGACTCGTTGTAGAAACGCTTATTCAGAATATTTCAGCAAGCTACCTCAAAGTCTATTGACTCCGGCTGGACGAGAACAGGTCGAGGCGGCTTGGCCATTTTTGTTTTAGGTTAGCGCAAGAACCTTTTGGCCTTTCTGGTTAGAGGTAGGACCGACATTTTAGGCAAGACAACACACAGACACAGCTACTTTGCATCTAGACCCTGGCTATTCTTCTTTTATGTGGGAGTATAGACCCTTGCTATTCCTCTGTTATATGCAGTAAAGAAAACTAACACCACATCGCCTTCTCTGTCTTCAAGAGGCAGGGACAAGGTTTACCAATCCACAAGCTTCAGTTAACAAAAATTATTATTCACAAATAGCGATTTTACATGCCAAAGCTTTAGACATATTTAAGTACTTGAGTATTTTTTTCAGACACATTATTTGTCAGTGAGCAAGAGGGCCTGATTTATGAACTAAGGAATATGTATGCACACCTACCTGTAATTATCCATACCCGTGAAAAGATATTTATATATGACCCGCACACGTAAAAAACTCAATATGTGTTTTATTACATCCACACGGTTGCAGTGCAAGCAAACAGGGGTCACAATATTGGTGGAGACAGCAGTCAAGACTGGTTTGGTAAGCTGTGTATTGTTTCAATGTCTACATCTGCGTACTATTATAGTGTTAGTACAAAAAATTTTGAGGTTATTATTATCGATTTTTGTCTATAAATATCTAAATTGTGTCCTTTGCATGTTCGCATGTTCTGTACTTGGCTGTAGTAGGAAGATGTCATTAGAAATATTACCTTGTTTTACTTTTATCTGGGATACTTTGGACATTCAGATCGGTGCGGATGGGGGCGTAGTGGCTACATCGGGTGTCATGTTAGCGAATTATGGTCTATCATACTGTCTAGCCGGCTCTTTAGACTGACCGTTGATAGTTTTCTCCGGGTACTCCGGTTTCCTTCTCATTTTTCTATTCATGGTGAAGTTTTGTAGACATATTCGAGAACAGAAAGGTGGTGAGGCTGGTAGAATAATTGCCTAGAATTTTTGTGTCCAGTTTTTTGCAATGTTGTTTTTTTTTAAACAAAAGTAAAGGTCGTACCCTAACCTTTTCAGGTCGTTAGGGAGTGAGGGTTTAGAGACCTCACTTTTCTCGGGACCAGTTTTAAGTGAGTGCGGTGCCCATCTCCTCTCCATCGCTGCTTTTCCCTACCCAACACTATGGAGTTAGGTACCCATTCCCGCCAGGTGGGTCGACTGAGCTGTGATACTCGGGTATCGAGCCGGCGTGCCTCTTAGTTTGGACGCCAGCGCTCTAACCCCTCAGCTATCCCCTTCCCCCAGCATGTTTTAGCCAGTCATACAAATTCATACCATTTGACCTCACAAAAATGCTGCCCCGTGAAAAGTGAGAGTTACACACACTTTCGTGACGCATGACTGTGTGAGCGCTGAGAGAACTGACTCAAAATGTTCCCTCCAGCGCTGTAGGTTTTCTGCCTCACCTTCGACAACATTTCCGTTCATGTCTTTCACTGGCACTTCAATGTTTTTCAACCTGTTGTTCAGCTGTTTATTGATTTTATACAGTGTCTTCAGGTCATTTTTTTCCTGCTGCTTCTTCTGCTTCATTTGCCAGTTTCTCTATGTAGTCCCTTTTGTCGGTTTTGATCATCCTCTTTACCTCTTTGTTTATTTCTGTATATCTTTGTCTGTGTTGTTCCTTCAGACGTTCAGATCTGGTGTTGTTGATTTTCTGCTTGGTTGACTTTCTCTCGTCTATCCTTTTCCATGTCTCTTCTCTGATCCACTGTTCTTTCTTTTTTCGTTAGAAGCCCAGTATTTTCTCTACTGTTCCCTGTAAGACTCGATTGAAGTCCTCTACGGTCATCTCCTGTTGGTCCCCTAGTGCCTGGAACCTGTTCTTTATTTCCACTACAAAGGCCCGTTTGGTGGCTGGGTCCTTCAGTCTGCCGGAGTCCACTCTCTGCTGACCTGCCTTTTTTCCTCGCGATCAACGTAGCTTCAGAGAAACTGCGGCTATCACAAGTGTGGTCACTGGCAACGTCTGCTCCTCTGTAGGGTCTGACATCTTGAAGTGAGCTCCTCCATCTTCGGTTGATGATTACATGGTCTATCTGGTTCTTTGTGATCCCGTCTGGTGATGTCCACGTTGCCTTGTGGATGTCTTTGTGTTGGAAGAGTGTGCCTCCAATCAGTAGATTTGTTTCTTCACAAAAGTCTGCCAGTCTCTCTCCGTTGTCATTGACGGTTCCAATTCCATGCTTGCCCATGATATGCTCCCTGCAGGTGTTCTCACTTCCCACACTGGCATTGAGATCACTGGTGATGAGCAACATATCATGGGCTCGGACGCTCTCCGTGGCTGCCTGGAGCTGATCGTAAAAAGCATCCTTGTCTTCTGCCTCGGAGTCTTCTGTTGGTGCATAGCAAACTAGCTTTGTCAGCTTGGTGTACTTTGAATGTAATCTTGTGCTTTCAAAAGCCTGGGTCCATAAGGCTTTCATTCCAGCAGTGTCTTTTCAGTTTTCCTATTGAGGAGTTGTGCTACTCCTTCAGAGTGTTGGTCGTCTGATCTTCTTGAGAACAAGATAGTATGTCCTGACGCTAGTCTCCTCTTCCCCGTGCCGGTCCATCTGACCTCGCTGATTCCCAGGATGTCCAAGTTGTAATTGTCAAACTCCTTGACTAGTTGGGGCAACCTGCCAGTCTGATACAAGGTCTGGAGTTTACAACACCCCACCCTCAACTTCTGCTTCGGCTTCAGTAAATCCACCATCGGGGCGCCAGCTCCCACTCGGGTTTGACTGTTGTCCGTCGTAAGTCCAGTTCCCTGGTATGCTTCATTACCTTCGCCATCCCTGACGAGTGCTCTAGTGTTGGTTCCTGTCACCTGTTTTTTTATATGGTGAGGTTGTTAGCCCTACCACAACCTAATTTACCTCTAGGTGAGGTGTCCACCTTAGTCACCTCTTACGACATGCCTGGCTGGACGGTAGGGACCTTAATCTTACAATGCTCGCCAGGCAAGCATACCCGGGGTCCCACGGGGGGGGGGGGGGCTGAGAGATGTGCCGTCTGTAATGTCTGGCACTTGTTGTTAGACACGCCCGGGGCATTAACCCCGCCGACACGAGCCTACCACTGGAAGAACCAGATCTTCCTACTTATTAGCAGACAGGTTACTTATTCCTACAATTGATACAAAGAACTGACTAGAATAGGGGAGCTAGGCGACATGCAAAGCTTTGCAAAATAATGAGTAATGACTCTTGCATGCAATAACTCACTGCGTGACCCATGTTTAGATTGCTCTAGCATCTTTTCAGAACACACACATACACACACGCACGCACGCACGCACACACACACAAGCACACACAAAAATACATTTAAAGACCAACCTGAATGGTTGGCGTTTTTTTGCAGATATCGTTAATATCTAGTCGATATAAAACTAACCTGTAAATTTTAGCTTCCAAAACCCATCCGTTAATTAATGATTCGCTACGGTTTCCACCTGTTATCATCAAGCGCCGCTAACAGTGTACTACGTCACGTTAGTGCACTATTCACAACATTGTCAGCAGTCAACATCATACAGAAAGAGAGAGAGAATGAGCGACAGTTCGGATTATTCGGACGTTGAAAGTCTGCATTTCTCGTGCTACAGTAGCAGTTTTTGAGAACCGCGAGAAATGCAGATTTTCAGCGTCCAAATAACCCGTAATGTCGCTCGTTCTCTTTCTCATTCAGGCTGGTCTAAAAATATCGCCGAACTTGTAAAATAGGTCGATCAAGTAACTCGTGAAATTAAGAATATTTAATATTCAATATACAAACAGTGTTTCATAAACACTTTCCCAGAAAATTTTGGAGAGATGTTGAGAGAAGAACGAGGTCAGAGTCTGCCCATCCTCTACACGAAGGGCAGCCATTTCGACGTGGGCTACGCGACAGGAGCTACGTTCGCTGACCGCATCCGGCGTTACATGCACGACGATGAGACCGCAAGCCAGGCAGCTCGTGCGTTGTACGAGTCACGTGATGGGCGCGAGTTGTGTGACGTACTTCGAAAGAAAGGTGAATGCACACTTTCCTTTTGTACCTTCCTGTTTCTTTGCGTCTGCTTCCTCAAATCCTCTATTGCTGTAGCCTTTCAGCATCAGTAAACATTGCTCTCGTCCTCGATGCTGGTCAAGTTAACCCCTATAACCTTTCTCTGCCCTCCCTGTCATTATCTCCACGGAGTTTAATTTTAACTCGTAAATATCCTAGTTAACTAACTTCTAAAGCAATTAACTGTGAGAAGTCTCTCCACTTGCTGGTGTCTGCATGAATGCCGCAGAAAAGTGGGTTTTTTATTTCTGCTTTCAAATGTTTAGATCTCTGTTGTTTTCACTTCAGGAGAAGACGACTTTCCTCAGTATGCTGCTGAGATTCGTGGCCTTGCAGCGGGGGGTAGGAGTGTCATACGAAGAGATGTTCCTCCAAACCTCAATTTTGGACATCATATACATGGACGACGACTTTGCCCTGGATGTGGTAGGCAAGATGACCTCGCTGACCCAACTTCCAGAGCGCTGCAGCACCGTCCTCCTGAACAGACCCGAAGTCAAGGTCATAGGTCCCAACGAGGACGACTACGCGGCACTGCAGCTATACGGTTACATGCTTTCCGCTGTCGTTGATGATCCTGATTTTCCTTCGACTCCACAGGGGCAGAGAATACCCGACTATGATAACACATCAGAAGGTAAGCAGCAAAAGAGCTCGTGCGCCATCACTGCAAGGACAGTACACACGACTCCGAAGCGGAAGACTCGGGTCAAGACCGTCGCGCTGAACTTCTCCCCACGCAGCCCACTGACTGCTTAATTGCAGTCATCCTATCCCGATTTATCATGTCATTTAAAAGGTGGTGGAAAGATTCAGTTAGGCTCCAACTTTCATATCTGTCTTTTCCTGATTTTGACACAATGATCCACTTCCAACTCACTAACGCTACAGAGATAGAGGCTTGAGACCGTTTATTCTTTGAGCTAGTTTGTCTTACAGCGCTTAGCAAGGTCTTTAATGAATGAGCATACTGATTTCATTTCTTCACATGTTGGTGTCACTCCAAATTCAGAATCTACATGACTGATTTCCATCCAATTAACTAAATAAGAAAGCTCTCTTTTGTTATTATCCATCAGTGGCGTAGGAACCAGGGGGGCAGCGGGGGCAGCCGCCCCCTCAATGAAATTACAGGAGGGACAGAAATAGCTGTTTGTCCCCCCCCCACCCCAAATTTTTGAGACGTAGTCCCTCACAAAGAGCAAAATAAGTACAGAAGAAAAAAATAAAGAAGAGAGAGTCGGCGATAACTGGAATCATAACTGCTGCTGCTGCTGCTCGAGAATGTCTGTCGGAGGGGGACCTGATGAATGTCTCCCTGGCTTTGGCTGAGTGACTTACCAGGGTGGTGCTCATAAATCGCGACGGTCTGTCACCTTTCCTTGCTGTCCTCTCTTGTGCTCTGGTCATCTTGGGGGCAGGTGCCCTATCATCATCTCAGCTAACCTTTCTTCCCATCACCAGTTCACAAGAAACAGTATCCCAAACGTCCGTCCCCCCCCCCCCCAACCATACGCACAAACACACAGTTAAAAAAATACAAATTGGCAACTACAAGTTGTTTTGGAGACATCAAAGACAAGGTTAGGGGTTATTGTATGTTTACTGTAAGTTTATTATCATATTTAAAAGGAATTTATGCTGTTATGCACAATACATACTTTTGAAATCATTAAGATACGTTTTTCGTATTAAGGGGGAGCAGATAGCTTGATGGTTACTAGAACTTAATCCGAATGCAAAGACGCGCATGCTCCTTGTTTCTGTATCAGTGACCGTAAAAGGTAGGGGAACTTAGAGAGAGGAGGCGGTCATCACCGTCACACAAGCTGGCCCTGAGGTAAGTGGAGGTTCTAACACCTCTGACGATCAGATCAGGGACAGTCCCTTGGTATTGTTTGCCATGCTAATTGCAGGCTGTGTTGAAGCCTGAGCCAAGAAAGACCAACCGGACAGTACATCGGTACATCGAGTGTGGTCTTCCAACCCCCTCCCCCATATTGCTACCCCCATATATAAAACATAAAACATCCCCCACCCACTCGCTGCCGCCACGTTTCCTTTCTAAACCCTGAAATTATCTGCTATCGCTTACAACCTGGTAGCTTAAGGGGCCATACTGGCCATCGTGAACAGAGAAAGTCAGTAACGAATTAGTTGCATACCAATACCCCAGTCTTGCCAGCCACAAAGGAACCCTTACACCTTGTGAAAAGCTAGCAAAGCACGAGGACGTCCGTCTATCTTACTAGACACCAACGGTTTAGTGCGAATTGGCTGCTTTGACTACAACTAAGTAAGGCTGAGACTCTAAGAGTCCCTATATTGGTATTTTTCGTTGCTCAATTCTGAATGAAGATCTTCAAGAGTGTCATGTCATACTTTTCTTTAGAGAGAGAGAGACTGGTATGACTGCTATCTACGACTCAGCGGGAAAGGCATAAGTAAAACAACACAAGGCGCTCTTTTATCATCAACGACTGTCGCTGGTAACATACATTACATTGGATATATGTGGGAATTTTATTGTACACATAAGGTTGGGACATTCGCTGTAGAGGTAATCGGTGATTAACTGTGAATTCACCTTCCCCTTCGACCATTCAGGGAGCAGCTAGAGACATCTGTAAGTGTTCCATGTGAAGATGGAGCCATGTAGTTAAGGAAAATCTCAATTTATTGTAGCCATCCGGGCCAGGATTATTCGCACACAATATCTATCCTATCAGTTTTATTTTACGTTGCAGCTTATTCATATTCCTTATTAAGATTATGTAATTGTTGTATTATACTCAACATAAGTTATCTGTGTTATACTGTTTGGTCTGTATATATGTCTGTGTTTTGGTAGATGGCCATAGAAATCACCTAAGACGCAGTGTTTTTGGCACACTGACTTGCAAACCTTGATTGTTATGATTAATAATTATTATAACGTTTATTGCATTTCTTGTGAATGCGTTAGCCGGGGGAGATATTTTTCAATTTGTTTTTTTTTCTTGTTTAATGCTACTTTGCCTTAAGACTAAAGCAGCGTGTGTTGTGATGCTACCACCGTGTAGGTGCGTGCCTGCACGTACCTCCCTCCTTTTTTACGTAATGTGCAAGTGCGAACGCCGTTCACTGTCATCAGGGAGTTTGCCCCCCCCCCCAACGCTGGACAACTTCCTACGCCACTGTCCATTAACCTACTGTGTAGATTCTCACTGGCGCTTTCATGCATGTATCTGTTGGAAATATATGACTGCCTTTTCTTCCCGTGAAATCAGCCGATCGCTATAAAAGCACTGCAACCAATCTCAAAGCCACATATTAGTTAACAAATCTAGGTGTTTGTTAATACTGAAGCCAGAAACATTGAAAGTTCCTTTTTTTTTAGTGAAAGTAATTAAATGCGTTCTAAAACTTTGTCGTGTTGCAAGTCGTGTGGACATATGTCGCAGGTCTTTCTGAAGACACGTGCGCTTTCAGCAGGGTAGAGAGGTTCACTGCATACTGCTACCCAGGAATGCTACCCGGGGTGTCCTTCAGCTTCAACGGCCACGGGTTGATTTTCTCTGTGAACTCGCAGACCGTCGACAGGGTTCTTCGCGGTGCCCCCAGCGCTTGCATTGCACGCAGTCTTCTGGGCGCAGCTTCCGTTGAGGAGTGTCGCCTTCTGCTGGAGAACAGAAGGGGGGAAGGAGGTGTGTACATCTCAATGGTCGTCCGCTGCTGTAAACCATCTCATTATGATCACTGTCTGGGTCTGCAGTAAACAACTTTATAACAGCTTATTATGATGCCCGCAAACAAGTAAATAACTTTATTATAGCTCATAATATTCACTTCGGAAAAGCCAAAACCTAGATAGTGGGTCATTTTGAATATTTTCTACTGATTATAGATATAATCCATTCCTTCCTACTAATGTCAGAGCCTAGCCTTGTATATGTTGGCCTGATTGCGATGCCTACCTCTGTCATGTGGAGTACAGACCTTGGCGATTCCTCTGCATCATTATCTACCTCCTCTTGTATGTTGTAAAGCGCATTGAGCTCGCCTCCGTGTAGTAAAAATCATCGTCGTAGTCGTCATCGTCGTCATCATCATCATCATCATCATCATCATCATCATCATCATCATCATCATAACTATTATTATTATTATTGCCTACACACAACAGACATGTGCTGTGACTGTAACAGGAAGCTTAAGGTCCACTAACAAAGCACTCAAAACGTACTAAATATTCGTTAACAAAATTATGTAACAACGAAACTGCAAATCAATTAATTTTGTTCTCTTGCTCATCTGAAGTACAAAAAGCAGCGAAAAAAAAGTTTTTTCGTGTCTGCAGCGACCGTTGGATTCAGTATGAACATTGCGGATGTGAAGTCTCCTGATGTTCTGTGGTCGGCTGAGGTGCAACCAGGTCTCCTTGGCAACAAAGTGCACATGCACCCTGTAGTGGAAGCCGCGTTTGGTGACTTGGAGGATAAAGGCTGCTACTTCCAGACCAACACCTATCAGCATCTCCCTAACTCCAAGAATCTCTATTCCCAACTGCGGCGCCCGCTGGCGAGGAGCAGCTGCGCTAAAGAAATGTTTCCCTGCGCTGACGAGTACGACGTGCTCCGAGTGCTAGGAGACACCCAAACCAAAGACGATTTTGTCATTTTCCGTAGACCTAGTAACAGTGATCACTTGACCACATGTGCCACTGCACTGTTTGACATCAAGGGGAAGCGACTGGATGTATATACGGATAATCCAAAGAATAGTCTACCTATAATGTCTCTTCCTATAGTAGTCACCCTGTGAGAACTTGGCTGCTTTTTAACACTCACCACGAAGAAACACACACACACACACACACAACAGAACACATCATTCAAAGGTTATAGCCACTGTAGACAGGCATTTGACTCTGTAGACAGAGACCATCTGGAAGTTGATGCAGCACTACGGATTTCCACCAAAGTTCATTGCCATCATCCAGCAGCTGTATAAAGACTCGACATGCCACGTGATCCACAATGGGATGCTGACGGACCCCTTTGCAGTGAGGACTGGAGTAAGGCAAGGTTGCATACTCTCGCCGATAATCTTCCTGATCGTCATAGACTGGATCATGAGAAGAACAACCTCTAACAGCAACACAGGCATTCAATGGACCTTTGCCATGCAACTTGAGGATCTCGACTTTGCAGATGACATCAGCCTGTTGTCCCACAAGCAACAACATGCACAGACAAAGCTCACTCGGCTCTCGGAAGAAGCAGAAACAACTTGCCTGACAATCAACATCATTTAGACAAAGGTAATGTGGGTCAACAACAAGCAAGAAGCCGCACTCCAACTACACGGGGAATGTATCACAGAGACTGACCGCTTCACCTACCTAAGCAGCATAGTCAGCAAGGACGGAGGTGCAGATGAAGATGTAAGAAGCCGAATAAATAAAGCCAGGCATGCATTCCACACCCTGCGACCTATGTGGAATTCCAAGGCACTATCTCAGCATACCAAGATCCGCATCTTTCATACGAACGTAAAATCTGTCCTTCTATATGGGTCTGAGACATGGCGTGTGACAAACACCATCACCAACAAGATTCAAACATTCATCAACAGATGCCTGCGCCACATTTTCAGCATCAGATGGCCCGAGAGAATCTCCAATGCAGACCTGTGGGAGAGAGCCAACCAGAAACCTGCCAGCCAAGACATCAAGAAGCGAAAGTGGGTCTGGATCGGCCACACCCTGCGAAAGCCGGCCGAAAATCTAACACGACAAGCTCTGGACTGGAACCCACAGGGGAGGCGCAGGGTTGGGAGACCCAGACAGACGTGGAGAAGATCGGTCCACAGCGAGGCGGAGGCAGCTGGAATGACATGGACCCAACTGGGGAGAGAGACCCAGAACCGGGTTTGCTGGCGAGGTGTAGTTGCGTCCCTTTGCTCCACTGGGGGCGAAAAGGAATAAAAAAGAAGAACCGGCCGGTCTTAGCTGTACCTATCCTTTGCCTTCGCTCATAGTACTTCCACTTGCTACATACGCTCACATTTGCAAGACGCTGTGTTGTACATGTGCTGTAAATAATTTATTAAACTGTTTAACCATATGCTAAGGAGAGTGATGTCCCTTCGCCTTACCGGCTTGAGGGGACTAGCTCTCTGTATTTGTTGTTGACTTCGATGACTTGTTGTGAGTTTCGTACTTATTATTTGACACCTGCTTCTTCGTCTTTCTGTTTCAATGATTTGCTTGTCTGCGGCCTTTTTGGTTCCACCTACGGCCTTCTGCGTTCCCATCGAAAGCCAACCATTCGTCGCATGATTTTGTTGACTAGAGATCTATACAGTCATGTTTTATCCACTTTGCTCTCTGCAAATTTGACAATTTCTCATCTCCGAATCACTTCGCTACATTTTGGCTTCTAGATCAACGTGCACCAGCAGCGTGGATTGAAACCTTCTGTTGTCACATCGAAAGCCAGCCTCTTTGTAATCTTGAAAGATCCCTGCGCTGACGAGCACGACGTGCTCCGAGTGCTAGGAGATACGCAAAACAATGGCGAGTTTGTTATTTTCCGTAGACCTAGTAGCAGCGATTCCATGATGACATCTGCGACTGCGCTATTTGACATCAAGAGGAAGCGATTGGACACATATATGGACAATCCAAAGAATAGTCTACCTTTAATGTCACTGCCTATCCAAGTCACCTTGTGAACAACTTGGCTGCTTTGTAACACTCACCAGGAACACACACACACACACACACACACACACACACACACACACACACACACACACACACACATCCTCACACACTCGCTCACAAATCATTCCAAGGTTATATCCAATGTAGACAAAAATCTCAGCACTTTCCCAACACATTGTTATCCAGTTCGTTTTGTAGGTAGAGACGTACTAGTAGTTTACCGTGTCACCAGGATAAAGCAAAACCTACGGCCATGTTTACACAAATAGCAACGAGACAATACGTCACCGATACGTGTGTTTATTAAACGCATATTAATCAGATGAATGGCTCGTAGCTTATCACAGATCTTTCCACCAAATGCCTTCTAACTCTTACAAGCAAAAAGTAGATACAAATCAATCACTCAGAATGTTCCCAACCAGTCTTTGTACTAATGTCAGCGGCGTAGTCCCCGGCAGCCAGCCCGGGTACAGGTTTGCTGACGCTGAAGTGGAATCCTTTACGGGTGTAGCTGCCAAAAATCTTAGAGATTCAGATTCTTCAGCTAATTTATCATATCCTGTCTTCTTGTTTCTGAGGTTTATCTGTATGTTGTTTTATCTATTTTTAAAAGGTATATTTTTGCAATTGTGTTAATAAATATTGTATTAATATTTAAGTTATTTAATTAATTAATATTGCTTCGATCTATGTTAATCATTTATTTCTATTAAGAAATATTGTAAAAATAAATAAAAATAAGATCATTTTCTCTCCTGTATTAACTTATGTGTTCCTAAGTGTCTAACCATAATACTGTGTATTCTCGTGCTTGCTTCCAGCATTACTTTTAATATGATTAACTGTTGTTTAAGTATTTTTAACCGGTGGCTATATCTTTCTTGGTGGTTGTGGCTAACCCCTTCCAAAAAAAAAAATCAAGTAGTGTTAAGGTCACAATCTGCTAATTCCACTCAGACTCTCGTGTTCACTTCAGTGAGCAAAATACAGCGGGTGTGTCCGCGCTGACAGATGTTAATGCTGAACGGAATCACAGCCTTGAGACTCTACACTGCTGGAAAGCTTCCTCAAACCGGACACACATTAGGCCTGATGCCAGTCAAGTAGCCGAAATTTTGGCTCAAAGACCTCCTGGCGTCACCACGAAGGTCGGGTCAACTTCCACCACGACGACCAAGCAGGTCAGCACCAGGGCCTGCTATGTTCGTTCCATCCTGCACGTATCTCTCTGCAGACAGGTATAAATCATTTGTCCTGACTGACCACGCATTACGCTGGTCAACACTGAAATTATTACTGACTTAAAAGTTTCTAATCTTGTCGTATCTTGGTGTGCTGAACACGAATATGACCATGAACAGTTTTTATTGGCTCTCGTTTTGAAGATATTTGATGTAGTTCATTTTCACCCTGTAAAATTATCCAGTAGGATTCTAACAACATCCTAAATAAGCCTAGAATGATGTAATATTGCATAATATCATCATGCACACATCATCCAGAGTTTATGCCATCATTTTCTGCTGAAGTGCAGTGCTACTGCCAGTCGACTGGTGAAGTAAGCTGATGCCAGCAGTGTACTATATATAGCCCAGTCAGAAAGGTTGAACATTTAAAATATTTCAGACTTCGTGGGATATAGTTTAAGCTACTGTTACATGAAATTGTTATTATTTTATCCATTTAGTTACAATACAGAACACTAATGCATCGAACGTGCGTTAATACCGCGAACAATTTTTGCTTTCTTTGTGGGGAAGTGACATTTGCCAACCAGAAGAAAAGTATCACTTCTCAAGTGAAGAAGGCAAATCATCTTTACTTCAGATGCAAGAATGGTGACCAAGACAAGCCTTGAGCCCCGATTTTATGCTGTGCTATATGTGCAGCACAGCTTTCACAGTGGTTGAATGGTAAAAGACCTTCAATGCCGTTTGCAGTCCCCATGGTCTGGAGATAGCCAAGAAACCACGCAAATGACTTTCTTCTGCTTGGTTCCTCCTCTTTCCGGCGGGATAACGAAGCAAAAAAGTCGAGAATAGTATTCCCCAACCTTCCGCCTGCATTGAGACCAGTTCATGTGTTGAGGGACTTTCTATTCCAGAACCTCCAGCAAAATATTCTCTTGATTCAGCTGATGAAGACAAGGGTGAGCCGACCTGTTCTTGTCCTGGTCAGCTGGCATGCAGTGATCAAGATTTTCACTTGTGATGCATCATCAACTCCACACAGAATAACACAGGAAGAACTAAATGACCTGGTTTGTGTATTTGGACTTCTCCAAGAAGAAGGCAGAATTGCTAGGTACAAGAATGCAACAATAGAATCTTCTAGAAGTATATGTCACAATTACTTCATATCGAAAGCGCCACCAGAGGCTGGAGCCTTTCTTCAGAAAGGAAAGTAATCTGGTATTCTGTTCCGACATTGAGGTCCTCATGAATGCCTTAGGAATCACTCAAGACTCACAAGAATGGAGACTATTTGTAGACTCTTCGAAACTGAGTCTTAAGTCTGTGCTTTTGCACAATGGAAACCGTCTTCTATCTATTCCAGTAGCGCATGCTGTCCACATGAAAGAGATGTACGTTAACTTAAAGCAGCTACTGAATTCCATTGAGCATAACAAGTAAAGCTGGCACATCTGTGGTGATTTGAAGATAGTTGTCCTTTTAACGGGACTCCAGAAGGGATATACAAAATACACGTGTTTCTTATGTGTGTAGGGAATTGCACTACTTGCGAAAGGAATTGACTCGCAGACAAAATGTAGCAGCTGGAGAGAAGAATATCCAGCACCCAGCTCTGGTAGAAGCTCACAAAATCCTGCTACCAACACTTCACATAAAACTAGATTTAATGAAGAACTTTGTGAAAGTCATGGGCCGGACTTCGCCAGCTTTCCGATACCTGCATGAAAAATTATCTCTACTCAGCGAGGCAAAGATTAAAGAGGGAGTTTTGTGGGTCCTTAGATATGAGAGTTCTTCAAAGATGACCGATCCAACAACTTGCTGCAGGGTGATGCGAAACAAGCATGGAATTTCTTTTCACCTGGTGTCTACAAACTTGTTCAGGAATGTTCGGGCAAAAAGCTACAAGGAACCAATAGAAGACATGCTGATGCAGTATCAGAAACTAGGTTGCAATATGTCTCTAAAGATCCACTTCCTTCATTTCCGTCTGGATTTCTTTCCTGACAACTGTGATATTATGAATGATAAACGTCTTCATCAAGATATCGCAACAATGGAAACAAATATAGCAGGGAAAAGTGTCCACTACCATGCTGGCTGACTACTGCTGGACACTCACCAGAGGTGCTACCAAACGGGTGTACAAGAGACAGGCAAAGAAATCTAAGATGTAGTCTATGACTTGATTTTTACGTGTATTAACCAGTTGTCAATTACTATTAGCATGCATTTCATGATGTAGACAATAATTATTGCAAATTACAAAAAATAGAGCTAATTTTGCATTTTGGTTGTCATTTTTGTCTCGAGCACATTAAAAATTGATAAGAAATGAATAATTTTATTTTAGTAACATGACTTTTGTAAAACTTTGTTGACCAGTGGTGTCATTTTTGTTGCCATGCACTTAATTCACGCTACAAAATTTTGTTAATTTGTTTCTTATAAGCACATATGAAAATAAAAGCTCTGTTTTCGATAAAATTGTGTGTGTGTGTGCGTGCGTGCGTGCGTGCGTGCGTGCGTGCGTGCGTGTGAGAGAGAAAGAAAGAAAGAAAGAAAGAGAGCGAGAGAGAGAGAGATAGATGTATATGTTTCATAGTTCTCTGTTTAGCGAGACTTACTCTGTTTAGCGAGAGCATCCAAGATTGTATCTCGGATATTAGGCTATGGATGACCCACAACAAGTTAAAGCTGAATGACGGAAAAACAGAAGCTTTACTTTTTTAAAAGAGGAGAGCCAGAGTTCACCCTTCACTGCCTGTTTCTGTTCGGGTAGGCAATGCCGATGTTCCTTTTGTAACTTCGACACGTAATTTAGGTTACAGAATGTTTGCTGACATGTCTCTTGATAAACACGTCTCTGACATTTGTCGATCTGCATACTATGAGCTCCGGAAGATCAGCTCCATTCGCCATACTCTGTCCGTCTCAATCACCAAAATTTTTATCTGCTTGTTTATTCTGTCTAAATTAGACTACTGCAACTCTCTTCTTGCTGGCTGTCCTCAATACCTCCTTGATAAGCTTCAGAAGGTCCAGAACTCAGCTGCTCGTCTCGTTTTTCGGACTCGCAAACATGATCATGTCTCACCACTTCTTCGCTCTCTTCATTGGCTGCCAGTTAAAGCTAGAATAGACTACAAGCTCTCAACTCTCTAGCTATGGTTTCTTTGCAGGTCACTCCCCCAGCTACTTTAATGAAATCTTGTCTGTAAAAACTTCTGCCCGAAACCTTCGTTCCTCATCTGACTCCCGCATTTTATCCCTCCCTCTCACAAAGACAGTCACATATGGACAACGGATGTTCTCCCTTTGTGCTGCTCAGCAGTGGAACTCTCTACCACATCACATTCGCCACTCAGCCTCTAAGGCCGCTTTCAAACGCTCTCTTAAAACATATCTTTTTACAAACTACTATTTCTGACTTGTACCCCATCTTTATGTTGTCCAGTGTCCCTATGTGTACCTCACTGTCTACTGGTTGTTATGTTTTCGTTCTATCAAATTGTACTGCGCAGAGAGTGCGATCTATCTTATTCGTGATTCTGCGCATTATAAGTTCGCATTATTATTATTATTATTATTGTGGTGTAAATGTACTTTCTCTCTCAATCACACACACACACACACACACACACACACACACACACACACACACACACACACTCTCTCTCTCTTATATATATATATATGCACGTAACTTAAACATGCACATAACTACTTGCAAGTGTTCACGTAAGGGAAGCCTTCCCGTGCATGCACATTAGAAAATAACCCGGAGAGCGTTACGTAACGTTTCCCTTTTTCACGGCATTTAACTTTTAACTTGATAATCTATGCCAGCTGATTTGCTATGTTTGGAAATAATATTTCACTACAAAAACTACTTATATTATCATTAAAATACTCAATAAACTGCTGAAAAACTATGAAAATTGAAATAAGACGATACTGAAAATCTCCCTGCAATATTGAAGTCCTAAAAGGCTCACTGAAATGGGAAAATCACAAACTGCAAATTAAAACAATCGCTCTAAATTTTTGCAGGTGCATTTTAACATAGCACATGTTTTCATTATGATTTTATACCTTAAAAAGGTCAAAGTGTGTTTTGGGACTTTTTATGTGCATTTTGTCCGTTTTTAATGTTTCTTGAATGAAACAGAATAACACAGGAAGAACTAAATGACATGATATCAAATACAGACGACACATTTCCAGACCAGTTAGTTTAAACTGCAATTAGTTTAAGCAATTTTCTGTTTAAAGAATTTTTTTTCTTTTCTTATTACCTTGTCCAGATTTATGGATAGCATTTTCAGGCCCTGAGTAAGTGTCACAGACACTCGATTTCCCGTAAACGCCTGGACATTTGCGTGTTCTTTTCTTCACAAAGAAAAACAACTCTGACCTTTTGCAGGACTGTATACATTTAATGATATTACAATAACTAGTAGAAATACACAATGAAAGTAGAAAAATTATTTTATCATAAAAATACGTCAATCAATCCTTACTACTAAGATCTCTGATTGTAAACACTGCTTACTCTGATGACTAATTAATTAACCCACTCTTATTAACAGGTATTCTAAAAAAAAGTACTTAATGGTATAAAATCTGGCACAAAGTCACTTTTTACTATTCACTCTTGATAATGTTCTTGTATACTGTTAATGGTAGTCACTGAAGTCGGATGTTCAACTTTAGGCATAATAAGAAGAACAGTCACTGGAGATTAATGTCCAGAAAGCCGAAAAAAAAACACCCACATATATCTTCCACACACACAAATGACCTAAACCACAGACGATTCCACTCGGGAACAGGTGTCAAAACACAAATCGTTGCTGCCTCTCGGGGTCAGACGTTGTACACAAAACCGCTGCCTTTGGGGACGAGCGACCCAACCGTCTACATAGACGCCGCCTCTAGGGGAACAGGCGGAATACAGACTGGTGCTGCCTCTTGGGGACGAGCGACCACAACACTCCTGGGACAAATACCTCCAGGATAGCATAATCTGCAAAATCTCCTGAACTGTGAAAACAACTATTAGTACAAAAAACTCCGAGATACTCAAAAAATATCAACATCGCACCTTTGTCGGATGACGCAGCCTCCACTCCCCTACACTTAGTGTCCCTCTACTTGCCGTATCTCTTTCGGAAGGGAAGTGCTGGTCGGCGACAGTTAATTATATAGTCTTCTCCCTTTCTTCTCTTAGCAACTTAAAAAAAACCTTATTAGTCATACACCAGGTACGACTCGGCCACCCGCCCTGTACTGGGTGTTAAGTTTCATGTCACGTCACACCTCTGTGATAAAAGGGAGAGAATGTGAGACGTGCAGCACAAATGGTTGTCCTAAGTGAGTCGACACCTGGATAAATCACAGCACCCGAAGAAGAAACACCTTGAGCTGCAACTCCTCTCATGTACCTTGCTACCTTCCCCCAACAATAGAAATGAAGAGATTAAGCTATTATTACTAGGACTCTTGATTAATGTAAGCAGATGTATTGTCGATATTATGTCGTCTTTTAAAGCCCTCTTCTGTTTCCTCTGTTTTGCTGCATTATGTGAAGCGAAAATGTAGATAAGTTAAATAGAACGAAAAACAGTAGTCCTGCTATGCTAAATCGGAATGTTTCGTTTATCGCCACTTGCTGAGTGAGCTCCTCTTCAAACGTGTCAAGCCTCACCAATAGACGGCGCCAGTCATCAGACTATTATTGTAGAACCAGGTGTGCTTCAGTTTCATACTTTTACAAATTTTGTTTGTCTCAGACCATTCGGTCAAACCATCAACTGAGAAATTTTGTCTGTGTAAACCGGAATAAGTTTATGTCCTACAAGCGGGGAAAGGACGGACTTCGCGACCGTGAAGCTCTTGGTCAAGGGCGCCGTGCTTGGGAACTGAACTATCCATATTATGTTGTTACGTGTCACAACCGAAGGACAATCTAGAGACTGAAACAAAGTCCACTAGAAGCACAAGAAACAAACGTGACGAGGGGACTTTTCGATCCCCTAAGTCAATCTCTATCTGATGCTGCTATTGTCTCTACTCATGAGTCCATTTCACGCAACCTGCGCGTGTTTCTACGCTTCATTACACTGGCCAACACATTTTTACACCAAGATACCACAGATTATGACCTTTTTAAGTCAGTAATAATTTCAATGTTGACTAGTGTCACTAAAACCATGGACGAATGTCTCTGAAACCACGGACGTGTATAAGTGGATTGCTGTCTGTCTGCCGAGACCAACGCTGAGCCTCTTGCGAAGTTCTCCCTGTTAGTCTCGGCGAGCCTTAACAATGAATGTGAATAAACCGGAAGATATATCATCCAAAGCCTCGTTCTGGTAGTCAAACTGAAACGTGACTAAACCGGAAGTTATTTAGTAACCAGCCTCGTTCTATGACTTCACTGAAAAAATCGTCTGCAAGCAGTCCAGTAATACAAGTCCGTGCTGGAACTGTTTGCAGACGAATTTTCCGCGATCACCTCTACAACGAAGCCAAAGTACAAATTTGCTACCAGCATCAAGAAGGAGAGGCTGACGAAGGTACGAAGGCTCAAGTTTTCTGGTCTACTATGATTTCAGTTTATTGGCACTAAGTAGTGTAAAGTGAAGGCCGACGACTTTTGCCAATAAAAGAAAGAAAGAAAAGTAACTAATTAACAAATTCATTGCAAATGATGATTCTAAGAATTTTATCACAGTTCCAGATATTGGATAAATGGATCGCCATGACCTGACTATAGGCTGCCATGACGGGAATTTATATATAATTACTTTCGAAGGAAAAACCTTAACGAACTGCGTATGAGAGAAGCATGTCTCCCATGAGACTAGATTGTAACCAGTTCTGTAAATCTTTACTGCATCACACATCACATGCACAAGGTAGGACTTTTGTGCAAACTGCAATTTATCTTTATAAACATTTAAGCTCAATGCTTCGTGTATAGGTCTCCCAGCTGACTGAAATGATAATGTGCAGCAAACAGCACATAAAGAGTCACTTTTGTTTGGGGATTTCTGATCGGCTAACCTTTAGCTTCGCCAAATTTCTCTGTAAATATTGACCTTTCAGAGAATATTTCTGATGCAGTTCGATTCTATAAGTGTAGAATTCATTTTATAAGTACAGAATGTATTGTATAATTACAGAACTAAATTGTATAGCGAGAATACATTCTATAGCTACATAATGCATTGCATAATATTAAAATGCGCTATAGCATGCATTCTGTAATTATAGACAATATAACAGTTACCCACTTACAGTTACCCATTCGAGAGAAGCTAAAAGTTGGTCTTGGCAGACACCCAGCAGTCTAGAAATATCCGTCCGTGCTGAAACAGGGTCGGGAAACTCGGTTAATGGAAAGACAAGTCGAGGCGGTCTGACCACAATGAGTTTAAGGTCAGCGGAGGAAATTTTAGCCTCCCCCTGTCTGGTTTGTAGGCTAATGAATGTGTATGACCTGCACTCGTACGCACGCCAGTGTGTATATACTAACATTCACTCGGTGGCAGTGCAAAAAGGTGTCACAATGTTGGCGGAGATAACAGTTACTGGTTAGGTAAGCTGTGTATTGTTTCCATGTCAAAATCTGGGTACTATTACAGCGTCAGTACAGAAAATATGGAGGTTATTTCCTCTTATTTTTTAAGCTGTTTTTCAATAATTTTGGCTCATTTTTGTATATATCGTGCCGTTTGCATGTCCGCATGTTTTAAACTAGGGTGTAGAGGGAACAAAATATTAAAAACAAATTACCGTGTTTTATTTTTATCTGGGTACTTTAGACATTCAGATCAGGGAAGTTGGGGGCGTATAGTGACTAAGGCTCCGTCAGCCTTTTCAGTATACAGTATTTTGCATTTTTTTTATATCAAGTCAAAAAAATTACACCTCGCTAGACCTTTAAAGATTACATTAAATTTTTCCTTTCCCTGCGCAGGCGTTTCTTTGTTTTTACCAAAGGACTATTGCGTGTGTAACCGTGAACGGTTGCGCGAGAATCGGGCGAAGCCAAAGGCGATCGTGAACACGGCAAATTGTTGAACTCATGACTTACAGACTATATACCAAATAACTTTATGTAAGATCCTGTAGGCCGCTTGCACTGATACGTAAAGCTTCTCATTTGACGTTTTAGTGGCAAGGGCTCTTTATCTGGCTACCATGTAAAATCATGCTCTACGAAAAATTAAGAATAATAGAGCTGCAGGCCCAGATATGATATACTCTTATAACCATGTATTGATGTATGTATTATTGCACTATTTTGTTCTTGCTCCCCCTTCAAAAAGGGTAATAGCCCCTTGAATAAACTACTTGAACTACTTGAACTTGCCATGTAAAATACAGGCGATACATTTTTTTCCACTTTCTTGTATTAATAATTAGGATAGGATTTATGGGAAAATACTATATTTAATTTCACCTATTTCGAATTTTCTAAGCTTTTTCCTAAACCTCCTTTATGCCATGACTCTTGAGCACACAAATGAAAAGAGTGTAGTAATACAAAAGTTTCTAAAAAAAAAAAAAAAAAAAAGACTTGATGAACAAAAGAAGAAGGCACTCTGTTTACATCATTGCAAAGGAATAAACCCTTCACACACTATCTGCTTGGTCCTACACCATAAAGCTGTCATATTGTTTATCACTTTCTGTTTGGAAATCCCAACTTTTAGAAGCCGCTATAACTGGAATACAGTCACTGCGCGTGTTTTCGTCTTCATTGTATTAACCGTGTCGACAAATTGTTTACAACCATGGTGCAGTAAACTTTTTCGTTAACATCTGATTTCTTTTTCGCAGCTCTAATGGTATGCCAGAATACTTTCCAATGGGCTTCCAAACTACTTTCTTACGGTCTGCGAAAATACTTAGAATGTATAATTAAAATTAAGACTTCTTTTGCTGAAGTCAGCTCTTCTTTAACAGTATATTTTCTTTCTTGAGGAATAGTTCGTTCATTATTACAAATGAACTTGATTTTTTTTTAAACTGTATCAACAGTTTATTCCATCGACAGAAATTAATTAACTTACGTATGTCACTGGTTTGACTATTAAGCTGTAGCCGTCAAACCTTCTATAACCTATCTGTACTAAACACATGATTGCTAGTGCAAGTGAACAAGCATGTACGTACATTCTCAGGTCGCCATCAAACCCACAGTTACACTGCACTCATCTGCAAGTACTTTTACAACGGTGCGACGATGTGTCCTTGGCTGCTCTTGCGACTCCCCGTTGACTTTCGAGGTGAAGGACGAAAGACTCCCGATCCATGAGGAGACAAATTTAAGTTCCATAAGCTTGCTTCATAAATATCTTTTAATTACGCTCAACATACGAAAATCTCTTAGGATGACGGCAATGATGATGACAACGATGAGAAGGTGAGGAGGAAATAAAAATGGAAGTGACAAAATAAGGCATATAAGAATGAATAATTTAGTGTTATATTAAATAACAGAAAATTTAAGATTAAATGACACGCGTCTGCTATTAATTAACAGGCCAAGTGAGATTAAAAGCTATACGAAAAGGCATGTACCTTTATTAACCTTCAAAAATGGGTGTAAAAACAAATGGAGATACCCCAGTCGCACAGGAAGATGGGGGACATATGGGTCCCATGTCATGAGTATATGGGTTAGTTGTGGCATATTGATGTCGACGCCCATTGGGGGTTTGTACAGTGGATTGGTATGGGCGTCCATGTCTGTTTTACCTCATACTACGGTGTGGTCCCCATATGTCCCCCACATGTATGCCTGAAACACTAGATTAACGCCCATATGTCCCCCACATGTATGCCTGAAACACTAGATAAGCGCCCATATGTCCCCCACATGCATGCCTGAAACACTAGATTAACGCCCATATGTCCCCTACATGCATGCCTGAAACACTAGATTACCACCCATATGTCTCCCTCATGTATCCCTGAAACACTAGATTAACGCCCATATGTCTCCCACATGTATGCCTGAAACACTAGATTAGCGCCCATATGTCCCCTTCATGTATCCCTGGAAAACCATATGGTGTCTACATGAATCCCACATATAGGTTTGGTACTTCTTAGATATATTATTAGTATTTTGGGGATTTGTTTGGTGTGTCCTGATTTAAAAATACAAATCAGGATACAACAAACAGCCCTAATACCAATAACATATCCAAGAAACATACCAAATGTGACAAACATAAACAAAAAAATACAAACCAGCAAAAATGTGCACAAAAGTCAGTCAATAATGTAAAAAAAAGTTTATTGAAGTAAATAAAAAATGTTTCTAATGGTAAATGTCCACAATTTTTTCTCAAGATTTTACAGCTTCACTTCTAAACAATTAATGTTGTCCAAGCTGCGATCAGCCCTTTTCCTTCTGCCATATTCCTGGTCTTGCGCACCAGCCAGCCAAGAAGTGATTTGTATCTGGATATCGTGGTCCATAGCTTCAGGATACTGTTATCTTACAGCATCTAAAAACAGAGCAAATAATAAAAATATGAGGTCGGAATAATAAGTAATCACTTAATAGTAGTTCCCTGAACCTGAAGGCCAGAATGCAAAATAAAGAAAGGTATGATCAAATTATATCGACACAGTGGAGCCTCTATTATCCAATATTCAATTAGCCATGCATTTGGTTATCAGGGATTGCCTAAAAAAAAACTGCTAGACATCATGAGACTGCCACTATTTTGCTGCCCAAAATTCTAACTATAGGAATGTACACTAGCTCAAGTTTGTCAATGGGTTTCTGAGACTTATTCAAAAAGGTAGCATGTACACCAACCCTGCTGTGAAAAACCATTTGACCAAACTCGATGCAGAAAACTTGTACAGCATCTATTTTAGTACAGTGCTTACAAATGTTTAGAATTATTTTCAATTATCTGTGATTTTTGGTTATGGGCACCAGTCATGAAACTGGATAATTGAGGTTTCACTGTAGTATAAAACGATACATACCAGTTATTTTAATTATGGGATATAATTAGTTGACATAAACAATTTTTTCAGGGTACCTTTCTACTCCAAGAGGATCTGCATCTGAATTTAAATGTAAATTTCTTTATGCAGAACAACTCTGGAAATACTGATTTCAAAAGCAATACATGTTAATTTCCTTTTAACACGGTGTTGAGCCACTGATTACAGGACTAGACATTGCATAAACCTGTGTCAATATTTATTATTTTGCAATGTAATCGGATCAAGATGTAATGAGGTAGGAAGAGTTCTCCAGACTTTCACGCTAATTTCTAATGACCTAATGAAATTTTCTGTCTGCACCTACTATCAGTATTATTAGGTTCAAAGGTCAAGGTTCATACCTAAAAGATAATATTTTTTCTTGAAACTTGTTGTAGACAGTATCATAATACGTGTTATCTTAATCAAATGAGCACTATATAATACAAAAAAAGGAAGGAAACCGCTAAGGATATTTCATAATATTTTTTTTTAACCAAGCTAAGGTGGTTACAGAAATCGGCTGCAATCAATGCCACCATATCAATAGCTTTATTATTTTTAGTATGTCATTTGACACATGAAATGTCACTTGCTTTATACGATAAAATGGTGCGGGAACCATTAAAGAGAATAACAATAGATTAACACATCTGAACAAATGAGAATAAAACATTTACCAAGCGTGTCCTTTCGTTGGGTCAGTGGGTCTTCATGCAGATCTCAATCGAGGCGCTCTACTTCCTCTGCAACTTGTATGAGAAACTGATAGCCTGCTGGCAGTTCTCCCTGGGTTGTTTGTTCTCCCTATTCTTGTTTTTCTCTTCGTATCATCCTTCTATGCATGTCTTTCACATAGTTCCTTACTTAGAGCTATTCGCATTCTTTTGGTGGGCTGACCATCTGGTTCATCTGTCTCCACCTCTGATGTATCCTTCAGTCTCTCACAGACATGACTAGCATCTTGGTAATTATCTGCATGGAAATGAATATTAAAAAGCAACCAAATTAGATTTGACAAATCAAGACCAAAAGTACTTTTACTTTAATAATAATAATACACCTTTATAGTACAGCATCACAACCACAGTCACACTATCTGCACTGTAATGACATTACAAACATCTACGGGCTAACAATAGCATGGTATGTTAAAACAATTAGCCAAAGGTTAAAATATTTGTTTTAATGTTTGAACAGTCCAAGTATTATTATAATATCCTACCTTTCTCCTGCAGCACATATAGCAGTCCTTTTGATCATTAATGCTAACATGCATCATAAATCTTTCTGCACAATTATGAATCACAAAAGAAATTGCACTTACTTAATGTCCTGTGGAGGCGAACTGTATATATCCGGCTTTTTGGCCCGTAAAATAAAGCTGGCATCTGCTTTCACAGATGATGGGAACCAATTGCAAAATCGGCGGCTGGCACCTTTAAATGCCAGTAGCCAGCTGTCTGGAACGACAGCTACTGGCCCCTTCAACCCTTCCTCTGCCTCCTCCAGGAACTCCACCACATGGAATAAGGCCATCTGCAGAAAAAAAGCTCATGCAGCTTATAGGCATTCGAATATAAACATTCAAAGCCTATCTCTCCACACATATCACTATTCTATAGAATTTATCAAACAAAAACATCTTTAGATTTTTGTCATAGAATTACCACCTAACCTGATGAAAATTTTTAATGAGACCAGCATCATTAAAAACTATAGCCTTCAAAAAATTACCACTAATAACAGAATAGAAATGTGTAAAGCAAGCATAAATAAACTATGTATGTGTAAAGCATATTTGCACTGATAATTCAAATGCAGGTGTTAAACACACCATACCATGGTACATTTTAGTGCTGATTACAATCTATAAGCTCTTGCACTACACATACTTAACAAGATTTACAGTATATAGGCCTACATTTTAGTACTGTGGGAAGTGTCACTCTCTGATTCACACTGATCTTCCTGATCAAAATCATCAAGGAAAGAAATCCATTCTATTTTATCTGTTTGACTTATTTTCTCTAGATTCTGCGTAGCTGGAACCGATAACGTATGGATGCTAACATGTCCCGATGAGTTATCACCCGTTAGATCGTAATAGCAATTTATTTGAGGAAATGCTGCAGACAGCTCCGAATTCTCTGCAACATTAACTGTTAAAGAATTATTAAATTGCAAGAGTTCAGAACTGTGCTGCCCAACCTCTTCTTCTGTCTGGAAAACCAGCATTTATAGCGTTCATGTACATGTTCTCTTTAACTTCTGCTCTAATTTTTCTTCTCATAGCATAATCGTCATTCTCCACCATCACCTCAGCAACCACGTTTCGAAAAGACTGAAGATCCCTCATTTGTTTATTTACGACAGACATAAACAAATTAGCACCATTTCTGTCTTTATCATTTTTTACTTTCCTGTTTTATTTTTTTGTTCTCTTCTGTTTTTGCTTCGCAATGAACATTCTTTTGAATGGATACCTGCTCAATATAAATTGACATCATCATCATCAATATTCTGCATTAAATTTGGACATTGCTGGGATTAAAATCTAAATAACTATAGCTAAACTTTATATACGTACTGTTATCGAAGAGTCGGACAGATCAGCAGCTGGAGATACTCAATTTTCAGTTGTTGTAGCAGAAAGGAATGAAAATGTGAAGCAACAATAATTTAAAGATGGCGGGCATGCCACACACGTGTTTCCGGGCGCTGCGTGTGCCACGCATTGGCTGAACAGCAACATGGGCGCACTGTACCACTGGGCGTTGAGACGGGCAAAACGGTATAGGCCGGCATACGGTTCAAGCCAGGGCGAGCGCACGCTGCGCGCGCACTCTCAATGCCGTAAACATGACTGAACTCGAGATAGAACAGGGCTTTCGCAGGCTATGTCGGTGAACTTTGTCGACGCCCATGCCGTTTCGGCTTACCTGTGCTACTAGGGTAAGAGCAAGTCCAGGTTGAGGGCACGAGATCTTGCATTATCTCTATCCGGGATATTTTTGCACGTGTTCCTAAAACCATTTTGCGCTGTTGATACGTGAAGTGTCGGTAGGTCCTGTCCCCAGTGAAGTTTCAGGTCAGTGTAGGAAACTTTGGCCTGTTTTGTTAAGGTATGGCTGTGCTATGCACTAAGACTGCATTACAAGTTCTAGTGTTTATGCTGCTTGGCAAGTGGGTGCTTGTCCTACCTTTGTTATTTAAACCTAGAAAGCACGCAGGCACAGACGCACAAACAGATGCAAAACTCGAATAAGAAACAATAGTAGTCAAGTGTTAGACATGTCTGACATTCTACATCGTAAAAATATTCGATGCAGACTAACGGTGCAACAACAGTTGTTAACAGTAAGTAAGCATCTTTTCGTTTTGTCGTGTAGCTGGATTATACACCCGAGCGTGGATTACCTCCCTTACCCGTTGATCGGCCCCTGGACCTCTGACCGGAATACGTTCCGGTATATTGTAGTCTGACTTTATGTAGGACAGGACCAGACCCGTCATTACCTCTGAGCTCAAAAGAACTGAGATTTGGATATAACAAGCCTTAATGACTTCATGGCTTAGACTGATTGGACGGTGACCCTATTATTCAAAACATTCGTCGGACTTTTCTAACGTATATTTCCGTGAACAATATTAATTATAATCTGGCGAGTGGGTTGGACTTGTTTGCTGGTGTATGATATACATATTGCCATGAAACTTTGGCACTTTGTTTTATGATGTTTATAGTGCTTCGTATGTTTGAGTGAGCTGGTGAACCCTAATTTTATTTTCTGAAACGCTAGTGGATTTTCTTTATCACGATGATATTTAAAATCGCGTTTCTTTGCCATAGAAACTGAGAGGCTACGGAATTTCCAGCTTTTTTTTTTTGTCTCTAGGAAAGATATTTGTCTATTTCTGTGTTCAGCGTCTGCCACTCTTTTGGTAAAACCTCTTAGTATACTGCTATTATATGTACTTATTGTGCTGCACATCCTTCTGTTTCTTTTATTTGGTAAAGAAGAAGGAAAAAGAAATCAAGGAGAAATCAACAGGTGAAGTTTTGGGTTGAGCATAAAGTCACGGGCAATCCATTGATAGATCTTTTTTTTGTTGTTGTTGAGAGAAAGAATGCGTGCTTTCACGTACTGTCTGCGTGTAGCGTAGAGTGTTAGGACGTGACAGTATACAGTAATATATAGTATGACGTAATCACAATCAAAACCACTTGGTGACATCATTCACATTAATTTACGGTTTAACGACACAGCAACCGACATCGCGGAAAGATGCAAAATATAATTCATAGTATGACGTCACCAAATAAATTCGTGGTGTAACGTTACACCAAGGAACTTGGTGGCATGGCGCCCCTTCGTTAAATTAATGTTACCGCGGATGATTATGGGTGGGTAGAGACCCATTCTCTTGCCCTCTCTTCAGAACCAGAGCAAGGCTATGTGTAATTCGTTATAACCGAAATTTATAGAAGACATTTAGAATGGAAATTATATTTACTGATTCTGCTTGATCAACTTTATGGCATATCTACAGACGAAAATAAACGTGGCTCATCTCTCTGGCCAGCACTGAGACTTGCTGGCTCACGTGACCCGTGAGCCTCCCAATACATATGCTGATCATGATTTATTTCTGTCTTTGGTGTTGAGGCCTAAGGGACAAACATATAGTGATGCAAGGTTTTCTTTTACTCAAAGAGATGGCCAGAGAAGGACGAGCTCAGAGTATGCCAATACTCTACACGAGGGGCAGCCATTTTGACGTGGGTCACGCGACAGGAAGTGCGTTCGCTGACCGCATCCGGTGTTACATGCAGGACGACGAAACAGCCAGCAACACAGTTCGCAAGTTTTACGAGTCACGGGAGGGACGCCAGGTGTGCGATGTGCTTCGAAGGAAAGGTGATCGCTCGCTCACTTTCACGACATTCTCTCTTTCTGTGCTTGACCCAAACCCACCTCTTTCTTTTTCTCTTTCTTCTGATCTCTCTCTTTCTTTCACCTTTCTCCTTTCTCCACCTCCTTTCCCCTACTATATTCTTCACCCTCAATGCATCTGAGCAAAACACATTCTCTGAATTCGAATCCCTCCGTCGATGATTTTTTTAATGCTGATTCTCCAGGAGAAGACGACTTTCCTCAGTATGCTGCCGAGATTCGCGGCCTTGCAGCAGGAGTGGGGATGTCATACGAGGACATGTTCATCCACAACCTCGCTTTCGACATACTGTATGGGCACTTGCCCGCCGGCATGCCTCCAGACATAGACCCACTAGTCTCGTCGCAACTCCAGGAACGCTGTAGCACTGTCCTTCTGAACAGACCCGAGATTAAGGTCATAGGACACAACGAAGACTCCAAGGCGGGGCTGCACCTGTACGCCTACATGCTCTCGGCTGTCGTTGACGACCCCGATTTTCTCTCAACCGTTCACGGAATCTCCGGCGATGACAACCCACCGAAAGGTAAGCGACATTTCACCGTTCTGTGGCTTGTGCGCTTCATTCCGTAGTAGAAGGCTCGAGTCTCGGGCCTGACTTGCGACTGGTAAAAATTCCATTCACTCTTACCCCAAGCGTCCATGCTCACACAACAGCGATGGCTGCCTGGTTTTCCACAGATGACGAAAAACAGCGGAAGGAGAGGGTTCAGCCTCGGTTTCATGGAGGCTGTCAGTAACTTACTAGTTAATAATCTTCATGTAATTAGGGTATGATTTAAGGTATTCTTTGAGGCTACTAGATTTACTTTTTTATTTTTTTTTAATTTTTATTTCGCTAAAGTGTCTGTTGCAGTGCATGACGTTGCTTTAACGTTTGGAATGAGCGCACGTCCCTTACTCTCATATAATCAGCTCATCCTTAGAAGCAACATGATCGGATTCTCCCCGCATCACTAAGTTATCTGCTTATAACGTTTTTAAAGCTGATTTATTTACTAAATTAAGTGTAAGTTTTCGATTGATTGCACGGGCGCTGTCAAAATGTACCATACTCAAAGCTGTTTTGCCACGAAGTCGTCAGGTGGTTCTGAAAATCCTGTACCCAGTGTTTAGACCATCACAAATTTACGAAAACTAGATACTTGTTGACTATCAATTTAGAGTTTATTTTTCAATAAGATTGTTGCCTTTGTTGCAAAGTGTGTCGTATTGCAATGAAAATCTGTCTCAGATGTTCCGGAAGACGCAGACGCTTCCAGCAGGTTGGAGGCGTTCACAGCGTACTGCTACCCGGGAATACTACCCGGCGTGGCGTTCAGCTTCAACAGCCACGGGTTGGTTTTCTCTGTGAACTCACAGCTAGTCGACAGCGCCCCTTGCGGTACTCCAAGCGCTTGCATTGCGCGCAGTTTACTGGGCGCAGCTTCCGTTGAACAGTGTCGCCATCTGCTGGAGAACAGCCGTGGAGGTGGAGGTACGTCCATGTGAGAGATGGTCTCCTACTTTAAAACAATTTAAACTCAAAATGCTCATTACCCGCGTATGTGGAGAATAATGCACACATTTGACATATACTCTTATGTGTCAGTTTGATCTCTTCCCGTCTTGTCGGCTCATTGTTGTCGAAACATTGCAGGCTCTTATTCAAATTTTAAAAAAAAAATCCTTTTAATTCGACATATACTTTTAAACTTATATCTCAAAACAACTGTTTTATACATTCATTTTGTAACACATTAAAAATGTCATGATTACCTATAAACTCATTGCTGACTTTTGAATCAGACAGCAGAAAATGATGTTTGCAGGGAACGTAGGGTTCAGTGTCAACATTGCTGATATGAAGTTTCCTGATGTTTTGTGGTCGGCTGAGGTACAGCCAGGTCTCCATGGCAACAATGTCTACATGCACCCTGTAGTGGAAGCCAAACCCGGCGACTTGGAAGACAAAGGCTGTTACTTCCAGACCAATGTCTACCAGCATCTCTCCAACTCGAGAAAGTTCTCCTCCCTCCTGCGGCGGCCTCTGGCGAGGAGCAGCCGTGCAAAAGAGTTGCTCCCCTACGTTGATGAGCGCGACGTGCTCCGAGTGCTAGGAGACACGCAGAGTGAAGATGAGTTTTTCATTTTCCGCAGAGCAAGCAGCAGCGATACTGGCGATACAGCTGCCACTGCGCTTTTTGACATCAAGGGGAAGCGACTGGATGTGTATTTGGATAATCCAAGCAGTAGTCTACCTTTGATGTCCCTACCTCTCCAATGTGCTCTGTGAATACTCGACACATCGCAAGCTGTTACCAGGGAGACGATTACATCTGGAGTCTTGTATCATGGATCACGGTCCGAAAATCAGTGGACTCTACGAGGGTCTGTTTCATTGTCACTTTCGTGGGAGAGCGCAAGATAATTCCTCACAATCACGAGAAATCATTTGTGGAAATAAACAGCTGTAGTTACTTACCGCAAATGAGTGATTTACAGTCACTCCTTAGAAGCTTGCAAATTATAATGTTCTTGATGTGCACAAAAGAACGCCTCGAAAATAAGTGAATTAACTTCCCGAAAATTAATCAGCTTTCTGGAATACTTCCCTCAGACATACCAGAAGAGAAATACATAATTTGTTAATTAAAAAGTATGATTTTCCAAAATTTAGGCGAAACACCATATATTGCCCCTCTTCTCCTCCTAAAAATGAACCATTTGTCAACTAAAATATTGTAATAATTATACGTTTAGGCTTAACTCTCATTTCTTCACTTAAAATTTAAACAATAAACCTATGCCTACATATATTTCCAGTAATTATTGTCGTGCTCGGTCCCTTTAATTGACTCATCAGATTCGCACACATGCAGCCAAACATTTAGAAATCCTTCGACAAGTCAAGAGAATATCAATCAATCTGTAAAGAACGATTTTTAGTGGCAAATTAACACGTATACGTAGCTGAATATGCATCACGTGTGACTTTCATTCCTTCCACACAAGCAGTGGCTTATCCACTCAGGTCTTTTTCCTTGCCCTCCCGCCTACAAACCACACCAAGCGTGAATGTGAAGGGATAAAGACTAGAGATAGGATTGTAACCGATCCGTTCGTGCAATAGAATGTTTTGTTAAGCTTTACAGCACCACTATCAGCCAGTTGCATCCATACAAAGGTATTTTAAGAAATACAGAAATATAATTCAGTTAAAGAGACAAATTGTGTTAATAATATATACACACAGCTATTTGACAGTGTCTAAAAATTATGGAAACTACAATCTTTACGTCGTAGCTGTAGGACCATACGTGTATCCACTGCTGGATCTTGATAATTGTTGACACGTATATAAGTTTCTCCTTTGGATACAGTCTTATTTTTCCGCACAATCTAGTCCACAGATACATTTATTACAATACACATCAGTTCACCGATATATTAGAGTTCAGTACACAAATCTAGGAGAGCTGTATAACGATACAACTTTGCAAGAATGACAGCTTAAAGCGCCTGAGCAGACAAATTATATATAAACGTAAAATTTAAGTGCAAGCTAACGTCCAGATACCTGCAGCCGCTCAGTAAGTAAGGTCTTTATAAAAGTCATGTAGTTTATAGGACAACGTACACCAGTGCTCAGCAAAATTGGCTGAAAATAGAGCATAACGTATAACAAACATATATTCCGGTGGTATTTTATGACAAAAAGGCACAACAAATATTATATAATTTGCTGAATGTTCACTTTGACATTCATATGAAGTTAGTTTGTACTCATGAAGGAAATCCTAAAGATGATGGCAGCATACGCCAGTGGATTAACTTTGTAAAACGAAGAGATCTTCCTACAGCAGTGTTTACAAAAGCACGATATTGAGCTGTTTAAACCACCTATACGACTGTTGGTTAAAAAGCAAAGGTTGAAGCACCAGATGCAACATCGACGTCTTCTACACCGTCTACACTGCATGGTCTACAAGTAACATCGTGTGACAGTCACTAACACAACAACATCAGTCGCATCCTTATCCAGCACAAATCTAGAAACAAAACTGACAATAAATGTTTCCCGCCACACACCCTGACCAAATATAATGCATGCAGTGGCATCCTTCTTCCCACTATTCCAGTTGGCAACGTCTACAACGAGAGAGTGTATTGATGAAGTCACAATACCATGACATAATATACACATAAATGTCATACAGACTACATGTGCGTAGCACTCTAGTAGTGTACTTTGTAATTTCTTTGTTTTTGTAGAGGGTGGAGGTCGAAGTTGGCCACCAGACTGTCCCTTTCTCACGCCGGCTGGATGCCTAAGCCAGCCTTGACTTGTCCCACCAGTGGCTACGTACTGAAGTGAACCTATGGATACATCGAAAGGTACGAAGTCGCCTGACCCACTTAGGAAGGCCATGACCTGACAGTTGTACTCTTAGGTCTCAGGACCATCACGCAGGTATCCGCAGTGGCGTAGGAATTAAGACTCTCGACTTTGGGGGGGGGGGGCAAGCTTGAAGCTTCATGCTGACAATGAATAACGTTCACATTCTTGCCTTCCCAGCATCTTTTTTTGGGGGGGGGGCGGTTGGCGGCTGCCCCCCTGGTTCCTACGCCACTGATACATACACACTCGCATACGTATATACGGTCATCACACGCGTACACACATGCGCACTTATAAATGCACGCGTACCGACATTCACACACAATCGCCGCACACGCGTGCACACACACACACATGCACACACTTACACACGCTCTCAAACACAGTTCCACTTCACGCGTGGACACACATTTAGCAAGCCTAGGAAGTCTGGCCTTGGACTCCAGAGTGGGTGGGGGGACTGTGCGTAGCCAGACCCTGGGAAAAGGGAGGGAAAGCTTCTGGAAAGTTCGACCGGGGAAGAGGATAAATAGGGGAGGTTTGTAGTTGTCGGGGCTTTGCAAAATCACCGAGAGGTGGAAGCACTTTCCCTTACAAAATCAACAAATTGTCGGGGCTTTTTGTATCTTGGAAGTGAGAGTGAGGCCAGCCGCCGAGTGAATAAAATCTACAGTATGCGGCAAACTCCATCTTTGTTGTGTTCTTGTGCGACCAGCACACCCCCTACGTAGCCATCAAGGACAGATACGTGTTGGTTACATGTGTTTGCAGTGGTATGGTGTAGTCCCCATCAGTTCAATTTGTATTGTTAAATTCCAGATAAGCAAATGGATGCTCAACAGCAGAAACGGCTTCAAAAATTACCCGTGCTGCATGTGAAAGGGAGCCATTTTGATGTTGGATATGTGACTGGAAGTACCTTCGCTGACCATATTCGTCTCTATATGTGTCATGATGTACAATCTGCCAATATAGTACAAAGCTTTTATGACTCGCCTGATGGTCGCCAGCTGTGTGATGTCCTCCGCAAAAAAGGTGAAATTTATTTTTCATAGAAGAGGGGGCATATATAAAAGATAACTATTGTTTTGTTTGTTTTCATCTTGAAGCATGTTTGAAGAATTGACTTTTTTTATTTTGTTAGACCTTACAGATTAAAATATTTGTTCACATAGTTGTTGGAAAGAGAAAGGTGCCTTCAACAGTAAACTGCATATGCAGGTATCAAAGTCTTCTATGAAATTTTTTTTTTTTAATTGGTGTTTTACGCCGAGCCAGCAACTAAGGCTATATCACGGCAAGGCAGCCAGCCCTGTAAACAGATGCCACATGCAGAGCTTCTATGAAAAGCAAACTGGTCAGCTCAGTGGGCGCAGATTTCTGGCACATATGTGTTCTCTCTGAATGTGTCATCTATATTTACTAGGCTGCATACTGTGCTGCAACATAAAGTACAAATCTAACTGCTTAGCAAATGATAGTCCAAATTCCCTTTACTAGCAGATCTGATCCCAGCACCCCATCTTGCTGGTGGATGTGACAATTTACCACTCAAGACAGCGTTTATCCCCAATTTTAATAGTTAACTACAGTTCAGGTGCTTACCTGACTTTTTCCTATGCATGTCATTTTGTTTCTTTGTTATGTAAATACAATTTTCAGATTATGCATTGTTTCTAGAATTTCCCTTAGTTTTGCAACGCTCACAAACAGCTCAGATAATTCTCTATAATCAATTTAAGTACATGGAAAGATGCAAACTGTTGCTATTTATCAGCTGTCACATGTGTCAATGTGTCTTGCAAGTGAAAAACATTTAATCATAACCTTATGCTTTGGTTATAGGAGAAGACAACTTTCCTCAGTATGCTGCTGAAATTCGTGGCCTTGCTGCAGGTGCCGGAATATCCTATGAAAAGATGTTTCTTCATAACATTGCACATGATGTTGTATCTACTTACGTACGCCCAGACATTGCTCAATCTCTGTCACTGCACAGTGTGAAAGCAGAGCCTGTGCATCACATTTTAGACCATTGCAGCACCATTCTGCTGAACCAGCCAGAGGTCAAGGTCATGGGTCACAATGAAGACGGTGGCGAGGCCATTCACCGTTATGCCTACATGCTGTCTGCTCAAATTTATGATCCTGATTTTCCCCCTGTCTTGCCATGCAAGCAGAACATCGGTGAGAATGAAAAAGGTACTCTAACCACAGTTGTTACAGTTTGTTTGTTGGTTTTTTTAACCATCTTTGATTTCATTCAGACCCTGCCTAAACTTAAAAGTATTTGATCAATGAAATCAAAGTGAAGGGAAATGAACTCACACAATAAAGGGCATAGATGGAAGAAGCTGTCTGAAAAGATAATCACATCTAAACTACAAGGGTGAGCAGTGAATGAAGATGAGCCAGTACAAATAACTTCAACAGAAAAATCTGCACAGAAAAAGATCAGCCATTCAATATTTTTGACCAAAACATTTTCTTACAACTCTTCAGTAGCTTCAACAGGAACATTAGAGTAGTGGCTGGATTTGTGCAAGTCATGCATAACAAGAGGCAAGTAGCAGTAGCAGTGGCAAAATTAGAGAGTGAGAACACAACAATCAGAAAAGTGATTAATTTACCAGAGCTTTGGAAATTTCAGAACAGTGCAATTTCATTGAAAATCAAAATTTTTTTTTCAAAATTGTACTTGCATTTTTTTCCTTTTTTGTAACTGTTTGATGGGAATAAAAATATATTTATAGCTCACATGTACAGTAGTTTGTGCTATCAACATTCTGTGTAATGCAGGTTCTTTAAATATTGATGCCCTTCCTTCATTGCGAGAAATTTTATAAGCCTTCAGTTATTTGAAATAGACTCAGGCTTAGGAAATTAAGAATATTTGTGATTAAAAAATATATTTTAAGATCTTCATTTTATATTTTCATCTTTTAAAATGATGCTTTGATGTATTGCTATATAAACATTTTAGTCCGTGTATTTTTAATATAATAATAAGGAA
This sequence comes from Marisa cornuarietis, assembly GCA_004794655.1. Taxonomy (NCBI): domain Eukaryota; kingdom Metazoa; phylum Mollusca; class Gastropoda; order Architaenioglossa; family Ampullariidae; genus Marisa; species Marisa cornuarietis. The sequence continues at coordinate 1,393,190 of SMMW01000018.1, forward strand.
CATTTTTATAGCACTTTTCCAATGATTTGCTCAGAGCCTTTTACAAAAGTGATAGACCGATCCATGTAAATGGAATCATTAACAACCTTGCACCCATATTCGCATATAACAGAAACATTCACTTCTACAACAGGTACATCCACTCATACACAAGGTAAATACAGACGTTATGCACGCTCATGGTCAGGACAGGGTTGCAATGAAGTATGTAATAGTGTTCTACCAGCAGTGGGAGAAGAAGTGAGCGCAATCACTGTATTATAAATGTTATTATAGAGAAATTACTTATGATGCAGTTATTTTTAATCAAACAATTATTATAAATAATTTAACATTTTCAGACACAAGTGAAGGTGCGTCTATGGGCAGCACAGACGAATTTACTGCATACTGTTATCCAGGATTACTTCCTGGCGTGGCCTTTGGTTTCAATGGCCATGGCTTGGTGTTTGGTATCAACTATCAGCATGTTGACAGTGCCCCTCTAGGAACACCGCATCTCTTCATCATGCGCAGCTTACTTAGTGCATCTTCCATAGAGGATTGTTGCCACCTCCTGGAAAACAAAAACCGAGGAGGAGGTAAGCTGGACATAAGCCTTAATTTTTGCATGCTGATTTATTACTGCACAGATAAAAGCTGATGTTTCTTTTGTTTTAAATGAATGCTTTATTATTTGTTTGAGAATTCTTGTTTGTTGAAAATAATTATGTAGAAAATAATTCTTTGACCATATGCTCTACATTTTGATCTGGCTATATTCTTATGTTCAAGCTCTTTTATAAGTCCAGTTATTTGGCCTTCCTGTATAGCAACAAAAAGTAGTCTCAGAATGTTTTTTGAAAAGGCATGCCATATAACACTCAGTATCACATGGACCTATATTTATGCATAACTTTTACGGCTTTCCAAACTGAGGCTCATGAGGCTTATGGTTACAAGGAAGAATGGCTGAGAGCACCACAAAGAAAGCTAAATTGGACAGTCGCTGCTATGTGCCATTCTGCACAAATGATCACAGACATGATATGGTGGCCAGACTATTGTTTCATTTGTTTGCAAGCAATAAAAAAAATTTAAATGAACTGTAAAAATTTGGGAAGACAAATATACAAGTTATATGGCAGGCATGTTTTGTTTTTGAAAACTATTTCAATACATAAAAGGTCAAAGTTTAGATCAAGTTAAAAACTTATTTAACAAGTGCTTGCTATGCAAGTGACATACAGTAATGTAGGTCTGTATGCATCAGCCTTTGTTAACATTTATTTGCACTTGATAGTAGGTGTGAAGAAAGGAGTAAGAAGTAAACACCAAATGTCAGGTTTCATGTTTGTTTCTGAGAAATATACCTTGGAAAACCTTCCCTTTATTATTTACTAATAAATTTTCAGATCAAAGTGCAGACTCATAACTCAAAAGTTTTGAACAGCATGACTTACATTACAGAAGTGCCTATACATACAAAAGCTTTTAGGGCAATAACTGTCATATTTGCTAGTTCTCTATATCTGATTCTTGGGGATGAACTCTTGGTAGATAAGGAATTTACAATCAATTTTCTTAAATCATTTAAGGCCTTGTTCAAGTTTGAAGATGACAGATTCATAAGTATGGCTCATTGGAAAACAGAAGAATAATTAATAGTGGGAAAGGATATTTTTAATAATGAAGCCTTTCAAAATAAATGGTCAATACTTATTTGTACATTGTAACATATGCTTCTGTGACTGCAGCTGGTAGAGTTGTTGGCCCTGCTGATTTTCACAAGATGACATGTTTGTTTCTTTTCTCTTCGTTTAATCCATTAACTGAGACTAGGAGGAACAAGAGGCTTTGTGCTCACATGAAAATTTGATAAAGCAATTTAATGCCTTCAGATGTAATTTTTTAAAAAAAACTTATTTTCAAAATAGATTATTGATAAATATGAAAAGAGTAAGTAATGGATTAAAATGAGAACAATGTTTTATTACACTAAACACTAAAAACCATCTGGAAACGGATGCAGCACTACGGATTTCCACCCAAGTTTATTGCCAGTATCCAACAGCTGTATGAGGACTCGAAGTGCCAGGTGATCCACAACGGAAAGCTGACTGACCCCCTTCGCAGTGAGGACTGGAGTGAGGCAAGGTTGTATGCTCTCACCAACAATCTTCCTGATCGTCATAGACTGGATCATGAGAAGAACAACCTTTAACAGTAACACGGGCATTCAGTGGACCTTTGCCAGGCAACTTGAAGACCTCGACTTTGCAGACGACATCAGCCTGCTGTCCCACAAACAACAACACGCACAAACAAAGCTCACTCGGCTCGCAGAAGAAGCAGCGATGACAGGCCTTACCATCAACATCAAGAAGACGAAAGTAATGCGGGTCAACAACAAGCAAGAAGCCCCACTACAACTGCATGGGGAATGCATTACAGAGTCTGACCGTTTCACCTACCTTGGCAGCATAGTCAGCAAAGATGGAGGTTCAGATGAGGATGTAAGAAGCCGAACAAAGAAAGCCAGGCTTGCATTCCACACCCTATGACCTATCTGGAACTCCAAAGCTCTATCTTTACACACCAAGATCCTCATCTTTAACACAAATGTAAAGGCAATACTTCTATATGGATCCGAGACATGGCGGGTGACAAATGCCATCACTAACAAGATACAGACATTCGTCAACAGATGTCTGTGCCACATCCTCAACATCAGATGGCACAAGAAGATCTCCAATACAGACCTGTGGGAGAGAACCAATCAGGAAGCGGAAGTGGGGCTGGATTGGTCACACCTTACAAAAGCCAGCCGACAACTTAACAAGACAAGCTCTGGGCTGGAACCCACAGGGGAGGCGCAGGGTTGGAGGAGATCAGTCCACAGAGAGGCAGAGACAGCTGGCATGACATGGTCCCAACTAGAAAGGAATGCCCAGAACCGGGTCTGTTGGCGGGGTGTGGTTGCGGCCCTATGCTCCACTGGGAGCGTACAGGAATAATAATAAGAAGAAGAAACACTAAAAAGTTTATAGTGTGTGCAGACTGCAAAAGTGTTTACAAATTGTCTTTATGGGTGATCATACTGAAAAGGTGAATGAACATTAGAAAAAGGAACAAGGAGTTGCAGGTGAATGGTTGATAAATTTGGTCTTTACAGTCTTAACATTATGACTTTAAGTAACTATAGTGAAAGCAACAAAGCAAATTGTTTATGTGGTGTCTAGAGGGAGGTGTTAGCATATGATACAGGTAGCTTCAAGTTACACCTGCACAAAGTGATGTAATTCACAAATCAGTTACAGTACAGCCACAACTTATTATCCCACCACCTAATTTCTCACTAATACTGCCTTTTGCAAAAATGTGTGATAAACCGAATCCCCACCCACCACCAAAGTTTGATTATATACCATCTTGCCCAACATCCATGGTTAAACATTACAAAAACATTTGTTTCGTACACCTTTTCAGTATGATCATCCATAAAGACAATTTGTAAACACTTTTGCAGTCTGCACACACTATAAACTTTACTGTAACTGATTTGTGAATTTCATCACTCTGTGCAGTTTTGACTTGAAGCTACCTGTATCATATGCTATCACACATAAACAATTTGCTTTGTTGCTTTCACTAGTTACTTAGTCATAATGTTAAGACTGTAAAGACCATTCAAGATCATGTACCTGATAAAGGTGTGCACTCAAGATTGTATGTATACCTAAAATTTTCTGTTGCATGTGGATTTTGCGTGTGTGTATATATATACATATATCTCATGCCTGTAATGTGTGCCAATCTTTCTGTAATTGTTTTGTAATGATCAGTAATGTATTGTCATTTCAAAAAAGTGAAAATTTGTTGCATTATTTTCTTATATTTAAGCAAATATTGATTCTAATGCACTTCATCACTAGCTTAGACATTTACTGAAACTATCTCTTAAGCTACAGATTGGTAGCTACGCCAGTATTTACCTCGTTGGATTATTGCCTTTGTTACTGACAGGGTTAAGCATAAGCAACTAACCAACCGAACATCATTTACCATATACAGAAATACTGTGGTGGTTTTTTTTCCACAGGGAATCTTGGCTTCAGTGTCAACATTGCAGACGTAAAAAACCTAGACTCTATGTGGTCAGCTGAAGTGCAGCCTGGTGTAAATGGTAATATAGTACATATTCACCCAGTTCCTGAAGGCATTTCAAATAGCTCAGAAGAAAAGGGGTATTATTTTCAAGCCAACAGCTTCCAGCATCTTCCCAACACAAAACTGTCTTCAAGACTTAAGTCACCTCTGGCAAGGCTGGCTCGTGCTGCAGAAATGTCACCATTTTTGACGAAGCAAGACGTGCTGCAAACACTTGGAGACACAAAAAACCAAGATACTCCAATTTTTCGGCGTTTCAGGCATGAAGACTTGTGTGACACAGCTGCCACAGGTTTATTTGACCTAAAAGAGAAACGCCTGGATTTGTATTTAGGCAACCCAACAAATACCTTACCATTGCTATCATTTCCAATCAAACAGCCGCACTAAAGAGGGTTTTAAAAATGATGTAAGCTTTTTGTCACTAGGGATGATATTCGTTTCAGAACCAGCATTTTTTGTGCTCGTCACTTCTTAACTCCCAGCCTTTCATTTCTCGACCCTTTAACAGATCAGTAACCCACCCAACTCCTGGTTCAGCTGTCAATTACATTCAGTAGCAGAGCACTTTTATTGTTGAAGATTCCATCCAATGGTAAGGCTGCAGATCACGTCTGTGCTGATGGCATTCACCTTCTCATCCTGAGTGGCTATGGTAACAGGGCATGCAATAAGACTAGCTTCCATTATTATTTATTGTTTGTTTTTTCAAAGCATTTTAAGCCTGTATTGATTGTGGGGGTAAAGCATTATATTAATCTGCAATTAACTGTGGGAACTATGCTGCTCTCTCTCCTTAGCGAGCCAGCAGATACCCATGGTGTAGCTTTGGAAGAATTTATTGCCTGGTGTGATGACAATTTCTTAGAACTTGATGTGAGTAAGACCAAAGAGATGGTTTTCGATTTCCGTTGGAATTCTCCACCAAGTCCTGTAAGTGTCATCCAAGACAAGGTGGAAATGGTTACTGTTTTTAAATACCTGGGCACCATCTTCGACAGGCGACTTTGCTGGGATGTCAACACCCAAGCTGTCGTGAAGGCTCAGCAGCGCCTCATCCTTCTCCAGAAGCTAAAGTCTTTTTTTGTCTCCCACCAATTTCTTCGGCTTTGTTACAGATCGCACATAGAAAGTGTGCTGTCCTTCTCGTTTATCTGTTTCTATAACAGCTTATCAGTGAAGGACAAGAGCAGCTTACATCGTGTGGCATCCACATGCTCAAAAGTCACTGGGACAGCCCAAACTACTCTTCAGACTCTGCATAACAGGCAGACATTTCTGAAAGTGTCTGCAATCTTCCGTGATGACAGGCATGTCCTGTCGAAAGAGTTAATCCATCTCCCATTGGGCCGCCGATTTTGTGTGCCTGCATGCAGGACTAACAGACTGCGGGTGTCATTCATCGTTTCGGCCGTGCGTCTCTTGAATGGTGCTGTGCGAATGAATGAAACATGAATGGGGAAGTCTGTTTGGTAAATACGAATGTGTGTGTGTTGTATGGTGTGTGTGTGCATGTGTTTAGTGTGTGGGTGTTGTGTTTTGTGTTATATTGTATCAAGCTGTCACCTAATTGCCCTCTGGGACAAATAAAGTATTATCTTATTTTAATCTTATCTTGAACCAACTAGTGTGCACACACTTCTACCCCAGTACTCAAATCTGTCAACTGTCAACTTCCCCCCTCCACTGTCACAAGGGCTTGTTTAGAATTACTAATTATATTTTCTTGAACTGTCATTTGTGACAAAATGACAGCAACATGAACAATCAGTTTCTATTGATTTTTTATATAATAGCTAGTGTTCTTGTTATCTTCATACTGAATTTTTCTTTGTGCATTCATATATATATATACATTCAGCTTTGTACTGTAACTCGGCTTAGCTGACTTAATCATGCAGACAAGTATTTCTATATTGCAACATTATGCAGCTGGTGTTAAAATACACCTGTGAAAAAAATTGTTACACTAATTTTAAAAGATCATTTCTTATGTTTCACTCTGCAGAACATTTCTTTTTTTCTGATGATAAATGTAGGAGAAATGGCTCTTGGATCCACGGTGGCAAGTGTGAAAAAGGTACATAACTCAAATTCTCAGACTATGAAAGTAAAACGAGCATAGGTAAATGATTCATGTTGACTAAAGCCTGTTTATCCAGTCTTCCCGGTACATCATCAGCACTCTATTGAGCATGCTTATGCAGCAATTATTGGTAAATTGAAGACACATTTGCAGCGAAGGGCAAAACATGTAAGAGCAGTGCATTCACAATAAGAATGTCTCAGCAAAGAAAAATAATCCTACATTTAGTTTTAAATTTCACCTCAAAGCCAACTACTTTTTCTGAATACTCCATTTTCTTCTTGTATATTGTGTTTCAATATTCTCACTGTATAGCACATGTATGTGCATGTAAGATTGTATATATACCTATAATTCTCTGTGTTGCATGTGGATGTTTGTGTATAGATATATATACACATCGTGCCTGTAAAGTGTGCCAAATCTTGTTGAGAATGGTGCCCAATAAAAGTGTTTAATTATGAAATAAAATATATGTAATTGTGGTTTGTTGTTTTTTTTTTAACTCAACCTGTTCAAGTTAGCTGTGAAGAATTGAAGAAACCTGAACTGAAATTATGGCATCAAAAATGTTCACTGCAAATACGTTTTTCTTAAGCATGTCCACTAGTTTGAAATTTATCTTCATGTATGGTTTTATAACTACAGAAATTCCAGGCAATCTCACTATTATATGCCAACAATCAAGTATGTAAGCATGCCTGTGTTATTTCACATTTGCACACATTTCCTTTTATTCACAATAGCAGTCGTGGGAACAAGCTCTCCGCTGACAGCAGTCTTTCTACATGGCATGAATGATTTTAAAATGGATAACTTAACAATGAATTTATTAAATCTAACAGCAACATCCATTTTAACACTACTGGAATTCTTGTGAAGAGTACAAATTTAGCTTTAAATTTTTCTTAAGATCTAATAAAAAGTGGAGGATGAATCCATAGCTTTAATGAATATGACTAACATTTTAAGATTTCTTTAATATCATCTTCATAATAATATATGTAGCTCCTTAACATAATTTGCATTTAACTGAACAGAATGCAGACAAGCAAATATTTAACATGGTGCACTCATCACCTGCTAATCTCTCATGTCAGCCATAAACTTCAATACACAGCTGTAATCTCCAGTTGCTGAGTAATGTTACAAATATGACTTCTGACATTTAGTATTGCTCTAAGATGGCTTCATCCTGTACCATGGCAGCAAGCATTCCTTGAATCTTTCCCATGTCCAGGGAACGCACAATTTGGATATTTGGTTTACCCCAAACCAGGCCCCAATCAACTACCATCATTCCTCTTGCCAGTGTTCCACCAAGTTCTACTCTAGCATAAACCAGTTCCTGGTCGGTGGCTATGCTTCTGTCAATGGCCACAGCCATTGCATAAGCACAGCCCGGTGCATAGCCATTCTTATTGTGTAGCTGTAACCAGTTCTCATCGCTTGATGTTCTGACAAACTCTGACTTGACTGTGCCCAAGTGTACCCAACTGTAGAAAAAGTCCTGCAGGCAAAAATTGAATGAAATTCACTGAAACGTTCATAAAATAAACTCAATAAATGCTATGTGCAATAAACAAAAAGCACTAAGCTTTACATACAAACTGAATTTATAAATACTTGGTAAACAGTATTTTACTCTGTAAAATCTTATAGACATGAACTGAAGTTTAAGTTCTACATTTTACACACATTCTGAATGTACAAAGTGGAACAACACTATGGCAATTATGTAAATGCCAAGTGATCAGGCACTTCTGTGCAATTTTAAAGTCTTTGGAAACAAAAGGGAGCTAAAGTACTCTACAAATGGGTATCAACAGCAGAACAGAATAATACTGACCCCTGCGAGGACATGTCGTGAGCAGACTTCATATGGCATAAGTGTGATGTTGCTGGTTTCTTGTAAAACAATATGGGCTGACTCAGGATCAAAGTGAAAATTCTGTTCTGCACAAGGAGTGCTGGAACCACGACCTGGTCACACCACACATGGGACAATATCAATATTGAAAGATCTTTTGTTCATGTGCAGCATGCTAGATTAAGACAGATATCATCCGATAACAAAATATTTGGCATCAAAATTAACACAATGTTCAACAAGTGTGCCTTCTAAGAAATGTGCTCTCACCTTCAATATTGCCACCCAGAATGTAAACATTCTTAAGCTTTTTCCCCACTTGTGGGTCCAGTCTCAGTGCCAATGCTAAGTTTGTCAACGGACCAAGGCAGACAAGGGTAATCTGTCCTAATAAGAAAATATAGCAATAAATGTAAAGCCAATTGCTTGTAAATTATACAAAGTGGCAGGATTCATCATGTTAACAATAGTAAATGGAATGCTAGAAAAGTACTACCTCAGTCATTTCTGTGGAAATGTCAGTGAATGCACTTTTCTGTTCCAAAGCTTCAAAGCACACGAGGGTAAACATTTCGTCAGACAATTTAAAAATTTTCCCCTATAAGAAACCTCCTACTTAAGGTACAAAAACAGTTTGGAAAACTGGCCATGTGGATTCATGTGAGGCTGCGTATCAACATTTGATGTTATTGCAGTTACATAACCCAGAGAAAACACCCAGTAAAATATAAACCACATGGATTTTCAACACTTTTTAAAACTACTTGTCTTCTTTCAAATTTATTTACCAAAATATTTTTAAAAATAAAAACTCTTTGTCCTCATTGAAAATTTTCATACATGGGAGAAAATGCTCTGTAAGTGTAAAATGTGTGTCAGCTAAAGTTATGGAGCCGAAACAACACCTATTCACCAGGTTAATTGTGGTGGCTCACTCACAAGTAAATGGACCCATGGAACAGAGAAAATTAGACCGCTAGAAGTAACGATTACTGTGTAAAGGATTCTGAGCACCATGCAAAGCTTTATCAACCATGTAAAATGTATCTTAATTATAGGGAAGTCTGGGATGGGGGGAAAAATCATTCTTTGCAAATGACCATTTTTTGTTGGTGTTTTAAACTTATGGAAGATCTTCATTCTCATTGCAAGGAGTAGAGTTACCCAAGGTTTGTGATAAAATATGTTAAGAGAAAATATTTAGAAGTTCTTGTTTACTCATGACAGAATCTTTTATGCCAGCACACTGCACCTCAACCCAAACATGACTACAAGTTGGCAAATATATTCTCTTCAGGTTAAAACATGACAACCTACGTAGCACATCCATCTGCAAATATCAAAACGTTTGTATGCCCTCACCTGGATTGTCATTGACAAAGCGAATAAGAGCTGAAACGGCATGCTCAGGCTCAATCTGTCGAGTATCAACACTGCTGTCCCATGCAACCCCCACAAGGTTTTCTGTTGTCTGAGTAGCCTCCCCTACTAAAGGCTTTTCTGCTCCACGAAAAACTGGAATCTATATGGATATGAAACAAATACTTTAAATACTATAACAACTGCATGATGATCCATTTACTGACACTTTTGACTAACCACAACAAAGCCTTACTTTCTCCACAACATGTTTATCTGAAGTCAAACTCTTCTTACCTGTTAGAAACACACTCTGTCCCAGTGTCACCTACTTCTGAAGCCCTAAAGTCAGTGTCATGCAATAAATCTTTTTTATTCTGCAATCAGACTATTCAGATTCGTTTACCACCTTAGGGCATTTTGATCACTGATGCTCACAAAATCAGATCACAGTCATTCCATTTTTGCTGCTCTAACGCTAATATGTCTGAACGACAAGAAACAAGAAACTGAGAAGGAAACACTGAATCATCTACACCAATGAAACAGGTACAAAAAAAAAGCACTCACGTCTTCCCGATTGCAGGCCTTTAAAACTCGCAAAGCATTATTGCAGGCATGCTCGATGGTGACAATGCCACTGACACAAGTGACAGCCATCACATCCACATCGGGTCGGCAGGCTGCCAGCATGAGGGCCTGCCCAGCATCCACTCCCATGTCCACATCAAGGATCACCGCATGGCGCTGGCCCACAGATCGTGTTCTGCGCTCAAGCTTGATTCGCTTTGGGGGTGGTGGTGTTAGCACAACAGGCTGCAATCAACATTCCCAATAGTCTTACTTTGAAAACAAGGGCCCAAGTCACTAGCATAGACCCGCAAACTTTTCGAAGTTTTTCTGAAAAATGTTTTCTGTATTTAACCCATATATTCGCTTCACGTCATTCCTTTTATGCTATTTTCAACAAATGACAAAAAAACGTATTTGTCAGCTTATTTCCATAAAATTATTTTGCCTATCTTCAACTTGAGACCAACAAAATGCTGATTAACAGGTTACTTTGAAAACTTTATATGCTGATGAGAATTAACAAAATGTGGAAGAAAATAGTACAGCTAGATCTGAAGACAGGAAGAAGACAGCTACGTCTGGACAGGAAGAAGATAGCTATATCTGAAGACAGGAAGAAGACAGCTACATCTGGACAGGAAGAAGATAGCTATATCTGAAGACAGGAAGAAGACAGCTACATATGAAGAAAAGGAAGAAGATAGCTAGATCTGAAAAAAGGAAAGGGAAAAAGACAAAAGCATTTAAAATGCCAGGCTTGATGATACTGACTCAGCTCAAAGCGCACACATCTTGCAAAAAACTAAAGCTTAAATAGGATTTGGCATAGCAACATAACTGACCTTTTCCTGATTACTTTAAAAGTGATCAAAGAAAAAGCAAAAAAAAAAAAAAAAAAAGTGTTTCACATAAACATGTGCACGTAGCAGAAACAAAAATACTAATGAAAGCCATAATATAGCGAAGTGATTTCAGAAAACTACAAGTGCATGTTTCATCTCATTTGTTTATTCCAGCCTTAAAGATTCTATCTATATGATTTTATCTGCATGACAATTGCCACCCTGTCTCACCAAAAGAAAAAAGGAGAAGACATTAACTATGAAACCAAAAAATGAAAAATACAAATTCTCACCATTGTGGGATTGTGTTCACTGTGTGTTCTTAAGTGGCGCTGGTACGTAAGTTTCTTCTCAAACTGTTTGTTGCAAATATGACAGTTGAAAATGACAACAGGGTTGCCTTGTGGGGAAGGTGTGACTGGTGCTCCATCACCTTCCATGGTGACTACATGGGTCTGAGTTTCCATCTCCTTAAAAGGACAAATATCAAGTATGACAATGCTCATCATGAAAGACGTAAGTTCAACAATGCAGAGAATTCTTTCTCTGTACCTACGCTGAGTGGATGTTTGCAGTCAAGCAGGAATCTCAATGTCAGTTTGACCCTTTCTCCCCTAGCATTGACAGGAATCTTAATTTTATCTAGCTTTGCTCTCTTACCAAGCATTTGGCTTTGTTCATTCCTAAAAAATTCTTCATTGTCAATATAACAGAACTCTAAAGGACAATAATTTAGTTTTAAAATCCAAAAAACAGAAAGTTCATTTTTGTCTAAGTAAATGCATGGCTGATAATGTCATAATTTAAAAACTATTACTTCTGTAATCTGCACTATTTTGCCATTTTTTCTGAAGCTTAGAATAATTTTGTAATCTTTCCGGAATTATACGACACATTTTTTCAATAAAACATAGCTGCTGATGGGTGGTTTTCTAAATCTATCAGTTAAAGTACATTGGATTAAAAGCAATTCATCTACATAAGGAAAGTCAGCTTGTACTTTGTGGAAAGTTGTCATGCAGTTCTTACTTGACTTACACTGTGGGCACTGTGATGACCATCCAAATGCACCTGAGAAGGGGCTTCAGACACAACAGCCACTGTCTGCCCATCCTCAGTCTGGTTCAAAGTAATTTCAGCAATGACATCAGAATTAGAAAGCCCTTCTTGAGCAATGATACTCTGAATCTGCAATGAAAACCCCAAAAGATTTCTTTTCCCAGTGACCAAGAATGCAGTCACATGTGCTACCTCTTGCAAACTTTACATATAATTTACAAAAACACTCAAGGTTAGTGTTACGGATGGCAATGGTGGTGTTGTCTCTGTATTTGAATCAACGGCGTAACATAGGACCCAGATGCCTATGTCGTCGTCAATGGCTCGTTATGGGTCCTCGATCCGCGGTGCCAATCTCTCTCAAGAAAACAGCCCTCACAGTCAAGCCGTTTAGCAAAGCACTTTATTTACAGCAGATGTCTCCTCTCTGGCATTACACGCTGGCAACCGGCGACACACAGTCCTAACACGGTTACAACAGCTCTCCAAAACCTCTGACCTTTTCAGCGACACGTACGCTAGCTACACACGTCACGCTCGCCTGAACACGACAAAACAACACTCTAACGGCAACACAGTCTCTCTACTGCTGTCGCTCGCTTCAAACTTCTGTCTGCTGCAACCTTGTCCTTCTCTCTCTGACGCTCACTCACACCGCTTATATATACATGTACACAGTTCTCTAGAATTATCCAGCACCTACTCGTCACGCATGCGCTCTCCCACACCGAACAATCCAGGTACTAAGTTTTGCATCAGTCTCACTCGCTCAGGCACACACTAGAACAGTCTAGATATGCTTTGTCCTCGCCACACTGGCCGCTGCTGGACAGGTCAGCCGGGGTCAAATACCACAACAAAGTAATGGCGGCGCCGGTTTACACCTCGCGCACACCGCTACACTATTTAATTCGTAACAGTTAGCACATTTCAGACAGAAAAGAACATAAAATCAAAATATCCCAATCATTTCTGCAACAGTAGAACAAAAAAGAAAAGTCAGAAATAGATGAAAAAAACCAACAGCAAAACACTAGCTGGGAAAACTGCACTTACAGCTGAAGCCTGAAGAGTGCCATCTGCAATAATTTCTGTAGTACCCAATGCATCAAACTGTGTCGGTGAAGTTGTAGTCACAACAGTTATGGTTTGATTCAGTTCTGATCGCTGGAAAACAAAGAAAACAAGTTATTCAGAATCCTTTGAAACATTTTCACTAGTGAATAGATTTATCTCTGACGAAAGTCCCAAACAGCAAGTTCAGTACCCTGTCAAAATGAAAAATGATTGATCGTTTACTAAGTTCTTAAATGTTCACATGGACTTACCATTAAAATAAGCTTTAGCAGTTATTTGATGACTTGTCATTTAATGAAAGGGGAAACATATACATACATATACACACACACTCACATTAATGCTGCCACCATCCACAAGCTTTGTTGATGGCAATACTGCTGGTGGTGCTCTGTTGCGGCCAATGTAACTCTGTCGTGCAGTACGTCGACAGATGGGGCACAGCTGGATATACTTTGCCACAAGACATCGTGGCAGTAAAGCATACACCCGACGAATCTGTGAGGACAATTCTGTGGCTAACATTTGTGTAAAAGTACATGCAATATTACCAATCATACAGTAGTCAGAGAGGTCATCTTTTCTTCCCACAGCAAAGTATATCTAGAATCCTGGTCTTACAAAAGAGTGCTTGGAATGATATACAAATAAAAAAGGCAGGGCAAATTTAGGGCTATTACTCTCTCATACACCATGCTCAGTGTTTACAATTTTTCCCTTGACATCTTTAGCATCACACCTCACTTAACAAAATGAAAGAAAAGTAAAAGAAACACTGTCCATGCTATCACTAATGATCTTTTTTACTCAAACATTAATAAATATTAGTTAGTTCCTACTTCACTTAGCTTGGCTTTACATGAGGAAATGTGCTTTACAAATTCATTATTATTTTTATGCTAAGAGCACATGGATAACAAATTTATGGAAAACTTATAGAGGTCAGTACAGAAAAAATTCTTAGGAAAAGCAAATCTAATCTTACATTAATGAAAAAAAAAATCAAGACTGGACCCTGAGCACAGTACCATTTGGCACACTAATGTTTTACAAGCATGAAGACCATTATAAAAGAATGTCTAAAGCAGACACAGACTATCATTTAGGTCTGACAGAAAGACTCTGATTTCTGCTATCATCCTAATTTCATGAATATACCAATCACTGGCTGGACATGTTATTTAAATAAATCTTTATCAATGATTCTGCATCCTAGAATAAGATAACCATATGCTAATGATGTGAAAATATATGAAAAAACTATTTTAAACATACTCCACATTAGCACAACCAAATACATGAATAAAGCTGTGATGAATAAAACAAAATACAGTAGATGAATGATTCATACTGAATACAATTGTTAATTAAAATGCTTAAATTCTTTTCTAAAATAAAATAACTGGAAATTTATAAAACTAATCAATGGAAAAGTGTTCTTACTGCAGCATATGTCTGTGACAGGCCAATGTGACCATTTTCTACATGAGCAGTGTTGATCAAGTCCCAGAATTCTTCAATTACAGCTGCACGCTTGTATAATGTCTGTAAATATATAAATAGCAGTGTATATCAAGCTGTCAGAAGTTTTGAAATGCACGACCAAAGTAGATAGTCACAGCCAAAAAGATAGTAGGATAGGTATAGGGTGGAACTGAAATATGGTAGGCATGATTGCTATAGTTGCTGGTATGCAAGGTATAAAATGCTGACCGCTAGCGCGTGTTGATGAAGGGATAATAAAATAAATTAGGATAGTGCTTTGATATGCGAAAACGTCTAAAACAAACTCTATACAATGCAGTGCACCCTCTCCAACTCTCTCTCTCTCTCAATATAGTCTATTTATAGAGAGAGAGAATACAGAGACTGAGTTTTCTACAGATATGTTCGTCTCGGGGTAAGAGGGGAATTATAAATCAAGAAAATCATTAAGATAAAGGCTAAGACAATTAATTCTGTAATGCTGCACTGCTGATTTCCTATTCTGGACATAGACTAATTTAGGTCATGTAAACTCACATTGAAAATGCCCTGACATAGTTACTTGAGCAAGATCCGAATGCAACAAAACCTAGAATTGGTACTTTTAACAAGAAACGTTTTGGAATGTTTGTCCAGTCCGAATATCCATTTGAGAATTTATTCAAATCAAATATGGCTGACAACAACATGCGTTTTGCGGTAGCTGTACGCGCTGGATACTCAACCTTATGACATGCAATGTATGCAGTTAGTCAAATATGAAATATAATTTTCAGTATCGATACAAACCTCCTCGCCAATCTTCTCGTCTGCAGGCACGCCTACTATATCACCTTCGCCATCTTCAGACTGAATGAGTCTGAACTTTTTCTGTCGAACCCAGAATCGGAACTTGCTGGATGGCTCCGAGTGAGGATCTTTCAAACAGCGGATGATGCGCTGGCGTTTTGCATTAGTTATTGTAAAGCTGTTACTTACTTTACTGGATTTCGAATATAGAAAAGAGAGAAATTTAGCTTTGAATTCGCCTTCGTGCTCCGTCATGATGGCTAGTACATCGTAGCACAGAAAACCGCCAAGATACTTTCGATGGGGCGCATAAATTGAAATCACGCAGTATCTCGCGAAAGTGCAGCTGTGCTATTTATGGAATCACGACAAAGACCAAACTCGCTTGTTATTGTGTAGGTGCTGATATTAGTAACTGGTTAAAATTCATAACACAAGGGAGGAGCAATGTGTTTAATGACACTTTTCTGAAGCAAACACGTTCAGATGACAAAAAGGAAGTAAAGGACGCCCATACTGGAATTGTGGCGCCTTGAAAAAACAAATTCGATGGTAGAGGTCTCTACGGTTTCTGGAAGGTTTAAAGTTTCGCTGCACGTTCCATTATCTCTAAATTTGCTTGAAAAAATAACAAACAGCTTGGATGAAGCCATTTTTTATCCTCTTCCACATCAACACGTTTCTATTGAGATGTTGCACCACAGACTTGTTGGACATTGGGTATCACGTGATATGTAAATTAATGGTCATAACCCTTCCGGAGGACAAATAACCGTCGCGTCCTTTATTGGTTCTCAGTGTTTACAGCGGTGGTTTCGATCGCTTTGTTTTATTTGTAATAGTTAATCTGGTCTAAATCTCATTGTTCATCAATCCTGTCGATAGTGTAGACTTACCCTTTTTCCGCGGTATTAGGAAGATAGTAACTGCGGTAAAAATAAAACGAGTCGCAGCATCGTCGACGTTGATTCTGTGTCAACTTATTTTAATAATAATAATAATTCCTTTTATTCGCCAAGTGACATAGCAGGAGGAACTTGACTTAATAATGGCCACATTTTACCAACAATAACTCTCCCATACACACATATACGCACAGTAGACCCACTCCCATTCACACAATCACTCTCTTGCGTTCACTAGGTATGGCAGAGGTTGCAACCGAACAGTCCCACAGTCTCTTGCAAGAGTGAGAATATATGCCTGGAACACCCCAACCCTACACACTGATCCCCAAGCCCCAGGGGGCATGTTGATCAATCGGGTCTGGCTCGGGCCACAACGGAGTTAAGTGAGGAAACAGCCTTGAAAAAGAAGCTGTTTCTCAAGCGAGATGTTCTGGCCTGAAACTGACGATATCTAAGTCCAGAGGCCATGCGGCAGAAAAGGCCATTTGCCGGGTGGGAAATGTCCGCCACAATCTTACGCGCCCTGCCTAAGCAGCGCTGGGCGTAGACTGTGCCCACCGATGGTAGCCTATGGCCTACAACGCGGCTAGCTGCACGTACTACCCGGTCAAGTAGGTTCTTCTGTTTCTGGGTGGCGCTGCCATACCAGACAGTAACAGAGAATGACAATACACTCTCAACCACCGCCCGGTAGAATTGGACAAGAACTGCCCTCCTCAGGCCGAACTTTTTCAGCTGACGCAAAAAGAAAAGTCGTTTCTGGGCCTTTTTGGTGATGGCTACTACATTATTTTGCCAGCTAAGGTCATTGGAGATGGTGGTTCCTAAGAACTTGAGATGATCGACTTGCTCAATGACTTCACCGCTGACAAGAAGAGGCATCATTGGGCCTCTCCACTTACGGAAGTCAACTATCATCTCCTTGGTCTAGGACACATTCAGTAGTAGACCATTTTCACTGCACCATGCCACCAGAAGGTCTACCTCCCGTCGATATGCAAACTCGTCGTTGTTTGCGATGAGGCCAACAACCGTGGTATCGTCGGCAAACTTCACCATCCGAATGGATCCGACAGATGAGACACAATCGTTGGTGTAGAGACAGTACAAAAAGGGAGAGAGGACGCAGCCTTGAGGAGTACGTGTACTGAGGACCAGGGTGTTGGAGAGAAGATTATTTATTTTAACTCTCTGGGGTCGACACAGTAGGAAGTCATGGATCCAGATGCAGATTGACTGGGAAAGACCAAACGCTGAGAGCTTGACAAAGAGTTTCTGAGGAATGATGGTGTTGAAGGCAGAGCTGTAATCTACAAAGAGGAGGCGTGCATAGGACCCAGGGGATTCAAGGTGCTGGAGGATGAAGTGAAGGGCTAGAGAGACGGCATCGTCCACTGATCGGTTGGCCTGGTAGGCAAATTGGAGAGGGTCGAGTTTGCCTCTGGTGATGCATAAGAGATGTCTTAGGACCAGCCTTTCTAAGACTTTCATCACAACAGATGTCAGCGCCACAGGTCTGTAGTCGTTTAGCGACGTTGCCACAGTATTCTTCGGTACAGGGACGATGACAGATGCTTTTAAACAGTTCTCGGGCGGCAAAACGGCAACAGCACTGACTCTAGTAAATAATTTTTATTAAAATGATAACTGTCGTTTATTCTTCCGTCCCTCATGTTATATCCATTTAGTTCATGTCTCTTCTCCATTTTAGAGCATGTCTCTTCTCCATTTTAGAGCATGCTCTCTATGAGTGTGAATATGCGCTATAAAAATCTTCATTTATTATTATTATGTTATTTATATTTGCTGTGACCATCAATACTCAAGTTGTAAAATTTTTTCTTGCTTCAAAATTAATGTGAAATGTAACACCAGTAACATAAAACATAATAATTAACTGTTAATATAGTTAGAACTCTTTCTATCAGCCTTATATATATATATACAGTTATTTAATTTTTTTAAAATTAGGCTCCTGATTACTGGTTACTGTGCAGCAAAATAATGGAACTCTCTCCTTTTCCTTATCCGCCACCATCCTACAACTGAATCCTTCAAATCTGCTCTGAAAACGCACCTCCTCCTTGAGCATTACTCCTAACACAGTCCACACAATGCTCGTCCTTCTTACCCTCCCCCCATCTGCTCTTGCTACTTGTCTACCCATCTTTCTCTGCAGAATCGTTATATTTTCTATGTTTCTGTTACTTGGTGTCTTTTTGTGTTTTCCATCTTTTTTTTCTGTTTGTCGTCAGTATTGTCATTTATTCTTACGCCCTCGTGTTCTATCCATTTAGTCTATGTCTCTTCCTTGTTTCTGCGAAACACAGAGGATGGAGAAGGAGGTCGGGAGTGAGCGAGTGCCGGCTGATACCATCGATCTTTTTTTTATCTCCCCCTTCGCCACATCTATATTGCTGTCACTTTTTACCTCCTCATTCTGTCCGGAGACGGCTCATCGCCTGCGCTTGGGCGACTTTGGGCACCCTGGGTATTACGCTAAAAGGCACTTCTATAATGCATTTCCTCGCGGCAAGCTATATGCGATTTACAAAAGAGTAGAGCAAAGAAGATACAAAATAGGATAATGAGGAGTTACATAATCGTCTTGTGGAGGGTATAAGGACAATGGACGCGCAGAGTTTTCCGTCAAGCCTTGTTTTGCTTCTTCACAATTCAGTTATATCTCGTTATACACATTTTATACATTTCAGTATTCAGCTGTCAATAATCTACCCATGATGCTTTCGTTATGAACCACAGGTGCTCGGCGATCTGTAGATCCTCGAGACTGGTTTTACCTCCGCTGAAAACCTGCAGATCCTGCAAGACATAAACGTACAACCCGCACTCGAGAGCTACCGCTTGCAATGGTTTCAGGAGACATTACTGTTTGTTTTATATTAAATGTATTATCCTAAGGAATCTGACCAATAACTAAGCTACTCCATCTTTAAAAAAAAGTATTAGTAGCTGCGGTAATTTAAACGGAAAGAACGAATTAGTTACGAACTACAGCTACTAATATTTTTACTAATATTAAATAATATTAAGTGTACATGAAGAATATAATTATTGTACAAAGTGTAACTACAGTGATCCATCCCTGGATATAAGACTCTTGCACATGGCTACGTCATGGGATGACGTAATTAAAACTGACGTAGGGTGTGGATGTCAATGACGTCGAATTGGCGATGACGCCATAAAATAATGGATATCGAATCGGCGATGCAGGTTTGAACAAATATTACTTCGAGAAAGCTTGAGTTTTACAGCAAAGACAGTTATTACTCCGCACTTCACATACATTCGCGAACTTTTTAAAGAAGTTACGAAGTTCAGTTGTATGAAGTTGGCTAAAAACAATGTGAGTTCTTAATGACGATTTTTAAAATGTATTAACAGCCTGTATTTGCAGCGTTAACTCCTAAAAAAAGATGGCGATCTATGAGGAAGCATTATCGTTTAAGCCATTTTTTCACATCTGAAGTGAGTAATAAACAGTTTCTTTCTATGCTGATCGTAACACCGTTCTTTTCTTATTCTCAAAAACGCTTCAGCAGTAATAGGAGGGAAAACGTCTCAAAATGAAAGGTTAATAATCTCATTTTATACGTAAGCTATTATAATGATTTTTGATTCGTCCAAATGTCTTATTTAATCGATTGAAGACATTTGTTTAAGGTAAGAAGGCGTATAAAATTCGCTTCCAGCTATAGCCTGCATATATAGTGACTTCAAAGACATTTATTCTGAATCCCAGACACTTAATCCCCAGACACTTAATCCCCGACACTTAATCCCCTAGACGCTTAATCCCCAGACACTTAATCCTCAAAATGAAATTTCAAACTCAAGAAATTATGAAGTGAATGAAAAATTTAATTATGAAGTAAATAAAAAAATTTAATTCAAATTCAAATAATTATTTTCATGTAAACATCAAAATAAGTTTGACAATTAAAATAATACTTCACTTCAAAATTTATAACATTGGGGGCATTTTTGAGGATTAAGTGTCTGGGGATTAAATGTCTAGGGGATTAAGTGTCCGGTCACCATTTATTCTATACGCCTGTGTTGTGGTCATGGCCTCTGGTCTGTCCGTTGTAAACGTGTAAACTGTGATTTCTTCAGCTGCTATGAGACTGCACGACACTAGCCTCACAAAATTACCATATGGACAGTCGTGTATAATGACATGGGCGCTGACCTTGGCCGTCATGGCAACAGTTCAACAAGTCAACGGAACACTCTATTCACAATCGTCTCAAGACACAGAAGAGGTACAAACGTTGCCCACGAATACAAGGGAAGAAGGATCGGAAACTAAGACGCACCTGTATGTCAAAGGTGAAAAAAAAAATCGTACTGTAGTAGCCTGCTTTAAGTATTTTACTTGTACTGTAGTAATAAATGGAGCTCAAATTAAGAAGTTCCCATTTTGATCATTATTATTTATTAAGTTTCTGAGGGTTTTAAAAAAATGTCACTGATATGTATCCTTTCAATCTCGACAATCAATACATTTGTCAAGTTTTAATGTGTAGTAAAGCTAGCATGATTTTTTTTTAAATGTCTCTTTTTCTGTTGTGTTTTTTTCTAGAGGTTGTAGTGGGTTGTATTTCTTTTCCTCAGACAGACAGACAGACAGACAGACAGAAAGACAGACAGACAGACAGACAGACAAGAAAACATTTGTTTTAAAGATGCTTGAGCTTATCTTCTACGAGAACCGGAGAGTTCTGATGCTAGGATCTCATCAGAATGGAAATGAGATGGCAGTGGAAAGGAATATTTGCTCAAGGTTTTCCTGGCTTTTGCTGACATTTTTCTGGACCTTAACTGACATTTGTCTGGACATTTGCTGCCGTTTGTTCAGATGTGGAGCAAGGGTACAGCGGCTTGGAGAGAGATGTGGATGACCCACAAGGTGTGTACCCAGAACTCACTACTGACGAGGCCGTTCAGGCTGCAAAGGACACGCCGAAAGATACGGAGGGCGGAGATGAGGAGACCGATAGAGATGACGAGGAAACCGAGGACGTTGTCCGGCCTCCAGCGCCCGTAAAGATAAAGACGCAGAAGAGAGCGGCGAACGTGTTACCGAGCAAGAGACCAAGACAGTGGCCGCCCGACGTAATGTATAATCTTCACGATATCCCGGGTCCTCCCAAGTGGACAGGTCAACGCAGTGGGTACGTCGAAAGGGTGAAAGACGAAGGTTTTTGTCTTAAAATCGGGATCAGTGTGATTATGTCAGTTCCTGGTCCTTTTTTTTAGGTTGGTAACAACAATATTTGTTACAATCAATAATATTTCAAACTAAAGAATGCTGGAGCCGGGGGAAATGGAGCAGGTAGAGGAATCGACTCCCTAGTAATCAGTTTTGCAGCGATTCCACGACTAAAGGAGAGAGAGAGAATAATGCTTACTCATATGTAATTATCCGTTCATTCATCATTTGCTTGCGCCCGTCTGTATTGCAGAAATGTTCGCCATCAGCAGCCTTTGCCTTATCCCAGAGACACGGTCCAGGTCACTGTGAAGAAAGTGAAAGTGGGTGATACGAAAAACAGCAAGCCAAGGGCAGTTTATCAGAATTTCATTGCTTCAAAAGAATCGAACGACACTGCCGTCACTTCTAGCTCCATCTTGACGAAATCCCCTCCTCTCAGGCGACGGCGAAACATAGCCCCCGAGACAGCTGACCAGCCAACCGCGTCTAAGCTTTTGCAGAAAGGTCCCGCTCGGCATATTAACCCACCCGTACAGAGGTGGAAAGAAAACAAAGAAGGTGATGAAAAGGGTAGTGAAGACGATAACGACGACAGTGACAGCGATACTGTGATCAATGAAGACAAACTGCAGGAAAGGCATTCTCAAGTTAAAACCAACGGTGTCTTCATGGAATCAAATGACATTGACGATGAGCACAATGATGTCAAGTACATGCCTACAAAGACCTCAAACACAAGAAAGGTTGATGGCGACATTGCTGAAAATCACGAAGACAACAACGACGACGACAGCTACAAAGATGGGGATTTTTTAGAAAGCGAAGATTACATTGATGGCGAGTCTAAAATAAACAAAAAGGGACCGAATACTATCCGCTTTAAGTCATTCCTAGCGTCACAGAATCTTCAGACACCAGGTCTCAAGCAGAAGGTGCAAACAGAGCCGCATTGGATGAGGTCTCATAAAGCCCCTGTAGCGAGACTTGTCGCGTTTCAAGACCAGGAAGGCGAGTACTTCGATAAGAAAAATATCGATTATCACGAACATGAAACTGACTCCGCGGAAGAAGACCCACTGCATGATTCTCTCGCTGACATACTGGAAGGCAAGGGAACAAGCGCCAAGAATTTGTATGATGCAGCCAACTCCCGGGTAAGGAGAAGGACCATTTCCCCCGCCGCTAGTGCCGCTGCCACCCCAAACAGATTACATAAGCGATCCTATGACCTCCGCGATGTCATCAGGGAAATCGACGCGGAGGAGGATGAAGAGATTGACACCGACGACGACATCGAAAACATGATTACAGGTCACATCAACGACGACGAGAACGAAGAAAATGATGAGATGGAAGAGATGATTCGTGAGGAGAGGGGTGCTGCAAATGTCGATGAGAGGAAAACAGTGTCTTTCACCCCAAGACCGAAAGCAACAGCGAATTCTGAGGCAAATAGCGATGTAACGAAGATTGCAGGAGAGAAAGAGAGGCTGCGCGACGCTGGCAGGGATGTCCGGTCTCAAAAAAGGGAGCGAAAACATGCCGATCATCGTGATGAACGCGTGGACTTCACAAGGCGCAAGCGAAAGAGGGACGACTCCCACGTTTTTCCTCAGGCGATAGACACAGAGTTGTCCCTCGTTCCGCCAGAGGCCCGCGTGCTGCCCAGCATCACACCCTCGAGAGCAGACACACTGCACACCATGGAATTCTTTCGCGATGAGATGAGAATAAAAGAGAATCAGAAGAAGAAAAGGGGAGCGTCCGGAGAATGGTGGGAAAACTCTCCTCCAGAAGACTCTAACCATTCTGGGGGTCTGAATGTGAGAGCGACTCACGCACTGTCGATAGACACAATCCAGCAAAAAGACATAGATGTATCACCTGCTGATGACCATACCTACAATCTCCAAGAAGAACCGCAGGAAAAAAGTGACACCAAAGGCGGCCATGACTTTGCCTTAGAGGATGAAACTGTCAAACAAGAGAAGAAAGGAGAGGAGGAAGACTATTCTAATGATCTTATTGAAAAGCACAGATCACAGACTTTAAGGCGACAACGGAGGCAGGCTAATGGGAATGGAAACAACAACATCCCAGACGATTCCAATGACACCGGAGGCTTCAACATTCGCTTTTCTCATGGCCGACCTCACGTGCATTACGACAACGAAAATTCAGCCAGCAAACTGCTTGATTTTTCACTTCAGCAAAGCGATGAATCAGAGCTGGGCGAGGTTCATCAGCCTATTGTTCCTCAGGCAGATAGTCCTGATGCGCCTACTATTGTGCCGGTTTCTCCGCATGACAACCTTCATGACTTGCTTAACATTCCGCGTAATTCACACGATGTTAGTCCGACCACATTCCCAAAAGGACTTGATCAGCAGGCGATATCGACAGGTAGTCCTGATGCGCCTACTATTGCGCCGGTTTCTCCGCATGACAACCTTCATGACTTGCTTAACATTCCGCGTAATTCACCCAATGTTAGCCCAACCACATCCCCAGAAGGACTTGATCAGCAGGAAGCGTCAGGTACTGCATCAGCGAGTACGCACGGAATAAAGAAACATATCTCTTTCAAGACTCCGCTGTCATCAACGTTAAGTGTGGCTCCTGATGCTGCTTCTGATGCTGATGAAAACAAGTTGGTAAAGACCAAAACTGACAAACTTTCTTCGAAACCAAATCAGTCTAAGCCTGCCAAGAACCTTGATAGAGATGCGCCTTCTTTGCACGCGTGGTATAGGGACGGTAACGTCACTGCATACATCCATTCACATGGAGCAAATCGCGAAGAAGGCATCGTCAAAGGAAAACAGAAAAAGAAAAGGTCTATGACGACGGCCAATATCGATGCAAAGCGGCTCGACCTGGAAAGAAGTGCGCATCATCCTGCAGGGAAGTTTGAAACATTTCTACCAAATATAGAAAACTTCGCTGACAAAGCAGTTCTCGTGCAAAATGCAAACCTTTATACTTTAGAATCTGCTGCCGATGTAGAAGACCACAGCCGGAGTACTCCATATCGATCCAGAAGGTCAACTAGGCCTCTCATGCTTCACCCCATGAAGCCCAGACAATACAGATCCAGAAAGGATGGCAGCGGCATAATGGGAAACTCAAGACAAAGGCGTTCAGCGGATGTGGGGTCACAAACCGTTACTAGCCACGCGCCTATCAAGAGACGGTGGTTGCCGACGCTGGACGTTGCCACCAGGTACAAAGACGCTGACCGAACCCTCGACGACATCCTCAACAACATACTGCCAGAAGCGACAGGTGGTATCGAGCTTACCAACACGGAAACGGAAGCGATGATGGGGAAGCAGAACGTTCATGGCGCTTTGACCGAGGAAGAGAAAGAGTTGAAGCAAGTGATGGGCGTCCTCACCAATTATCAAGGGATGCCGTCTGTGGTGCTTGACATAAGGAAAGGGGAGGGTCGGCTGGTGTCCCCAAGGGACGCAAAGTTTGACAAAATAGTCATCAGGAACGAGAGAGAAGCACCCAAGGCTAGACCATTTAATCACAGAGCAAAAGCAAAGCATCTGTCCCAGGAAGAAAAGAAGAGTTTAAACTCCGACTTGCAAAAAGAAGAGGTAACGGATGAAGTAGATGAAGAGAAAGCTCCCGGCTTCGAGATAGAAGGAACCAGAAGGGAAAAGATAAGCCAGAGAAACACTTCAGAGAGAGAAAAGATCATGGGAAAGGAAATGACGCGTGGTGTGCTGAAAAGACGTCCCAGCAGCAGTCTCCTAGGTTCGGCCGACAATGAAGAGACAGCTCGAATAGAGAGAGAACTTCAAGAACTGAACAACAGAGCCCTAGCACCATCACCGCAGAAGGATTACGCAGAAAGTGGCGCCAGACGCTGGTACATTCAGCACGAGCACCAGGCTTTCCCGAAAGCCGCTGCAGTGGACACTAGATTGAAGGAAGAGGCCGCACGAAGAGATCTGGTAACGTTACAAACTGCCGCTGCTGTAGACAATGCCGTTCGCAAGGCCTTGCAGAAAGTGAAGGAGAGGATTCGACGCACGCGGAACGTCAATGGTGATATCATCGAGAACCTTCTACGGAGTGACGACGGCGAGCTTGAGGCGACGGGTGGAAAAGAAGAAGGGGACACTGATGGCAGCGATGTCTATGACAGTGAAGAAGAAGAGGACCGCAGACCCAAGCGCAACTCCCCCTTCGTTGACGAAGGGATTGATGGAGATGTCGTTTTAGACGCCTACAGGAAAAAACGAAGTGCCCCTTTAGGAGAAGAAGGCACCGCTCGTTTGGCTAGAACTGGCAGTCAAAGAAAGGATATCGGGGAACTAGCCAGTGGTCTTGCGAAAGCTGCAAGGGCAGGAGCTAGGGCAGGAAATGGAGCAGGGGTTAGGGCAGGGGCTGAAGTAGGAGCTAATGTAGAGCCTGAAGTGAGCGAGGAGACTGACCTCAACGTAGACGATATGTTGCTGGGGATCAAGAAAGTGGTAAACAACGTTGAGAAGGAGAGCCACAAGGTGCAGAGAATCTTGCGCAAGGTCGACACCTTTACTGGGCGCTACAATGACGAGGAGAATGAAGATGACGGTGAAGATGAAGAGGAGATCGACGACGAGAAGGTTGACGAAGAGGTCGACGACGAAGACGACGATTACGTTGCCAGCGACGAGGCATTTGCCGACACCATCATCGTCTCCGCAGTGGACAAAGCTGGACAGTTGAAGACGCATGAGGGCAACCATGAACCCCTCGTTTTTGAAGAAGATGACGACGGTCCAAACTCTGGTGAGAATAGCGTTAAAGTTATTCGCAGCTTACACATCGTGCCACCGCCTTACCTTAGGGGCTTGCTTGAACGTGAACTTTATTCTTTTCGTTTTGCATTTTTATTTAGTGGAAAATGGTTTATGCAAAGAAGATGACAAAATATTTGATACTCAATAAGCGACACGTGATGTGGGATTTTTGTTGTTGTTGTTGTTGTTGTTGTTGTTGTTGCCAGGTTGTCCGAATAATCAATGAGACCTCCGTATTCTCATAAATATGGTCAGTTGTATGTATTTTATGAAGCAATCTGAATTAAACTGGAGTGACATATGAAACGGTCCATAACATAGGAGAATATATTGTGAATAGTTTATTTAATGTCATTAAGTTTACACGATTCTTCTATTAACTCGATTCTTAAAAAATAGCATAAGATATTTTATAGTGACGAGAGTTTTCTTTTGCATTTTCCTTAGGCTACTCCCCTTGGAACGAATGGAGTTCTTGCAGTGTTTCCTGCGGTTTTGGGCGCCGACACAGGTCAAGATCATGTGAAGATATTAGTCGTTGCACGGCCGGCAATCAAGAAGAAGACATTTGTATGCTCGGCCCTTGCAAATGAAGTGATCTTCCCTATTTTTCCCCTAATTTACAATAGGAGAAAACGAGCAATGCACTCTACCACACTAGAGGTTTAAATAGCTACGTGACGACAACATAGGGAATCTTTTCAAATACCGTAATGTTCTTTTCATTGCGACAATTTTACTCTTGATTTGCAAATATTTTTAATAACGTTAGTAATTTTAAAACTCTAAAAGTTCGCACTGTTCTGAAAGAAATAAGTGTGCAGTTACTATTCTGCGAGACATTGTCTTGCATTGTCTTCAAATTACAACTAAAATCTTTGTTGAGAAAGAAACCGTACCAACAAGACCCATTACTCCTGACATAATAACTTCTATTTACTGCAAACCACTTAACTATCATACTTTATGTCTTCCTTTAAGAATGCTGTGTAAGATAAGGCACCATGTATGTTCAATGCAAGCGATGACAAAGGAAGTCCGAATAAATCGATAAACGATCTTTGGTTATCAGTTGTGAATTGACAATGAAGGCTATAACAAGCACGAGAGAAAAATTATTAGAAAGAGATAGAACGGATTAAAAACGCTCACGCACGCATGAGTGATGGTTGATTGTGTTTTACGCTGTTTCAGCAACTTAATAATAATAATAATAGTGAAGATTTTTATAGCGCATATTCACACTCATAGAGAGTATGCTCTTAGCGCTTAAAAAGAGGAAGAGACGTGGACTAAGTAGATACAGAACAAAGGGGACGAAAGAAAACGACAGTACTGACGACGAAACAGAAAACAAAAGGCATCAAGTAACAGGAACAGAGAAATATAGTGATTCTGCCAAGAAAGATGGGTAAAGTAGCAAGAGGGAAGGGGTAAGAAGGACTAGCATTGTGGACTGTGTTAGGAGTAATGCTCAAGGAAGAGGTGCGTTTTCAAGTTTTTAAGTTTACATCACGTCAAAAAGGAACAAACTAATATTTCCAGGTGATACAAAAACAATGCATTTAACAAACAAGTAATGAAATAAAAGTTAAATATTGTGTTAAAAATGTGTGTTGTGGCCCTCTAAAGGACCACCATTAAGGCATAGGTTGTGAATAAAACTTAAACCTTACCCCTGATGGTAAAGTTTTACCATCTTTACTTTCCGGCCAGACAACTACGCTCTTCGTCTGATGACCGTATCCTAACTGTTCCTGTCACAGAACAACAACATATGGTCACAGGACTTTTGGCTAGTGTGCAGCAAAACAATGGAACTCTCTTCCTTTCCATATCCGCCACCTTCCTACAACTGAATCCTCTCCCCCTTCTGCTCTTGCTACTTGTCTACCCATCTTTCTCTGCAGAATCACTATATTCTCTGTTTCTGTTACTTGGTGCCTTTTTGTGTTTTCTATCTTTGTTTTCTGTTTGTCGTCAGTACTGTTTTTTATTCTTCCGTCCCTCGTGTTCTATCCATTTAGTCCATGTCGTTTCCCCGTTTTAAGCGCTAAGAGCATGCTCTTTATGAGTGTGAATATGCGCTATAAAAATCTTCATTTATATAAATGAAAAAATAACTGCCGTGGAGTGGATTTAAACAAGAATAATAAGGAGCAATTTACGAAGAACTGCTGGCGGACACTCTGGATCCCTGGACAAGTAATTGAAACGTGCAATACTATAATGTCCCTCACACCAGGGACAAACTGGAGAAGGTTCGCTACGTAAAAAGTGGGAATGCGTGGCATAGGTGTGTCCCATCTTAAACCTAAGCTTAAGACGGGAAAGAGAAAGCGGTGGTTTACCAGCATCTGTGTACGAGCTGGATACTTTATTGCTTGTGTCGTGTGAACGTAAATAAACTGGAAATAAACCATGGAGTAGTAATTGTGCATGCTGCGTAAACAAATCACCCCACCCCGAGTTACTGTCCACGTGAGACGCTCTGCTCGTGCGTGCTGCGTCACTGAGCTGACGTAATAGACAGTCCTGACATGCCAACGTGTAAATGACATCAGCAGGCGATGACGACAGAACAAGATGTATATCAGGTCGCCGCTGAATGTCTGAACGAAGAGTCCTTTTACTGCCTTTTATTTACAGCTAAACTCTGCTGCGCCCTACCACCCCGTCCTCACCGATTCTTGGCACCTCGCAGCAAAGATGACTGTGATGTCACCTGTAACCAGTGTGAGTTTAACAATAACTCCTTCTGGAATAAGCAGCATACTTATTTGTACTGTTGTATGGTAAAAGATGAAAGCTTCATTTCGGTTTCGACCTGACGGATCCCTAAATATCAAGATCTCATAGCCGACAGTAATATAAATCTAAATTGTAATTTTCGATTCTCGGCTAATTATACCCAAGTATTTGCTGTAATTCGCGATTGTTACTGTCAGCCGTACACAAAGCATACAGAATTCAACCGAAAATATAATATGTGTTTATATTTGTAGCTGAAATGTCCGAAAGATGTTGTTAGCAATGAGTTTCAACAGCTTTGCTCTGTTCGTACGTGGCGTGAAAATTAAGCTTTGCTGTGTACAGATGAAATGACCCTGAAAGACATCGGCGTCATCAGGACAGCCTGTAGAGACTCTCTCACCATGATGTATGTGCTGATTTTGATTTTCATGGCAACAGCACATCAAGTCAACGGGGCGACAGTCAAACGAGTAAGAATACGATAAGGTCAGGGTATGGCTACATGCGAGGTCTTGAAAATTACTCATAACTGTCACCCACGTGCCCAGTCCCCCGGTGCCAATGTCGAAACATTGTAACACTAATCTTCAGCAGTCACTCAAGATAATATAAGACTTTATTTATCCCAGAGGGCAATTAGAGGCAGCTGTATATGGAAGCACAAAACAACAATGCCACCACATATTTATATCCGCTCCACCAGACAGACTCTCATGCCGTGATATGGCCTTAGTTGCTGGCAAGGCGTTAAACACAACCAGCCAGACAGACTCATACAGTCATGGTTCAGGCGTACATATGATCTACATTAATTTGAAAATACTTTACCGGAGAAGTCAAATGCACTCACGTAGTTCATCCTCATGCCTATTGAATTATAAGAATTTTCATTTATCACAATTGCCCCTTATAAGAAGCTCTTGTTAAACGCGTTTAACAAGGATTATATAATGAACATAATATCTTCAGTAATATTTATTCCTCTTCTTTTCCTTCACCTCTTTTCTCTCCTTGCACTTGCTTCATCTTATAGCTTCTCCATTTTGTTCTGTCAATCTTTCTGCTCGTTACACCCATTTATGTTTATAGTTTGATGTGAATAAACTTCTTCCCCTCCTTACTTCTTATTTTCTATTTGCTCTCCTAGACTGCACCCGATACAAATAAAATTTGGGATTCACAAAAGCAGACAAACACAGAGGTGAAGATAAAAAGGCTACTCAGCCCTAAGTTTAAAGAAGAAAATTCAATATATGTCAGAGGTGAGCAGATATTGCGGTCTTATCATTGCTTTTAATGGAAAGTTTCATCCTATTTATACAAATAATAAATACCAAAAAAGGATGTGTCCTTGGTCGTTGTTTTAAAATTTCGATGAAAATATTAAAGTATTCTTTTTTAAAATTAAAACAAAAAAATTAAGCATTTCTCTGACAAAAATACTTTTGAAGATAAAATGGCTAGAAGTGACATTTTTGAAGGACATTTTGTGAATGGATCTTTAAAGTGCATTTTTTTAAATACTGAAACTTGGTTTAAAGCCATCCCGAAACTCACATCCCCAGAGGCCGCTACGGCTGCGCCGAAAAACAAGGAAGGTGGCAACAAACATCCCGACAAAGAATACAAGGATAATGACGAGGTGATCAGGCCTCCGGCGTCTCTAAGCAAGAAGCTACAGAAGAAAGCGACCAGCGTCTTATTGAGCAAGAGACCGAAACAGCGACATGAGTTTCTCGACATACCTGGTCTACTACCAAAGAGTACAGTTCGACGTCGTTCGTAAGTCTGAAGGGTAGAGAAGGATTGCATTTCTTAAGTTTTAGATTTAGAAAACAGTGCAGTTGAAAGTGCAAATAGTCATATACTAGCCCTAAATTGGGTGGTGGGTGGCTAGAGATATTGACTGTATGAAGTGAGGATGGTGAAAGAATAAAAAGAGAACAGAAAAATACTGCTTTCACCTTCTCTACTTGTTTGCTTGATCTTCATGTGTTGAATTCTGGAAACTGAGTCTGACTACAACAACAAATGAGTTACAAATCTGCAAGTGCAAAAATAGAGAGAAAAGACACAGATTAATGAGTCTGCGTCGTTTTATTAAATTTTCTATGAGGTTCTGGGCTCCTGTTTTATCTGAAGCAGAAGGTCATCCGTGTCTGGAGTGAAAGAAAGTGGGTTTTTTGCGCATGCGTATGGGGAAATGAGAAAGAGATATATATATATATAGGTTTATCTGCATTATGCCTACCCATTGTAATATGTCCATTAATCCATCCCTTAAGCGTCTGTTCTGCAGACGGTCTCGCCTTTACATGACACGTGCTGACCCCGGCAGAGGCTCGGCCAAGAGGAAGCAAGTCGAGTCTCTAAAAGCGAGCGACGCAGAGGACGTTAGCAATACAGAGGCCGAAAAACTCAGAGTTATGGACTCGAGAGAATTGAATGAAACCGCAGCTACCTCTAACTTTACCCTAATGCACTCTACGCCTCCGAGACTGCGCCGCAAAGTACCCACACAGGCAGGTGGCCATCAGACTGAGTCTAGGCTTGCATCGGCGAGCGCCAGTACTCAAGAGAATCAACCCAAGCGCACACAGTCCCAACCACAGGACATCTTTAAGTACGACGAAAACCATAAAGAGGACGAAGAAGACGAGGATGCTGAAATCAAAGATGACGTCATCCTGGGCATGGATCTGCGAAAAGGGCGATCTGACACGGGGAAAAACTCTGAAGTCAGTCGGAATCTGAACAGTGAGGTGATTCCAGATTCGCCAGCGGAATCCAGGAACGCAAGAGAGGTCGATATTGACATATACGAGGATGATTATGATGAAGACGACGATTACGACTATGGCCTTAACCGACGATCCCCCTTGAAAAGGAAGAGCGAGACAAGCAAAACTTCAAATAAAAAAGAAGCAGAAAAATTCACGGACACTAAGAATATTCTAGTTGAAGAGGCCGATAATGGTGGAGATGAAGATAGGAAAGATGGTCATAATGATGGCGGGGGCAGCGGCTACGATGATGACGACGACACGATCAGCGGCACTGAACGGACAACATTAACATATTCGCGACAACCACAGACAGGTGAGCTCTACTCACCAGGTCGCAGAAAAATGAGGCAAACGACCGCAAAGCTGTCTGTAAGTAATTCGGAAGAAAGTGTTGCTACGATCGAAGACGAAGTAGGGGAAGACGATGACGAAGAGGATGATGATGATGATTATGAGGATGATGATGATGATGACAATGATTATGAGGAGGATGAGAATGATATCGAAGAAGACGACGATGCGATCTTCGAAACATTAGACGATGCGCTGGCCGACGTTCTGGACGACATGGTCAACAATGGAGATGACATGTCCTACTTGAACCCCCTAAGGCGAAAGCGAGGAACCGGGGCCACGGACGAATCCGTTAGACGGCGGAAGCGTAAGTACGACCTTCGTAACATCATCAGGGAGATGGACGTGGAAGATGAGGAAGACACTGAATATAGCGACGAGATCGCGGACCTGATGCGCGATCGGCGGCAGGCGACGCTTAAAACAGCAGCGGAAGGTGAGAGGGCTCTCTTGAAGAGAGGAGTGGAGGATCTTTTGGCAATGACTAAAGATGACGTGGTCAAGGAGGAGATGAATGAGAGGGAGATCAGCGACATCGCCCTGGATTACGAAGAGAAGACGATGCCGATCCTCGAGGATTACGACAGGGATATGGTATGGATCAGGCGCAAGCGCAAAAGTGACGATTCCCAGGACTCTCAGAAGGCAAAGGACCCGCCCTTCGAGTCGTCAGCAGTCCGCGTGCATCCCCCGACCACGCGCCTAATAAGAAATGCACCGAGCACACGTCACCCCAGCGACATTACACGCTATCGATCAAAAAGAAATGCAAGGAGAAAGAACGGAGAAGAGCCCCATGGCTGGGTAGGCAACACCCTTCCCGCCGACTCCAACGACACCGAGGCATTAAAGGCCCACGTACGTCACACGTTGTCAAGAAGCACAGTCCAACAGCATGACACGGAGGCAGACAAGCCATCGCATGACGATGACTATACTTATCATCTCCAGGAGGAAAGTACATTACAAGAAAGCAGAAATGTCACAGACGATCATGATTTTGATTCGGCTTATACTTATGGGCACACAGACGACACTGGCAAACGAGAAAAGAAAAAAGAAATCAACGACTCTAAAATACACACTGATAGTAACGACTCGCAAAGTCTAATGCGACGGCGAAGGCAGACCATAGGTTACGGTAACAACAGCAGGAGCAGCAAGAACAACACCCCAGACGATTTCAATGACACCAGAGGCTTCAGCGTTCCCTTGTCTCTTGGCCAACCTCACATGCAATACGGCAACAAAAACTCAGCCGAAAGACTTACAGATGATCCCTTCCAGCTTAGGACTGGGCCAAACCCTGGTGAGATTGGTGGGAATCCACACTCTGCTAGGACATCGGCAGGCTATTCTGCTGGCAAACCTCCGCCAGATTCTGTGAATGACCCCATTCATAGTTTACATCTTCTTCTTGGGGATATCGTTAAGCCTGCTCCTGCAAATTCTTCAAGAAAGCAGGTAGTGTCTTCTTCAGAGACTACGCGTGAAGAGAAAAATAACTTTACGAAGAGTCAGCAATCCACTTTGCTTAGTCTGTCCTCTCCTTTTTCGTCTCTGGTTGCTGCTGAGATCAACGTAATAATGACCACAAAAAACGAAAAACCTCAAACCAACAACACCGAAGAAGACTCATTTAGAAAACCTAATGGAGAAGCGCCCCCCGTGAACGCCTGGTATGGATACGGAAACAAAACTGGTGATCTCAATCTCCATGGAGCATTTCGTGATGAAGACGTCATTGAAGCAGAAACAAAGAAAGAAATGGGTAACCTGAAAACGAAAAGGGTTTTAAAAAATTTGAACGACGAGACAAAGCGTCTCAACATTAGAAAAGCTACTCATCATCCTGCAGGCAATTTTCATATCCTTTTACCAAAAGGAACGGAATATTTTAGCAAAGGAATCCCCGTGCAAAGTACAAAGCAAAAGACTCCAGCAGCTTCCGGCAGCGCAAAAAGTCACCTGCGTAGCCCTAAGAGACCAGGGAGGTCCAAAGGCGGAAGCCAGCCCACCATCTCTCAAAGACGTCGTATTATGAGTATCATACCTCGAGACCAAAGAGGCGCTGCGGGTCCTGTCGGACGAATGAGAAGTATCAAGCGAGCCGAGGACGTCGAGCAATCTAGTCATTCCGTGCTAGCCAAGACCGCCGTGCTCCCGAGGAAAGATCTGATGAAGCCAGATTTCGTCTCCAGGTACAAGGACCTGGACATTAAACTAGAAGACATTCTCAGCGACGTGCTAGGGGATGCGTGGGGGACGGACGTAGTGCCAGAGGAGGACTTTGACGTATTCCTCCCGGAAGAGAACGGCTTGCGAGAGATCATGGCCACATTTTCCGACTCATACAGAGTGCCGCTAGTGGAGGTGGAGGTGGAGATCACAGGGAAGAACTATGCCGAGCAAACCCCTCAATTTCGAATGATGAAGGAGAAGGTGGGCAGGATACGGAAAGAAATTCTGCGACAAGGACCAAATGGGAACGCGCTTGCATATAGTGATCGAGCCCGGGAGAAGCGCTACGCCAACACGCCGGAGCAAACAGCTAACGAGGACCGCACTATCATGAATACGGGTACGGTAAAAAAAAAGTTACCGTCCTTTGACTTGTTGAATGTCAAAAGAGATATAGATGAGGATGAAATCGACTTGGAAAAGGTAAACGAAGAGATGGAGATGGATCAGAATGAGAAAGTAGCACCCAACTTAAACAGTGACCCAAACTTTGATGCAAACGATCTGAAGGAAGATATAAAGGAGGCGGAGGCAGAGCTTGAAATACCCAGTGACTTCCTCCTCGAGCCGTCCCAAGTTTCTGTAACTGTTCCGGACCTAACGACGGGCGCGGGGACTGATATGATCGACGTGGTGGAGACAGAGCTGGAAAACATGGAAAATATGGAAGACCTGGCGGACGTAAAGATATATGACACAGCGCCTCCAGAGCAACCCAACCAACACACAGAGGAAGGTGATGATCTTTTAGTAGACGACAAACTCTCTGACGTGGAGACGATGCCAGGTGAGGAGCCTCCGGACCTGACGAGTGAAGCTGAAACAGAAAGAGAAACGCTGAAAGAGGGAGAGGGTGTTGAAATAAATGGGGACGAGCTGACGGCAGAGGAAGGTGATGATCTTTTAGTGGACGGCACACTCTCTGACGTGGAGACGATGCCAGGTGAGGAGCCTCCGGACCTGGCGAGTGAAGCTGAAACTGAAAGTGAAACGCTGAAAGAGGGAGAGGGTGTTGAAATAAATGGGGACGAGCTGACGGCAGAAGAAGGTGATGATCTTTTAGTGGACGGCACACTCTCTGACGTGGAGACGATGCCAGGTGAAGAGCCTCCGGACCTGGCGAGTGAAGCTGAAACTGAAAGTGAAACGCTGGAAGAGGGAGAAGGTGTTGAAATAAATGCGGACGAGCCGACGGCAGAAGAAGGTGATGATCTTTTAGTGGACGGCACACTCTCTGACGTGGAGACGATGCCAGATGAGGAGCCTCCGGACCTGGCGAGTGAAGCTGAAACTGAAAGTGAAACGCTGAATGAGGGAGAGGGTGTTGAAATAAATGCGGACGAGCCGACGGCAGAAGAAGGTGATGATCTTTTAGTGGACGGCAAACTCTCTGACGTGGAGACGATGCCAGATGAGGAGCCTCCGGACCTGGCGAGTGAAGTTGAAACAGAAAGTGAAATGCTGAAAGAGGGAGAGGGTGTTGAAATAAATGGGGACGAGCAGACAACAGAGGAAGGTGATGATCTTTTAGAGGACGGCACACTCTCTGACGTGGAGACTATGCCAGATGAGGAGCCTCCGGACCTGGCGAGTGAAGCTGAATCAGAAAGTGAAACCCTGAAAGAGGATGTGATTTCTGACATGGCGATGATACCAGACGAAGCTGATACGCAAACTGAAACTGTAGTGAATGAGGGTGGCATCCCAGCTCTCAGGAAATCTCCACACTTTAATTTTAAGATTAAGATGAGTCCATTGAAGACCAGGATGAAGCCATTGAGGAAAAAAATGTACAGTCATGATAAGGTGTTCAAAAATGCAATGAAGGCGAAAGAGAAAACACAATCTGAACTGCTGAAGATGCAGATAGCTAAAGCCCTCGGGATTCGGAGACCAACTATTAACGAAGTACTGCGCAGACAGCAGGCCAAGGCAATGATGCGTTACATGCTTGGGACATCTCCTAGCTTCAGGCTAATGCGCCAGATCCAGGGCGGCTTGATGAGGCAGAGGGAGGTAGGCGTCAAGCAAGAGGACAACCAGCAAACGGCCACATCATCAAGAGATAAAGGAAAAAAGAGCAGCTGCAGCACTTGTAGTACCGAGATCGTTCCCATCCTGCAGCAGCCACGACTGGTGTCTCCTGTAGCAGAAAGTAGCCAAACGTCCGGCATCACTCGACTTCAGGAGGAGACGATGCCGACAGTTGTTGCTACTGCAGATATTATATTTCGGAAGGGATTTGAGAAATTACAGGAAAGGCCTCAACAGGTGCGTGTCATCAGCAGTCGTAACCTCGTCGGAAACGTATCACAGACTAAAGAACAGGAGCTTGGGAGAGCTACCACACACGTCCAAGTCAGCGATGTCGAGAACAATGACTTCGCAGGGAGAAGAAGCCGACGCAGCAGCTTTTCCTTTGTCAGTGAAGGCGGCGATGAAATAAGCGTCAGCAGCAGACAGAAACACAACGGCCGCGTGAACAGAACCCGCGCTGACGATGGTGAAGCCGATGGCGACGCTGTGGACGAAAACGGGCGGAGCGTGAGGGACACGTTTGAGGGCATCCACAGGATACTGCGCAGCGCACTACGCACGCGATTACGACGTCACGAGGACACCGTCTACAAGCGCCAAGAGGCTGAGGATGACTATGTGAGCAGCAGTTTTGCCGTCGACGGAATCGCTGGTGACGCGGTCTCCGCCATGGGGGTGGAGGAAGACGACGAAATGGCCATACAGACCAGAAACCGTGAGCCCCTCGTTTTTGAACCTGACGACGACGCTCCATATTCGGGTAAGAATGTTTTCTCCCGCACGCGTTGGTTCAGTCATAATAATTTGATATATTTCTATGTCCATAGATGCGACTACACGTATATATATATATGTGTGTGTGTGTGTGTGTGTGTGTGTGTGTGTGTGTGTGTGTGTGTGTGTGTGTTCTTATGTACGTCATATGCTGGGCTTGCAACTTTCAACAGCCAAATATTACCAACGTATTATTTATCCACAAAGACACCAGTTTAATACAGTTCGTTGTCAATGAAAAATTAGGTATTTGCACTTGCACAAGAGGCATGAATACTGAATAATAATAATAATAATAACGGCTATGTTTTTTTATTTTTACTTTACTGAAATTATCTTCCTTACCAGATTTTCTAGTTTTTATGTTTCCTTCTTTCTATTCCTCGTAGCTATTCTAGTTAGTCAATGTCATTGATATTCAAGGTTTCTTTCACTTCTTCAACAGGCTACTCCGTTTGGGGCGAGTGGAGTTCTTGTAGTGTTACATGCGGTTTTGGACGCAGGCAAAGGTCAAGATCATGTCAAGACCAAGGTCGTTGTATGGCCGGAAATCTAGAGGAAGACATTTGCATGATCAGCGACTGTTAATGAAGTAGTCAATGAAAGTTTTGAGGCTAGGCGCATAACACATTGCTAGGTGCTAGCTGATTGCTTCGTGGTTATCCATCCATGGCTAATGTGGAATATTCAAGCTAAAATGTAAACTGACTGCAATGAGTTAGCCATCCAGCTACCAACTAGTGACGTGTTTTGCACCTGCCTCCATGGTGGCACTGATCTAAAACTGCTGGACAGATCCTGCGCGCCGTCTATTTTCTTAGCCAAACACGCAGCCATTTTAGCACTCGTAATGTCAAACCAGCATGGAGCAAGAACAACCTGACACCTACCTTCCCAGTTTTGAAATAAAAAAAACTAAAGCAGCTCAACCAAACAAAAAGCAAGCAGCGTTGACAGTTTATATAAAAAAGAGAAGAATACAGTGGCAGGGCAACTCTAAGCCGAGAAAGTATTGCCCTATGATTTCCATAATGGCGGCTGGTCAGCTTCGAGAAGAGCTTTTGAGAGTCTAGCCATTAGTTTCAGATCAGTGCGTGAGGATTATTAATCTTTCGTCACTTTCGAGAAAACATTCGACTTTCTTAGAATGTAAATGAGTGCACTGGATTTACCCCATTTTGTAATCCTTTTCCAAGCTTTTAAAACACATTTTGCAGCTTTTAGAGAAGTCGCACTTTTTTAATGTCACAAAGATTAGAGTATGCAGCTTCTTTTATTTTACACATGTAGCCACATTTGTCCTTTGTGTATTATTAGTTTTATGTAACACTTTTAGCCACATTTGTCCTCTGTTTATTATTAGTTTTTCAGTAGTGGAAACTTGTGTGTATGCCGGTGTATGCAAAACTAGTTTTTCCTGATAAAGGCTATCTTGAATGCAAAAATCTGTTCAAGTCAATATATTTATCTCATTAAGGGATACTAATTATACAAACGTGAGCAAATATCTATCTAAGTTTTTGTTCAGAAGATACAAGCCTTTCAACATCAAAGTTTTCACTTC
This sequence comes from Marisa cornuarietis, assembly GCA_004794655.1. Taxonomy (NCBI): domain Eukaryota; kingdom Metazoa; phylum Mollusca; class Gastropoda; order Architaenioglossa; family Ampullariidae; genus Marisa; species Marisa cornuarietis. Next base: position 1,431,935 of record SMMW01000018.1, read on the forward strand.
GGTTTTGAAAAGATGTCAAGATCTCTTTCCCCGCGAGGTGACTAAAGAGGTCCGTTGTTTGGCCAGGGATCGATTACACTTTGCTCGAAACTCTCACATTTTTGTAAAGTTACAAAGCTTTTTTGATATGAAACACAATATTGGTTGCGAACTTTACTTAAGTAAGAAGTTAGAAGTTAGTTCAGCCCCATACTTCTTTTCTAAAAGAATTCATTAAAATTCAGTTTTTCAACAATCAAATGACAGCACTGCGTGTTGTTAAACTGCCAGGAACTTAGAACTTAATTTAATTTTCTCAGGTTAGCCTTTAACTGAAGTAAGAATCTATTGCTGAAAACAGACAAAAGCCAACCTCAAAGGATTTTGCATCGTGCAAGTGAAATAGACACAACAGCCATTTCTTCAGTTTGTGTTTTATTTATTAGCGCGCCTGGTTATCACCTGAAGAAAAGGAAGTTTGTAAAAAACAGTTTTGACTGTCAGTTCCGCTCACACTCAGCTTTCTCCCCTTTCAACCTCTAACACCTCTCTATTTGTCCTTCTCTCTTGTCTTTCTTTCTTTCTCTCTCTCTCTCTCACGTGATAGTATTCCATGAGGATCCCAGGTATCAGCGACCATCATTGTAACAAGGTCAGACTTCCAACCGCACCGTCTGGAATTCGTGTCAAGGCTGTATCTCACTTGCAGGCTGGTTTACCCCACATCCCCTGCCCTGCCTTTTTATCCATTCTAAGTCTCTTCCTGTACATCTGCACTCTCTTTTCATCTGCGTTCAGTCTCTTATTTTTCAAGCCCCACTCGGGTGTTGTTTGCATCCCACGCTCAGTCGGTGTTGAGGATGAGGCAGACGCCCTGCAGAACCCAGTGACTGATGTGTTCCGTGGTGGCCAGGTCAGCCTCAAACACCAAACCCACACCCATGGCGTTCCGCCGCTGTGATGTCACGTACACCGGCGTGCGGAATGTATTCTGGTACAGGCAGAGATAACAAGAATTTATTCTTTGGTGCTTCTTCTTTCATACTTTCTTTCTTCTTTCCTTTCAGTTCTGGACTCTTTCATAACTTTTCTACCTTTCGCCCTTTCTTCTTTTATTCTTTCCTAGTTTTGTTCCTTCACACATTCATCCCTTTCATATTTTTTTTCAGTTTTTCTTCACTTTTTTTCTACAACAAATTTATAACAAAAAATGTCAATATTTTGAATAAAGTGAGCAAATCTAATACTTACATTTTGGAATGTATACGCTCAGTTTTAAGGTCTAGCTTAAACTATGTCGGGGAAAAGAAAAAAGTCCTATAGCTTACTCCCAGGAAGAAGAAATTGCAGCAACATGTCTGCTATCACCCCCATCATTTACATCATTTTCTCTCCATTCGCAGCATACAATCAAACCTAAATATTGATATCTCATCTGCTTTGGGTAATCAACTGTGTTCACTACCATTTAGAAAACTCGAGACCTTCAGCCAGTGTGATACATGATTGCCAATTTTTCGACTTTCCAATGAACGGGATGGTGTGTGCCAACGCCTTGTATTGGGATCAAGAGGTATTTGTCCGTGACTCTCAGCTTGTTTTACGTTTCCTCAATACCCAAAGATCTAAAATGCCCTGTGTACTCATATCTATGGGTCGGTCAATTATGATCCGACATTTTAGGTCTGCGCCTGTTTCCAATTCCAAAACACCGCAAGGCTTGCGTTCTGTAGCTATCCTCGAGCTTTACTTCTGTCCTGGAGGTACTGCTGGTCCACACTTACCCTCTGTCGCCTGCAACTCTGGTTCAAAACTTAACGAGCCTCACGACCATTGACTGCCTTCTCCAGAGCAGCTTCCGCCATTTTCTAAGGATCTGGAACTTCACCTACCGAGGTGACACCTCCTTCCCCCAACCCGGCCCCTTCCAGGTCCCTACAGTAGCCGGTCCTCACCTGCAGCTTTAGGCGGTGGGACTCTATGGGGATGACCTTCAAGACGGGAAGTTCTTGAATCAGCTGCTTCGGTTTCTGTTTGATCAGACAGCTTTCTTGTAGGTCCCATCCGGCACCCTCTAAATAAAGTCCGTGTAGCAGACAACCTGAAAACAATATCAACCAGATGTAGATTTAATGTTTTTGCCGTCCAAGCAACTAGAGTTATCCGTCCCCAGAAACGATTTTCAAAAAGCAGTCGCTTTGCAAAACTATGCTCATCGTTTCACCTTTTATGTCAGAAGCGAAAAGCCAAACACATCGTCATATTGCTTCTCTTATAACATGAAACAAAACAAGCAATAATGCTTTGTTATTTTCAGAAATAAGAATTGAAAAGGCTACTAAGTTCGCCTTATTTCTTTACTTTTTATCCCTATTTCTCGACCTGTTTGAGAGCCTTTGAATAGATTACAAGAAAACGTCTTGTTGACAGAACGGCGACTTAGTCAACAAGAGAACACATCTCTGCATCTCATTGTCTTTTTTATAATAGTATGACAAATTTGAGTACACACAGATAAACTTGAGAGAAGAGTGAACAGATGAAGCTCACCTTGTGACGTATGCTCCGTGACCTCCTCAGGTGTCGGGAAGAGAGTGACACTGGTGTACAGGGTGGACTTGTCTAGGGGCCAGCCGTTCTCACGACAGGTGGCCTGCACCAGCGCAGTTAGGTAAGACTCTGGAATATGCAGCCCCGATATCCACATCACAGTCGGTTCTCCGTCGTTCACCTGCCAACGAATAGCCGACGCAAGAGACATACATCTTCATTAATTGTTTGCAAGAAATGTTTGTGTTTTCCACATTAACATTAGGATCACTTTACATAAAACATCATTGCAGACTATAAAAGAACACAAATTTCTACTAGGTGAAGTCAGTAGACTCATAGGTCTAGTGTCATGCCATTTTATTCTCTAAATGACTGGTTCGAGCGGTACAAGCCAACATGCATTACAAGTGACGTCACAAGTGTACAGGGATACGCCTAATTAACACATGGTCCTAGTTTCACATTAGCTGTCGCCTTGACAACGTGAAGGCGCCTACATACACTTCTGATGAAATTTGTTTATTTATAAGTATTGTTATGTTTGTGTGCGTGCATCTCGATAACGAAGAAGTATTATTAACTCAACTTTCGGTAAATAGTATTTTACGATACGTTCGTGAGTGTCATTAACGAAAATCGACTCACCTCACTAAACCGTAAACTACTTAGCCTAAATGGCTACATTTGCTATGAAGCAGGTGTGCAAAACAATAGAAAGTTTGCAGACTAAAGAGAGCTTGCCAAACGCTTGAGGCGGAAAAGGGGAATGGTTGGTGTATGGAAGGTGGAATGGGGGAGCTCACCCAGAAGTCGTACTGCAAAAAGCGTTTGCGGAAGTGGATCATCCAGTTGCCCAGTGACTTAAGGGTGGCTGGTGCAAGACGCTGCCACATTTCAGGTATGGAGCCGTTGTACAGCGCTCGTGCCACCTCATCCAACTCACTGCTCATGCCCACCTCTCCAGCAAGAGCCTGCGGACATATGCATGTACGATCCCCCACACACACACAAACACAGAGGCACACACCATACAAACAAGCACATACACGCATTCATACATTGAGACACGTATCCACCGCATTCACAGTTAAGTTAAGAATGCTTAAAATAATAGCTGAACTGATATTTCTTGAACAAATCTCGATAATTACGCACTTCTCGATGTCTACCATTTTCCTTTGATATTTGTAGGGTTCTTATTTGTTCCTGTCCAGGCTTTAAGCGCCTATTCCGAAAGAAACGTTGGTGTAAAGCCTACAAATGCTTCCTCAAAAAGAAAGAAAGGAAGAAAAAAAAACAACTAGCTAGCTTAACGGACACAATAAGACTCATCCCTACAAATGTATTTTTCCGCGAAAAAAGCCATAAGACCTGAAAACAAGATCTGAAACTCCAAAAACATTGTTATGACTGCGGATGCTTTTTCCCTATGTTACGATCTGTGGCTCCACTTTGCATTTCCAGACCCGTGAAACTACTTTTTTTACGCATGTTTAGTGCGAGTGAATTTTTTGGCGGGGGGGGGGTGGAGGCTGGGATTGGCTAGACCGGACCTTAAGCGGACTACAGTGTCGACATGAATTCCCGCAAAAGTGAGTGTTCTGACTCACCCGTCTGAGTGTAGCCAGCGAGCTGCCCATCTTCTTGATGAGTTTGTTGAAGCGCTCTAGCTCCTGCAGAAGCACCACGGAAGTGGGTGACACGTCCAGGCCGAAGGTCTTGCGGATCTTCATAACGTCGAACTCGGTCGGTAGCTTGCCCAACACGTCAGTGGCGATCTGCCGAGCAGCATAGCAAGGCCATGTGTGCACTACTGCAGTGCACGCAAGTGGTGTGTGTGTGTGTGCGTGGGCGTGCGTGTGTGTGTGTGTGTGTGTGCGTGCGCGCACGTGCTTATTGCTCTGCAAGGATGGGGTGAGATTATTCAAGTCATAATATAACCATGCATTTGTGACTACTTACGTCAATGCCGTACCCATAAGAACGTTTTAAAATGACTGGACTTATTATCTTGCAATTACTTAAATACAGTCGTTTTTGCACAAAAATTCTCCTTAGTGTGTTTTTAAAACCTGCTTAATATCCTTCCCTTGCTCGAAGCATAATGCCCCCTCCCCCTTCCCTGCCCTAAATCTCGCAGCGGACAACGTCAGTAGTGCGCATGTCCCTGCCCTGGTCACGGCACGCGCTGTGCACCTTGTCGATGATCTCCTCACGGCTGGTGCCGGTGGACGTCTCACTGCTCTGTGGCTGCAGGTCCACCAAGCGGCCCCAGATGTCACGTGCTGCCTGAGTGTAGTACCCGATCTCGGCATTCGGGTGCAGGCCGAAAACCTCTGGGCTGTTGGCCAGGGGCAGCGTCTCTATGTATTCTGGATGGGCAGCAGTAGGGGGAAAGATTAGCGCTCCTCGAAGTTGAACATTCACCTAGGGCCGTCGTTATGAAGCGAGGATAAGTCGTTGCCTTGGGATGCAAAATGGGAAAACTAAAGACAATAATCTTGCTTAGTATATGCGTCAAGAGGAAGCGGATAATGCTTCATTGCTTTCAAGACATTTGTCTCCACTGATTTATCACTATGGCTCAGAGGTAAGGCAACATTTGCGGATTTTGGAGTTTTGTTTCTAACCCTCGCTTTGTAACCACAGCCAATGGACATTTTATTTTCCCTGCTAAAAATCTGTTAACCTTTCTCAAAATAGAGCTACTGCTTCTATATTGACGTATCGAGCACTGCCAGTTTTTCTGTAAGATATGTATGCATGAATGTATGGAACTTATAGTTTTCTAATTAAAAATATATATGCTAGTCTTGCCAACATCTTACGATCGGCAATACATGACCATGTTTATCTCGAACATCTCTATTTCAACTAATCGAGGAATAGAACAGGAGAACACCTTACCTTCCCTGGTCTCATAGCGAGAAGTCTCAACCTCTCACTCAGTTTTGTAAATGTTTTCTTTACTTTTGTTTTGATCATTCATTCTTATAATTATTAGATCATACATCACAGTAGAATAATAGGAGATAATGTCAATTATTATTATTATTATTATTATTATTAAGACGACGTCTACCAACAAAAGAAACTGACCTAAGTAGGTGTCAAGAATGCCCTCCGGTGGGATGTTGTAGTCCACGGTATCATCCTTGTAGAAGTGAAACGGCTGGAATGTGTCGAAGATAAAGTCGCCCATGTACTCTTCCATGTATGTGTTGAGAATGCGGCGGTCAAAGTCATCGATGACTCGACCTCCATACATCACCTGCACCCACGAGAACTTTCAGATTTGCTGGGTCATTTTCATGTGTCCTTGACGGTGCCTTTTCATGGTGCGCCCATATGATGATGATGATGATGATGATGATGATGATGATGATGATGATGATGATGATGATGATTGTAAAACCACAAAAAACTGATTAACAACAACTGCCGTCGCCGCAAAAAACAAACAAACCATTAGAGACCAGTATCCCACCTCGCCGATGAGGTACTTGAGGCTGGCCCATGGCACGTTCTCGTCGCCGAGCTCCAGGGCTTTGGTGAGGTAGACGTTGAGGATCTGCATACACACGCGGAAGTCGGACTCGCTAAAGGCGTATGTGACGTTCCAGCCGATCTTGCCGTACTTGCGCCGCTCCTGCACCACGGCGTGGAAGAAGGCCAAAACGAAGACGAGCGTGACGAAGCTCTGGTGACTGCATTCCTGTAGCGCTGTCACCGGCATCTTTTGGTACGTGCTGCGCAGGTTCAGCTTCAGGCCGTTCGGGGGCTCCGTCACCACCTGCAGAAAACACAGTTCCAAAGAGGCCAAGGGTCAAGGTCATTCCAGTGTTGGAGCGAAAATTGGTTGTGGGAGATTATTTGTTCCAGGAGGGAAAGGGTAGATTTTGGCTTATGCGGTCAATGTTGTATGTTGAGCTGTCTGGTGTGTAGCCGGCTAAGAAGACATTTTGAAATCAGCAGTCTAGGATGTCGTTACTTTCTGCGCATTTCGTTTATGAGCAGCAGAGATTCATGACTACCTGTTTCTATACACCTCTCGACCATTCTACTTTATTTCGGAACATCACCAAACTGAGAATGAGTTTTGTATGACCAAGTAGTTTTGAATTCTATTCCGCACCTAAAATATAGTATAAAACAAAGCAAATAAAAACAAAAACAAAGTATATCGGAGAAAAGATATGATCAGTAGTGAGAGGCGCTAAAGAAAGTAAAACACGACTTTTAAACGAATAAATAACAAACAAACGATCGAACAAAGAAATCCCCCTTACTTTCAATGAGCGCTGCAAGATACCTATCGGGAAGCTAGGCGTGGGGTCAGTGGTGAGCCACAAGCGGAAGTCGGGGTGCGGTCTCTCCAGCTTTTCTAGTACCTTCTCCAGGTCACGCAGCCATTGGACCAGCAGGTGGCAGTTCTGCAGCATCAACCATTGGCCGCGGGAAATAGCCACCTCAAGAAGCTGAATGGCAACCTACACATACAGGTGTTAGGCAAGGAGTCAGCACTAGCGCTGTCTGTCCTTAGTCGTGTCTAGAAGGGGGTAGGCACTAAGATTGTCACCTCTTAGCATTTAAATAAAAGGAACAATTAAAGATCACTCGATGAACATCTTTGTCTAAAACATATTCTGTGAAAATCAACCAAAAACCCTATTCATACAACAAAAACTTTCAACATACCGATTTAATCTGTGGTCAAAAATAAAATAAATAAGGAAACAAAGACAAATAAAAAATTGTTTATTTATTTAAAAACGCCTTTCCCCACCACCGAAAACAGGGTCAAAAGATTAATTTTGACAGAAATGCAGACACATATATTCGAAGGGGCACGCGCGCGCGCACGCACACACACACACACATGCACAAACAAATTTACACAGAGAAAGCAATAAAATCTTGAGCATGTGGCAATATCCCAGCATGCACCGACCGTATCCTGGCCCTGCCCCATCGAGAGGAACTTGAGCTTGTTGGCGGCGAACTCGACACGCTCGGCTAGTTTCATAAGGTCAGAAGCCGGGTCAGAACCTGGGCTGAGGATGAAGACAATAGGGGTCATGGGTGTAGTCTGGTCGAACACGCGGTCGTAGCTCACGATGGGCGGCGTGACGAAACTCTCGCCCATTATCTTGGTGACGTAATTCATCACTGCACGGTAGATGCGGTCCACCCGGAAGCAGCGCAGCAGCATAAGCCGCTCGAAGTCAGACATGCGGCTGTTGTACCCCATGGGGAACTCTTCTGACTCTGGCGTGTCTTGGTCGTACCACTGTAGAGTTGAGAGGGACTGCCAGTGTGTACTCGGGTTGATATTGTGGTTGTGTGAAATTGACAGAAAATACAAGTGTGTACTCGGGGTGATACTGTGGTTGTGGTGCTGGGGTAGATGCAGCGGATACTAAAGGGTAGATCCTGCGAGTAAATGCTCGGGGTAGATCCTGCAGGTGTGTACTCCATGTAACTTAGGATAGAGATTGTAATTCATTCTACAATGTTTTGTCTTCTTGTGTTGGTATAGCTGCAACATGTGCAATACAGAAAGTGTGAGTGATTACTGTGTGGGGTTTTTGTTGTTGATAGTATTCTTTCTTTCTCGTGATCACACAGTGCGCGAATGATAAATGTTAACAGGAAATTATCATTATAAAAATATCCAGCGCCTCACCGTCTTCCATTCCTGTTGATTTTCTTCAATATCGTCTAGCAAATTGCCAAAAATGGCTGCATACTCAGTGGCCAGGCGTGTGCAGTCCTCCCAGCCCTCGTCCGGAAACCATGAAAACGGCTTGGAGCGTTTGCTCTTTTCCAGTGCCAGATTGCCCTGCAAAAGTCACTGGCAGCCTTTAGTCTTTACGTACAGAGTTGCTGTCCACGCATGAAGCACATCTTCTGCCAAGAAAATGACTATCGTCCGTCAATGATCTGAGATTCATCTCTCAAAGAACTGACGTTTGTCTGACAAGGAACTGACATTTGACCGTCAAGGAACTGGTGTTCGTCTGTCAAGAAACTGACATCCGTCCACCAATAAACCGATATTTGTATGTTCAGGAAAGTTTGTAGCTCTTCAACATGACCATAACAGTTTCACCGTTGCTTCCTTTTGCTTTGACTGCTCAATAGCACACTGTGCAATATTCTAAAGCATTTCCTGCATTTTTCCATGAGCAGTCAAAAGCCAGGTGATCCGAATGTCAAAGTCAGTTAAAATATGGCATTGTAACCGGCTACCCGTGTTAAACAGCCAGCTAGTTAACAGCCAAGAGCTGTATACTTTCCTAAGCCAGCAGGTTCTCTTGTTTCAAGCATAGTTAACGCAGAACGTCCAGGTTCTGCACGTATTGTGCGACAAACGCATGCCTATTCCCCAAAGAACGCGCGTACTTTGGTACATTGACATTCTGAGCCCGTAGCAGATAAGCTACAACAACTTTTGAAGCCTGTTATCACGAAATAATTTATCACACGCACGGCAGCAACAATGTTTTGTACCAGTTGTCCTTCTCACCTTGATGAAGAAGTCGAGTTGTTCCTGAGTCACATTACCGAGATCCTGCTCCAGCTTGATGGTGATCTGCAGGGAGAACAGCAGCTTGTGTTCCTCGAAGATACCTGTCACGTGATCATCACATGCTTAAATATTAGCTTAGATGTTGGTAACCCAACAATTCGATAATTACAGTTTCCAATGTCGAGCTCTTTTCACAGGTTTCTCTCGATCACACAGATCACATGACGTATTAATCTCTGCAGTCGGTTTTATTTTGGTTGTGTTTTCGTGTCTGACATTTTCTATTGTTCTTTTAAGACCTTAGATAAGTTGTTTTAATTGGATTTTTGCCTTTACAGGTATGCAATATCTTTGGTTGCAAAGGTTACCTCAGCGCAAATGACGCAGAATGCAAAGCGATAAATAGGTCACTGACCCTCACCGTACATATTCGGCTGTAGTCTCTTACCTGTGCAGCCGTAACTGTACACGTTGTAGGTGAGCGTGTTTTGGATGTTATTCAGACGCTTTTTTAGGATGGAGTCCGGCAAAGATTTGCGCAGGGAATAGCGGAAGACGTCAAGGTATGAGGCCAAGGAGTACTGGTACATACTGTTTACGGTGGACATCTCGGCCAGCACAAAGAACAAAATGGCGCCTCGCTTGGCAGCAGGGCGATAACCGTCGCGCAGTTTCTCAATGTCGACGGCCGTTTTGGCTCCAAGAGCTAACTTCTCTGATACCTGAACACAGTTTTGGCTCCAAACGATAACTTCTAAACTACCTGAACTAAGTTGTGCCCTAATGAAAGGTCTAGATTGGTGCAATTATTCTTTAATTTTTCATACTTCCCTTCTTGAGATTAAGGCCCCAAAACACCAACATGCAGAGAAAGAGGGCAACAACAGACATTAGGGATGTACATGGAAGCATTTGTGCATTCACGTTACATCCAATGGGAGAGCGGGGACCATGTGTTAATTAGGCATACTACGTCACGAGTTTCTGTGCATAGTCACGTTTGTGGTTTGTATTTCAAGAACTGAAGAAGGATATTCCCCTGATTTTGTAAAATAGTATTTTGCACTGATCTTTATTCAGTCATTAGAAAAAAATTGCACCTAGATCTTTAACAGCCGTCGCCACATCACATTTAGTTAAACAAGTCTGTGTCATATTCATTTTTATAGAGGTGTTAAGGAAGTAATGCTTTCAAAATAACTTAAGAAAGATAAACACTACATAGCGTCGATGAATAAGAATTTACATCTGAAGCTTTAGACTTGGTCTCCTCAAGAGTGGCCACCAGATCCACATTGTCCAGCATGTTGCCTTGGGAGTTTGCAAGCTCTCGCAGTAACGAGTCCTCCAGATCCTTCAAAAGCTTCTTGTTTTCACTGAACGAATAGAACAAGCGACGTAAGTAAACAACGTAGACGTCAGGAGATGACAAAAACTACAAACAACTCGACAAAAACTGACAAATTATAACAATCCAAGTCTGGTATAATATTACGTTTAAAAAGCACCAAAGAAATGAATAGAAGAAAGGAAATGTTTTCAGAAAGTTCGTTTTTCGAATAGTTTCATGACAATAGTTATTAATTCGAATACTTTTATAACTATCACTAGATCGTAACTTGCCTGGTTTCCTGGATCAAGGTCATTCGCTGCTCTTCCAGCTCCTTGCGCTCATGGCCCACAATCACGCTCAGCAACTGATCCTCAAGGCCCTGAAACAGGATCACAGTGTTTGCGCAATAATTCACACATTTGTCACAGTTTTGCACACACACACACACACACACACACACACACACACACACACACACACACACACACACACACACACACACACACACACACCTTCTGACCTGCCAAGCATACAGGCATCAACCTTTTCGTCTGAAATGCCAATGGGATCAAACACGCTTTCTGTTTCACAGGCACTGGCACAGCAGACCATGAATCAACGCGTGAAGCGGGGTCACGGATCTTCAGGCTCACCTTCAGGGTAACTGTGTAATTTATGACCATGGCCTTCCCAAAGACATTGGGACCATATTTAGGGTTGGCCAGCTTTGTGTTAAGATACAGTCGGAAGCTAGGGTCGAAGTCCACCTCCTTGTCCCCCAGCACGACGAACTGCCGCCCTTGCTCATCTGTAGGACAAGATGTCATCTTCATGTCATCAGGAATGTCCAAATGATGAGCCAGAAAATACCTAAATGCAAAAATAAAGAATTTCTCGAAACATTCTAGCACATTCTAGTGGACAAATTCTGCCACCAGTTTCCAGCGAGACTTCTGCATTGGGATAGAGCGATATATCTTCCGGTATGATTAAGAGGAGGAGTAAAATGATGACGTACATTTTACATTCTTCTCCAGCACGTTGTCGATAACAGGGTCTATGTACTCATCGACGTCTTGAAAGAGAAATGGAAAACCATACTTAATGGACATCTCCAGCTGCTTCAGGAAGTCGGTGTCGTTAAACGTGCACACCTGTCAGCAAACATATCGTCAGTGACTCCAGCTACATGTTTCAGCAAAATACATCTTTGGGGATTCTAACTTCGACTGTACACATATGTCTGGCTACAAAGACCGTTCCAGTAGCAAAGCATGAAACACGAAAGAAAATGAAGCCGAAAGGATGGGTGACCCTTGACTTTACACGTACAGGCCGTTTTATAACTGAGGTCATCAAAGCCGATTGTGTGAATTATCTTGAAGACTATTGTAAAGAAGCACTATTGTAAGGGTGTCGTGATTGCTTACCGGCCGGGTAAACGTTCTTCATGAATATGAGCGCAGGGTCCATTAATGTGAACCAGAATTACATCACGTCTCGGGTATAATTTACCTCTGCTCAGTATATATAGCCCTGGCAGATTGTATCTAGAGCTATGGACTTTATGCAAGAAAGCATCTATTATCAGCCTACCTTCTATTACAGGACCCAGCAATGCTTCTAACCTCGCATAACTATCCCCAAGGTAACATTATGTCTACCTGATAACCACGTGCCCAAAGTATTACCTTCAGGTTGTTTTTCTCTTCTCTGCTTTTAATCCATTTGAGGGCTTGTTGCTGTGGGTCAATACACAGGGGGGAACGGGAGGCCTGCATGGTCAGGATGCCGTTCTGAATGGAAAGTTCATCGGGAGGCAGCCCTTCTGAACCCCATCTGCACTCAAAAAAAGCCCAGAGAGGGTATATGTTTGCAGGTCATTCTGTCAACATTATAAATTAACAGATGTAATTTGATATTATCTCATACTGCTCCTGAAAGAAAAAGGAAAATTTGTGCTCCATAACATCCCCTTGACATTTTGCTCTCAATAAATTTTGCCCAACTATTATCTTATGCACACGCTTTAGTCTCACCAAATAATGGTCTACCCTGAATTATGAGATTATTATCACAGTTTATTTGCTTCCTCCTCTTGACAGGCTGGTCGATTTGTATGCTGTAAGGGTTCACGGTTTAGAGGTTCTCAACTATCACAAGGAATAAGAAACCAGTAGACTTCCTCCTCTTGACACGCTGTTAGTCTCATCAAATAATGCTCTACCATGAATTATGAGATTATTATCACAATTTATTTGCTTTCTCCTCTTGACAGGCTGGTCGATATGTATCCTGTAAGGGTTCAACGATCAGAGGTACTCGGCCATCACAAGGAATAAGAAACCAGTACAAAACTGGTCACATGACAACCGTAGTACCCACGCACCCACCTATCCACCCACACCATGCACGCACCTGCTGATTTCCACCTCATTGGTTAGAAGGTTCTCGAGTCGGTACGGGTCGGTGAGCGGTACGCCCCGGGTGCGGAGATCACTAGTCCACTCCTCGTAGACCAGGTCTTTACGGAACTCCCAGCTGAATACCCCCACATAGGACAAGAACGCAGACCCGACCAGGCAGTCACCCAGTAGTCGGACCCGCGCCTTCTTCAGCTCTTCCAGGTCACTGGTCCATCTGAACACATAGAGCAGTGATCACGAGGATAGCCATACTCTCTCCTAAAACCACTATCCCCGACAGTTACCTTAATTTAAAAAAACTGCAATACCAGGAAAGTGGGCTCTATAAACATTAACAAACATTAGATAAAGAATACTTTCGGAACTTACTCAACATTTTTCTAAAAGGGAACTGAAATTGAAAATTATTTAAAAAGACAACCACGAAAATCACATTGGCCTAGTAGTCGCACCGAAAAATCAAGTAAAGCAGGTGTGGTTCTAAAAGAAATATTCCGGATAGTTTTATAGATCTAGAAATGTACGAATCCTCTCATTTTGTAAAGAGTCGCTTCATTGATTCAGTAGCCTAGTTGTAAAAAAAACATGTCATTTGACGCCTTACTATTAATAGCTCTGTGACTCGATTAGGTCAACATATGCGACATCCACAGACCTTGAAGTACCACGCAAGAGAATGGCATACAGAAACGTCTGTTTTGGTTTTGTTGTCGAGATCGTAAACTACATAACTTTAGGACGATTCCAATGATAGGGCGTGAGTTAACAGCCATTCCTTAGAACGAAGCGACACCAACGAGTAAAAATGATTTGACAAACTACAATTACAATGTGCGATGTTTACTGGTAATACTAGAACTACTGTTGCAGTGATTTATAATTATTATTACTACTATGAAATAAAGAGAAAATAGGGCCAAATAGTCAACGAATGATATGAGCAGCTTTTCCAACAAAGAAGATGAACAGGAAGAGGAGGGGAAAAAAAATCCTCTGCAGGAGGGAAAAATAGTGATGCGAGCGCCACCTACCGTACGTTCTCGGAACCAAGCCCTGAGATGAGTTTGTCGGCGGCGATCAGGCGCCGCTCCATGATGGCAGCCTCTTCCTCCAGCGCTCTTCGCTCGCTCATGGCCTCCTCGTACTTCCGGTTTAGTTCCTGCAGCTCGGCCTCCAGATTCTGGATCTCCTTGGTCACCTTGTCCAGCTGCATCTTGGCTTCGTAGAACGTGCGCTCCAATTTCGCCACCTGCAGGTCGCAAAATACGACAAATGAATGAGGACCGACACTTGTGCAGCAAGTTTGAAGTCCGCACATCGTGAGACTTTGCTGAGTAAGTGTCGGGATGGCCATCTATCATCTGTCACAATGACTGCTCGTACTGCAGCAAGGGAAATAACTCTTAGCAGACCAACCAGTGAGTTCTTCTCCCCCCTCTCTCTCTATCTTTGACCCCAGCCTGCAGGTGTGAAGGTTAATACCACATGGTATGCTGATCTGAAAACATGACACTTAGGAGTCGACTCTTCGCTATATTGACTGATCATAATTTCGAGTGAACATTGTTTGCCTGCTTCATCTTCTTAACTCACAAAATCAGTTTGTTTTAGATAAACAACGGAGGATCCTAGGAGACGCGTATGAAGTGCGTCAACTGGCTTTAATCCAACCTAATGAATGAATGTCTGGATGTCACGATGAAAGTGTGCATGTGAATGCGAGCGTGTGTACTTACATACGGGGTGTGTTTTGTATGATAACCAGTCGAGAGAGGGAGAGAGTTAGTCTACTAGTTCTAGAGAGAGTTGTGATTTGACGTGAATGTGTGTGTGTGTGTGTGTGTGCTTTGTAGCCTATGAAAGCGACGACAAAGATGTGGAGGGCTGACCATCTCCCTCTTAGGCTTGATTTCTCGCGCCACCGCACAGTAGCCGATAACAGCCTCCACGAACTTGAGCAGCCCTGCCCCCGCCCGGCTAATAGCCTTCATGTCATCCACGGTCATGTTCATGTCCTTCAGCATGGCTACACCAGGCGTAAACACACACACACACACACACACACACACACACACACACACACAGAACAGGCATTGTATTCTGTACCGAGTCTTTTGCTTCTAGTCCAATTTTCACTTCTAGTAGTTCAGTCTAGTTTAAGTCAGTTCCGTTAGGTAAGTTCAGTTGAATTTATTATTTAATTTCCAGATACTATGGCCTACATCACTCAAATAGCGGTACATAAGGTGACTCCGAATGAGCTTTTTTCCTTCCAACAATTTCTTGTTCTTTCAGAATACACACACTCAGAGACTAGAAAAAGTGCCTACTTTTGACAGCCGATATTTGTTTCAAGCCGATGGCATCGCAGTCCATTTCCTTAAGCAATCGTAAGAAGTTTGGGTCGGACATCATGCCCTTCGCCGTCTTCCACGAAACGTCTTTCGAGCCGCGGATGATGACGATGCACTCGCAGACGGTCTGCACGGCCTTGGGCGGCTTGGCAAATGACCTACAGAGCGACCACAACATCACAAACGCTATAACGCGAGGGGATCAAAGCTGACCACAATGGCAGTGTAAAAATGTCATAAGAGTTTCCTGAATTTAAGCCATCTGCGTCAAGAACTTACCGAGTTGCACTGGAGAAAGCACTCTGTTAATAGAACACAGAGGTAAGAAACTCCAGAAGAGATGAGCATAACCTTTGCCATGAAACATCGTACCATAAAACTGATTTTGCACGGAAAGAGGTTTAGAGTAAAGAGGGTTAGAGCCAGAGCAGAAAATGCATCAAAATGTCTGGCGAAGAAATAGCGAGAAAAGCAGAAGTGCTAGCTATAGATCAGGATTATGATGATAATGAGGAGGAGGAGGCTGTGAAGCATGTTATTACTACCAAGTGTATATCGCACCTAATTTCCGTCACGTCAGACTTGTCGAGGTCATCCAGTGCCAGGCGAGCCGCCTCCAAGGCCGGCATAGCTTCCTGCAGGGCATCCTCTGCTTCTTGCTGTCACCAGATGACACACAACAGCAAAGCACTCACACGTACACACATACGCAACACTCACGCACACACATACACGCGCACCCCCCCCCACACACACACACAGACGCATATGCACACAAGAGCACAATTGTTTTCATTAATATCAGCTGTAGTGTTTCTTCCTAGATACTGAAAAAAACTTTCATTCGCACCAGCGGAGGGAAACGAGCAGTTGTGCTAAATCAAAAGCTATTGAATATACCCTCTTAACTATTTTGACAAACACCTTTACCTCCCTCTCTCTTTCTTCACCTCTCGGACTCTTTCTTACCCTTTCCCAGTCCTTTCCACCTTCTCTTTCCCTCTTCTTCCTCTTTTTCAATCGCTCCCTTTCTCTACCTTTCGTCCCTCTGTTGATCACCCCCACCACTGTCATAACTTCCAGCAAACGCCACGACAGAAAGGAGTTAAACTCCGCGAATGACAGTGTAAAGCAGACTGCGCAACCTTCTCCTTGGCGATGATGACGCTTTGCTCCGCGATGGTCTTGCTGGCGGCCTCAGCAATGGACTTTTTCTCCGTGGCCTCTTTTGTACGACCCATGATCTCCCCCAGCAGCGTCTCGCAGGCCGCTGTCTTCTCGGTGACTGCCACCTTCTGCACGGCAAGCTTCTCGTTCAACACCTCGAGCATTTCCGCCGCTTCTGCAATCTTCTTCAGGCCACTCGACAGCCGCTCGCACTATAACAAGGAAACGGGTAAACATAAGACCTCAATTACCAAAGACAGCAATGGCCACCTTCTGACAGAAAGCACTTCTTATTATTATTCCTTTTCACCCCCAGTGGAGCATAGGGCCGCAACTACACCACGTCAGCGAACCCGGTTCTGTGCCTCCCTCCCCAGTTGGGCCCATTACATTCAAGCTGCCTCTGCGATCTTCTCCACGTCTGTCTGAATCTCCCAACCCTGCGCCTCCCTTGTCCATCTTGTCGTGTTAGATTTTGGGCTGGCTTTCGCAAAGTGTGACCAATCCAGACCCACTTTCGCTTCTTGATGTGTTGGCTGGCAGGTTTTTGGTTGGCTCTCTCCCACAGGTCTGTATTGGAGATCTTGTCGGGCCATCTGATGTTGAAAATGTGGCGCAGACATCTGTTGACGAATGTTTGAATCTTGTTGGTGATGGTGTTTGTCACACGCCATGTCTCAGTCCCATATAGAAGGACAGATTTTATGTTCGTATGAAAGATGCGGATCAGTTGTCGCTGCTTCTTCTGAGAGCCGAAAGAGCTTTGTCTGTGCATGTTGTTGCTTGTGGGACAACAGGCTGATGTCATCTGTAAAGTCGAGATCCTCAAGTTGCATGGCAAAGGTCCATTGAATGCCTGTGTTGCTGTTAGAGATAGTCGGCGAGAGCATGCAACCTTGCCCTTATTTCAGTCCTTCTGCAAAGGGTTCCGTAAGGTTCCCATTGTGGATCACCTGGCAGGTCGAGTCTTTATACAGCTGTTGGATGATGGCAATGAACTTTGGTGGAAATCCGTAGTGCTGTATCAATGCCACAGATCGATCCGTGACAGTAAGCAATGTAAGAATTGGAGTTAGCTCCCTTTATGTACTAAGACGCAGGGCTAGTCCCCCTTTAACAAAAGTACGAGAAATGCAGGAAGATGTTCGCCCTACGCCCAAAGGAGTATGTTATCTTCAAAGAACTGTGTGCATGACCTCAAAGAAGTACTGTCTTCAGCGTGCTGATTACGCAACGTCCAACGGAGTAAGAGAATTGGATAATCGGTGATCCATGAGAAGCGCCGACAACTAGTCGAGCGAAGCGTGTCAAGGGAGATAATTTATAGGAGATAATTTATAGGAGTGTGTATGTCAGTGCAGGTACGAATTCTAATCGGACTTGGAACAGTAAGTGAGTTTTGTCATTTTCTAGTGGAAAGAAGACTATCGTTTCGGGACTTTTTTATATCCCATTTTGAATACGAAACATAAACTATTGACTTTGTACGAGACACAGTCACCACGCTCGTAGGACACCCGGAACCCCTACTCGCAACAATCAAGTGGCGTTACATGGTCTGGCTTAGCCCTGTGATCCGAATCGACACTCTGTCAAGGACTGTTTTTTAAGGTACCATGGAGGAAGGTCAATGCCGCGGTGTCCAGATGATGAACTGCCTTCCCAAGATAAAATAGTGGACTGGTCGTTCTCTGCTAGGACCTGCTCACCATCTCCAAAGACAGACGCGAGTGTGGGGCCTTGTTAGTTGCCGCCTCTATCCATGTGCTTCACCAATGACAGTAACGAAGGAATGAACGAATGATTATTATATGTCCTTTGTCTGATCAAGCAGCAATAAAAATACTCATTTTTTAGAACCATGTGATTAGAAAAATGCGTCCGCATTGTTTGCTGTTCTGCAGCTTTCTTATTAGCTTGATTTAGTTATCTTGAGAAGTTGTCTCGGCAGTTTCTGTTGAAAATATTTCTATTTAAAAAATGCTGTCAGTTCTTATTAATACTCGATTAATACTCAACTTTGGATGTAAGTTTTATATAATCCTATTAATTAATTATATTCAACACCGACAATAATTTCAATGCAACCTCGGCAATATGTTCTTTTTAACCCTAGATGTAAGTTCTGCTTAACACAGGCTAAAAAATGTATTTATCCTCGCACGCTGGGAGACGACATCGTGCCTGACCTGGCCCAGGATGTACTTGTCTTTGGTGTCCAGCAACTTGAGGTAGGAGTGGATGAAATCCATGTAGTGCTTGGGCGTTACGTAGTTATTACGCCGCAGCTTCAGCATGAAGCGCTTGCTGTAGACACCCACGCTCTGGTGAACCACTACGATATGCTTGACCACTTCCTCTCGCCAGTTGCCAGGAATCAGAGGATTCTGCACGAGAGACAGCAATTCTGTACAGGCTGCTAGTTCTGGGCAACAGTAGGTAAAATGTTGTTCAAGAGACGGAACGTATGGACAGACTAAGCTGGTTGGATATCAAATGGTTCTTCTCTGGAGAGGGAAAAAGAAGGAAAATAAAGATAGAAGACATGGTTCTAGCGTACATAACCGTGGGAAAGAAAACGATGCCCCGTTCAGAGAAAATTTCAGAATACAGTCATGCATGACCACATGCGCCAGATAAAAAGGATTCCACAAAGAAAAGAGTTTGTGCAATCGTACGGGTAGGAAAAAATACGCGGCAGATTGTGTACATGGAGGTTGTGCGTAAAACTAGTGGTTAGATGAGTCGGGTTAAGCTCTTTGGCATATGTGAGTGTACCGAATACTTACATCAGCTGATATGAAGACACTGGCCACTGCCAATAGAGCCTGCTCGGGCCAGGGAAAAAACCAGTCGATGCTGGCATTGTTGACCATTCCTGTCGCACATACATACACTCGCAGTCAGTCACTTCAAAGCTAAACTGAGCTCACGAATATAGATGCCATTACGATAAAGGCAAACTAAACCAATTACTATTCAATTGAAAAAATATACATCTTCCCCTCTCTCTACGTTTGTCTGATTACACTTCTTGTCTCAACATTCCTCCCTCCCCGTCAGAAAGGAAATTCAAATGAATACTTTGGGGATTTTCATCTCTGGTTATCAAACATAAGTACGTGTACAAATAAACACTAACCATAAAAAATTCATCCATCTAACAATGGCATTCAAAAATGCGTGCATATCTGTTTAAATACGTCTAGTAAGTCTATGTCTTGTGTTTGACTAAATGTAGATTGTGTGTGTGTGTGTGTGTCTCACCAGGAAAGTTTCTACAGCGCGTGCGAAGTGTTTCACCAACAGGAGACATAGACATGATGATATGCAGATTGTTGGCACATTTGTCGATGAAGTACTGCCAGACACTCTCGCGGTCAATGTTACAGCCCATTCCCAGAGCTTCCGGTCGAGTCTTTAACATTTACACGAACAGTTTTTAGTTATTGCCTTGACAGACGGGTTCTAACCCAGCCTTTCAAAATTAAAAAGGAGACGATTTATCAGTGTCAGCTCTACCATGGACTGGTACGTGTGTGTGTGTGTGTGTGTGTGTGTGTGTGTGTGTGTGTGGAGGGGGGCGGGGGAAGGAATTGGTGTTTTACGCCGAACCAGCAACCAAGGCTATATCACGGCAAGGCAGCCAGCCCTGTAAACAGATGCAAGATGCAGAGAAAGAACAGCGTGCCCAAGATGAGAGCTGAACCCAGGACAGCCAATCTTCAATAGATTGGCGACAGGCGATATAACTATTGCGCCACCCGAACGAGAAACGGGAACAGCGATAGCAACAAGACAGTTCTAATGGAAGGGACCAGTCAGACACGAATTATCAGTAGTGATCGATGGCTAAAGACAGAATGGCGTAATACTGACCAGACATGAGATACTTGTGTGCTAGACACGAAAGGAAAAAGACAAAACTTTCTCTAGGACACTTGTCTTAGTTCTAGCTGAATGGTTGAAAACGGTACTTGCCTTTCCTATAATGCTTTCTTTCTCTTCATCAGGAAAGAGCGCAGGCACCATGCCAGAAGTCAGCATGTTGTTGATCAGTTCAAGGAACCCTGCGTAGTTCCATTTTTTTATTTTTTTTACATTATGCTCACCCAGGTTATAGATGTTTTGCAATAACTCCATTTGTAGTAGAAAGAGCGAAAGAAAGCAAAGTGTGTGTGTGTGTGTGTGCGTGCGTGTGCGTGTGCGCGTTGATATGCATGTGCCTGTTTGTGTAGGTATGTTAAATCTATGTTGGTGTAAGCGATACATGGATAATATATAAGCACACGTGGTGTCCTGGTGTACATGCGTAAATCGTAAATACAGAAATGAAAGCCAGGTGACTGACCTTCCTCTGCCACGTGCTGGTCAGCAAAGACAAAGATCATCATCTTGTTCTCCATGCCCAGCTTGTAGTACAGCGCCTTTAGGTCGTCACGGAATGAACTCTCGTTGTAGCCGCGGCTCAGCCTGATCTCAAAGATATCGCCTCCAGCCGCGTAGGAGGCCAGTCGGCACAGTATCTGCTTGCCTGACCCCCCTAGCCCAACGAGCAATGCGTGACCGCGGTTCATGCGCAGTACACGGTGGATACGAGTCAGGTGCTCCAGAGCATCGTCGAACAGAACTAAGGTCAAGGGCATTCGATTCTCGTTGTAATCCTCCAGGATCTGAAACGATAGGGAGAACTCAGATCAGAGCGATATGGTAGCCGTTATAACCCTCCAAGGTCCAAAATGATCAGAAGTTATGCCAGGGACAAGGTATGTATAAAAAAAGCTAAGGACATGGGCATACGGTAATAGCCATAATCCTCCAGAAACGGCTATTGTGCGATTAGTTCTTTTTATAATCTTGCAAGATCATGTAGCGAATTCACGTCGAACCTATACAACAGAGGTTATCGGCTTAAGGTGGGTACATAATCGATATGAATTCAGTTTTAGAACTTAAGAGCACGAAATCGATGGAGTTCTGTGATAATGACAACAATAACAAAGATATGGAAGGAGAGAGACAAAAATGAAAAGGACGAAAAGGACGAAAAACGGCTGTTGGATGCGTACCAAAGTTGTGCAACTGCATTATTACGCTGTTGATGTCAAATGGCCAGGCACTTTGCCAAGCAGTTTTCCCCCTAACCCCCAGAAAAGGAATAAAATATTCACACAGATTTATCGTCTGTCATTTTCTATTGTGTTGTCTTTTATTTGTAATAGATGTTAATAAATTATGCCACAGAAATAAGGTCGAATACGTTTGGCTTTCGGAATCACTATTGCCATATTGTTCAGCTCGCGTTTGACGCTTGTTTTGAAGCTTATAATTCGTGCGTACCTCCTGGAAAAGGCTTTTGACGGCTTCGTAGTCCTGCAGGTCTTCGTAGAGGCGAGGTTCGGCCAGATCCAGCGCCGTGCGGTAGTCGCCGAACAGGATGGGGTTACGTATGACGTAGAGAGCGTACCGCCTGAACTTGTCCTCCACCAGACTGTATATGATTTCCTGCATCACAGAACACTGACGTGTTTACTGTGTATCATAACTATTGAAATGGTTGCGACTTGTCACAGAACATTGACGTGTTGGCTGTGTATTAGAACGATCGACATGCTCGCGATTTGTCACAGCACATGACGTGTGTTCATACTGAATTACAGACAGTGTCTTCACGATCATCCGAGTCACGGAACATCTATGTGTCCATGACGTTTACCGGAATACAGACATGTTGATTATAACATCAGCGTCCATCAGATTCTTTAGCTCCCTCGTTTCATTGGTTGGCTTCGCTTTAAGAGGGATCTGTTAATCCCACTTTTAAGAAACAGTTTATGACGATAATGGTATATCATGAAGTTCACTAAAAACTATTCATCATCATCATCATCATCATCATCATCATCATCATCATCATCATCATCATCATCATCATCAAAACAACAAAATGTGATCATTCTTTTATTCATTAATTTGAACTACGTCTTTGTAAAGAAGAGATAAGGAAAGAGAAATAAAGCTGAACTGGACATACTCAGCTTGAAAGATACAAAGAGAGGGAAAGACAGACTGCCAGATAGCGAGAGGAAACAACTTGCTAGAGGAGGGACTAGGCGTACAACAGCACCTGTTCCTACGTACTTGGAAGTGAGCTTTGTCGGCGTCGCTGATGAGCCGGTCGCTGAAGACCCTCAGGCACTCATTTCGCCATAGGCGCAAGAATTGATCCTTGGTTTCAAAACAGTCAGGCGTGGCCATGCACAGGCCGTTATAGACGCGTGACAGGTCCCGAAGGTTAAAGATGTAGTGGAACTTGGATGGCGTTGGAGGCATGTCCTTCACCGTCGTGCTATCAACCAGCCACAACCAAACGAACAGCTCTCAACAGTCTACGAGAAACTTTATACAAAAGTACTTTCGATACAAAAGTTACCACTATGATGAAGGAAGGCGTAATATCAGCTACATAGTTTAGCTTGACGTTAAAAAAACAATTAATTAAAAAACTCTTGTTTAATTAATGTGCTGCTGTCGCCGGTTCCCCATCTGGAGTGGGTTGTGACTCAAAAACTCATCCTGCCCACAAAGATGACGGGAATATCTAATTTGTCATGGAAGGCCGAGGTGACAGAGGGAGAGATGTTGGGTTCAATTAGGCCTGTAAGGTTTGATGTGAGCGATAGTTACTTGCCCTTACTTGAGGTAAACAAACACGATCAAGACTAAGCGGCTGTATGCTATCAGTGAAACAACATCGCATTTTTAAGCATTTAAAGTCTGTTTTCACACAATTTTTTCTGTGAAAAATGCATGGTCATATTATGTGGAGTAATCTACATACATTTGTTTTTTGTTGTTGTTTTTTTTTAGCTGGCTAATAAATCAACACAACTTACTAAAGTCCCTATACTGTCACAGTTGTAATTCGCTTACATAGTTACTGGCGCCAACTCAAAGGATACCGTCTCATTGCCTTCAAGACTTTTATGTAGATTAGTCAAAATATTGGCAACACCAGTAAAATATTTATATCATAGTATAAAATATTATCATCTTTATACCACAGTTAGACTATATGAATATGAGCTTAACGAGGACCCAAGGCGCAAAGGCGTTGTTAAAGAATTGATACAGTGATTTCGGTCTAGGCGACTCATCCGTCACCTGTTGTAAACATAACTGACATAGTTTTGCACTTGGATAAGTAACAGAACTAGCACACATGGACTTTTAACAATGAAAAAAATGCGAATGACTTACTACTTTATTTCCATATATGGCGCATTCAGATATTTTAACACTAGCTCAATAATGTCTTGGTCTTGGTCTTATTGTTTTCGAATCTCACGAAGCTGGCGGCTTCGTGGGCGGCTTTGTTTACCCCAACTAAGGGAAGTCACTCGCAGGTGATGACGTCAACCTTACAGGCCTCATCTTCTGCATTATAACCCCTTGACACGATGAACCACTTATACCGACTGCTTCGACGGATGTTAGGCTTTAGAAGGCTCTATCTTACTTCCTTTATTTAAAAATAAACACCCACACCCTAGTAATATTGTAAAAGAATCATGATGCTTATCTAAAACCCGTTCTTAATCGGAAAAATATTGTCGAATTTTTTACCAAGTTTGGTCAAGTTCTGAATGAAGGTCACGGGAAATCAAAAGTTTGATGGATAACGGTAAGGATATTGAGAGTCTGGTCAACGTGCTGAGCTAAAATACATTTGCCAACACAACTGGACTTGAGGGAACTTTGGAGGTTTGACGCTTCGGCCAGCTAAAAACGACCTTAACGTCCACAAACCTGTACAGCTCCATGGTCATTGTGGTCAGCTTGCCACACAGCTCCTGAATGTCCACCGAGAAGGGCAGCAGGTGGCCGGCCAGGATGGAGTTGTAGATGCGGAAAAGCGACTCGTCTGCCGGGAAGGTCATGTTAAAGACGGAGAAGAGCGAGACGAAGCGGGGGTCCGTCTCATTGCGACCTCCTCCCGCCTTGCCCATGGCGGCGACATATCCGATGTCCTTCATGTTTTTCCAGTTCAGCTCCTTGCCACGGTCGTACAAGCCCCCGCGATCAAGCAGGAGTTTCAGCATGGCGATGGGCTGCTGAGTGCCGTACGTGTCCACCTGTCAGGTCGTCAATGACAAAAGAAAGAGAGAGAGAATTTAATAAAACGCCCACGTGGCTAACTTGCATTTTTGTCAAAACAGTACTTTATCAGTTTGCTGTAAGATGAAAAGTATTACTGTTTTATCTTGTAGGAAAAAAAGAGAAAATACAAACTATGCTTTCTCTGCAACTACTAAAACAACCTTGGCAAAATATTTTGTATTTGATTAAAAAAGTCTTGTTTGTCTACCTTTTGTAATGAAAAAAAAAAACAAAATAAGTTTTTTTTTAAATCTAATAAAACGCTAAGCAACAAAACCATGTTATGTGACTTAAAATTGAAATACATGTAGCTGTTTATTTTTGTAGTAATTTTTTCCCGTGCTCTACTTTGCTGAGCTATTTCGTAATAAAATATGTGCAGCTGCCCTACGGAAATCAGGTAACGCAGCATCGCAGAGAGCCATCAGGAGCCCGGAGCAGAGGATTTTTCTGGACCCCTTGTATTAATCATTAAACTGTAGTCTTGAATTATTTTCCAGTATATACTAGTATGCTTATGAGTTGTAATTCAACTGGCAATATCCGCATTTGTTTAGTAACGTAATAAAAACAGCAAATAAATAAGATCTACCCTTTTGCACGAGATCAGTTTAGAGCTGTGTACACATAAGTGATCAATAAATAAGGAAAAATGACGTTAAATGATTTGAGGTTTGCAGCCTTGTTACTGTATTTGGTTTAGCGGTTTAGCTAAAGCACACTGAACAAAAAACTTTAACTTAATCCAAACGACTTCACAGACAGTAATGCACAAAGGGTTTTTAACAAAGCTAAGCCCGTCGACTTCCATCCCCTACCTCATCAACCATTATCAGTTAAAATTACGAGGTCAGTTATAGAAGACGAATCAGAACTTAGAATTAAGCTTATCAATCGCTGTTACCTTTAACATAAAAGTAATTCAGTAATGATATTTCTTCCTAGTCAAATGATGTTTTTTCCTAGAATATGGAAAAAGCAGGTAAAAAAATATATAAAAAACACCGTTACTTACCAAACACAATGGGTCGTATCTAAGCTTTTCTACATGTTTGAAAGAAAGCGAGATCTTTGAGACTGTGGGCAGGAGGCAAGAAAGCGCGGTGCGAAAAACTACTGAACCTGGTGTTTGTAGCTTTGCTGGTCCAAACTTTTCTTGGTTCAGTCAAAAGGGAAATGGAAATTAAAAGTCGTGCTTAAAGTTAAAGCAAAGATATTAATGAGTCGTTGAAACACCATCCTCATCCCTTGGGTAAGACCAACAAAGCTGAGGTAGGTGACAAACCACCTAGGACGTTTCCAAAAAGGAGGTCAGTCTTGGGTATCGTCTATCAGAAGATCGCCAGCAGTCGCCAAGGAAGAATTTTATCAGCCTCCACCCGCTACAATCGTACCCTGACCGGGGACTCTCTCTCTCTCTCTCTCTCACACACACACACACACACACACACAACACACGCGCGCGTCTGCCTGCGTGAACCTCTGAATTGAGCTGCCGTTCTAGAACCACTAATGAGAAATTTTGATTTCATCCAAACAGCTTCACAGACAATGCACAAAATCATTCAGTCACTGTCATTAAAAAATTGCGTTCAGACAAAACAGGTGTTACACGCCAATTAATTTCTGTCAATTTTAATACATGTGATCAACATTGATGCTGCTACTTTATCAAACGCTGTTTGCCAATAAAACAGAAAATGCGAGGAAATATTATAGCAAATAAAAACTATTATGGTGTTATTAAACAAACAAAGCACGACGTAACAAGATCTGTAAGACAGTACACACGTGTCGAGAAGGTGTGGTGGGGAAAATAATATTGAACTTAATGTTTGTAGACTTACCTATGTCCAAGCTTTTCGTGGTTGAAGCAAAACTGCATGAGGGAGGAAGAATTTGTCACGGTTAAAGTTAAAGCAAGGGTAATTATGAGTCGTTGAAAGTCCGCCCGACGGGGCCCCAGCAGTACTAAAAGATTTATTTAAAACAAAAAGAAAAAACATTTATTTAGCAAATGTATACCAGACCCCCCCCCCTTCTAGTCATGTCTGCCTACACGCGGTGGACCATGCTCACCGCCCCTACATAGTCTTTAGGGCACGGAAATTATACCTTCCATCGGTGGACACACCTGTGGCATGTTCATGTCGTCAATGAAGATGATCAGCCGTTTGCCAGGTGTCGGACCGTACGTGTCCTTTGTCCGTTTCTCCACGTTGGCCTCCAGGTTGCGCTGCACGTCAAGGGAGGTGGTGCGGCTGGAGAAGTTCATGTTTAACAGCAGCTGCAACATCGAGAGAGCGTCATCCGTCCTCCACTTGCACTCCTCGTTATCAAGAGCAGACGATTAACTAACATAGAACATTAGATTGAAATGTATTCGTACATAATATATCTTCGCAGAAAAATCTCTTCGAGATTTGTGGGTACTAAAGGTTCCCCTAGCCTTTCAGTTGTTGAGTTGTGAGGTGGTAGTCCGTACTTTTCTCGAGAAGAAAAAAAGATTTTTAAATATCATTAAAGACTATGACATACACAATATATTATTATTATTATTTATTAGTGAATGGTGTGTTCTGAAGAGAATTATTAATCACACATCATGCGGACGCCTTGGAATGCATAGTTAATGTAGGTGAAGAATTCTCTGAAGGCGGAGAGGTAGGGATTGTATCGTCACAGTTGTAAGGTCAAAGTAGCCAGAGCTGTGACCTCAGACCCAAACATTTGACGGCAAAACAGCCCCGGTTACTGCGTCAGACCATCACCCACGGCTACGACGTCACATACAGCGCGCCATTGACGTCTTTTCATACCTGTGAGGTCATCCCTAATGGCATGCGGGACTCACGTGCGTCTCCTGTTCCAGAGTGCGCAGGAAGGCGGCGATGGTGGCGGTCTTGGAGGTGCCGGTTTCGCCCACCAGTACCACTGGTCGCTTCATTTTCACCATCAACTTCAGCAGCCACGTAGCGCGCACCGTGTCCACGGTGTGCACGAGGATCTCGTAGAACTTGACGGAAGGGTTCGGCACGTAGACTGGCACCAGCGTTGACCACAGCACCCACTTCTCCGCCTCGCCATTCCAGAAATACTCGTACAGCGTCAAGTGGCCTGGCAGCTCCCCTGCGAAAGGAAGGCGAGAGCTACCATTCCCACTGGAGTTGTAAATTGTACAGGATTAAGATGTCGTTTGTGTGTGTGTGTGTGTGAGAGAGAGAGAGAGAGGTCAACGTACTATTGAAAACTTTCTAAAAGAAGGTTTCAAAACGTTTTCTAATCAGTTCCTTGAAGTCTTCTATTGTATCATCATCCCACCAATCATCAAACAGTCCTGATGATCTTAGAGGTACACTCGGTTCTACCACCAACCCTCTTCAGTCTATCCTTTTTGCTTTGCCATTCTCTGTGAAACGGCGATTGTAAGGCTTTCCGTTTAGGGCAAGTTGGACCAAATAAAATCAAGACGGACTGAAAAGCAGCTGCTAAAAATACTTTTACAAACATTAATTACTTGATACTAGTGTGAGGTAAACGTGACTACACACCTTCACTGGTTACTTTGGTGTTTGTAAACACATACACTAATTTCCACGGACCTATATCTAGGTACTGGGATGTTTATAAGCTAGTCTACACTCGTTGACTAGTTACTGTCGTGTTCGGATTAAGAACTGATGTATTTGTAAAAAGAAACGTATAAAGGATAGACTCCATCAACAGAGCTTAACCCAGCGACCTGGTCCGGGAGTGGCTTCTGCATTATGGACAAGGACCATGGTGGCCAGGTATTTGACATAGCTGTCGAAGCGTTCGCGCTCTTCTTCAATGAGAGCCGCGCCCACGGACCAGTATATGGCCTGTAAGAAGAAGGCCTCCAACACAAGCATGTCCGTGTGCTCTTTCACCAGGATCGCGTTCAGCATCATCGTCAGCTGCGTCACCTGCCATAGCACGCACGCACGCACACAAACAAACAAGTACGCATGCATGAACAGAAGTATATATGTACATCCGAACGTACAGATGCGCATACACAAACGTGCATACACGTACGTGGACACACAAGCACGCATACATACACAACGTGCACACACATACGCAGACACACAAGCACACATAAGCATAATTATTCATTTGTTTTTCGTGTTATTCTTGAATTACTTTTGAAAGAGTTACAGAAAATAACAATAAAAAGTAGACATACAATGGAGATATTTCGTCAATTATTCAGTCGATGCGCAGTTCGCGCTGGTCGGTGGTTAAAGCGGAAGCTGGGGTTGTGCCTTTCAGCTGTTTCTCCCGAGACACATTAGCATAACGAGAAAGGGTGTAAGATATCAGTGCTGTCTTATAAATTGCCACAACAGTAAATTTTAAAAAGGCAGGAGAAAGTTAATATTATATGCTTTCCAGATAGAAAATTTCTAAAAACTCGAGAGACGAAAATTGTGGTTATGTTGTACGCGAAACGAAGAGAGAACTTCGTGCTGACAGCAAACTCAACAGTATGTGGCCGACATTTCGTATTAGGAGTTTCGCATTATTGACCTGTATTTAATCAGCTATATCCCAATATTACATCGGGGATATAAAAGTGTGAGCACACAAGCGTCACCGCGACGAGCAAAACAACTGTCACAGTGCAAGCTCGAACTTCTTTTCCACTCTTGGAGAAAAGTAATGTAAAAAATGTATGCTGTAGTGTCAGGCATTGATTCCGAAGTAACAGTGGGCGGAGGGAACAAGATATATATATATATATTAATAAATGTATTAATAATAAATATCCATTAACCTGTTACACATTTAATGCTGCTTTGTTACAGGAACGAATCGTTGAAGAAACTGAAAAATGTGTAAAGTGATGTTTTGCCTAATGCCACTGTGAAATGCTTGCCAGATCCCCTATGGGAGATCAGTAAATAAGAAATACTTTTTGTTAAAGTTTTGACAACGATTCTTCTACACCCTCCTTCTCCTCTCCCCCCCCCTCACACACACACATGCACACGAGAGAGCAATGGCTAGACTAGATAGGATCTGGCATAGCAACAAGATAAGGTTCACTACCAAGTACAGGCTGTACAAATCCCTGGTAGTGCCGATCCTGCCCTACGGATGCGACACTTGGACTCTGCTCGCCGAAACGGAAAGGAGAATCCAGGCATTCGAGAACAAGTGTCTGAGGAGGCTGCTCCGGATCTCATACAAAGAACACAAAACCAACGACTTTGTAAGAAACAAGATTGCCACACTGGTAGGACACCAGGAACCTCTACTATCAACAGCCAAGCGACGTAAGCTGGTCTTCTATGGTCATGTGACCCGGCACGACACCTTTTCGAAGACTATCCTTCAAGGCACCTTGGAGGGTGGCCGACGCCGCGGTGGTCAGAGAAAGAACTGGCTTACGAACGTCAAAGACTGGACTGGTCATCCTTTACAGGACCTGCTGACTATCGCCCAAAATAGGCAAGAGTGGCGGCCCTGTCAGCTGCCGCGTCTATCCATGTGCTCCCCCCCCCCCAACGCCAGGTGCCAGGCAAGGGTCGACTGACTGACTGACTGACTGACTGACTGACTGACTGACTGACTGACTGACTGACTGACACAAGAGAGAATTTTCCTGGCATTAGACGAGCCTGTTCCTATACCATTTGGATACATGAAATATGTTGTGCAAAACACACTTAAGTAATCGTTACTTTAAGCATGCTATTTATTAAAAGCCCATATAATTATTAAATTAGGCTTCTAGTTGTGCTGATCAATAAATATGCTCATGGATAAGCTACTGTGCATCTTTGGTTGAAATGAGTGAAAAGGACGCTCCACCCCTTCTGTCTAGTGCTCCTCATTCGGGAAGAAAGATGTTGATAGTAGCACCCGACAAATGTTCTCCGCCAGCACACCGCTAACGGTGGAAGAGTCAGACACAGGCAGACCGTGCAGGACTCTCTCGCACGAAGCAGACTAAGTCACGCTTTGCTTTCATCGGTTTGCTTAGTTTCCTCTACCCTCTACCTAAGCTTACTACTTCGCAAGAGCAGGCAACTGTGACAGGGGGTAAGAACTTATCTTTGACTTAAATCACTCTGTCTCCATGTTAATGAAGCTGAAATCGTGAAGGTCGTAGACGCCCACAGTGAAAAAACGCTTCAAAGCAAGCCACGCGTATAAGCTCACAACCCAACTTCCGACGCGCACCGCAGTAAACTGCTAAATGCTGATTGGATGTTGCTATAGGTCACCGACCTTGACGAAATACCTTCATTAAAACAGAAGCTGCGATAAACCGTTTTTTAATCATACGAGTATGTACTAGCTTGTGGACTTCAAAATTTCATGCGCGAGTTATGATAAGGTAAACAACCGCGTCGTAGTCGTCATCGTTGTTGTCGTGCATTAGCCGACTGACCAAGTTTAGGTTAGTCAGAGGGACGATGGTTTTCATCCTCTGGCCTTGTACTCCCTCCTTGACGCCCTCGATGACCATGTCGACCAACTTAGCGACGTACTTGTCGTAAAGGCGCCCCAGCGTTGTCCTCTCAAACTCCTTCTCGCGTTGCGTCAGCCACTTATGCCAGTAGGGCATATAGCCTAGGTTTTTGGGGTCCACATACACCATGCCACAGCGCGATATAGTGGCTGGTGAAGCGTACTGTAGGTCAAATACCTGAAATAATAATAATAATAATAATAATAATAATAATAATAATTTATATAAAGCAAATTTCTAGCATGGAAGTGGGCTCAATGAGCAGTATTCCCAGGACTTCAAACGAACCAACTGTTAAACTAATATATAACGAAGCACACATCTAAAAAAGAAAAATTACGCCACTTGATGAAGTACAGACGTTCCCACCCCAGTGAGGTTGTTTTGTTTTATTTTGTTTTTGCTTTTGTTACTGTTGGGTTTTTTTTAAGTCGCAACACAGACATCACAAACTTTATGAGAGCGTGAATGGTAAACATCTTCAGCTTTGAAAACAGGTTATGCTAGTGATTCGTTGAAAACTGTAAACTGAAATGACATGTACACTGAATATTACTAGTAAAGTTGGCAGGCCTTTCCATGTAGAGAATAGTAATAACAATAAGAAGTAAAAAACTTAATTTCTTAACTTCACATCAAGAGCTTTGTCTGATACTCTGTCATTCAGTATATTCCAATAATATTGCTCTGAAGATGAACGGATTAACCACAACACAAAGGAACCGTTCCATCGTATGCATATAACTAAACATCGCAGATTATCTCGTAATTCACCCATTCGCGATTTGTGCACGTATCTCTGATTGGTGGGAAAGCTTACGGTATGTAGAAATATTCTTGATTATCAATGAAGTGATAGTTTGCTGGAAAGAAAGAAACAAAGAGAGAGAGAGAAAAATACTATTCTTTAATGATCCAGAATTTTGGCTGTTTAAGGGGAAGGGGAGTTCAGCATGATAATACAAAATTAAATGCATCTCAATAACATCGCTACAACTAGACTTTCACTCATATATATATATATATACGATTAAGACAGAAAAGAAGAAGCAGAAGAAAAGTTGTCGGACCTCGAACAACATAGCGCAGGACTTTTGCAAACGGATACGCTCGCCATTGGCCAGCGTCAGCAGGCGGTTATCGTCCATGACAGAGTTCATGTTCTCTACCCAGAGGGCGTCTACGTCGCCGTCATACAAGATATAGCGATATTCGTGTTTTTCCGTCGGCTTGTTGATCTCCCGGAAGATGTTGGACAGGAGGCCATCAGTCCAGTCGCGGGTTGAGGGGTCAAGGACCCCGTACAGCTCGATGACGCTGCGCTCCTTGGGGTTGATGACAAAAAGTTTGGTCGGGGTGCCCAGCCTGCGCGAGGACAATGAGGACACCTGAGCCACCAATCAGTTTCCTGACATTCATGGCAAACTCTGTGACATCAATAATTAGGGTACAAACAATTCAGGCTTAGACCCTCCAGCAAGCTCCTAATGTTCGGCAAATAAATGTATGTTAGCGAGTACATAAGACAGGACTGACAAATCTGAAGACGTCAGAGCTAAAATACTTTTATTAACTTTTGAATGTTTTTCCCGGTGTGTGATTTTGTCATGATGGCTATCGTATCATCAGGATTTTGAGATGTCTTCTTTTTTGTCCCACCGATGTGCACTGAAGGCGAATAAAAGTAAACCATCCTTTTCGTTTAGTACCGAATGAATTAAAATATTTTCATTTTGATATTTGTTGGTTTGTTTAATTTATTTTAGACTGGGGGAGGGGACTACAATACTGAGAAAGAAGGTTCTTTTCCTCCCCTTTTTCAACTCAGCCATGGTGTAAGGCGTGCAGAGGGAGCGAAAGAGAGAAAGAAAAAGATCTGCAGACTGTTATGAAGATATTTCCTCTTAGAGTCCTGCTAATTCAGTGGTATGAAACGAGTACAAACCAGGAACCAATAGTACAGTCTATGATAAGAGTAATGAAGCTCTGTAAAGTTGTGGGTGGATGGGTGGGAGGCTTAGAAGAACACACACTAATCCAGAATACCCCGCTATAGAAGTGTTTGGCCACAGCCTACGCAAATATCTCACGACAGACTCTCTCTTGGAACCTAAAAAGAAAACGACAAGAGAGAAAGGTTGACAAAAACTCTGCGCTGCATTTTTAAGTAGACATTCAGAACATATTACACCTCTACCAGTTACAGACAAAGGCCATGGGTGAATTCTCTGAGCGGTTGGTGTTGGTGTACTTTGCGATCTTCGGACAACAGAGGGTAAGAAAGTAAACACCCAAATGAAAGGAAAGGAAAAAAGACCCGGTCTTTCAAGCAGTGGAAGCCATTCCCTACTGACATCAAGTGACGCACTCACTTGGTCTGTGCCTGACACAGTGTGTTGATGACGACGGACTTTCCACCGCCGGTAGGCCCCACGATCATGGTGCAGTGTCTGGTCAGCATCGTCTCGTACAGTTGCACCACCTTGTCCACCTGCCCGTCCACAGCGTTTGCGGGTAAGGATGATGCGCACGACAGAACGCGTGCAGCCGTGCAGCAAGCATAGCGCACTGGGACCCAGTGCAGAGTTGTGCGAGCTGGATATTAACCCTTACGATTCTGCCAACACTTTAAAAGGTTGACTAGATGATCGCATCCAGCTAGTGTGACTGTGCACCCGGTCCCCGAGAGTTAGTTCTTGGAGAGATGGCGGACGTGTCAAGATTAAGGCAAGCGCCATATTTAAAGCTAACCCATTGATTGGGTTACGCTGAAGGGGGATATTCCTTACGTGGGTGAGGCAAGCACTGCAGATCCGCCAAAGTGAGCACTTGTAAACTGCAAGACACTGCCGCTCTCCTTCCCACCGTTGTCCACCATCTTACCATTTGTCTCAATTACACACACCCGTCCACTCCATCACTCCCAACCTATACTCCCGCACCTATGGACAAAACTGTAAATGCGAGCACTCCTCCCCTTCCTCCCTCTGAAACTTTTTCCTCTCTTCTGTGCCCTGATACACGTAGATGTGTGTGTGTGTGTGTGTGTGTGTGTGTGTGTGTGTGTGTGTGTGTGTGAGAGAGAGTAAGAGAGAGAGATCAACGTACTATTGAAAACTTTCTAAAAGAAGGTTTCAAAACGTTTTCTAATCAGTTCCTTGAAGTCTTCTATTGTAGCGTATCTTTAAAAAGGTAATTAGTGCACCTTTCCAGACATTGACAAAAACACATGATATTCTTAGGCATAAAGGTGCAGTAAGAGGCCATTTACAACAGGTATGATCATCAAAGAGCACAATACCTGGACTGGAAGGAGTTTGTACTTGTTCTCCTCGAGCGCTGCCTCCACAGCGTCATTGAAGGTCGGGTAGCGCACCCGAGGACACTCGAGGCCTGGGAAAAGGTCGGAGATGAGGCCGATGAACAAGGGCACGTCCTCGAAAATAAACTTGGGCAGGTTCATATCGCGCAAGGCCCTCATCAGTACCACGTCCTGTAACGCGCGTGCGTGCATACACACGCGCGCGCACACATACATAATATATATATATACTTACACATGCATGGTCATCGCATCTTCAAACTTCTTCAATTTTTTTTTCAAATTTCAATCCATCAATAACACTGAAACAGCGTCGATAGACTGCGTGTAGCACGGCTCGGACAGGGTGGAATATAGATTGATGTTTCTCGGTGTGAGCGTGGATATGTGCATGCATGTGTGCGTTTGTGCATTAGTGTGCGCGCGCTGACATGTTTCCTTGGCACCGTTCCCCCTTCTATCAGAGAAAAAAATCTGAAGACCCTGACTCTTTCCCCATCACCTCGCTGAGGTCAGGTGAGCCTCTCTTGAGTTCGCCTGCCATGACCAGAACAGACTTGAGGGCGCGCAGACCAAAGTCATAGTGGTATTGCTTGGACAACTGCTCTCTGGCTAGACGGTACAGCACGGTCATCTTCTTGGCCAGAATCTGTTGAATGAAGTTTTAAAACAACCTGCTCAGCCACTCCACGTCTGCCCCCCCCCCCCAGACATGTATTAGCTTCCTTTTCACGACGCTGTTGCAAGCAACCTTCAATCACACGGTGTTTGATTCTTCTTTATTGTTAGACCGAAAGGACAATCTGTCTCCGTAGTTTAGTATTTTGCTCTATTACTCGCTCCCTTCTCCCCCCACACCACCCACCCCATGAGCAAGCAAAACGAACAAACGGAGAGCCACACGAACGCAAGAGAACAGCCACCAATACCTTGGCAAGAAGAAATCCTTCCGAGAAGAGCATGATCTCGCAGATCATCTGGAGGTCTGGCACGATGCACACGACGGGTCTGAAGAGGGCCTTCACAGACTCCGGAAGCTCTGTTCTGCCTGCGTAGCCTGGGTTCATGGTGATGAAGATGCCCACCCGGGAGTCCAGCTTTATCTCTGAACCCTCGAACTGGTTTTGACCAAGATGAGCGTTTGAAAAATTTCGACGACGTGAATTAGAAACTTAAAAACTGTTTCATTTTCTATTTCATTCTGTACATATATACTTTTTGTGGGATTGTACGGAAGCTCATCTTTCACGGCAGGTAAATGACGATAAGAAACAATGAAACTCAACTGTTTCTCTTACTCTACGATCTAACATTTTAGTGTGATGCAGATTAGAACGGCTAGGCACAGATATCTCTTTTATATAGAAACAAACCAGCCTCTTTGAAATATAGAACTTTGGCAAATGCACGAGAGAGGAAATAAGTAACAGTTCAACGTCTGTTTCTCTACGCTATAAATGCCTTTTGCAGATGTTATACGAGAGGTTTTATGCTTTTAAAAAAAAAGAAATCTTAATTGCATATAACCTGGCTAATCTACACTTTGGGACTAAAATGCAACGCAGATATTTAGTTAGAACGCTTTCTTTAAAAAGCGAGAAATGGAAAGTGGATTTACCAGAGCTTTTTTGACAAAAAAAATTATCAACCATGCAAACGCCTCGTCCTCCTGATCTCGGCGTTCCGCTGCGGAAAAGGGTCTCACAAGACCTGCTTACCTGTAAGTGCTCTGGAGGAGGGTGTCGCAAGACCTACTCACGTGGAAATGATTAAGCTTGAGTATGAGTGCGTTCTGGATGGTCTTCAGCTGCGTCGATATAACCGACAGGACAGAAACTTCGATGCGATTGAATTCGTCCATGCAGCCCCACGCCCCACATTGGCATAGACCCGACAGAATCTTGCCAAAAGCCTAATAAGGACGTAAATGGTGTTCTAGGAAAACAGGCGTCAATTTATTTATTTATTTATTTATGTTAGAGAGAGAATGGAGGATATATATATATATATGACACTGTGACAAAAGTTCGCCGCTGGCAGACAGTCTGACTTTGATTGCTTACAACTTCTTTATTTTTTCTGGGCTGAACCTGAACCGAAATCAGTGGATGAAGAAAGGTTGGAGGAGATACATATGTTAATACTGGCCTGCTGTGTGTTGTTGTTTACATGTTTTGTGTGTTTTAATGCGTGAATTGAGTCAAAATGGCCGATGGAGGTGGCGGCATGTTTGACGTAAATTCTACTCACACCACGAAGTGTGGAACATTCTGGGTGCACTGAAACTGTTCGCCTAACAAAGCTCTACATTTTGCACACAGTCTTTGTCAACATATTCCTGCAAAAAACTAATGCGATCTGAATTCATACTGACGGGCGTCATGTTACTTTGTCCCCAATCGGCGGAAATTTTGATAACCGAGATAATTGTTTTTGTCCAACAGACGACGGAATTAATGTGTAACAAATGATTGTCCTGACGCTAATTTTATTAAATATATGCCAAGAATCTCAGAAACACAAACAGATTTACATCCATATATACAATTGTCTGGAAACTGAAAGACATTGTCCAAAGGTAACTGGCGTCATCGTTCACTATTTTGTAATAAAACTCTTTTCCGTAAATTCCGTTTCAACATTTTACCCGTGCGTAACGTGGACAACGTGATGTCATATAACGTCGTGCAGTCCTTCACACGAAAAATCGCCTTTTCCAGGCGTCATAGCAAGATGGCCGCCAGGATCATGCATTAAATTCCCTCATTTTTGACTGATAGCTTGCTCACTGTGGCTGCGTGAACTTCTGTTAGTTCGATGTTTCTACTTCGAGAACTGGTCGGAAAAAGTTATTGCTTTGACTCCCCATGGCCCATTTTAGGGGACGAACTTTTGTCACAGTGTCATATATATATATATATATATATCTCGGTTAATAATTATTTGTGGGTCTGGTTGCTGCTGATAGGGTAGGAATGTGGAGTAATCTTGAAAAGTTTGGTCTGTACGGGTGTAGGTAGCTAATAGTGCAAGATGCTTAAATGCAGGTTGGGGCACGTAAAGTTAAATTGTATTGCAGGCTATCTAGATTTTCTACTATGTACTTCACGTGTTTAATGGAAAGAAGGGTGAAACATATCACAAGAGTATAAATGCCTGTAAATGAGGATAAAGAGCTATGTGTTGGAGACTGGGTCTAAAGAATCGTTGTGCCTAAGTAACGGGAAAAAATCAATATCCAATATTACTGGCTGACAAAACGTTTGTCCCAAAATTTTGGTTCGAAAGCTTTGTGCAGCTCTGAACAATCAATTCAAATTTTAATATTATCAGCTGTTACTTTCCGAACTCACTCGATTAAAAACTCTCCCCATCCTGTCCACTAGAGACTGACCTTATAGTCCATACCCTCCCCGCAGTTGGTGACAATACAGAGAAGACCCAGTGCCTTGGCCAAGTCTTTGGTTGTCTCTGTCTTGCCGGTACCAGCAGGCCCTGCAGGTGCTCCTCCCAAATTCATGGACAGAGCCTTTCGGAACAAGTAAAAAAGCTTACGATAAGTTTGTAGCCTTACTGCGGGTATCATGAATGAGTTTGTAATGTTCTGGCAAACCATGTTTGACAAATATTAATGAGAATCATCCATTTTTTTACATTTCTTCATCTTCATGATGAAATAGAGAAAACCATGACGACATGATGGGCCTGATTGTTCTGTCCTTTGTTATTTGAGAGAACCAAATGTATATTAGTGTACAGTCAGGACGATTTGCTGCATGCAAAAGCCACTCTAAGTACGAGTCTGTTTCCCTGATTTCACCCGATATATATTTATATATCCGATTGAAGTGCGCATCACGGGATCGACACACGATAAAGAACGAGGAGATAAACGCGCCAACTTGCCGGTTTCCTTTCTCAGCCGCTCTATCCGACATCCTGTCTTCGCCGATATTTTCAACATCCCTTCAACTTCCTGTCTATTCCCACTTTTTCAAAGCGTCAGTCATTGTCCCTGTCCCTAAGAAGACCGGGGTGATGTCACTAAATCCATGGTCTTATCATCTGTCGTGATGAAAGTTCAGGAAAGACTGGTTCTTATACATTTCTTGTACAGCCCCGGAAACAAACTGAACCCTCTCCTATTCGTCTATCGGGCCAATCGGTCGATGGACGATGCTGTCCCTCGAGCTCTTCACTTCATCCTTCCTCGCTTTGAATACCATTGTTCCAGGGCATGCCTCATCTTTGTAGACTTCAATTTTGTCTTCAACGCAATCATTCCTCGGAAACTATTTCATCAGCTCTCAGCGTTTGGTGTCTGCCATTCAGTCTGCTTCTGGATATTTGACCTTCGAGCTTCTACCAAAAGACTCAGAGCTGCTAAATGCCCTAGTGCTCAGTAAAGACGTATTCCAAGGTTCTGTTCTGTCTCTCTTGCTGTACTGCTGCTTCACTGTCTCATATCACGGATCCATTCAAATAATCAAGTCTGCCGATGAGACTATGGTGGAAGTTCTCATCGCGAACGAGTCTGCGTGCCTCCAGGAGTTGGATCACCTGGTGGCGTAATGCAGTGAAACATGGTCTACAACCCACTGTGCCTAGGACCAAGGAAATTATAGTTGACTTCCGCAGGAAAAGAGGCCCTGAGGGGCTTTTTATTATCAACGGTGAGGCAACTGAGCAGGTTAACCATTTCAGGTTCCTGGGAACCACCGTTTCGAATGGTCACATGAAAGCTCTAGTTTATATGTATGTCAGCTCTGTCCTGAGGTATACGTGTAATTATCAAGTGGACTCTGTTGGTCAATAGTGTAATGTCGAAAAGAACCTGCGACTTAACGGTTAATCCGCATTTCTTTCATGTGTATCATGCAGCTTACCCGTGTTACTGTCAGGTAGATCCCGCGACTTACCTGTGTGATTGTCAGGTAGATTCTGTCGGTAAGTGGCGTGATGACGAGGCGCCCGTTGAGCCCCATGTACTCGTAGCCGTAACCAAAACAGCCCGTACATTGTCGGATGGTAAGCTCATCCGGCTCCTTCACCCAATAGAACCTCAGCTGGCTCTCCCACTCGAACTCGCGAGCGTCCATGATGCTAAGACAAAATAGCGCCATCGTTGCCTTGGTTGTCATGGTTGCGGCCATTCTCTCTTACGCCTCATTGGCATCAAAGGTCAGGATAAAAGACGTGGTGCAACGTGTTGATAACAATATCAAGATCAATGACAATTTTTGATCAACTTAATATGTGACGTGGCTCACTCACACTATAAGAAAATCAACCAATCAATCAATCCCTTAGGCTTGACAGGTCGTAAGGACACCTGACGATGCTTTCGCCAGCTTTATTGATTCTCCATCTTTTGTGATGAGCCGAGAGTCTAAATAAAGAAACAAATAATATAAGAAAATTTGTACGGGTGGGGGGTACCTATCCCTGATGAAACTGTCCACAATGTCTTTCGCGTGAACCTCGATGATAAGCACAGTGTTGTACTTCTTACGGTCGTTCGCTGACAGCGGAGATCGCACCTGTACAATTGGGAATATACAAACACGTTGTAAATGTTAGATTACAAGAACCGTGCTGGAAAACACCGGTGACTGTGTGCGAACGTTTTAATTTACTACTATTATAATATTGTCGGGACTGTCGGTACCAACATTGTAATATTGTCAGAGCTGTCGGTGCCTCTGATCGGACTTTTCTGCATGGGAAAATAAATCTAGGAAGGGGCGATGTCATGTTTGGGAGTAACATTTCATTGCTTGCGATGAAACACGAAGAAAATGTAATATTTATAATTAAATAATTTGTAAAGGCAAAGATAACTAGTCTCATAGCCAAGTTTCCGTATTGGTAATAAAGTGATTCACCATATCTAGAGCACAGTTTGTAAAAGTATGAATTGAACCATACTGGGTGTTCATGGGAGTTTTCAGCCACAGGCCCCAGCAGGCCTTTAACCAGCAACCTTCATCTCGGCATAAGAACGTACTATCCCCAAACTACCCACTATGCTTCTTAGTTTCAAATACTGTTTAGAAATGGTTGCCCTGACTTCTAAACCAGACATTGTTAGCCATTTACACTAGCTAAGCATTTAACTAAATTAAATTCCTAGCGATTAGAACTAGGATCGCAAAGATACATCGAGTTTTGGCGCTGCACTCTAGTTCTGCCCTGTGTCCTGTTGTGGCCAGTCACAAAGACTATATATATATATATACACGAAACATGGAAACATGTTACCGTGACGACCAGGTCGTCAATCTGAGAGTGAAGCTTCCTGGCGTAGTCCTTGAGAGCTGTCTTCTGCCCTCTCTTCACTTTGTCGAACGCGTCCTCCACTTCCCATGTCCACCAGATTTGGTTTGCGGCCAAACACACCATCCCCTGATAGTCCAGCATCCAGCTGACGCTAAATAAACAAACACTATCCCTAGTAATCATACCTCCATTCACTTGTCGCTAGCACTCCCTCATCTATATAACCTCAGAGACAACGCCTTGGTAGCCCATTATCCATTTTAGGCTAAACGAAGAAACACTATCCCCTCGGTAATACTATACCTAGTTGAAGCTAAACATTGAAACGCCGAAAATACGCTGTACGTGGGCAAAAATAATGCGACCTTATAGCGAAAGACAAGGATAACAAAATTAGAGGAATACAAAAACAAAGAGAACTCACCGCGTCTTTTTAAAGCAGTAATAGAAGATGGCCTCCTTGGTGATGAGTCTATTGGTTCGTCTCATCTCTTGTAGGACATTCGTCATCCAATCCTCCACTCGGCCCTCGGCAGGGACACTGCTGCGGAAGGTCATGACCTCACCTTCCGCGGAAACCATGGCGGTGGCCATCAGCGAACCGTGGCTCTGCCCGGTGACGAAGACCAGAGAGGCGATGTTGTCGTACATCTGAGAACAGGCACAGATCTCTGTTTGATAACTAGCTATGCTTTAAGTCACAAGATGTGTGTGTGTGTGTGTGCGCGCGCGCGCGTGTGTGTGTTTGTGTATTTGTTTGTGTGTGTGTGAAGTCATAAGATGTGTGTGTTTATTTGTGTGTGTTCGTGTGTGTGTGTGTGTGTGTTCAGGCATATGAATGTGACAAAGAGAGGTAATCGAGACAAAAATTGCTATTTACTAACTTCATATATTAACGATGACGTTGGTGATAAATTTGAAACACGTCTGTTCCTTACAATGTAAGTTTCAAACAGTACATTGGCAGAAAACAGCAAGATTGTAAGCACACGCGATCACGTTAAGAAAGAAGAACGCAATACGTCATCCGTGCACGAATGCTGGTGGGGGAGTAGGGTAGAGCGAAAGATTATCTCCCAGCCCACCAGTTATGGCTAAACTAGCTAACGGACTATTTTTAAGCGTGACGTGTATGCAGGACACAATACACTTCGCTCAAACGTTCACACGTCACCTCACCTTGATCATGTGCTCCTGCACACACTCGGGGTCGGAGTTGCCCAGGATAGACAAGAGCTCGTCGTCGGAAATGAAGAAGAAGCGCGGAAAGGCGTTTCTCTTGGCGTCCAGGTAATCGTTCAGCGACTTCTGGCATTTCTCCAGCCCGGTACTGAGGGTCTGAAGGTCCGACAGTCGGTTCTGGGCGTGGCAAGCCTGCCTGATGATAGGGTTCTTGTGCGTCTCGGTCATGATCTGAAAAAACAATATCCTTCACGTTATAAACAATTCCGAATTTCGTTGAAATGACAACATCCATAACAAACTGAGGAAAACATAACACAAAAATGTCATTCTGTCCAGTACGATCTAAAATGAGAACATCGGCCAGGAGTTGCGTAGACAACGTCCGCCACGACCGAAAAGACAACATTCGCTAACAACGTTTGCCACCATCCTTAAAAACCCGAAGCAACAATCGGATGCGTGGCGGCGTCTAGCTGCAAGTGCTGAACCTCATGACTCACGCCCTAGTGGACATGAATACCTGGTTGCGCGCTCACACTGTTCATTTCACTAGATGTGTTGCTTTGCGACAACGTGAACAAGGTCACGCACATGTGAACAGTATTTCCATCACGTGGCTACACAGACTCGTCACAAGAATGATTTTCTCTCCCTCTCTCTCTCTCGCACACAACTGTCGCTGAAATACCTTTTTGAAAGCCTTGTCGATGTTGTCGAATTTCTTGGCTTCCTCTGGTAGCTGCGATCGAATGTCTCCACCTATAAAAATACTCTCCAAGTACATCCACTTTACTTGCACCTGTTCCCACACCTGTGAAAAAGGACAGTAGCAGTTACTTCTTCACTTCCTGCATTGTCCTTCTTTTCTCTCTAGTTTGTGTTTACAGGAGCTAAAATTATGCCTTATACACTCATCTCAAAGACAAGAAGGCACAGCATTGGTTTTAAAAGTCTAGTGGAATTAATTATGTCTAATGGAAAAAAGATAGCAACAACACAGACGTCAGGGTTGTACACGCACACGTTTACGTTGTCAAGGTTGATTAATATATGTATTACATTAAACCTAAAATCTTTAAACTACTGACGCTGATGTCAACAAAAAATGATAGTACTATGTAACCTTGGTGACTTTTTATATCTAGCGATAAAGAAAAGAAATACTACTCTACGTTAAAAGATATTCTTCATCTATTGCGTATTATATGTTTTACCTGTAATATGTTCTATAATTTTTGAATGGGCGTAAAGGCATAGAAAATCAAATATTAGTGTTCGTATTCGTTGTCAAGGCTTCAGCCGACAGGAGAACTGGGATCATATTTTCTTCCCCGTTTTAAGCGCTAAGAACATGCTCTCTACGAATGTGAATATGCGCTATAAAAATCTTCATTTATTATTATTATTATTATTATTTGTTAATTCGACGTATCTGTGTTCAAACGTGGTCACCTCTTTCTGTGGACGGGTACTGCTTTATGAGTGCATTTTGAGAACGCAAGAACGGATACACCTATGCTTACACAGCCTTCAGAAAAAAACATTGTACCTTACTATTATGACTCCTACCAGTGACATGTTTACTAAATTGATATTTCGAAGGATATACAGAAAAACAACCTTTGACTTGGTTTACAGCTTATTTGAGAACAGAACCTTTCCAAGACACCGAAAAACATAAAAGGATACAGGAATGGACAGATGTCTCTCTTTAAATACTGTCCAATCTACCTTACTGTCAAAATCCTGTTTGTTTTCTTTTTTTATCAAATTTGTCTGTCCATCAGGCCACACGTTGCAAGCGTGTAACTTATAAATTGCACCTGCTTTTGTTCTTCAATGCGAATAGAAAATAAGGTAAGAAAAGTTTTAACAAGACGAAAACAAGATAAAGATGCGAGGTAAACCAATGTTTTAAAAAGTACCTCCAGAACTTCTGCAATGTGTGAAAGGCTCTGTTCCCAGTTGTGGACGCTATGAAGGAAGGGACCGATGAATCGGGAGGCGGCCATGCTCTGAAGGTTCATGGACGTGTCGTCCAGACTCTGCAGCACGTCGTCCACCGGGCCCAGCACGTAGCCGCGGTTTTGCGTGCCTTTGGTGTACGTCACCACGGTGAACTTCATACTAGTCCACGTGTCCTCCACCTCTTTCACTCCCTGCCCACGACACACAGTCCCTGATCTCAAACTACAAATTTCAGGCAAGTGCTGGTTGCGATCTCAGCCTCCTTTTGAGACATTTTTAAACACACAGTCCGCAGGCTGTAATAGATTCTTTCCGCCTTGTGCCCGATTAGTTCAGTCAGGTGGTTATTTAACGCACGTCTAGCCCTCCCAGACCTTTTCACGCTGCTACAGAGGCCTTGTGTCTTTCAATATGTCGTTCCTATACGAAACGTATCCGTTGCTATGCAGCCACAAGTTAGCTATGATTTTTCGAACTATCTGCACTATCGTCACTAATTATCATCAAATCTGGATTTATCTTTCCAGTTTTACATTCTGTCGTTGCCGATATTTTGCAATACACTGGTAATGTATACTTTGGAGTTTTCGCTATTACTTAGTTTTTGTTGTCTTAACACGAAGGCACATTTCTCGCTCAGCTGCACATTCCTAGATGCTGTGTTTTATGTATTTTTAATACCAGATTAATTAAATTTAGTACTGATAACGGACAGCTTGCCTGTTTGCAATGTATATTTGGAAAGGTCGTCTGCAAAGAAAAGCTGAGAGTTTGTGACACAGGCAATAGAACAGAGGCGAG
Organism: Marisa cornuarietis; assembly: GCA_004794655.1. Taxonomy (NCBI): domain Eukaryota; kingdom Metazoa; phylum Mollusca; class Gastropoda; order Architaenioglossa; family Ampullariidae; genus Marisa; species Marisa cornuarietis. Next base: position 1,476,499 of record SMMW01000018.1, read on the forward strand.
AGTGACGGCCGTGAGAATGGACTTCTTGGAGGCTACGTGCTGATGTCAGAGCCCCATAATCAGCAGTAGGGTCTGTGACGTCATTACCTAACCGACACCGGATGTTAATTAACGTGTGTTCGAAGAGGTTGGGGTGGTGGGGGTAAACCGCACGCACTGTCAGAGAACGGTGAAGGTTAACAGCGTTGATGTCAACCCAATTAACCACTAGACGCTTCTCCTTCTGTAGTGACGTCATTACCACTCATATCGGGACTTTAACTTGTACGGCAGGGACAAAAGACTTGCTCAAAAAGAAGCTATGTTCCTCAAAGGTCAATCATCTGGGCGGGGCAAGAAGCGAAGTTAACTAGCGGTTAATTGTTGCGAACCCTTTGCAATGAAAATCACATGCGAAAGACGGAAGCGCTGACATGAATAATGAAGACATATTAAGTAAAATAGAGGACTAAAAAGCGTACGAGGAAGAAGAAGAAAAGGCAGAAGGGAAGAAACAAAGAGCTAGCAGCACGGCGTAAGAATTCAACCTTTTCTATGCTCATCTCCTTGCTGGCGTTCCCGACGATCTCGGTGATGGTTTCCTGGAAGCGGTGAAGCTCCATGGCGAAGATGTTGGCCAGCGTGAAAGATTCCGGTTTCATGTCGAAGGATTGTCCGGTCTTATCCATCAGCTCTTTCCAGTGACGCTCGCGCATGGCCTCGTGCTTGAGGTCTATGAAGAGTGGCAGAGAGTCACGAAACTCCTTCATCTTGAGATCAAGGGTCGTGCCCACGGGCAGGCGCCGCACGTCCCTGTGCAGCTTACGGTACATCTTCAGGTAGCCATCGATGCCGTCCTGCAGCAGCTGCACGTTCAGGTCCGCCCACAAAGCCGTGGCCCACTTGCTACGCGCTTCCTGGCAACAAAGGTCGCGACCTAACGTGCTGTCAACTAGTTTGGACCAACCACCATAGCTATTAGCAAAATGCCTGTCAAGTCGCTTGTATCCTAAATCATAGCTGTTAGCATAATGTTAATCAAGTCTTTTGCATCATCGATCACATGTAATGTCAGTCAAGTTGCTTGTATAATGCACTACCACAGCTTTAAAAATGTCGATCAAGCCCGTTTGTATCATGTGTTAAAAATCTTTGCAAAAATTTTATCCCGTTTTTTTACATTAAGTACCGTAGAGAAAGGGGGATCTTCGTTAAAGAATGCATAATGTTGAACCGAATCAGATCAGGTAGCAGAACAAATTACATAATATTCAACAAGAAATCGAACTGTTTTCATATTATTTCAATAATTGAATCGGGATAATGATCTGAGTGATCCCCTGGGCATTTTCTAAAAGCTTTGATTTAAAAGCTTAAAAAAGAGAAATTTGTCTATTTCTTAGTCGCTGGTCTATCGCATAGGCACCAAGACCTTCAAGACCGAAAACCTTAGTAAGACTGCCAGCATGATAGGACTCGGAATCAACACTCGAAAAACACGTCCTAAGGAACTAGATGACAAACAATAACCCTCTCACAATCAGTGGGAGGTCACTAATGGACGTAAAAGAATTTGTGTACCTAGGTAGCAAGGTGACAGCAGATGGTGACTGTGAACAGGAGGTCAACACCAGGATCAGCTAACCCAACAAAGCTTTTTCAATGCTTAAGCCTATATGCAGATCCACTGGCCTCAGTAGCCATACAAAGATCAGGATCTTCAAGAGCAACGTCCTCAGTGTATTCATATATGGGTCAGAGTGCTGGAAGACCACAGCCTTCATCGAAAAAGGCTAGAAGTGTTTCAAACCAAGTGTCTCCAGCGCATACAAAAGATCTTCTGGCCCAACACCATCTCACCTGAAGAACTCCGCGAGAGTGGGGACGTGCACCTTGGCAGAAGCGATCAAACTGCGGCGTTGGCGAAGGTTAGGTCACGTGTGCCGCATGCCTCCAGATTCAATCCCCAGAACAGTCCTGAGATGGACACCACATGGAAATAGGAACAGAGGGAGGCCCAAAGAGACGTGGAGGCGATCCATAGAAAAGGAACTCAAGAACAGAGGTCAGAGGACAACCCCCAGAACAGCAGCAGACAGAACCAGATGGAGGTTCCTAGCTGTCGCCTGACGTGCCAGACGGCACAATGAGGACTGATGATGATGATGATTAGTCGCTGGTACGGGATGGCAGAACAATCTTACCCCGACACGTTACCCCTGAGAATACAGAGGGGGAACTCGTTCTTATGACAGGCCTGAAAAAGTAGAGAAGCATGGAGATGTGACAACCTTTTGAAGCACGTAGATATCATAGAGTTGAATCAGGCCGGCCATGCTCTTCTGTATCTGCAGCATTTCTGGGTACACAGAGATGGGGAGCTCAAACAATTTTTCGGCCTTGACCAGCTCCAGGCGCGTGTCCTCTATCTTTTCCATCTCTTGTTGGTAAGTCTTCATCATCTCTAGACCTGCACCGCAATGACAGCGTAAGACCGAGGCACTACTACTGTTGATGCTATTACTGTGTCAATTACTACCGACATTTTTTGTAATTTTCTCGTGGGATTTTGGTTTGGTTTTGACGTTTTGTTTTATGTGTGTGTGTGTGTGTGTGTGTGTGTGTGTGTGTGTGTGTGTGTGTGTGTGTTTATTTTGCTGCACTCTTTCTTACTCCACCTTTCTCTCTCTCTCTCTTCTTTCCTTCTTTCCCAAACACTGCACCAAATTTTGCCGCTAAGGTGTTACCATAAGGTTGCACGAAAAATACATACTTGCAAAAAGACACAATTGCATCGAAACATAGTGACTAGTACACATATTTTTCTATATATAACACGCGTGCGCGCATACACACGCAGACACACAAACACCTTCACATGAAATATTTGTGTGTGTGTGTGTGAAAGAGAAAAGAGAGAGCGATAAAGAAAGCGAAACAAAGTATAACACCGGGTTTGAAAGTATTACTTAAAACCTGCAAGATGTATTATTCCGCTGCAGCCAGACTGCACAGTATCGCCGCCGATCATGGCATTTCAAGTAAAAAAAATGACTTACCTTTGTCAAGGTCGTCCCCGACACATCCCGGACCTTCAAGAAGGAAGCGTTGGTAGAACTCAACAATTCTTGCGTGGAACTCCGCGATCAAGTGTTGCGTGATCTGGAAGACCGGACATGCGCAGAAAACGTTTTCCGTTACTTCCATGTGCTACGGTAGCTCTGTATGGGGTCTGCATTAAATTTCATGGAATACGTTGACGGGGGCGATGCATTAGGTTTGCAGTTTAGTTTTTTACAATTCTTCCGGTGAGGCTCTGCATGGGGTTTTCAGTTTAGTTCAATGTCATATGGTGACAGATTACTTAAAAAAATGCCTGCAGTTAATTTCATGTAAAACGATAACGGATGACATATGTAGCCTGCAGTTTCTTGTGATACGGTAATAAAGGCCTTGATTCTGCCAGTATCTCCGTTAGGTAAAGCTGCTCTGACCTTAATGAACTTGCGCTTGGCTGGGGCGAGGTTCGCATCCGTGGTCTTGGCCTTCAGCAAGAGTTCCTCCCACGCTCGAGGAAGGTTGTTCGCTTCCTGAAACTCGTCCTCTGTCATCTGCAGGGATCGAAGATTACAGGTACTGTCAATATTACTAATGTAAGTAACTGCTGCGTCATCACTGCGCAAAGTTTGTTTAAGTGCCTGAACGAGCATGAAGACAAGATCCTTACGTCACAATGTAGCTCTTCCACGACGCTAACACAGACTAACAGGTACATTTTTTGTGAAGTAGCCTGTATCTCTTGTGACAGGAGAACATTCTACACCTACAATCACACCCCAGCGTGACATAAAACCTACACCAGACTTCAGTGTCAACCCCAAGTGCGCACTGACCTCTAGCCCGTAGTTGCGTAGCACCCGGTACCGCTCGATGATGTCCACGTAGCGAATCTCTATGTCAGACGACATGGCCTTGATGTCAGAGATGGTAGACAAAACGAAGGTCAGGTCCTCGAGGTCAATAGTAATCTTCTCCAAGTCGTCCGATTTTTCCTGAAATAGAAACGTACAGGAGTCAAACGCGGTGTCAAGTAGTAAGGGAATAAGTTTGTTGATCAAACTGTCACTGATGGTCATGATGAGGAGGATGAGGCGGCTCAGTATATCATATAACTATGTATAAAGCTTTCTCACGCGATTTCAACACGCATGCGCGCGCGCACCCACACACATGCACGGAGAGAGAGAGAGAAGCACCCAAACAGGCGTACTCACGCACACGCATCATTCATCATTCATCCCTTGACTGGCTCCAACGGACAAAGAAATATACTACTCCGCTGGTACTGGTCGCCAGGGGTGGGGAACACAGCTGGATAGCTGAGGGACTGACAAAGCCCGCCAATTAGGTCTATTTTGAGCAGTGGGGAGGGGAGAGCAGGTTCTGTATGGATCGACTAGTCCACTCCTTTACGCTTGCAAACCACTTTTTCTCCTGTCCACCTCAACGTCGACATCCCTTAAAGGCACTGGGAAGGATGATCGTGTCGGGTCATATGGTCGAACCAAACCAGCTGTTGCGAAAAGAGGTTTCTGTTGTTCCACAAGAGCGGACACTGTATTCCGTATAATGTCATTAGTTTTGAGTTTCTAATAGGAAATTGTGTAAATGACGTGGGACAGTGTGAATTTGGTAGTGTTTCTGCGCCCGATCTTTTTCGTTGTAGCTGTCGCTGGGTATACAGCTGATGACGGTCCGGACCATTTCTCTATATACGATGAAGCCCAAGCGTGCTCCTGTCTCGTTTCCTACCAATACAGTATCAGAGCAAGTGTCCTTTGTCTGTTGCTGTCTGTTGCCTGCCATCTAATCACAATGCCCCAGGAGTATCGTTCTAGGGGTTTATTCTCTTGTCCTTTAATTTACCCAAGGTGACCTAAAAGGCTGCAGTACCACGAAGCCATGCTGGGCTTGGCGCATATTTTTCAGATTTTTCCTGCTTTTACTCATTTGGAGAAGTTCTGAACCACGCAACCATAAAGGAACATGCAAACGCACACACTTTTTTTAAGTTGATACGTTTCCTTTCTTGACATAGAGTACGGTTCAAGGAATCGGTAACATGCCTCTTGGTGAATAACTTTGAGAAAATATGAAGAAACACTCGTTTGAAAATAATTTTGCGCTCGAATTTCTTCAGCCAAATGTATGGTGTAGAGGTGCTTACATGTTAGCCTATAACAGCCGAAAAAGTAGGGGAATGGTGCGGATCGGACGTTTTAAAATAATTTTGCGCTAGGGATGCACCAAATAGATCTTTAAAGACAATTTTGCAGGAGAATGGCTGTCGCGTGTCGCATACTGTTTTAGCACATGTCTCGGAACGGGGACGGTAGGAGGCAGCCAGAGGGGGAATTTTTACGGATTTATTTTCTTTTGCGTCATTGTCGCGTGCGGTGACGGAGGGTCGGAGTTGGGCGACTGGTGAGAAAATCGGAAAGTGTCGCGAACGCTGTGAGTGGAACGGGATTTGTTTAGTTTACCGCTGGTACTGTCCCCTGTGTCTTCTGTGAGCGACAGAAGGACACACGTCACGAGTCGTTGAGCTTTTAAAAATCGTCTTCCGAAAAGTCATCAAGTATCATCAATCGCCAGACATCGTCAATCGTCTTCAGTATCGTCGTAAATTTTCGTCAGTCTACGACGTCATCGTCATTATCCAGGCCTGTGAGCGGACTGTGTGATCATCGAGCTTTGCTCAGGTCAACGCCGGACAGCGGGTCGCCGCCTCTGCTGGCTGACGGGCTGGGGTCAACCAACGAGCAGAGACTGGTCCGTGCGAACTGAGAAGCTGCCGGTGGTGGACATCTTGAGTGGTCAGGCAGGGTGTCCTTCCTCCCCTCCTTTCTTTTGGAACCACTCCCACAGCAGTTATCTGCCTAAGATTAGCCCCTGTCAGGCCTCTAGTTAGTTTTAGTTGTAGCAGTATGGAAGGAAAGGTGTGTGTGTGTGTGCCCGTTAGGTTGTTTTGCCCAATCTGTTGAGAGGGGGTTTCCCTGTTCGTTTGAGCTAGTCTCTTTTATCTTTGGGAGCCTTTGATCCCCCTTTGGTTCTTTTTTTCTCCTTTTATTAATATTTTTCTCATTAATAAACGTGCATTTTGTACTGTTCCCCTGTGCGTGCGTCTATTTTGTGCACTGGTTAGCGATTGGACGCGTCGCTAACATCGGGCGTTCGGGTGCCTGCTGTGACTGTGGTTGTGAGCGTGTTTGCGAGGGTAGAACGTGTGGCGCCCGATTGCATTACGCAACAGTGACCTTAAACAAAAAGGGGGTGATGGTCTGAACTGATCCTAGAAAATAATTTTCCCTCGGCTTGGCCTTTAACAAAATTCTGATGAGGGGAGCGGATTTTAATGTAGATGTTGAATCGACTGACCCTCAGCAACGCGTAGAGGCTTTTGGTGTTCTCCCGAGCCTTGGTGCGCAGAATATTGCCCACAGACTTAATCCAGTCGTCAACGTGTTTAAGGATGGCGGAGGAGAACTGCCGCAAACGCAGGTGAATGCAGGTGAGGTTTTTGGCGGCGGGCAGCGCTTCCACCTCGGCCGCTACGCTGAGGAACTTCTGGATCCGCGTATCGTACATGACGAAGCTAGAGTCGTGCTGCCCCCACTTGGACGTGATCTCATCCTGTGAAAGAGAAGACGGCTACTTGATTGTGTGATTTTATCCTTATTTACGACACAACGCGGCACATCTCACTCCAAGACGCTCTAGACAGACCATTGGACCCTTGGCTACAACACATTTTAGACACAATATGGTACTCTCATTACAGAAGGTGTTAGCCATCCCGTTGGGCCTGGAACTTCAGTGCGGGGTAGAACAGCATTGTACCCTTCTCGTGTTAGACTCAACACTGTACCCTGTACTACAAAATGGGATTCGACACAGCACTCTAATCCTCACGTATTAGAAAGATAATTGTGCAAGTTAGTGTAAGACATAGCACCGTGCCTTGTTTACTTTCCACAGGTGCCGGTACTTCCGCCAACGGTTGAGGTAGCGCATGATGCTACTCATTGCGTTGCGAATGTCGGTGGTGGCGCACTGTATGTAATCGGTCACCATGGGGTCGTTGACCAGGTCATTGTAGTAGCTGAACACGAAAGACTCTTCCTCACCTTCAATCCTCACGGGCGGCGCCTCCAAACACGTACCCTTCATCCACCGCACAAAAACCTTCGTCCTGCAAGTACCGGAAGTGCACCTACATTAGTCTCTTTTACCTTCAACGTTGTCGTCGTTGTCACTCTGCAACTTCGTCAAGTCTTTAGGTCTTCAGGAACACGCGGCCCAAAAAGTCCTACACCTGCTGTCCGCTCATCAACATTGCTTATTTCCTTTCAAACTCTCCAAGCTGTTTGCTGTTGACTGTTATACTCGTGCTCTTTACATTACAGTGAGACTTTGTCTACAGTACACTACAACTGCATTGTACAACATTGTTATCTTCATTGAAAATTAAAATAACATCAATTTCCATCACATTCAAAACAACAACAAAAATCAATAGCTATGAAAATTCAACATTTAATATACAGCAAGATGCCTGTAGCTGTTAAACCAAGTTCTACCTTAAATGAAATAAGACACGATCTATAAATAAGGAGAAGAAAGAAAAGAAAGAAAGAAAGAAAGAAAGAAAGAAGGAAAGAAAGAAAGAAAGAAAGAAAGAAAGAAAGAAAGAAAGAAAGAAAGAAAGAAAGAAAGAAAGAAAATAAGCTTAGCAGTTGAACCACTTCCCACACACGTTTGATGGGTAGTGTACACACCCTTCGACCAGGTCCCTCAAGCACTGCACAGTGAACTTGTACAACTCAGTGTTGCGAGGGTGCAGAATTACATCTGGGACCACAAGAACGACGTCTATCGCAAAAAGTGGCATGGAGCCTGTCAGGGCTCGGCATAAGTACGCCAGGTTCGTGCAGACCATCTGCAACGCACAAGCAATGGCCTTGAGCTCGATGAGACAATGGCTCAACGGTGCTACTGCGTTGCTCAGGCAAGTGTCTGAGGAGTCGAATCCAGCCCGTCTTTCGTCGCTTAAATATCTGGAGGAGCTTTCACATAAAAGTATCTAAAACGGTTTCCAAAAAGAAAACAAAATTCTGCAAAGCGATCGTCCAGAATTTTCTTTTTCTGCAAATTGATTTTTCAAAACTTGTTCTCTACAAGCCGGTCTTTAAAAAAACTGCTGTAGCAAACAAAACAAAACAAAAAGTTTAAGTATCTTAGTCAGTTAATTAGTACATACAATTACTAGAGAAAACATAAGGGAAATAATTTTGTGGAAAGCCAGTTTACCAAAATAAGACCTTGAATAGTAACAGACCTTTGAAAGCGCGCTGTAAATTTTTCCCTCCCAGTGCTGGTAATATTTCGCCAGGAGAGGAGATCTTCTTGAGGTTGTGCCTACCACCACACCCTCCACCTTGGTCAGCAAGGGTGCGATGGCAACATACTTGAGGGCAAGGGATTCATAAGCATGCGACATATGTTCCTCGATGTATTCAAACACTTCCTGCGAAGTCAGTCAAATGACAATGAAACAAACGTTGACAATGGCTTGAAAGTGAATTATATATACTATTGATCATTAATAATGAGCTCGTCGATAATAAGATCCACATAAATGTACAGTCACTCATCCCCTAAAGACAACAAATGGTCAAAGACAGCTCGTTCACACATCTGCTCAAGAAAACGAAAAGATAATAACAAGCTTATTCACTCATCCGGCAATAAATAATAGCATCATACGGTCATTATCCACTCATCATTTACAAACAAACAATTTCAAGCCAGTATACACCAAAATCATACTATAATAAAAGTAATGCAGATACTCTATGGTTCAAGCGTTGCTGCCCTTACGTTGAGCTACATAATTGCCACAGAGATCAATGAAGATCTGAGACGGTATAGAAAAGCTTGCCACACAAAATCTAGGGTTATATGCAGAACCATGACTTTCAGTCGAGTGTGCTGGAGTTGGGACATTGCAAAGCACAATGAAAGGCACAAATTGAACAAAAACATTTTCCAAAGCAGGAGGGGCTGCTAAGAGGGAAGACAACTATATAGAGACAATGTATGACACACTTCTGATCAGCAAACTAACTGAAATTTTAACCGACAACTCGAACCCCCTCCGACAGGAATTTGACATTAGACGCATAGACGGATGGTAGGTTACGTTCCTAGAGCTAGAACCACATGCCATCTGCAATCATTTTATTACAGCTGCAATCCAGATGTACAATCAACTCTTGGATAGGACATGCACTAGAATGCAGATGGTCATACCACTTGCTTTCCTTTCGGAGCGTCTGTTTTTATGTAGACTTTTAACTGGTGTCATACTTGTCTCTTTGTCTTCCTATTTTTAGTAGCAATATGAATGGTACAGATTATTAATGCTTGTGAAAGAAAGATTACAAGTGCCAGCGGAAATGATTACAATTGAAGAACTACAATTGGATGTAGATATAGTATGTTCTCATGGCCTGCGTCGATATTTTGTCACGTGTCAGCAGGTACAACAATATCCTAAAAAGGATTCAAAAAGATGTTTGCACTTGTAACAAGATCCGGTGATACATAACGTAAAACAATCTGACGTTGTCAAGTGCTTGCATAGCCTTTAAATAAAATACAAAATTTGTCATACCCCTGACAGCATTTAAGACCATCAAACCATAGGAATCCTTTTCGCACACTCGCATTTCTTGCCTCGACTTTCACCTTAAAGTCCGAATATTACAGCTAAGAAAATACGAAATATAACTCAGGAAAAAAGGAGAAAATTCTTCTCATTAATTTGAGTATGGGCATAAAAGAAAAATGGCGTCCTTCTTCAATTTTCGCATTGACAACAGTTTCAAGCAACAAGTAAATAGCTAACACAACAGAGCATATAGGGGCTAGGTTTGTCAAGAACACGAAGCAGACCTTGACTTCTGATATGATGCCGGGTGCCTTTAGTGGTGGAAATTTTAAGATTTTCGCGTTTTCTATCGTTTCCAGGGAGCAACCTATGTCGCTAGCGTTTCCATGTATTTGGTGCACTGTGGAGCGAAATTTGCTGATCGCCTGCAATTTAAAGAGCAATGTGATGAGTTATAGAAACCCCAATAAAAGACATATTAATAAGAAACATTGTTAATAGTGCTTATGCTATGTAAACCGGCGATTTATATTTCTACCCTCTGTAACCCATAAGTGTAAAAGGATGCGCCGCTTTGGTAACAGAAAAAGTAGTAAATGGAACACCAGTGGAGTGTATGCGCTGGCCTGGGCATGAGTGTATGTATGTATACACAACTGTGCATTTCTCGGTCAGTGAATGCACACAGGCCACTTAACAATTTGGCACTTGATGAGGTAGTCTGTGATAGTCAGTGAGTTCCAGTTGTGTCGCTTGACTCCTGGCGACAGCACGCGGTGCAGTTCTTTCAGGTGCTCGTTCAAGATTTCGGCCTGCAGAGCAAAAGTGCTTTCAGCTTCAATCTCTGGCCACGCTGTATTTGTGTCGGTAAAGTGACCACGACCCAGCAAACACGTAATATTGAGCAACACGTAACATTGCCGTTCTACAGCCATAACGTTTTCATGTTATGTTGCGTGCGTCCGTGTATGTGTTATTATTCTGTCTGTGCCTGACCTTAAGCGAGTTTTCTATCTTGTGTTTATTATGTCTGTTGATATAGCTCTGTACAATTGTTTGAGGACGTTTCAGTCTGTATCAGTTTGTCTGTTGTTGGAATTTGTCTATGTGTTTTTGCATACCTTTTGTAAAACGCATTGACCCTTCTCTAAAGCAGGGAAACGCGCTATTTAAATTTATTATTATTATTATTATTATTATTATTATTATGAAGGATGTCCTCATGTTTGAGAATGCCTTGTAGCCTTGGCGTTATCTTTGCCTTCTTAACCTGACTTTTATTGTCGAAAGCATAAAGGTCGTTTCCTGATCTTTCGGTTGTGTGGGAGTGAGGTGTTAGAGATTAGAGACCTCACTTTTCTTCAGGGCCAGTTTTTTTTTTTGTGAGGCCTATGCCCATCTCCTCTCCCTCGCTGCTTTATCTACCCCAGCCTTCTATGAGGTCAGCTACCTATTCCAAACATATGTGTTCATTAGAGGAGGGAGGCGGAGGGCTCAAACCAGAGCGCCTCTTAGTTCGGATGCCAATGTTCTAGCCACTTGGTTATCGGCTTTGCTATATTGACGAAAACGTGACTATATAGGGCAAATTAGTTTACATTACCGTCACGTAACATGGTCACACAGTCGAAAAATGTGTGTCTGTTAAGAAGGCTAGCAAGTTTTGGACAAACATTAGTTACGTGTTTGCTGCCTATTTCAAGTCAATGAACTTGGCATCAAACAAGTTCTGATCTAAAGGCTTTCGTGGCGTGCTGCGTGCTTCAGAGTTGGCTTGATGTTTTGAATGTGTTCTGGGTAACGTGGTTACGCTACTTAAATTTTCCTAGTGTTTATGTATATGTCTATATTCTGCTAGGTAAGCTGTCATTTTACGTTGACAAATCCGTTAGACCACGATGCTTTCTCGCGATATAGATTTCTTCACAGCATAGGATCAAGGCAAAGTGATGAATTTGGACGATGGTGAAAATGATATGGTGATGATGACGATGGTGACGACGACTATGATGATGATGTCTGAATACATTATCAAGGAATAAGATCCTCTACACCAGTCACGACGTATACAACACTTAAGGACGCTATATAATTTGAAAGCAAGGCTTTTGTACTTCAAGACTTCGCAAAAAATTCCATACCTCCACCTCGGTCAGACAGCTGATGATACCATGGTATGCTTCAAGCATCTGTGTGGTGCGCTGGGTATAGTCAATATACTTGCTCTCCTGTCTCGGGAAAACAACATATAGGGAATATAATTGTTTTCCTGTTTCAGGCTAAAAACAGAAGATGAATATACTTGTTTTACAGCTTCGGACAATAAATATTCATTAAATAATGATTGCTTTTCTGTCTCGTGGAAACAGCATCTGGTGTGTTTTTTCTGTAGCATACGAACAATACATAAGCATCTGATTCAGGCAAATAACACATGGTACTAGCACGTACCTTCAGTCAGCAATCATACTCAAAACTATACACGTTCCATTCTTTCAGCCTTTCGGTTACCACAGCAGAACACACATGCATGAGTATATTACTGAGCGCTGAAAAATGTCCTAATAAAGACGCTCCGTGGTCCAAATCTGAACATATGTGAATGGATTCATTCACATCTGTACCCTATTTGACCTTAATAATACATGGCAGGACATGTTTTAAAACTCTAGAACACATTCAGGAATCTAAAAGAATGTGCAGTTTTGGAAGATTTCGAATTAAAGGTCGGTTAAGATACCGCAGACTCGTCTTTCACCAACATGCGTAAGTTTTAAGACGCTCTGTTCATCTTGGCACGTATGAAACTGACAAAGTTCCAGATCTTTGTTATATTGATAATAATGTCTCTTATCACTGATTAAGATTTTACATTGTCAAACTACCATCGCGCATTGAAGAAGACGCTGGAAGAAGATTCTAACAGCGAGAAGAACAATGATACCTGAAGCGTGATGTTTGCTGCCATTTCTGGGACGGGTAGACCTAGCGTTTCCATGTTTCTTGCCTCGGCCATAATGAGAAACAGATCGGGATCGCAGTTCAGGTAGTAATGGATTTCCCAAGGGTTAACTGAAGGAGAGAAACGGTTTAACTTATCGAGAAATTACTGCCTGACATTCATTCATTCAATCTTCCTATTTTCCCTTGACCTGCACTTGTGCAATGAGTTCAGCAGACATGAAGAGAAGCTGCACTCCAGACCATCGCTGTCTCTGTGACCATTCTGCCCACGGTAATAGCCGTTCATTATCACACTTATTCGCTCGTCTTAATTTTTGTTACTATATTGTTGTTTGCTGAAATCAGTTTTACTGTGGCAAGCGCTGTCAGCACTCTCATCAATGCTTTTGCTGAATTTTCATTCGCTTTTCTTGCTACTGCATTTTTAGCCAGCTACCCTCGATTATTTACAGCGACTCGTCACTAGGACGATCATCAAAACATTTGAGCTAGATCATACGACTGGTGACTCCACAACTTTTTGCTGGCCTTTACTTACCACATCTTTGTCTACTGGAATTGTCCTAAGCTGCCACAAGACAATCATTCTGCGCCCTTCTAAAGAATGTTGATGCTAATGAGGTTCAGCTCTACCGTTTAATCTGACCTGTTTGTCAAAACTGCTACAGCGCACAACCCTTGACATTCTTAGTCAGGCTGCCTCATTGAGTGGTTTCAAGCGCCAACGATTTCACTCTCTAAAATTATTGCTCACCAGCTATCTCACAGAATCAGTGTGTTCTACGTCTTCTAAACTTTACTTTCGTATACACTTGATACGTGTGATATACACAGGTGACACATTCAGTTCAGACATAGTCAGTTCATTCAGATGATGCGTATAAATAACACAAATCTGCGATACGTGTCGGTTATATGCGCGGTCACTGTATACGTTAATAGATAAGGTATTACCTAAAGCTACGATTAAAAAAACAGGCTTACTGGTAGTGTTTTCATATTTGTCAAAGTCCAATATCTGCCAGGTGCTAGGATCTTGCTGTTTTTGTACTCTCGAAGAAGTTGACAAGATACTCCGTCTAAGCAGCACAGGAAGTTTGTTTGCCTGCTCTCTCCAGGTGAGATATGTTGCATCCTCGTACTCCCTTATCCTTCTGGCGATGTCCAGGTACCTCTCTCGCGTCTGTTGGCAAAAAAGGTGTTTGGTGACATGTCCCGCTTGTGCATGTTTGTTTGTGTTTAACGCCGTGCCAGCAACTAAGGCTATATCACGCGAAAAAAGTAATCCTACTATAAAATGCTTTGGGACAAAAACTCCAAGTGATATAACTATAACATCGTAAAAAATAAAACCCATACAAAAAGCAGGAAACAAATTTGAGAGTGGGGAACATGTAAAAGGAGTGTCGTGGCCCATAAAGGCCACCAACAAACCAAACACCAAAAACTATCAGGGCATAAAAAGCTTAAATCTTGTGATAAAGTCCTATCGCCTTAAAAAGTAAAAATAGCTGCCGATGGGACGGACCTAAACAAAGAAAACAAGGAGCCTGCAGTAAAAATAACTGCTGGCGGATACTCTGGAGTCCATGACAAGTAATTAAAACATGCACAACAGTAAAAATTCCTTGACACCAAGGACAAACTGGCGGTGGTTCACCTCGTAAAAGGTGCGATTGCATGGCATAGGTGTGTCCTAGTCTTAGTCTGGAAAGAACTATCTCCTTCCGCCGCACAGGAAGGCAAGCGGTCTGAAAGAGAGGGAAGGGTGGCATGTAACTTATTTTGGCCCAGAATGTCCCAGTGGCGTTGCCACAAGGACTGAACATAGGCTGAGAGGACAGAGTTACAGGCTGCTGATACTATCGAGTGCTGCTTTTGCAGAGTTTCCGAATGGAGGAGAAACGTTTGTTAGCAGAACAGCCCACAGTGGTGGTGGAACTATCCTCATTCCTTCCCACTTTCTGTACATATGTTGGTCACGACAGCTACACCAACCACGAGAGGCGAGTGGGACTTCCGGGTCTGAAGACGTAATACGACAAGAAGTTGGGGTCTTTTATGGAATCAAAGGTCGGCTACGTCGGGTTTGGAGGAGATGAAAAACTAAACACAACGCGAGGAATGAAAGAATGATGCGCTAACACACACAAAGTAAAGAGTTAAAATTCAAATGGTAAAATTCTCCACCGAACTTTCGGTCTCTTCCCATGAATCTGAAAGAGGAATGGACTAACACTAATCATGTTAAAGCACCTGTTGATGACAGGATTACCCACGGCCTGGCAACATAAAGTTCTCCGCTTTCCCCCCTCTCCCTCCCACTCGTTCGCTCGTTTCCCCCCTCTCTCTTCTCTCCTATCTCTGAGAAGATCGAAGAAAAGATGGCTGATGCCTTTTGTAAGATATTCATTTACAAAAACAAAGAGACAGGAAGACAAAAGACGGACAGGAGGCATGAAAGGAAGAAACAGACACTGAGATCGACAAAGACAGCTCGTTCACACAGACAGGTTCGTGTATTATACGTGAGGAGATCACACACAAATATAGATAACAGGAGACAGAGAGGGAGGGAGACTCTGGCACATAGGCAGACTCAAAGACAGAGAGATGTATGTTGAGACAAAAAGTGCCGGAGGTTTGAAGCAAACGTGACAAAGGCACGGGTCATAGACAGTTACGTTCACCCTGACCTCCTTGCCCAGGTCGGTGATCATCATGGCTTCAAGACTGTTTAATCTGATGATTGTGTGCTTGATGCGGTGAAAGAGAGCTCTGCACCATTCTATCCTCCCTGCTGAAGGAGGCTTGTTTTTATACATGGAAGGTGATGTCTTTTCCTCTTGAAACATCGCATCTATAGAGTCCAGCTGAAAGAAAATATTCTTCAGTTAATTTGCGATTGGGCTAAAAGGGGAATGAACAAAAGGCAGCTCTTAAATACTTGCAGCCTGTTAGCCAGGAAAGAAGCGGCTAGACCACTAGATTCCAAACCCGAAGGCGCGATGGTTCCATACCCGTGCTGCCGTGCTTACACCTGATGACCCAACTGTTTGGTAGCTAACTCTACAGAGGGATAGGCAAAGGTAAAGAAGCAAGAGGGAGAGTAGATGGCGTGACTCCGAAGATATGTGGCTTCTGTCACCCCACTCCTCCTCTAGATATGTAAGAAAAAATAAAAGAAAAAATAAAAGGTTTCGTGACAACCATTATCTTACCTGTTCGCCTCGCCTTTGTTCACAAAAAACAATGAAAAAGTGTCCTATAGCCTAGTGGCCGTAGGGGCAGTGAACTGCAACTGGTTAACCGTCTCCAAAAAAGTCTGTGAAAGTGTGAGAACAGCCTCAATTACCTCCCCTAATAAATCAGGTACCCATTTTCGCATATTGTGAAGAGGGTGATTTTGCAGCCAGCGTTGGCTGAGTCATCACTTTGTAACAACGATGGTGGCATCGTCAACTGAACTGCGTTTGAAGTGGCGATCATTAGTCCGTGTCTTACCTACGATATTACCAAGTCTAAATTAACCCGGTTCATCCGGCAGCCTGAGATTCGTTATCAATAAAAAGGCAACCTGGTTTTCTATTCATAGTTTATCTAGGTTTCTGTTTTTTTTTAGCTTGCCTAAGCATATTCATGACGTACCAAACATGGCTTACCCAAAAGCAGTCCCATCTTTATTGCCAATACACACATACATCCCTTGACTAGTACCAACTGACGAGTGGCTATCCTGGTCTGTTAGAACTAGTCGGGAGAATAGCTGGATAGACCCAGCGGCTGATAAATCTCACCAAGTGTGATCCTGTACTCCACGCTGATCACCAATCCTCCAAAACTACTTAGCGCGCGGATGATCGCCAGATTAAGACACGGATTAACAAGTTGAAAGTATAATATCGCCCTTGACTTTACCTCTTTGCGATACTGCAGCAGGATGTCACTGAACTTCTGCATCAGCAGGTCTCTGATGACCTTTCGCGAGCGGATGTCTCTGAAGTTGAGCAACATTTCAAAGGCACCCTCTGCAGACCGCAGGTTGTGGAAGGACTTGTTGATGAAAGCTTTTGCCTCGTTCTCGATTAACCGGACCTCGCTATACAAGTTTTCCATTATCCGTGTCCAGGACTCCTTCTCCGCCATATTAAATGGACTGAACCTCGCCTGACAACCACAGCAAAACAGAAGCATTGCAGCCCATTATATACGTTCTGAGAAATGCATTATTAGGCTATTGTGCAAACTATAGACAGTATGTGTATGTTCTCCGTCATTGACTCAACCATCGTTATGCAACGCATGGCTATATCTGAAAGTGTAAAATTTAAATTGGAAAGCAGGTGTGTGACTTGCTGTGTTAAGTATTTGTGCATTACAGCAGATACGCATTAAATTTGATAACATGATTTCGGTTTCCAAAGATTTACTTCATATTGACATGGGTCTCCAGTCAGTATGTAATTTGAATGTCGCATCCAGAACTCTTAATAGCATGATATAGTGAATGCGCTCGTTATTTACTGTTTGTTAATAAATATGTAAATTGTATTGCATATTTGCTAAAGTTAAATACCTCAGGAACGTTTACCAAGGAAAGCTATAAACATGTTGGAGAATCTTCCCAACAGCGAAATAACCTGGGTTCATTATGTTACGCAAACACTCTATCAATGTTTCCCTTGTGGGTGGTTGGGGAAGAATCAGGGTGTGAGAAACGTTAAAGGTTTTGAGAGATCTTAAGTAGATTCTTGTAAACGAGCGACTGACATAGTAACAATAGTTAGTAGCGAGTGATCTTCATTTTACATCTTAGTTCTTTTAAATCTTTCTTAATGTTGAGTAAATATCGTGTAGAAACCACTTATTTTCTTCGCTGTAGGGCGGCTATTTAGCAGATGGTCTTGTGTCTTAGGAGCGCTCTAAACGCCCGCATACTTTGAGGAATAATTAAACTGGGAGGACTTTAGAGCAACGATAAGTTAGTATTGCGGTTTTGGTGAAAGCGAAGAATTCAATCGGGTATCTATTGTTGCAAGCAGTAACAAATTCCTAGACTGTCGGAGACACTGTCAAAGGACAAAAGAAAAATTGCTGACAATAACTCCACAAAGATGAGAGACTCGCCGACAAAGGCCACCCACCTGTTCGATGGGTTGCACAAGGAAATCGACCCGCAGCAAGACGTCGTTGATGCTCTCCTCGTCTCCCGTCACCGACTTCAGCTCGGGTCCAAAGATACTGTAGAATTCTTCCAGCACCTGCCCACGCATGTTTAATCATAAGACAGGTATCACGACTCGGTAAATCCCTTTATCTTTCTTTGAGTCCCTATTTACGGGGCTGAGTGCTCTGCCGTGACATACATCCATCAGGAACCCCAACTAATCTTGCAGAGAACAGAGACGAGAACAAAAGATAGTGACAGAGAACATTTGATAGTGTTTATATTTGTAATAAAACAGGGTTCTGTTCAAGAGTAACGCGCTTGTATGTTTGAGGTATTTCACAAATTCAATAACAGTTTAATTCTTTCTCTCTGCCTCTCTACCGTTTCCCTTTTCTTTCTGATTTCAGCAGTAACAGAAAGCGTGTTTTAACAGTGGCTGAAAGGTTAGCAGATATGTTAGCAGTGGCTGAAAGCTCAGCAGATATTTTCTTTTTAAAGGCGAGGGCAAGAAGAATAAACTACACTGATCTGATTGTTTTTGAAATCAGCATTCATTATTATCATGTCTGTGCTTTTTTTTCTTTTAAGTAAACCGCTTTGATCCCGTCTTTAACGTTAAGGAAAAGTGCAATACAAATCAACTTTTTATTATTATTATTATTAGACGACTACCACCCTACTAAAAAAGAAACACTTTTGTCCTTTTCTCGTCTGTCTTTATGACCTGCGCCACGTCGTATAGGTCCTGGCAGATGGATGCCATGTAGTCAGTTCGCTGGAACAAACGAATCCTGTCGAACTCCCAGCGCTGGTCGCGACCCGAGCTCTCTATCTTGGCGCGGATGTTCAGGTAGGATCGTTTCCATGTTTTCAAGAGGTCGCAAGCTTCGCGTGTTTTCTTCTTGATTTCACTAATCTCCAGCCTGCAACAGATGCACAGCTTTTACATCAGTTGATTGAGGCTGAGTGCTGTTTATCGCCACGCCAGCAGAGCAAAGACTACATCGCCTCGGGGTACAGGGAAATCATCACATATCGAATTTAAGCCACAACACTCCGATGTGTGCCGACAGGTGTGATACAGCGTTTGAAAAAAATAATGTAAAAAGAAGAGGCAGGGCAGATAATCGCTCCACCCTCACAATAAGCTTGCACGGAGAAAAGTTCGATATCTAACTCCCTAACTTAGAGAACGACCTTTGTATTTTGTAGGACCTTCTGTTCCAGTCGTAGCTACACCCCTCTTCCCACACGCTGGCACTACTT
Organism: Marisa cornuarietis; assembly: GCA_004794655.1. Lineage (NCBI taxonomy): Eukaryota > Metazoa > Mollusca > Gastropoda > Architaenioglossa > Ampullariidae > Marisa > Marisa cornuarietis. The sequence goes on from SMMW01000018.1 coordinate 1,495,611, forward strand.
GCTACTCCTGGTTAAGGCTTGAGAGAAACAGACAATGACAGCAAAAGCAGAAAGCAATGAAAATGGAAAGTATTTCACCCATGAACATGCGTGGTATATTATAAGTTATCGGGCGTTTTCCACCGCATGAGGCGCTAGTAAGCCCCGCGTGCACCGCGTATGCGCGCGCCTCACTTGAAAAGCTCGCGCACGTCGACGACGCGGCTGACGCGCTCGGCCAGCTCCCAGGCGACGCGTTCCATGAGAGGCACCATGTGCTCGTCTGTGTTGAAGTAACGCGAGATGGTCCACATCATGCGGAACGCCTGCATCATGTTGGGCAGAGTCTCGCAAACCAGCTACACGCACGCGTCAAACATGCACGCACCCAAACATTCACAAAGCATGCAGTCACACACACACATACACGCACGCACACACACACACACGTACAATGTGTGAGTAAGAGAGCTAGAAAGACTGAGAGAGGGAGAGTGTGTGTTTGTGTGTGAAAGAGAGTCAGTTGTTTAATAATAATAATAATAATAATAATAATAATAATGAGGATTTACATAGCACCTTTCCAAATGTTTGCTCATAGCGCTTTAAATAAATCATATAGATTAAATCATTAACAACTATGCACCCACGTTCACATATAACGGACACGCCCACTTCAACAACATACACTACTCATAGACAAAGTAAATTACAATCACACGTTATACACGCTAATGGGCAGGACAGGGTCGCAGTGAAGTCGTAGTTTGGAAAAGATGTGTCTTATGTTTAGACTTAAAAGAGGCAAGAGAATCAGTGACAAAAGCTGACAGGTAATCTGTTACAAGTCGACGGGGTTTGGTAGGAGAAAGACCTGTGTCCATACGTCTTTGCCTTAGTAGTGGGACTGAAAAGGCTTGGTTTCAGAAGATGAGCATGTTAATGTTGTGCTAATATTATCAACATAATTGTCATCATGTCATATTTACTTTCAGGCACGGTTATTCAAGCTTTGTATGAGGCAACAGAGAGTGTAGGGGTGAACTGCTTTATGTATATTATGTCAGTTCTTCCATAGCCTTCAAATGGTTAACGAATAAAATTATTTAATCTCAAATGGAAGATGTGGACACGGCTTAAGTGGCTGACCTTAAAGGAGAGGCCGTGAGTAATGTTCTTGAAATGTCTCTCCACAGTTGTGAGGAAGCGCACGTTGTCCTTGGCCTGCATGTACAGGCGGTTCAACTCCATGAAGATGTAGTCAAAGATGTTCTCCTTCAAGCAGTGCACGTCAAGCATGCGTTTCGCTAAAGGCGTGGTCAGCGCTTGGATCAACCCGCTGAATACAGCATTCCACTCCCGCCAAAACTCTACTTCTGCCAGCGGCCCTTTACCGCGGCGCTGCTGCTTGGCATATTGCTCAAACACCTCCTGGTGACGTGATCAACCACGTCGTCCATATTACCAGGTCGTCCGCATGGCAGCAGAAATAGCAAAACAAAAATACATTCATAGATATACAAATTTTAAAAAGAGTCTGAAAGCGTCCATAAGAAAAGTTTGCTATAATTTCGAAGAAATACAGGAATGCCTGTTATTTTCGGCACCAATTTAAAGCGCTTTTTGTCAACAAAGTTCAAATAAAAGGCTTAATTAAACGTAATTTTTATTTTGCATGCATTCTGCACTCTTCGCGTTACCTTTGTCTCATTTACTTTAGTTCCTGCGCCTATAGCTTACGAAGCAACTAGGCCCAGCATAGATACACACGCCGTTTGTCAAGATCTTATCCATTTTCAAACCTTGTGTTGACTACGTAGCAAAAGCAATTACTACAGTCCGTTGATAGCTTTCAGCCGTCATGTGTATCTCCTTTCCAGAGACCACAGTTTGCGTTTTTGTTCTGTCACACCTTTGAGCTAGCTCTTAAGTCTCATACAAATTGACTACTTCCGTTTCCGTAAGTCTTAAACAGATATGCACTTTTTATTTCTTCTTCTTCTTCTTGTAATCTCTACTTTTCTTTTGTTTTTCATATGTAATCATTAATAAAATTGCTTCAGTAAAGTCAACCTGGAGGGTATATGTCCAGCTTTCACAATATTTGTGGATGAGTTCCACCAGTTCTTTGTTGGCCACGATTTCCTTTTTGTCCTCAGGAATCTGCACATCCGGGAATTCCAGCATAATCTCACCCGCCATCTGGCGAAGGGTGAGGGAGATAGCGGATGAGAACTTGATCAGGTGTATAAGAAACTCGTCACGTAACATGACTTTCGAACGCGTTTCCGATTCGTCAACCTGGTAGTGCATGAGGAAAGAGACCACAAGCAAGTTAAAATGAACATTCTTTAGTTTGCACTAGATCACTTTGTTTCAAATCTCTCGATTCATCAAACTAAAAAATGTATGCATTGACAAAGGAGACGTACAATATATATTGCGTCAAAATCGACCAGAAGATACAAAACCTCTTAGATAAGGACTCTGCCAAAATTATAAAGACTTCTCAAGATTGGGCTAGCCTTGGCGCAATCGTTCCCATTTCGCTACGAATTTTCAAATGCTCTTACAATTTCTTTTACTTTAAATTCTGCGTAATTTTGAGTTTCAGCAACTGATATTGGTTTTAAATGGATTCCCCATTAGTATTCATTGAAAATAAATCTTACCAAATAGTAAATGAACTTATTTTTACTTGAATAAAGTGGAAGATGAAAAGGGTATTGGTGGTAACGCCTTCGTCACGACAGCGAACGTGAATTATGATAATAATTAGGATTTTTCTGCTTGATCACAATTACTACAGTAATACATCGCCATTCGTGTAAGGTAATTTCACACCCAAAGGCAAAAGGTCAAAATGATCTCGCATCCTTTGGCCTTCAGCGAATGACGCACTTTCCTGGGGTCCAGCTTCTTGGGTTGGCGTTCGTCGCTTCTACCTTGCTGTCTTTCCTCCCTTACACCCCCACGCACAGCCCTGTTCCACTGATCAGTGATCACTATACTATGCTACATTGTAACATTGTGGTTTTTTTATTTTTTACATTGTTTGACTTGGTGAAGAGTTTGAAACTGTTTTGACCTTGACTTTATTTCCTTTCCACGTCTCCTTCCTTCTTTCCCCTCGAAAAACATAAGATCAAACTTTATGTTGGTGGATAAATTTCCTTTATGGCCTCCCCTCTTCGCGATTTGTCACAAAGTCTGAAAATTGATTGCTTTTCATTTCAGGGAGAGAGACTGTAGCCTCGTTTACCAGTTTATTCCACCAAGCTCTACTCCTATGACCCAGATGACATGGTTTAAATCTTCAGCTGACGCGAAAATGCTATATATATAACTAGAAACAAGTAGTAATTTTACGACAAACCTGCGTTTGGTAGGGGCTAGGAGGGGAAGATGAGGAAGATGTACAGTTTGCTGAAAGGCAGAATAGAGAACCTTCTCAAAACTGACCGACGTTTTAGGCTTTTTTTTCTTCCCAGATTTCGATTCTGGTTGTTGCTGCTGCAGCATCAGCAGCATCTTTGCGTCCGAATCGGCTGATATTGACATTTCTCTTCTCTTAACCTGATAGTAAGCAAGCAAGGGTCTGTACACCTGCAACAATGAAAAGGCGTCTAGTTTTGAGTAGAACACATTCCGATTCACTCTCTCCCCCCCCCACTCCCACTTCGACTTTCTGTGTGACGAGAGACAGAGAAGCTAAGAGACAGACACTTAGCAAATTACTTCACTGGGAGTCGTTGACTCGATTCAGTGAGTCAGCATGCATGTCTGTTACAGATAAAGCTGTCCCATCCTCATTAAATGGGAGTTCTATCTGTGAGTAATGTAGTGGCCAGAATGCGTCTCTGCTATGTACAGTTTGTCTCTGTCTGCTTCCAGAGGGCTAACCGATTTGGTGGCCAAGTGGACGTTCAGGTGGAACTGCCCACACACACACTCTCTCTCTCTCTCCTTAACATGTTTTATAGCCTCGTCTTCAATAACGACTAACAGGAAGGCTAGCTTTTATATGTGTACCTTTTCTAGCATTTGCTGCATGTGGAAAAGGATGAATTCGTCCGAGTCGCCAAAGTCAAAATATGATGGCAAAATCATGTTAGCCTCTTTTTCCGTGGCCGGTTTGGGCACCTCACCGGTCGAGTTTCGAATGATGAAGACGCTGCGCTCCAGAAACCTCTCCTCGGGGATGCCGAAGTACATGTAAATATGTGTTTTCATTACCATATGGGTGACAAGTTTCTGAAAGTAAATATAAACATGTGTTTTCGTCTTCTCTTGGGGGATACGGTCGACAGGTAGGTGTAAGAAAAAAAGGACGCCTGGACGCACACATGCATATTCAATATTATTTCGAGAAAGAATGAAATAGAAAAGCCGTAAAGAAAGATGTGAAAGAAGGGAGAAAGAAAATGGAAAGAAAATGACAAAAAAGAGGCAGTGGATGAAAGCAGGAGGAAACAAGCAAATTAAGAAAGAGGGGGAGGATTGATAGTCCTATCTTCTTTTATCCGGTTGTGGGTTCCAATATTAGAACTACATAAACGTAATCAAACGTGTGTTTATGAAATAGTATTTTCATCATTTGTTGTCTTAATCAATAGCACGCGTTAAACCCACTTTCATTACAATGAAACAGTGTAGACTAAGTCAATTAGTAGCAGGTAGCCTGCAGAAGCAGCTCATATTGTTGACAATGACGTGAAACTGTGAGCGGAAATGATGTCATCGTAACAATTACGAATAAAGAAATTTACTTTCACAATCTTGGGCATGGGGGGTGCGCCTAGCTCTTCATCTGATTCGTTCTCATCTTCTTCCTCCTCTTCTTCCTCTTCTTCCTCTTCCTCCTCTTCTTCCTCTTCGCTCTTTTCGACAACTGTCATGAGTAGAAGAAATCCAAAGAGTGAGCTTAATTTTTTAGAGTCTAATACACAATGCTCTTATAATCATTTTTGCTTGAAAACTCAGTACCTTTGCAATATTTATCATTCAGGATATGCTTCTCTTCTTGTTATCTCCCCTAATCTTATTCAAAATGTGATGGGAGTCTTCCTCCCTAATCATAAGAAGAGGAGGAGAACGAAGGAAGAAAGGAAGGCAGGATCGAAGGAAAGAAAGAAAGAATCAATCAATCAATCAATTATAAGGCGTCTGTTCAACAGCTACTAAAAGCACTCATTCAGTCAAACACACACGTCAAAAAATACGATGAATAGCCTACCATTCAGGCATGAAAAAGAAGTACTCAGTCATATCCTGTCAAGAAACTGGACACGTTACTTGTAGTACTTTCAGAACAAATACGTTCTCAACTGAGGTTTGAAGGCTGAGAAAGGAGTGGCTAACGTTAAAGAACAGAGGAATTTGCCGAGGTCCATAGTAAATCCGTGGGAGTGACGCTTAGAACAGCCGAGGCGGAGAAGATGACAGCTGTCCGTGGACGAATAAAGAGGAGGTAGAAAGTAGCGAGTGACCTTTTTAGGTAACTTGGAGCTAGACCAGTGATGACGGATATAGCAGATAAAGAAACATTATATTTGATGCGTTCAGAGACAGGAAGTCAATAATACCATAGGCGTGCAAGATGCATAGTGATGGTTTGAAAATAAGGCGGGCAGGAGAATGCTAAATTTTCTAAAAGGAAGAGAGAGTGACCTAAACACAACCATCTGAGAGTACGTTGCAGAAGTCTAACCGAAACAGCTCACTGGAGATGATTTAGAGCTTTAAGATGATGATGATGTCCATTTGTAATGCGTAGGTATCCATTCAGAAGAATGCTCACTGCGCAGCAAAAACAAAAAAATTAAGAAATAGAATAAATTAGTGGCTTCTTTATAATGAAAAACTATTTAAGGGAACTAATCCTCCCAAACTCATGATAGTACAATAGACTTTGGTAATGTGCTTTTTATTCCGTTAAGGGTTCAAAAGTTCTTCTTCCTGCGGAGATTGTGAGCTAGATGTGTTTCACCAAACCCAGTCGCACACACTTGACAATGAAAGTTTTTTATTTCCCTAACCCTAGGAGTAGTAAGACAAGCAAAACATACTTTTTCACATCTAGTTCTCACCCTAAAAGAGGGAGAAGTATGCTAAACTGTTAGACTTCCACAAACATAATATTAAGAAAACAAAGCAGAATATAAAAAAACAACAGATAAGAATGGACAGTTTCTTTCCATTCAGATCAGGAGTACATCTGTGACCACAAGGCACCACAAATTTATATATGATCGTCAAGCATTTGGGTACATTGCTCAGTCTCTTAAGAATGCCGGCATCTCATTACTCCATACATATCCTGTGTAATACTAAAAGTGTTGAATCCTTTCTTACGTATTCTTACGTCCACAATACCCTAAATTAATGCACAACACTGAAATTGTTTTTGTCACAAGTGTACAGAAAATTAACTTCATCTTCAGTGACTTCCTTTTCATTATAGGCTGGACATGCTGTTTGTATTCTTGTATCAGGGTCAAACCACTTCTTATTGGCATTAAAACCCACTGTTCCTGTTCTCGGTCAAGTTAGTGCACTTCTATGCCATCTGGTTGTTACAATTAATAAATACTTCTCTAGCTGCATATTTTCAATGAAAGAGGAGCATATCATTACCAAGAGGCCATTTTCGGTTAGCGGAATGATGGCTGAATTTGTTCGCAATTCTTTGTCTAAAATAGGCAGGTAGGTTTGCTTATGTATAGTGTTCGAACAACGTCTGGCTTTGTTGATAATATTTGACGTTATAAACGCTACTTGCGTCACGGGTGATCGATTCGTCTGACACTATGAAATAATCTATATATAACAGTTTCCTTTAGGTGACACAAATGTAAATTCCCCTCAGTATCATCCTTACAGGCCCCATTAACTAAAGCGACTTAAGAGTTAACTAAAGAGTTCTAAAAGCGACTTGTCCAAGTTGTTAAGAGCAGAGAGAGCCAGAGTGGGTGAACAAATAAATGTGATAAGTGGGTTTAGAAAGTCAGCGAATGAAGAACATGGCTTGAAGGCTGGGTAGTGAGAATTGTACGTACAGCGCAATACGACCGAAATGTATTTGTCACAGAAGTCAGTTAGGAAGCAGCTCACACAATTATAAGTAATCAATATAAATAATATAACAGTCATATCAGGTAATAAAATCATATAATCATAAATACAATAAAACGCTACATGCATACACCATATCAACAATAACACCACCCTTGCACATTAATTCATTCATATCCGCCACACAAATTATTGCCAAAGCAGACTCCCATACAATCCCAGTTCATTACATGCCAGAACTCATGGCTGAAACAGCAAATTAAAGGACTGCCTTCTGTTTCTACCTCACCCAGCCACTGATGCTGGGAGCTGGATATCGGACATACATATCCCATATTATTGTATGGTGGCTTTTGATATTAACTTTTGCACAAGTACGCTGCAGGCGACAGATCTTCTCGGATGACAATTAACCTCTGGCGGCCTTTCAACAATGGAACTTAAAAAAAAATAGTAATGGTGAAATTGTGGAGTGAATGAGAATTAAATCGTGTTAAATCACAGAATGTCGTTAGCTTCTCGACCTGTGTACGTAGTGTGTGTGCAATAAACTTACCGACCTCCACTTCAAATTCTTCCTCTTCTTCTTCTTCGACGCTGTAAAAAAATGCACTTAAAATTTCTTCGTCTGATGTTTCACCGAGGAAATTTTTCAGCCTCTTTTCTTCTGACCCATTGTCGCGGTTTAGAAACTGACGGAAAATATCGGGGTCCTTCAAACCAAAAACGTGATAGATACGATCTTTGATCCAGTCCAGTCTAGTGTCACCGGATACAGAAAATGTCGATTTGTAATCCATTTCCCGACTTGAGCGTTGCAATTTATAAAGCAATCGTCAACTCACAGTCATGGCGAAACTGTCCTGAGTTCGCACACTGTATACGTGAGCAGACGACTAACCGCCAAAACTCAAAATGACGTCATTTTTCATTGGGGGAGGGGTTTGATGGTGATGATTATGTCCATTTATAATGCGCAGGTATCCATTCAAAAGAATGCTCATTGCGCAGCAAAAACAAGAGAAGAAAAAAATAAAACATCAGGAAAGTAAAAAAAATAATAAAGACAGAAGTGTTGCTTGGTTGTTCAAGTTCGTCTTAAGTAAACAAATGAGTCTTCAGTCTTTTCCCGAAACGTGGTTGCTGAGGTGATGGTGGACAGATTATAATTAATGTTTTCCTTATGACTTCAGAGGTCTTTTTTCACACTTTTTCATTAAACCTTCGTCCTTTCTGTCTTTTACCTTTAAAATTTACTCCAAAATTAGATATTAGATTCTTGTATAGTTGCTATAGATCTATATGTCGCCTGCTCATTGCTCCATGGATTTTCTTTGCTATTTGGTGATGACATAGTCTCTGTTCCAGAATTGTGCCCCTAGCAATTATTATTGTTTGGGGGGGCTGCCTTGGTGGTGAGGAAAGCGCTAGAATTCTCCTCCTCTTCCATGTATTTGTCTTCTAATTCTCTTTCATTTTCCTCCACATGAAGCTGTTTGACCTCCAACACTTATAGTATGTGATGAATGCATGCAAGACCAATGCATGTATGAATGGGAGACATATCATTTTATACAACTTTTAATACAATAAAAAATATTTTAAAAAATTCAAAGCAAACAGAACCTGTAAATACTTTTATTTCAATTCTTGCATGGTCCATTATATTTCTTCTCCTCCCCTACCACCACCCCCACTTCACACCCTTTTTTTTTGCATTTTAAGCTGTTTCCTTCTTATTCTTTCATAGTGCATTCCTCCCACACAAAGATTGCTTCATTCTACATGACTTCATCCTTTAATCTTCATTATGCATTCTTACTGCTCAGCCACAAATAATTAAAGAGATCAGCAAACACAACAGACACACCATACCAACAAAGAAGAGTGGAAACTAATATGACTGGGGCAATTCCAAAAATATTATCTCAGCAAACATGGCAGAAGTAACACTTTACAAACCTGGTAAAACACATCAAAAAGAGAGAAATAAAATATGCCTGCTCCGGTGTACGTAGTGTTATGTGAAACTGATCATACTGCATGATTTATTAATCAGCTCACTTGCTTTGAGTGCATGCATTTCAGTCCTATAAAAAAAAGGTCACACAATCCTGGAATATGCACATGTTAACAGTGAGAGTTGTAAAAAAAACAGAAAAAGTTATTAAGTTATAAATATAATTATTAATTTATTTCTTCCTAAAACTATTTACAACTATGTAAATGATGTGATACTTTAATCTACAAATAACATTAGGTCTAAAGTCTATTTACAGATAAATATAGCCAAATACAAACAATACACCATTGGTATTGCTTTTTTTGGCTCAAATAATGCATGAATGTAAATAGTGAATGTTGTTGCATGACCTAATTATAATAGGTGATATATTTTTCATAAAGAACAGTTGATGCGTCCAGTGTTTTACGTATCGTTATCAAATGCTGCCTAACAAGCAAAAATCTAAAAGTGAATTTCTAAACATCTGCACCTTGTCCTAAAACATAATTGTCTATACATGTGGTCCTCATTTTTCCAGTCAGATTCATACTTGAAATTATTAGAGTATTTGTCTGCTTGCATATTTTTGTATCTGCTGGATGCAGCTTACCAGCAGCACACTACCATATTGTCCATCCTCTTAAAAAGGTTTAACACAGTGGCATGAACATTCATAGCAATTCATCAGCAGGAACAGTAGTGGCACAACTGTACAAGTCTCACAGGAGATGAGATGCAGAACACATATCAGTTTTCTGTCTTGGTGATTTATCCCTTAATAACCATTTTAAAAGATTGTAGAAAAATGGATCTGCCGAATGCACAACAGAAACAAAATAAAATAGTGTCATATCCTGGAAGTCAAATATTTGTTTCTCTATCCATCCAAGGACAGTTTCATGGCGCTGTTATCCATGCTCATTTGATGATTCCATCTCATGCCTAGTCAGTGTTGAGGATGAGGCAAACACCCTGCAGAACCCAGTGACTGATGTGTTCCGTGGTGGCCAGGTCAGCCTCAAACACCAAACCCACACCCATGGCATTACGTCGCTGTGATGTTACATACACTGGTGTGCGAAATGTATTCTGGTGAGTAAAACAAAAAAAATAATTAAATAATAAGGAAGAAGAAGAATTCAACTTTTTCTGTTTAGATTCTAAGTGTTCAAGTACTAGAAAACAATCACCTTGATCTTAAATTAATTCCCCACCCCAAAAATCATAATTATGGTCAAATGATGATGATAATGATGACATTATGAATACTACAGTGGTTTTGACACAGCTCTAGAATTACTTACAGGAATACCACCTCATCCCTTAGGCTCAGCGGTAATCAGCCTTTTCACAGTACTGAAACTACTTTCATTTAAGTAACCATGGACATCTGTCTTGACAGTGGTACTGTTTCTGCCTTAACTCTGCTTGACCTGTCTGCTGCATTTCACACTACTGACCACTCTCTGCTCCTTCAAAGACTTTGCATTCTCTATGGAATTTCTGGACCCACACTAGCATGGTTCAGCTCCTACCTAGCTGACAGGACCCAGACTGTGTTTGTCAATTGTCAAACATCCTGCCCTACTCCCCTTTCTTGCTGGGTCCCCCAAGGCTGAGAACTTAGCCCCATTCTTCTTTGTTCTTTCTCAACTTGACTACTGCAACTCCTTGCTGGCAGGCTGCCCCTCATACTTCATTCTGAGACTCCAGAAAGTACAGAACTCGGCTGCACGTCTGGTGCTTAGAGCCACGAAAAGGGACCATGCTACTCCTCTCCTTCGTTTTCTACACTGGCTACCCATCCGTTCTTACCGCAATCAGTACAAACTGTCTGTGCTGTGTTTTAATTTCTCTGCAGGCTCCTGTCCTGACTATTTCTCTAAACTTCTCATCCCTTACGTTCTGGCCAGACAACTACGCTCTTCATCAGATGACCGTATCCTCACTGTTCCTGTCACCAGAACAACAACATATGGTCACAGGACTTTTGGCTACTGTGCAGCAAAACAATGGAACTCTCTCCCTTTCCATATCCGCCACCTTCCTACAACTGAATCCTTCAAATCTGCACTGAAAACGCACCACTTTCTTGAGCATTACTCCTAACACAGTCCACACAATGCTCATCTTCTTACTCTCCCCCTTCCGCTCTTGCTAATTTTCTACCATCTTTCTCTGCAGAATCACTACATTCTCTTTTCCTGTTACTTGGTGCCTTTTGGTGTTTTCCATCTTTGTTTTCTGTTTGTCATCAGTACTGTCAATTATTCTTACGTCCCTTGTGTTCTATCCATTAAGTCCACGTCTCTTCCTTGTTTTTAAGCGCTAAGAGCATGCTCTCTATGAGTGTGAATATGCGCTATAAAAATCTTCATTTATTATTATAATTCAGTTTATTTTGTACACTAAACCACTTTGATCATGCATTTAGTCTCATTATGCTTCTCGTCCATCACAGGCTGATGACATGTAGCTATACTGCTCTACTCTACCAACTTTCTCCGCTGTTAACACCATTTAAGCCTGTATTAGTGATGTCAACAACTGGATGGTGCAAAACAAACTTAAACTTAACAATGAAATGGATACCCTCTTCTGCTCAAGCAGAAGAAATTGATCATCACTGGTCAGTCCACCAAAATGTCATCCACGTTAAGGTGGGTGACACCAACATCCCCTTCCCCTCATCTATCTGAAACCTCAGATTTATCATTACTGCAGACATGACCCTTGATAGACAACTTGCAGCCGTCCATCTGCTTATTGTGAGCTCTGTAAGATCAGCGCCACCATCACAATCTCTCTACAACTGCTGTCATCACTCTTGTAAGTACATTTGTTCTATCTAGGCTTGATTATTGTAACTCCTTGCGTGTAGGCTGCCCTGCCTACCTTATTCATAAGTTCCAGAAAGTACAGAACTCTGCTGTACATCTGGTGCTTTGAGTTAGGAAATGGGATCATGTCCCTTCTCTCCTTTGTTTTCTGCACTAGTTATCCATTCCTTCTCGCATTCAGTACAGCTTGTCTGTGCTGTGTTTTAATTTCTTTGCAGGCTATTTCTATTTCTCTGAACTTCTCTTCCCCTACATTCAGGTAACTCCACTCTTTGTCTAATGACCATACTCTCACTATCCCTGTCACCAGAACAACAACATATAGTCACCAGATTTTTAGTTACTGTGCTGCAAAACAGTGGAACTCTCTTCCCTTCCATGTTCGCATCTTTATCTGCAGATTTGTGATACCATTTTTTCCATGGTCTCTTGAATCTTTTATGTTTTTCTTTCATTACATGTCTGCATGACTGTTTTTCCTTCTGTCCTTTGTATGCTGTGCATGTAACCTTTTTGTCTTAGGCACTGAGAGCATGCTCCTTCACGAGCAGATCATGAACTATATAAATCAGACATTATTATCATTTTATGATAACTGAGACATTTAATGTGCCATGGGTGCCCAGCTGTATTGGAGAAAGCACTGATTGCACTGCTGAGGTCTACCTAGTGGAGGCTGGGTGTGGCCCTCTCCTTCTTCACCTGGCCCCCTGTGTCACCTCTGGACAACACAAACTTGTGCGTCAACCATCTCTCAGTTACCTGTAGTTTGAGGCGATGTGCCTCAATGGGGATGATTTTGAGAACTGGCAACTCCTGGATCAACTGTTTGGGTTTCTGCCGAATCAGACATGTCTGTTTCACATCCCAGCCAGCTCCTTCCAGATACAGCCCATGAACAAAGCAGCCTGACATACAACAAAATAGTAAATAAATATAAAGTCAGAATTGTGTTATGCATCCATACACATGCATACATACAGACATACATATCTCCTTTGACTAGTACCAATTCATGAGTGGATGTCGTGTCCTAGAGAAATTACTATATTTAGAAAGTCTAGACAGATGACCTCCGACCCGATCTCTGTATTTGTAACAAATGAGAGACTAAGGAGGCTGTTAGGAGCTGAAGGGTGAACAGTGAGAGAGCAAGAGACACGAGATGAGCAGTAGAGCAGTAAAGGAAACTTATATCTGAGTAAATATTTTTATATATGTTGAACCTGTGTTGGGTATTGGTATTGAGAGAAGACATGTCAGTAGCTAGCCCATTAGTAATTATATAATTATGATGGTAAACTTTAATGTCCCCACAAGTAATATATCCATGCTCAGTAGATGTTCAAGGTATCAGTCTTTATTTGTTCCTTCACTATTTACAGCATAGTGTTCACCCCAAGAATGATCCAAGTGAAGTTTAAATGACTGGTTAACTCCATTACTAGATCTTTATTCCCAAACTCTAAGTAAATTTTTTCTTCACAATGCACAAAAATTCTAGCTCTCCTGTTTGCTGAAGCTTTGCTACATACGCAAGGGATGGCAGTATTTTATTTTTTAATTTCCACTGATATGAGTTGTTAAAGCCTCAAGTCATAACACAGACGGTTCTAACAATCACCTTGTGTAGTTCTCTCTGTGACATCCTCTGGCGAAACATATTGTGTCACAGAGGTGTATAGAGTAGACTTGTCTAAGGGCCAACCATTCTTACGGCATGTCGCTTGTACAAGCGCTGTCAGGTAGGATTCTGGAATGTGAAGACCTGACAGCCACATAACTGGTGGTTCTCCTTCATTCACCTTTGGACAACAAGTAAAGCGACAACTCATGCTAAAAGTATCATCTTCCACGCCTCTGTTCTTTTAACAAAGAAAACAGCAAGAAGTTAAGATAATAATAATAATAATAAATGAAGATTTTTATAGCGCATATTCACACTCATAGAGAGCATGCTCTTAGCGCTTAAAAACAAGGAAGAGTCATGGACTAAATGGAAAGAACATGAGGGACGTAAGAAGAAACGACAGTACTGACAACAAACAGAAAACAAAGATGAAAAACACAAACAGACACCAAGTAACAGAACATAGAAAATATAGTGATTCTGCAGAGAAAGATGGTAGAAAATTAGCAAGAGCAGAAGGGGGGGGAGGGTAAGAAGGACGAGCATTGTGTGGACTGTGTTAGGAGAAATACTCAAGGAAGAGGTGCGTTTTCGGTGCAGATTTGAAGGATTCAATTGTAGGAAGGTAGCGGATATATATATATATATGTGTAAAAACAATAATTCTCAAAGATTTGAAATTCTTTGTTTTGTTTTCAATATTTACCCAGCTGTTGTACTGGCTGAACCGTTTCTCAAAGTGAATCATCCAGTTGGCAAGGGACTTGAGTGTGTCTGGGGCCAGTCGCCGCCATATGCCAGGAATGACACCATTGAACAAAGAGCGTGCTACATCATCGAGTTCACTGCTCATACCTACCTCACCTGCTAGTGCCTGCAGAGACACACAGATACATAGAAACAGGCACATAACACAGACACACATCAACATACACACACTTTTATCAGCATGTTACTTTATTGTGATACTGCAGGCATCACTATTAAATCAAGAATGCCATCTTAATTCACTGAAAATGCAAACTGCTACATTTTATTATCATTCTGATGCCTCTCTTTCACATAAGCTTAATCCTGAGTTAAAAGAAAATTAAGAAACTTATTTACTTTTCATCTGCATAATCTTGATCGAAGACTGACATTTCATTACTCTAATTGTCATCCAAATGTACCTTCTTTTTCCATATTTACAGTGACAGAACATAGGCATCATGTTTGTCTGCAGTTTACAATTATCAGACAACCTGCACCCTGTGCTGGTGAGGGATTCAACACTGACTGAGACTCAAATGGTTCTACATGTTCTTAGAATGCACTTTACGTACTCGTTTAAGAGTTGCAAGAGACTTTCGCATCCGACCAATGAGCGAGTTGAAACGCTCCAGCTCCTGCAGTAATACAACAGTCGTTGGAGAGACATCAAGGCCATATTTCTTTCGAATCTTGTCCAGTTCAAACTCTGCTGGCAACTTGTTCAACACGTCTGTTGCAATCTGGATTTCAAATATGTTGTTAAATTAAATCATGTTTTTAAATGAATGAACTTGAATAATAAAAAGCAAGAAGAAATTACTCTTATTTTATTATTTGCTGACAATTCTTAGCTACACTCATGCAAAGGCCTTTATCAATTCTTTTTCCAGTACATAATTTTAGAAAGTACATCATTGCTTACAATAAAATAGTTCAAATTAAACATCTAAACTTTTTTTTTAAATCCATTACCTTGTCAATAAACTCCTCTCTGCTGACACCAGCTCCACTTTCTCCAGTCTGGGGCTGAAGCTCAACCAGATGGTTCCACATGTCACGGGCAGCTTGGGTATAGTAGCCAATTTCAGCATTTGGGTGCAAGCCAAATACCTCAGGTGTATTGGCCAGGGGTAATGTCTCAATATAGTCTGAAAGTAAAATTATTGCTGGTCAAAATCAAAAGCCCTTAGACAAGTCTACTTTTCTACCAAAATTTCATGTCATATTTCTAGTTAGAGGAAAAAACTCATAAGACCATAGCTAAAGAAAAACAACAGACAGGAACCAATTTCAAGTGAGAGATAACACTAAATTTTGCAACATAAGCACTACTAGCACTTCATGGATCCAATGCTAACACTGTTCCATCTTGATATTCTTTTGCCTTCTACCCAAAAACTAAAGCATAACTGACCAACATAGTTGTCTCTTGGGCCATCCACTGGAATGCAGTAGTCAACAGTTTCGTCACAATAGAAGTGAAAGGGCTGGAAGGTGTCAAAGATGAAGTCACCCATGTACTCATTCATGTAGGTCCTCAAGATGCGGCGGTCAAAGTCATCTATTGCACGACCTCCATACATCACCTGCACACAGCAGAAGAAGTCACTATATCTTCTGTTACAGACTCACTACTCCAGCATTTTCTCAAACAACAACACAAAGGGACGATGCTCGCAACTACAGCAGAAAAGACAATATAATATTTAACTGCAATGTACAACATGCTACCTCTCCAATGAGATATTTGAGGCTGTTCCATGGAATCTTAGTGTCAGCTTGCTCCTGTGCCTTGGTTAGATAGGTGTTGAGGATTTGCATGCAGACACGAAAGTCGGACTCATTGAAGTCATACGAGACATTCCAGCCAATCTTGCCATACTTGCGGCGCTCTTGCACCACAGCATGGAAAAATCCTAGAACAAAGACGAGCGTTGGGAAAGCCTCATGGACGCACTCAACCAGGGCAGTAGTAGGGATCTTGTGATAGGTGCTTCGAAGGTTTAGCTTCAGCCCATTGGGAGGCTCAGTCACCACCTACAAACAAAAAATAATAATAAAAGAATGCCACTGAATACACCATCCACATCGTGAGGAAAAAAATAAGCTTCTGTGCAGCCAAGAAAACTAATGGCATATTAACATGTGCAGCATCAATGAAAACTTGCCAAGACAAAGCTTAATTATCTCCCTACCTTTAGGGAGCGCTGCAGAATGCCAATGGGAAAGTTTGGTGTTGGTTCTGTTGTAAGCCAGAGTCGGAAATCTGGATGGGGTTTGACAAGCTTCTCAAGCTGTTTCTCAAGCTCACGAAGCCAGCGTACCAGCAAATGGCAGTTCTGTAGCATCAGCCATTGGCCACGTGCAATGGCTGTCTCCAATAGCTGCAGCGCAACCTTTCAAAGGAAAAAAAAACAATGAAAAAGCAAGGCTTCAGTCTTTATGTTCCTTTTTCTAGACTTCCTTGATTATGCTTGTAAAGAGCCAAATCTTAGAAAAATTATCTAGCATTATTTTCTCTTTATTGCTCTTGTCTAATGCCAGGCATGTACCTTCTCCTGTCCCTGACCCATTGAGAGGAACTTGAGCTTGTTGCTGCCAAACTCGATGCGTTCTGCCAGCTTCATAAGGTCAGATGCAGGGTCAGATCCTGGACTAAGAATGAAGACAATGGGCGAGGTTGGTGTGCTCTGGTCAAACACTGACTCAAAGCTGATGATGGGTGGTGTGACATACTTCTCGCCCATTATCTTGGTCACGTACTCCATGACAGCCCTATAGATGCGGTCCACACGGAAGCAGCGAAGAAGCATAAGTCGTTGGAACTGGGACAGAACCTCGTTGTACTGCATGGGGAAAGGTTGTGACTCTGGAGTGTCATGGTCAAACCACTGCAAAGTTACCAGGTAATTTTAGACATCCAGAATAATTACAAAATGCTGAAAAACAAATATTATGGCTGATAATGTATTCTTCTGTGTTAAAGTACTGGGTTGTTATACTTATTTGAAAATATTCAGAAAAAATAAAGAAGATATGGGGAGAAAACTAAGGGAATTAATAATTGGAAATTTCTGAGTGCAGTGAGGTTTGATCGGATTTGGCTTCTTCCTTCTTTTAAAATTCATTAGGTATCTTTTTGAACCCTTACTGCTTTCCATGTTTTCTCATTCCGTTCAATGTCATCCAAAAGAGTGCCAAACGTGCTGGAATATTCCATTGTCAAACGGCTGCAGTCCTCCCATCCCTCGTCTGGAATCCAGCCAAAAGGCTTACGCCGTTTACTTTTTTCCAGTGCAATGTTTCCCTGGAATAAGCATGCATGAAATTAATCCTCATATCAAAAGCATAAGTAAAAATAAAAACTGTGAAGAACACTACAAGAAAAGAACGAAACTCTAGAACAGTAACGCATATGTGAAAAAGCGCAAACTTGGTATACAGCTTTAAAATTTTTTTTAAATCAGTCTTTGTCTGACAGCACCGCTTAACATTTCTCAAGTCATATAAAAATTTTTATACCAAATGCAGTATCTGTAGGATGTATGTATACATATATATTTGTATATTTGCAAGCTAAAAAGATGGGAGAAGAGGGAGAGTGAAAGCATATTTGTAAAAGTGCTTCATTTTCCTTCTTACACATTTCACTCACTTCTGTTTTACAAGTAGTTTCCAAAATTATTATTTAAAATAAGCTTGGTCACTAACCATTTATAGCTACTTTGCCTTCTAAATCATTGTAAGCTTTCAGCCCTGTTCCCGATCAAATCTTGTTTAAATTCTAGGCTCATCTCTATCTCCAATGTGGAAAGCAGCTCCATTTTCAGTAGATCAGTGAATCACTCAAGTCTCTTAAGCAAAACATGAGAAGAATGGGAAAGAACAGTGTTAAGAATATCAAAATACATTCTTCACTGACCTTGATGAAAAAGTCCAGCTCATCCTGTTTCACTTTAGCTTGATCCTGCTCCAGTTTAATGGTGATTTGGAATGAAAACAGCAGCTTATGCTTCTCAAAAATTCCTGGCAAACAATTAATATAATTTATCAGACATCTTCACTCCTATACTTCCCCACCCCCTCAGCCCCCAACATCTCACTTTTGTCATTCCTTGTAAATCTTCCCTTTTCTCTCATTTCCCACTATTCCTTCTTTGCTTGATTTGCCTTCCTCTTCATTTTCTCTTTCCTTTCACATTAGTAACTCCATCTGTATTTACAGACGATTCCAAATACCCTTCAGTCTTTTGCTGCCAAGTTTACATTTGCATACCAAGCATGAAACTTGTCTCACCTGTGCAACCATAGTTATACACATTGTGTGTCAGTGTGTCCATGATATTACGAAGGCGCTTCTGTAGAATTGAATCTGGCATGGACTTTTTCAGGGAGTGCTGAAACACCTCAAGGTAAGAGGCCAGAGAATACTGGTACATAGTGTTTACAAGCGACATCTCAGCTAGCACAAAGAATAAGATGGCTCCCCGCTTAGCAGCTGGGCGATATCCATCTCTTGTCTTCTCAATGTCTACAGCAGTGGCGGCCCCAAGTGCCAATTTCTCTGACACCTAGGAAAAAATTGTCAGCATGGATATGAAACAGAGTATGTGCAGCGAACACATAAAAGGGCTAGTTGAGTCTCTGAAATATATATTAGACGAAGTCAGCTGGAAAAGGTCTTGCACTCCAAGAAGCAAATATAGAATTTAATAAATTCATGTAAATTTTCACAAACTGAAGGCCTTACTTTCCCTCATCCCTATCTTTGGGAGAAAGCAGAAAGCATTCTTTATGTCTACAGTGGCTGGTTATTGACTACTAGGTGGTAATGTGATTGTCACCAAGGACTGCGGATCATGTTAAGATCTACTTACCTCTGTGGCTTTGGTTTTGGTCTCCTCCAGCGTTGCAACTAGCTCTGTATTGTCCAGCATGTTTCCCTGAGATGTGGCAAGCTCTCGCAGCAAGGAATCCTCCAAGTCTTTCAGAAGTCTCTTGTTTACACTGCACTCACAAGAAATACTCTATTCCTTGATCACATAAATGCTCTCAATAGTATATTCATGTGTAGTGCAAACAATACAATAATACGATGTAAAAAAAATGATGATGTACGAAAAATACACATAAAATAAACTAACACAAAAAATTGTGTAACCAGTCTCTAGGCTGAAGCTGGATCACTTGATAAGGTGGTGCCCAATAAACACTGCCAGTGTTTTTGAGCTATACTGTTTAGCATTGTTTACTGACACAACCACCAACCTGGTCTCCTGAATGAGGGACTCTCGTTGTTCTTCCAATTCCTTCCTCTCAAACTTGACAATGACACTGAGCAGCTGGTCTTCTAGACCCTGGATTCAACCAACCAATCATTTAGACCATTGCACTTGGTGTTTTGTTTGTCTTAACTCATCCAGGTATCACCTCTTTATGAAAAGGAATGAAATAATTTGAGATGAGCAGTATGGATGCTCTTTAACACCAATTCCAGCAATGTTGGAAATATACTTTGTGTGTTGTAAATACCGATTCTTATGCATTAGAGGATGAAATGTTTGGGTGACGTTTAAACATGTTGAAAGATTTTCTATTTCACTTTCTAGAAATAATAATTTTACCTTGGTTATAGTAGTATCTCACTAGGTATTTATTCTTTCCACATGCAGTAAAATTGTTTTTTTCTTCTTCCATTTATGTTTGATTTCATTTTCAAATATTGTCTTCCTCTTTTAAAAAAAAATGCCAAAGATGATTTGGAGATGCTCTACTCACTTTTAAGGTGACTGTATAGTTGATGACCATAGACTTGCCGAAGACATTGGGGCCATACTTCGGGTTGGACAGTTTAGTGTTGAGGTACAATCGGAAGTTGGGGTCAAAATCTACTTCTTTGTCTCCCAGGACTACAAATTCTCTGCCCTGGCCACCTGAAGCATGTTACAGCACTTGAATTGAATCCCTGAATGCACATAAGGCTATTCAAAATGTTAATATACTATGGGGCTAGGCAGGGACCGACATGGACGTATGCACATGCACCAGAAAACACACACACACACACACATGCTGGAGCTGCCTTGTACTTCAATCTCCAACGATTTTTCACCCTTTCTAGGGTTTATCCAGAAAAAGAGAGATGGATGGGGGAGCTGTGTTTTTTTGGTCAGCAACCCCATGACCTGGTTTTTCCCACTGGTTTTCCCAGGGAGAGGGAGATGGGTGGTACCTGATGCCATAAAACACAAAAAACTCAAGAAAACTGTCCCTTGACTAAAAGAGCTTGAGGGACAGACCTACCTTTTTTATACTTTTAAACTGTATTAAGATTTTTTGTACACTTTTGAAAAGGGTAGAGTGTACCAGATTTTTTAAAAAAATTGAATGTCATAAAAAATATCAAATTATAACTGTTCTACAAACTAGGTCTCAATTTTTACAAAGCATGGTTAATAAGAAAATGAATAATAGAAAACCAGGGTTATGGAAAATCTGTACTGACCTTTGATGTTCTTCTCCAGTACATTATCGATCACTGGGTCAATGTATTCATCAACATCTTGGAAAAGGAATGGGAAACCATACTTGATTGCAAGTTCCAACTGCTTAAGGAAATCGGGGTCATTGAAAGTGCACACCTGTTTACAAAAGAAAATGAAATTTTGAAAGGTCTTCCTGTAAAACCTTGCTCTCTGTTGTAGGGTATCACATTAAAATACCAATTAATATATAACCAAAATTACCTTCAGATTGTTCTGTTCTTCCTTGTTCTTGATCCACTTCAGGGCCTGCTGCTGCGGATCAATGCACAGTGGAAAGCGAGATGCTCGTGTTGTCAGAATACCATTCTGGATTGACAACTCATCTGGGGGTAGTCCTTCTGAGGTCCACCTGAACAACAAGCAAATTAATGCAAATAATGTTTCAAACAAATGTGATTTGTATGCTTATGACTCAACTAATTCTGTACATTCTTGAATTTCTGTAAAATTAAAAAGCCTATTCAGTCATGTAGATTATCTCCTAACCTCCCCACACCTCCAACTTAGGATGTTTTCTTTTAACTGAGCAGGTATCACTTTATTCCTCAGTTTTTGTTGGCTAACAACATTTTTACCTTGCTAAGACTCCATCAAACATTTTGCTATGACAGTTTTCTCATCAAAGTAATCTGTATTGGAGAAGCAGCTAGGAAATTTAATCTGCATATACTATCCACATACTTGCTTATTTCCACATCGTTTGTCAACAGGCTTTCAATGCGGAAGGGGTCAGACAGTGGCACTTCCCGTTTCCTCAAATCGTTGACCCAGTCCTGATACACTAGATCATTACGAAACTCCCAGCTGAAGGCACCAACATAGCTGAGGAAAGCTGAGCTAGCCAGGCAGTCTCCAAGCAGCCTCACTCTTGCTTTCTTCAGTTCTTCCAGGTCATTGCTCCAGCTGAAAATGTCACACGAGTTTCCACTTTCTGTTATCCATGGCCACTCTCCTTTTAACAGTTTCATAAGCAGTGAGCTATTCTGATTTAGGAGTTACATTTAAATTACCTAGTGAATTTGACCATTACTGAATCAGGTTTTATAGGCTTCAAAGCATATAAACTTTCAATTGTAAATCAGAACAAAAGATTCTCAAACTTCAATCATTATATTTACAGACAATCTGAAATTCTGAATTGAGGCATTGCACTGAGATTTTTGTTATTTGGTGGGAGGACACTGTTTGGTCAAACTGCATGAAAATATTCCTGGTTTTGAAATGGTATAATACAAATCCTTTAGCCCACAAGCATGTAGCAAACCTACCGAATGTTCTCTGATCCCAAGCCAGAGATCAGTTTCCCTGCAGCAATGAGACGCCGCTCCATAATTCTGGCCTCTTCTTCAAGTGCCTGGCGCTCAGCCATCGCCTCTTCATACTTTTTGTTCAGGTCCTGCAACTCTGCCTCCAGAGCAGAGATCTCTTTGTTGATTTTGTCAAGGTCGCGCTTTGCCTGATGGTAAGTTCTCTCCAGCTTTGCAACCTGCAAAAAGATGGAGGGCTGTCAGCTGCTTTTACTTAAACAAAGCCTGCCTCTTCATTCCAACTCCTAACTTCTCATAAATTAGATGCAGAGAATAAGAAAAAAGAGGACTATTCTTCATATCTGCTGTCATTTTGACTTACTAATTAAATTCATTGCAGGGAATCAGCATTCAATGAATGTGTGTGTGTGCACACACATGCATGCCTGCAAGAGGAAATTTTTTAAAAGCAATGTCTGGTTTATCAAACTTAGAAAAATCATGTAAGAAATAAAAGATACCATTGCAAAAGAACAATGAAGAAGAAAAACAAGAAAAGGAAAGCAATTCTGCCTTTTAAGCAAGTAAGATCGCTACTTCTTCTACAATGCAAGTGGACTTCTTCCATCCACATTAGAATTTTTATACCACACCAGAGCCTACAACCTCTGCTTGAGTGAAATCTAAAGCATCAGTTGCTAAATACCACCAAGCTGAAGTCCCCAATGATGTATACCATGAATGACATTTAATGGGTTAAAAATTAATTGTATTTTCCATTTTGCCTCATTTTTCATTAAAAAAAAATTATAAAAAAATCACATCCCGGTAAACAGTTTTATTTTACTCAGCATTTGCTGTGAAATTGAGGTGGTACTTAGGGCTTAGGCACTTAGTGCAACATTTAATGGGGGTTTTTTTTAGAACAAAAAATTGCAATTTTATGAAACAAAGTATTTCAGGAAGTTTATTCCAGCAAATTTTCGTTTTTCCGGTTGGCAAATCTCAGCTGTGAACACTGTTAAAATGTCAGACTGCACTTACTTTTTCTCTTTTAGGCTTAATTTCTCGTGCCACAGCACAGTAGCCCATTACTGCCTCCACGAACTTGAGCAAGCCTGCACCTGCCCGACTGATGGCCTTCATTTCTTCAGGACTCATGTCGATATCCTTGAGAAGGGCTGTCAGACATAAAAACAAAGCTTTCTGCAACAACCTTAGACACTTCCCTGGACTCTGCAAGTCCCGAATTTCCCAGTGTGGGAGCAGATGACTGTACAAAGTTATAAAAATTGCTTTCTGACAAAACACTGCTGAACACAATCTTTAAAAAAACAAACAAACAAAAGAGTACTTTGCCTACCTTTAACAGCCTGTGTCTGCTTTTGGCTGATGTTGTCCACGTCCATCTCCGTCAGTGACCTCAGAAAGTTGGCCTCGGACATCATGCCCTTAGCTGACTTCCATGAAACCTCACGGATTCCTCTCATGACCACAATACATTCACATACTGTCTGCACTGCCTTTGGTGGCTTGGCAAATGACCTGGACATAAACATCTGCAAATGACCTCTTAACACAAACATTTACAAATGACCTATACACAAATATTCATGAATGATCTCAATTCAAACATTCATGAGTGACATTTGCTTCACATTCTACTATATTTATATCAAAAATGAAAGTTAAAAGTGCATGCAGGGGCAAAAGCAGAGTTCAGTGCATCTATATAAAATGCAAAATCTTATTTTTCCTTAAAAATAAAGTACCTAGAAAACCAGAGTAGAAACAGCAGTTTGTTACCTGATTTCTGTAACATCAGATTTGTCCAGGTCATCGAGAGCCAGTCGAGCAGCTTCCAGTGCTGGAAGGGCTTCAGCCAAGGCATCTTCTGCTTCTTTCTGGATTTTCATTTTTTTTAAATGTGTTAAAGACTTGAGGTGTAATATCAATCTTTAAATTTCTGCACACCAGTAGGGGCTGCAGTTATGAAGCAAGAGTAAGTTGTCTCCCCAGGGCAAAATTAGAAACTCAAGGACAAGCGTCTTGTTTCCAAAATTACAAAGTGACATCCAGACCACTGCTTCATGTTTCTTTACTGTAGGTCATCTTTGCAACCACTTTATAACTATGTCTCCTGGGGTAAAACAACATATGCGGAGTCTAGACACTGCTTTATAGCTTCGGAAGCAAGATGCTTGCCCTTGAGTTCCCCATGTTGCCCCAGAGCAGAGACTTACCCTTGATTCATAACTACAGCCTCAGAAAAGAAAATACATAGCTTTACTAAGATCTCCCCAAAATCTTTAATCAATCTTTCCTGCATAAATTGGTTTCTTTTAATATTTCACTATTGCTTCCCATTTGTTCTGTCTCATCACTGAGAATACACTTGTTCTTTTATTCTTAATCTTTCTCAAGGAACAATTTTGGTCAGAAATTGCAGGACTGAATGATTGACGATGAGTGAATATTTTGGGCTGAGGCATGGACCAAGCTATAAACTCATAACTAACTTTCATATCTTCTCTCAAAATGAAATGGAGATATTTCACAGACACAAGCATAGATAACCTGTATAACAAACTAACATATTCTCTCTTTTTCCAGTGATAAGCATGAGACAAACTCTGCATCCCTCACCTTTTCATGTACAATAACAACGCTTTGCTCTTCAATCTCTTTGCCTTTGGCCTCAGCAACCACCTTTTTCTCTGAAGCCTCCTTGGTGCCACTGGCTATCTCTTCCAGTAATGCCTCGCATGCAGCTGTCTTCTCTGTGACAGCCACTTTCTGCACAGCCAGTCTCTCATTTAGCACTGCCAACATCTCGCTAGCATCTGCTATCTTTTGCAAGCCTCCTGCCAAACGGTCACACTGAAAAAGAAGTAGTAATGAAAATAATCTAACATCTGACAGAACAGACACTTTTCCGTTGTCCAAGTCTGTGAATTTTATGAGCATTTAGACTGAGGCTTACTTGTGCCTGAATGTACTTGTCCTTCTCATCCAGGAGCTTCAGATACGAGTTGATGAAATCAAGGTAATTTTTGGGAGTGACATAGTTGTTCCGACGTAGTCTCTGCAAAAACTTCTTACTGTAGACACCTACACTCAGGTGCACCAGAACAATGTGACTAACGATGTCCTCCCTCTTGGTTTCTGGTATCAGCGTGTTCTACAGAAAATGAACACACATAAATTTAGTCCAAAGACTTTCAGCTGATATTGTACAATCCTTTCACAAATTTAGTTCAAAGACTGTTAGCTTGTATTCTACAATCTTTTTCACTACCTTGCTGTAAGTTCTGTCCTCTGTCCCCCTCCTCCTCTCGTGCTTACTCACTTGCACACACAGATCAATCCTATACATTTATGTGTAGTCACATGCATAAAGACACACTATCTTTCTCTCTTTTTTTCCAAACCACTTAATCTGCATGAACTTTTGCAGTGTAAGCAATACACAATGCTCACATCAGGGGAGATGAACACGCTGGCTACAGCATACAAGGCCTGTTCGGGCCACGGGAAGTACCAGTCAATACTGGCATTGTTCACCGTTCCTGGCAGAAAACACAAGTGGTCAAGAAAAGTATTGTACATAGTTCACAGTTCCAAGCACAACACAAGTGGTTACAGGAAAAACAATCTCTAACAATTGGAGTTTTAGGCTTTTTTTTTTTTTAGTGTAACCAACACTGCTCCCTGGTGCTTACACACTTGGTTATGCAACAACAACACAAAGATTGTATTGGCTGCACAACTCTAGGTTTTATTTTTCATGCCTGCCTTCCACTACACTCCCACTCAAAATCCAAAAGCCCCTTTCAACTTTCCAACTCCAGCACGACTTATCCCATCTCAGTCAAGCGTATGCATGCAATAGCCATGTGTGTACACATGTGATGACGTATGTACGTATGCGAGTGTGTGCATGTATGTGCATGATAGTCCTAAAGGTACAACTGTCTGGTCATGGCCTTCCTAAGTGGGTCAGGCAACCTCGCAGCTTGCAATGTAACAATATATTCAGTAGCCACTGGCGGAACAGGTCAAGGCTGGGTATTATGTAAGCAGCCGGCATGAGAAAGGGACAGTCTGGTGGCTATTTGAACTCTACCCTCTACAAAAATAAAGAATTAACTCAGTACACTACTAGAGTGCTACACCATCATCACCATACCATTATCAAGAACTTTATCGAACATTATATGCCTGACAATTACAAATGGGCATTCTCCAAAGATCTTGTTTAAAGAGCTGGTCAAGTGCTTGTAATGCTTTTCTAAATTTACACATTTCAGTCATCACTAAATTAGAATGTTAGTTTTATGGCAATATTCCTCCCTCTTTACCAGGGAAGTTCCTGCATCGTGTGCGAAGTGTATCTCCCACAGGAGACATTGCCAGGACAATATGAAGGTTGTTGGCACACTTGTTGACAAAGAACTGCCAGATACTTTCACGAGCATGCGGGTATCCAGCTGCCATGGCCTCATTGCGTACCTACACAGCATGGAATGAATGGACCATTTTTCAAACATTCATACAAATATTTTCAATAAGCAAATAATAAAAAATGTATTCTATGAATGATAACAGAAAATTATACTTTGGAAAACAATGCTAATAATGTTTTAATCATGCCAAGAAAAATGCAGATACCATAACCAGATCAAGGGATTTGTCCATGTCAAGAAAACATACACTATATTTATTACATACACTATACACAAAAAACATGCTTTATATCTATAATCACTTGTCCTGTATACCTACCTGCCCAATGATCGCTTCCTTCTCATCATCTGCGTATAGAGCAGGTACCATTCCCGAGGTGAGCATATTGTTGATAAGTTCCAGGAAACCTGCCATAACCATCGTCAGAATATCAAGTCATGACCGGGGTTCACAGAAATAACCTAAAATAAATTTGTCCAGAACCTATAGTGAAGAGATGTCTCTTTTTTTTTAAATGTTTCAGCTTCTAAGCCTTAAAACAGTTTTTTCCAGTGACCAAAATTTCTAGGACATTGCAACCACAAGAGCTAGTTTCCTAAGCAGGTGCTGAGATGAGCAGGACTGAACATAGTTTTCTCTCCTCTAATATATTACATAAAAAGCCAGGTGTTCTCTACTAAAAGCTGCATCCTGTGCAACAGGTACCATGCCAGAATGTCTCTCTTGTGCTGCAACTAGCAACAAACAACTGATCAATATGTCTTTCTGAAACACGCTTGATCTAAATGTCTGAGGAAGTCTAGGTTTACTGTTTTCTTCCACCTTACTTAAGCCTAGGATAATATATAGACTTTGACTTCTGGCAGACAAATGTTCCAGGTTAGCTCCTATAGCAAGAGGTTTCACAAATAAGCTTCTGGTTTCACTTTTAGAGAAATAACTGAAAAGTGAAATCTCAAGTTGTATGGCCTGCTGTGTTTTAGGGTTATTGGCTCTTAGCTGGGGAAGTAGGGGTGGGGAGTGGAGGTCAACATTGTAAAACAATAAAGAAGTAGGCAAGAAACTTATGGTAGGTAAACTGTTGAAAAATTTGGTAAGATCCATCCTTAACTTTGTGTGTTTCTAGATGTTGGTCTTCAAAGGATCACTGACACCCTATCACTTTATGGGAGGCTAATTTGGTCTAAGCTGACTGTCAGCAGTCCTGTTTATGTACAGTCCATTCTCAAAATGCTTTAATAAGAAAACATAAGATTGTTGGCCTCATTTTATACGTTTTGAAGGAAATGTTACTTCAATTTTTTTTAAATGTAGTTTAATGATTGTTAACCTTCTTCCACCACATGTTGGTCGGTAAAAAGGAATACAGTCTTCTTGTTCTCCATTCCAAGTTTGTTGTACAGCACCTTCAGGTCGTCACGGAATGAATTCTCACTGTAGCCTCGGCTCAGCGTGATTTCAAACACGTCACAGCCTGCTGCGTATGAGGCCAGGCGACAGAGGGATTGTTTTCCAGATCCACCAACCCCCACCAAGAGGGCATGGCCACGGTCCATGCGCAGTACTCGATGCACCCGAGTAAGGTGTTCCAAAGCATCATCAAACAGAACAAGTTTCATGGGGGTGTGGCTCTCATTGTAGTCTTCTAGAATCTATTGTAAAGTTGCAAAAAATTATTTTGAAGCACTTCAGCAACATAGGTATAAGTAATAATATTAATAATAGTTTATTTAAAACATGCCTGTCCCTCGCTTAGCAAGCACCAATACAAGAGCAAAGAACATCTAGACATGGAAGAAGAGAAAAACAGTAAATAAAAAAAGCAAGAAGGATAAAAAAGATAATACAGAGAATTAGAAGATAATACAGGGGGTAAGGAAAATCATACAGAATATATAGAAGTATGCAGGATATGGGAGGAGCGGAGGAGAGGAATATCTACTGTAAACCAGTTGCAAGATAAACTACTGGAAGAAATGTGT
The DNA here is from genome assembly GCA_004794655.1 of Marisa cornuarietis. Lineage (NCBI taxonomy): Eukaryota > Metazoa > Mollusca > Gastropoda > Architaenioglossa > Ampullariidae > Marisa > Marisa cornuarietis. The sequence goes on from SMMW01000018.1 coordinate 1,524,133, forward strand.
TTTAAAACCTGACTGAAGAAACATGTTTTTAAATCTGACTGTAAAGCATGTTTTATCAGCAGGATAAGACACACATCAGGGGAAAGTGAAGAGCAAGTCTGGGCATTACCTCTTGAAAGAGGGCTTTACAAGCTTCGTAGTCCTGGATGTCCTCATACAGTCGAGGCTCTCCTTCCTCCAGCGCCGTGCGATAGTCTCCAAACAAGACAGGGTCACGCTCCACGTACTCATTGTACTGCTTGAAGTTCTCTTCCAGCAAACCTTTCAGCTTTTTCTAAAGAGAGCAGAAGTTGAAAATGATCTCTCTGCATTAGCCTAAACATTTGCTCTCATATGACACCTTGTTGTGCTTAGAAACCTTGCCATTAAACAGTTTAGATGCTTCAACCTTTACCTTATCCTCAGGCCTTCTCAGCACTTATTAATTGGAGACTTCGAGTATGTGGGGTTTTTTTTTTGGGGGGGGGGGGGGGGGTTGTTGATACAATGATTTTCTATTATTGTTCTTCAAAGCAAAGTAATTCTCCTTTAAAATTCTCTTCAAGTTATTCATATCTTAGGATACTGAAGCGACAAAGACTGTTGAGATGAGACTCACACTAATCACATCCTTGTCTGTGTCAATGATAAGGCGATCACTAAACACTCTCAGACACTCATTTCGCCATAAACGAAGGAAATGTTCAGGTTTCTTGAAGCGATCTGGAGTTGACAGACAAAGGCCACTGTAGATACGTGACAGGTCTCGTAGGTTGAAGATGTAGTGGAACTTTGATGGTGTTGGAGGCAGTTCTTTCACTATCATGCTGAAAATATAAAAAACAGGATCTTACTATCCTGATTAAAAAACATGGATAGTATCTTCAATAATTATAAAATTAACTGTATTATTTTTTAAACAGCCTTTTAGTACATTTGTCCCCATAAGCAAAGCTCAAACCAAAAATGACACAAAATAGTTTTTTTTTCAAGAACTCAAAAATTTCATTTGAATAAGTTTTCTAAGGCTTGTACCTACTTGTATAGATCCATAGTCATCTTGGTGATAGTGGGGGCCAAACTCTGAATCTCTGAAGGGAATGGGTTGAGATGGCCACAGATGATGGAGCTGTAGATCTTGAAGAGTGACTCATTGTCTGGGAAGGTCATGTTGAAGACAGAGAAGAGTGAGACAAAGCGGGGATCTGTCTCGTTGCGACCACCACCAGCTTTACCCATGGCTGCGATGTAGCCAATGTCTCTCATGTTCTTCCAGTTGAGGTCCTTCCCACGGTCATACAATCCCCCACGCTCCAACAGCAGCTTCAGCAGGGCAATGGGCTGTTGAGTGCCGTATGTGTCCACCTGAACAACAAACAATATTTTTAAGATTTTAAGTGCACAAAGGAAAGAAGGTATACACTTCAAATTGTCAGGCTTTTAGCAACAACAGCATGATGTGTAATTTTTTCCATTTTTTTTTTTATTATTTCTAGGTCTGTCAAGACCTTACAACTCAAAGGACTTATTCATTCATCCCTTGACCAGTTGTTGGGAGGAGCACATGGATAGGCGTGGCAGCTGACAAGGCCTGCCATTCATTCCTGTTTCGGGCAATAATGAACAAGTCTTGCACAGGACAACCAGTCCACTCCTTCATGCTCATACACCAGTTCTTCCTCTGGTCACCGCAGCATTAACCACCTTACAAGGCACCTTGGAGGACAGTCTTCAACAAAGTGTTGTGCTGAGTCACATTGCCAAACCAAACCAGTTTACACCATTTCACTGTTGCAAGTAGGGGTTCCTAGTGTCCTCTGAGTGACTACTGGAGTCCAGAATTTTGTTCTAATGAGTAATGTTCAGTGCAATATAATTTTTCCTGAAATGTGGGTGAACACATCTCTTCTGTTCTAGAGATAAATGCCTACAAAAATTCCCCATGTACAGAAAAAAGTTAAAGTTGTGAGATCATGTTTGTACAAAGATATACCTAACCAACATTTGGTCCCAACTCTCCCATCAGCTGAGGCTTCTACCATGTAAACATATTCATATGCAATTCTGATGTCTGTGTTGTTGATCTCTTTCTATACATGATGATGCTTAAAGCTAAGTTGATCAAGAACAGAAGGGGTGTACAAATCCTCCAGACCTGAGAAAATATATTTTTTCTAATGATGGATAAAGCTGAGAGCAAGATAATATGTTTTAGAATTTCCCACTTTTATGAATTTTCCCATGGCTTTTGCCTGCATATCTAGGGATATACAAGCAGTTCATGTGTACTTTGAAAGGATGAAGAGCCCACCTGTGGCATGTTCATGTCGTCAATGAAGATAAGAAGACGTTTGCCAGGTGGAGGACCATAAGTGTCCTTTGTGCGCTTCTCCACATTGGCTTCCAGGTTGCGCTGCACATCAAGGGAGGTTGTGCGGCTGGAGAAGTTCATGTTCAGCAGAAGCTGTGAAGTGAAGCGTAACAGCAGATTAGTGTGATGCAAAATAACTTGATTGTAAATAATCTGGTGCACAGTGATTTAAACCTTAGGTACCCAGAAAATAATTAATCAAATGATAAAACTTACAAGGAAATAATTGATTTTGGACATAAACACATGGTGAGAAGGAAACTGATGTGTAAGAAAGATCTTTTACAAAGAAGTTTATTTAAATGATAAGCCATCAAGAGTATGATGTTTACTGATGCTAGAGAGAAGGGAAACTCTCATGTACACTCACATGAGACTCCTGATCCAGTGTTCGCAAAAAGGCAGCAATGGTTGCTGTCTTGGATGTGCCTGTCTCTCCAATGAGGACAACAGGACGCTTGATACCAACCATTAGCTGCAGAAGCCATGTGGCACGCACAGTGTCCACAGTTGGTACCAGGATCTCATAGAACTTGGACTCCGGATTGTGGACGTACTTTGGAACCAATTTGGACCAGGGAATCCACTTACGTTCTTCTCCATTCCAGAAGAACTCATAAAGTGATGAAAACCCAGGTAGCTCACCTAAAAAATGGAAAACTGTGACATTTTTTTTCAAATAAAGTTAAAATCATTTTCTAAGGTCTTGAGACTGCAAATGTCATCAATGCTACTTTGTTTCTATGTTTCTATGAAAAAAAACCACATTAAGATCCACATCATATAATTTCAAAACTGCTCGTAATTTGACCTCTCTCACCTTTGTTTGTGGAATATAAATACATTATATTCAGCACTACTCTTATACAGACACTTCACAGTATTGTTTTATACTCATCCATAAACCTCGATTTTACCATCTTCATGATAACATTTTATAAATATTTAGCAGAATCTTATAAATGAATGGTCTTCATGCATGTGTTGCAGTGTGAAGGTAAAAGTACTGAAGTCTAATCAGTGAAGTACAAAGGTGTGAAAAGAAAGAATGGCAATGAAGAAGTGAAGCACGTCATGCATGGAAGCACCCTGGATAAAAGCGAAGCCTAACATCCATGCTGCAAGACTAAGGCATTCTGAATATTAAAAAAAATAATTAAATGCACAGTGCGGTGCTGTCAGTATCTTTTTTTTTTAAATGTCACTAAAAGACAGTGTCAAGGGACAAAATTATTTATTTCATTTGAAATTTGCCCTGTGATTGGAAAAGATTGCCGAGCTCCATAACTACATCTTAATAAACAAGAACAAAGTAGGAACAAACAATGCAGTGAAGATGTGCTATGTAGCCTGAATGTGAATACACATCCTATCTCACCAAAAATCTGTTTTTTCTTCTTGTGGCGTATGGCAGCTGAACTGGACATGACTAACGTGAAACAGGATAAAGAGACAAGAAGACATGATGGAGGCTGGTTCATTAACTGGTTTCTTGCAGTCAGATTCATGCTATGTTCTGATATTAATTTTCTAAATTCTATATTCTCAATTCAGTCAAAAACATGAAATCCATGTAATGCAGATGAAATTTTTTCAAGCATTACTTTTCCACTAAAATGAAAATATATTTCATTATCATGTTCTGTGTGTGTGTGTGTGTGTGCACATATGTGGGTGCATGCATTTACGTGTGCATGTTTTTGTGAGGGACTGTCTAGTGGCATATGTATATATTTTCCAGTCTGTTATTCACTCACCCTCACTGAGTTAAGATACTACAAAAGGCTTCATCATGATGAGCTTTGATCTCTCATGGTGCAGCAATGAGCACAGAAATGATTTAACACGCACCTGGACCAGCCATCGTATTTTCATCCTGCACCATGTTGGCAGAGGCCAGGTACTTGACGTATGTGTCAAACTTTACACGCCCATCCTCAAGTAACGCACCACCAATGGACCAGTAAAGAGCCTGCAGGAAGTATGCCTCCAGTTCTGCAGGCTCCGATAGCTCCCGAGTCAGAAGAGCATTCAGCATCATGGTGAGTTGAGTCACCTGATGAAGAAAACAGTATCACTCTCACATATGAATGATTAACAACTGCACAGACAGATTTCAAAAGAAAATTTATCCCCTACTAGCCAAAAGGAACAACATTGTTATAAAAAGTTCCCCAACACAGCAATCCTAACCTGCCTCAGATCATGAACGTTGATCTACTGGACTGCTAGCAGACGATTTTTTTCAATTAAGTCGGAGAGCCGCGAGAACGAGGCTCGGAAAAAAAGCAGCTTCCGGTAGCGAATGATGACAACAATGGCAGCAGTAAAGGAATATAAACAGCCAGGAAGTGGTAACTCCTGCAGCATGGAAGGATGCCACTGTGCAAGTTACAAATGTTTTGGTGTAAGTTTTTTTCGCCTTCCGTGGCCAGGTATATCAAAAGAGCAAGAAGAGTGGCGAGCGGCTCTCATTCATGCTAAAGGCCAGCGGATTCGGTCCGATTTCCGTTTCCGGAGACGCAGCACGACGATGGAATCTACGTCCATCATCGTGCTGCATCTCCGGAAACCGAAATTGGATTGAATCCCGCTAGCCGAGACTAGCGGTTCAGAACTTAGCAAGAGGCTAAGCGTTGGTCTCGGCATTTCGTCAGCAGTCCAGTAGATCAACGTTCATGCTCAGATATAATGCCATCAAAATTGGTCATGTCATTGTTGATTGTAGAGTTTGAGTGTCTTAGCTTAGGAATTGTTAGAATTGAACACATAAAATTAAAAATTTGACCTGTCTTAAAAAAGAACACCCCTTAACTCCACTCAATTATGCAGATGGCCATAAAAACAAGCAATTGAAGTGATATTCAGTCTGTGAGGAAATGTTTTTTTTAATGGTCATTTGTTCTTATTTAAAACTTTTACATATGACTACCTCTTTGAGATCAAACAGAACAAAATGGTACAGTTGCATTTAATATTGTTCTGACCACAGCTGCATGAAAACTAGCAAACTACCTACCATGTTCAAGTTGGTCAGGGGAATGATGGTTTTCATCTTCTCGCCTTGCCGGCCATCTTGAATGCCCTCCACCACCATGTCAATAAGTGATGGCACATACTTGTCATACAGACGGCCAAGATCTTCCTTTTCTGACTTGCTGCTATGCTGGTTGAGCCACTTTTGCCAGTAGGGTTTGTAGCCCAGGTTTTTGGGGTCCACATACACCATTCCACAGCGTGAGATGGTAGCTGGGGAGGCATATTGTAGATCAAACACCTGAAAGATGTGTTAAGGGTTTTGGTATTACAATTATCAATTGAACCCAATACATTTTTAATAAATTTTTTGTAAGAACTTCTGCATAATTTCCTAGGTGGTAAAAGTCTGATGCACACCTCAAACAACATAGCACAGTGTTTCTGCAGACGGATGCGCTCGCCGTTGGCCAGTGTCAGAAGTTTATTATCATCCATGACAGAGTTCATATTTTCCACCCACAGGGCATCAACGTCACCATCATAAAGGATGTACTTGCGCTCATTCTTGTCTGTTGGCTTATTAATGTCCCGGAAAATGTTAGACAGCAGGCCATCTGTCCAATCACGGGTGGCTGGGTCTAAAATCCCATACAGTTCAATTACACTGCGATCTTTGGGGTTGATGACATACAATCTGGTCGTAGTGCCAAGCCTGTTAAAATAAGAACAATAAGATAGATAATGAAGAATAGCTTATTTTATTCCCAGTGATCTGTCAAAGTCTTCTCTTTAGCCCTGACTTTTGAAAATACAAGTCAAACCATGACAGTCATGGAAAATTCCATTTCACTGGCCGATAAAATTATGATTGAGATATATTTATGAAATAGACAGTGACACTTTATGCATAACATTTTGTAACCTCATATAGCATTAATAGCTTTGTACAGCATTGTACATTTTCTGTCACATTGAATATCATAATAAGTGCACGTACATAATGATGGCTGATAAGCATGTACACTTTACAGCTGTAGATGAATCAGCAAACACAAACAGAAAGGAAGGAGATGAAGAGGGGATGAGGGAAGAGGCATTTTGTCTGAAATTATGTCACAAGATGCAGATGGCCTGATTCAAAATATCTGTGACAAGCTGAGACAGTGATGTGCCAGTACCCATGAACAGCTGTGTAAGTAAAAGAGAATGAAATGGTAGTTCTCAGGAGAACTCACTTGGTCTGCGCCTGGCACAAGGTGTTGATGACAACAGACTTTCCACCACCAGTGGGACCGACAATCATTGTTGTGTGCCTAGTCAACATGGTCTCATACATCTGGACCACCTTGTCCACCTGCGGATACAGATAAGGGAAACAAATAGGGCTAGGAAAAGGATAATGGATGCAATCCGGACTCACATATGCAAAATAGCATTTAGTTTATGATTTCAAAGATAAGGATAACATTTAAGGTGTTTTACTCTCAGCCCCGGCCAGGGATTATGGTCAGGAGAACTCGACACATGTGACTGCTTTCATAAAAAATACAAAGCACAAAAAACATGAAAACAAAAAGATGCAACAAGAAATTGTTCTAAAATATTCAAAATATGGAAGTTTTATATTTTCTATTAGTTTTTACCTGCTAAACTTCATGGCTGTAAGTAGTAAAGTAGCACTGGATTAAAAAGCCTGGAAGCTAGAAACAAGGTGTATGATATTATCATGGTTTTTTTTACATTCCCATTTATCCCAAGGATTTCTGATAGGATAGATTGGTAAAGTCTATATTTCTGCTGTAATCAAAATTTGGAAAGACCAACAAAACTAGTCTTTGGGGAAAGCCCAAATGCCAGACCTGTTGAGGAAGCAGCACGTAGCCATTCTCTTGTAGTACTTCCTCCACTGCATCATTGAAGTTGGGATAACGCACACGTGGACAGTCCAGACCAGGGAAGAGATCTGAGATGAGGCCAAGGAACAGTGGCACATCCTCATATACAAACTTGGGCAGGTTCATGTCTCGCAGGGCTCTCATCAGCACCACATCCTAAGCAACAATAAAGAATAAAATTGTCTTGTCAATGCAGAAGGATTTTGTTCTTGAACGAAAAGAGTCAAGAAAGTTGGGCTGGGGAAGAGAGAAGGAGGGTGTGTTGGAAGAAAAGGAAAACCAGAAAAGAGATAGAACAGCTGGTGAAACAAATCTTGTTATCATAATATTGGCCATAATACAACTTAATTCACAGAATTTTAACATGTTCATTCTTCTGTCTCTTCAAATTAAAAATGCAGGAATTTCCAACCCATAAAAGTTTCTGGAAGACATTATTTTTATCTATTTTTTTTAAGTTGCCTATGCTATTAACCACCAGCAAATCAGTTCAGTTCCTTGAGGGATGCAGCAGCAGACAAGAAATCCACTAATGAATCTTGAGCAACAAGAGATAAAAAGACAAAGACCACATAAACTTATCCATACCTCATTAAGATCAGGGGAGCCTCTCTTAAGTTCACCTGCCATGACCAGAACAGACTTGAGGGCGCGCAGGCCAAAGTCATAGTGGTATTGCTTGGACAACTGCTCTCTGGCCAGACGGTACAGCACGGTCATCTTCTTGGCCAGAATCTGCCAGCAAATAAGGAAAACATACATGTATTTTAAAGGACATGGAGAAAGGCATTTAAAAATGTTCAATGTTTTATATTCTGAAGATTAAAAATCTATCTGCACTATCTACACCTTTCTGAAGGTTTTCTTTCCACACTGAAAATCTCCTTGACCATAACATAGCACAATGTCCAAAGAGCTTGTAGATCCCGAATGAAGCCTTGTGATATAAATACTGCACATACTCGTAGCTGCATTTTATTACTGAACCTCTGTCCCAAAAAAATTTAATCATGCATTACTTAGTGTTACAACAAAACACTGACCTTCGCAAGAAGGAACCCTTCTGAGAACAACATGATCTCACAGATCTGCTGCAAATCTGGTACAATGACGACCACAGGTCGGAAGAGGGCTTTCACAGACTCTGGAAGCTCTGTCCTCCCCGCATAGCCTGGGTTCATGGTGATGAAGATTCCCACTCGGCTATCCAGGTCAATCTCAGAACCTTCAAACTATGTTTAGAAATATGTGGGACTTAAATTACCAACATATTTGATTTGCATGCTGCTATCACAATGTACAATCATCTACATACACACAATTGCTTATCCTTTATGACTAGGATATTTCAAAAACATTCAAAAAAAGATTCAGTTCGGACTCTTGTAAACCACAAGAAATTCTTGCTTTATATGCTACTGATAAAGGAAGATTCAAACTTGAATCAAGACATGTAAATGCTACTTACATGGAACCGTTTCAGATTGAGATACAGTGCATTTTGGATGGTCTTGAGCTGAGTGGAGATGACAGACAGCACGGACACATCAATGCGATTGAACTCGTCAAAGCAGCCCCAGGCTCCACACTGACAGAGACCTGATAGGATTTTGCCCACAGCCTGGTTTACAGACCAATACCAGGTATGAGATATCTTAGTAGAACTGGGCAATGGTTGATCTGTTTTACCATACCATAGTGCACACCATAAAAGTATTGCTGTATATGTGGCATGTATATTTAGCTTTGTACTGTATGCTGTATTTGTGTTTTTGGTCTTTTATTGGGATATAGTACATTATGATTTGTTATTATTATTGTTATATATGTCTGTGAATGCTCAGAAGAAAAAGGGCTTGGAAAAGCTTAGTACAAGAAGCAAATATGCTGCTACCAGTGGAAAAGATAGGGAAAAAAATTTATAAATAACTGGAGGTACAATGCTTATATAATCATGCACCTTCCAACAGAAGGCAATGCCTGGCTCCAAACATGCAAAGAAGGAGATCAGGGTGAAGTCCATATGAATGATTAGCTACTGACCTTATAGTCCATACCCTCCCCGCAGTTGGTGACCACACAGAGAAGACCCAGTGCCTTGGCCAAGTCTTTGGTTGTCTCTGTCTTGCCAGTACCAGCAGGCCCCGCAGGTGCCCCTCCCAAATTCATGGACAGGGCCTGTTGTTGCAAATAATAATAATTTCAGCTATGAGAATTATCTGCTTAAATACAGAAAAGTATGGGGCTACAGAAGCAAATGCAAGAGGGTTCCACTAAAGAAAAAAAAAAGAAAAGAAAGAAAAATTCCTATAGGTTTGCTGCTTAGCTGGAAGTATTTCCCAGCCTGCCAAAGAGTCTTATCAAACATTTTATAATACCTGTGTGAGGGTCAGGTAGATCCTGTCAGTCAGTGGAGTGATGACAAGTCGCCCATTGAGTCCCATGTACTCGTATCCATACCCAAAAGATCCAGTGCACTGGCGAATGACCAGCTCATCAGGTTCTTTCTCCCAGTAGAACCGCAGCTGACTCTCCCATTCAAACTCACGAGCATCCATGATGCTGCAATAAATGTTGAGAGGTGACGCTGCTGTCCAGCAAAATGAAGATTCTCCACAGCATTTTAAGAGCACAGCAGGTAAGTATTGGAAGAGTTAACAATTTTAATTTACCAGGACAAATCATTTTACTGAAAAAGCCATCATGGTTTCATCATGGTCCTTCATATCAGTAGAAACAAGAACTTTAACTGCTCTTTCTTGCTTTTTTATCAAAACATTGAAAACAGCAAAGCTCATTTGTAATGTCATTTCCACGTATCAAAAGCAATTCCCTTTTTATTATGTCAGCACAGATCTCCAGTGATGCAAACATGTGTCAGATAAAATGATCTGAGGATGAGGAAAATCTTACCTGTCACGTACAAAGCCATCAATGATGTCCCTGGCATGGACATCAATGATGAGAACTGTGTTGTACTTGGAACGATCATTTTTTGACAGTGGGGATCGCACCTAGAGTTGGAACACGAAGAAAATTTATGGTAACAAGCAGCTTGTAAAACATGCATTTACTGCTTTTACATTCAGATGGCATCATCAAAGAGGATGCCAAGAGCCACCACTAAGGTGGGAAAGTGAAGCCGCGGTGACCCGTATGTGACTGCGACCACAAACCCCTGTACCGACTATCAGTGTTCACGCAAGGATGCCTGGTGGGTCATGGTGCGCTGCCCCAAAGGTTTTCAATTGTTCTCTTTTGTGAAAGATGAAGAGATGTGAGTTAACAGCATTTCCTTTCCTTATTAGCTTTAACAAGTCGCATTTATCTTTGGTGTTGCCACATATGCTGCTGCTTAGTAGTTTCTCTAGTCTTGTGTTGTCCTTTCCATAGGTGTAAGAAGTGGGTGCAGAAGTGCCAGTTGATCTGGTGTGCAGTTCCAACCATCTTTGATGTACCAAATCCACCGAAATGCATAGAAGATTGTTCAGAATGGATAGCAAAAACTGTATCTGAATGGCTCCATGCCTTAGAAAAACACCTTCAGTTACCAGGTTTTTCAGCCCTTTGGGTAAAGTTTGCCTCTCAGGTTCTATTGCACAGCATTGCAGCTGGCATATCAATGATGGCAACTTAAGGAGTGTTATTAGAAAAGGCCTCTGAAACTGCTTTCTTTGTTGAACTGTTTAATGGGTTCAACAGCCTTGGCAAGTTTAGCAGCCAAACGATGTGTGATGCCATCTTGGAAAATTCATAGGTGTCAACACTTAAAAGCAATTCATCAAGTATAATTGGATGGAAAATTGCTATACAAAGCCTGTTTCAACTCTGGGATGATCTTTGCAAAATAAATGAGGCTAAATTCTTCCACAATAGCAGACTAAACCAAGACTGCATAGAAAACCTCTTTTCTCTAATACGAGGAAAAGGACATGGAAATAATCCAAGTCCCCGGCAATTTTGGTTCTTTCTGTGCCAGGTAATGGTGGTTGGTCTCATCATGCAGTGAAAGAAGCAACTGCATCGAAGATGGAGATGACTTTCTTGTGATGCGTAGCAACATAAGAACTCTGTGCACGCCAGCAATTTCTGATGTAAGATGTGAGCGAAGCAAAAGATGTGAAATCTCCCAGTATGCTTTTACCAACTCTGCCAAGGAACTGTCGATTACCAAGACAATATTTTAACTTACATTGCTGGTTTCATCACCAAAAAGGTGCAAAGGAAAGGGTGTCCAGAATGTAAAGAAATAATTAGCAAAAAGGAACTCTATGGGAGACCCTGTTGTCAATTAAGCAGGTACCTCATGCTAAGGCTGGTCATCGCAACATCTCAGCTGGTAACATTGGTAGAGGAACTTGAAATTATAGTCAGAAAATCTGAACAGCTCCACCACATGGACCGAGTGAGAGCTTGATTTCTAGAATGTTTTTCAACAGAAATCAAGTTCACTCATATGTCCCTCCATCAAATGCAAACCAGGCAGTCTTATTACTCAACTGTTATAAAAATATGGCTGCACTTTGTGCTGAAAGAAAACAATAGACACTTTTCTGCAGCGTCTGTAAGAAAAAATAGAAAAATGTTAAAATTGTAACACCTGTAAATATAAGTGTACATATTTTACATTTTTGCAAAGGCACTGGGTGTAAAGAGGTTTTAGATATGTAACAACCATAACCTCTTCGTGTGAAAAACAATCTGTCCAGTTGCACTTACTTGCAAAACCAATGCTAATGTAGACTTGAAACTTTTTTTTCTATATTATAAAAATTTCCCCTTTGAAATATGTTTTCAAGCTCGATACATTTCCGAAAAGTATGAAACCATGCACGCCTGTGTGTGTGTGTTTTGCCAGTATACAATGGCCAGAGCAAAGGTGCAAGCAGCTAGCGTCGTTTACTGCCCTAAATGGGGAGTGACTGTGACCGCCGCCTGACTTCAAGCTCGCATATAACAGTGGTGGCTCTTGGTATCCTCTTTGACGTCACCTTTCCACTGTCCAAATACCTCAACTCTACTATGCCAGATATGATAACATTAAATGTTCCCCTGTGTGCGGTGATTATTATTGATGAGTAAACCCAATGCAGATCAATGTAAAAAATAAAGCACACAATTACTTAAAAATTAAAACAAAATATCCAGTCTATCATGTCCAAAACTACCTTATCTTCTATCTCTAGAGAGTAAACAGAAGGTTCTGACCTTACCTTCACTACTAATTCATCAATCTGTCCATGCAACTTTTTGGCATAGTCTTTGAGGGCAGTTTTGTTACCCTTTTTGACCTTTCTAAAGACATCCTCAACCTCCCACGTCCACCACACCTGGTTGCCAGCCAGACACACCATTCCTTGGTAGTCCAGCATCCACTCCACACTAGTAATGATATGAACACACAGACAGCTTCATGACCTTTAACATGTTTGGTGTGTGGTGTAAATGTTTGTATGCTTAGCTAACTTTTGTTTTGGTCTGTGTTGGACTATGTTTTATGCTTCCTTAAAGCAATAACGTTTACACAAAACAGACAAACAAAAACGATTGACTCATAATGGGATCTAACTCTACATGCCTTTAACTTCACATTTCTAAACTGAATAGCCTCCCTTAGCCAGTGCACGGCTGGGTGGCAGCACTGGTGTCAACATAACAGATTAAAAGAGTTAAGTTTCAACTTACTTTCTCTCGCTCTCTCTCTCACACACACACACACACACACACACACACACACACACACACACAAGAATGCAGAGTCCAATAAAAATATAGAATGAAGAGGAACAGCTTTTTCTTAGAGAAACTTACAGACTTGATAGAGAGGACTCATATGCCTTCCCACAGGCTAACGAAAACATCTCCTACAACTGCCTGCCTCCAAGGAAAAAAGATCACTTTCCAGTTACCAGAAACAATGTGCTTTGCATATTCAGATCAAGGTACTCAAATAAATCAAGAAAGGAGAAGTCTCCTAGGAGTACATCCATCCAGCTTACCCACATGAACTGTGGACACATGTATATACAGACAGATCAGCGGATGAGGCCACCAGAAACAGAGGAGGTGGTGTCATAATTCAGCCTGGGGACAGAGACACACCAGAATGTGATCCTAATGGGCAAATACTTCACAAGCTATAATCCCAAAACCAAGGCTCTGTAGACTGTAGTTCCATTGCTTTGTGACAACATAGAAAATATTTACAACAACGTCATCATCTTTACAAACAGCGGAAATAAGGCAATGAATGCCTTTGCATCAGCTCTGAGCAGAGGCAGTCTTTTGGGGTGGCAACGAGGGCAACCACCCCAGGCCCCTGCTATAGGAGATTCTTTTGTCAGCTCATCATACAAATATGTGGTATCTAGCCTACACTTACGGCTCTTGGCCCCGCATGTGACACTTCCCCAGGGCCCTGAATACCGCTAAGGCCACCTCTGCTCTGAGCACCCTGCAACTATCCATTGAGTAAACAGTCTTACAGTGGATTCACTCTCATTGCAATATCCCTGACAAGGAGACAACTGATAGACTGGCAAATAAAGAGAGGTGATGCTGGCTCAAGAGACCCTGCTGATCAGTTTTACCAAGGCCAAAACAATAATCCAAGCCAAGCAACAGAATGAGATCCCCAACAGCATCCCAAATACGGCAGCAAAACCCACATTACAGGCAAGGCCCTAATGACAGTAGCCCTCTTTCTGCAGAACTGTCCACACATCAGAAACTAAGAGTAGATACAAGGCCTGCCGGCACACCAATGAAAAAAAAGATCTTCAGATACCTTCAATGTTTAACTGCACAGCAGACTTTGTCAGGGCCACTGGAGTTATTGTCAGAGTATTCACAGTGTTTATCTGAATATATGCTCTACATATTTGCACTAAACATGCACATGCTCAGATTAACACATTTAGAATTTATGTACATTTACTCATATGCTTACCATATTCATACAGCTGATGCAGATATGTACACCCCATAGCTCTTTACAGTACTATTTGATATTGTATAAGATAAAATAAGCTGCAAATTAATATCTCCTGCACACTTTTCCAATAAAATCAAGGATACCTACCGAGATTTCTTGTGGCTGTAATAGAAGATGGCTTCTTTTGTGATGAGCCTGTTGGTTCGACGCATTTCTTGTAGCACGCTGGTCATCCAGTCTTCTACCCTACCCTCAGCTGCAATGTGTGTCCTGAAGTCCATCAGTTCTCCTTCTGCAGACTTCATCGCAGTTGCCAAGGTTTCCTGACTGGGGCCTTTTGCAAAGACCAATGAAGCAATGTTGTCAAACATCTGAAAACAAGGAATATATGCTATGCTGTTAAACATCTCTTACATCAGTCTTTGAAAAACAAAAAAAATATATAAACAATGTCATTAATTTAATTTGATTTTAACAGTTAGTTTAGCTGTAAATAAAGCTACAGCAGGCAATACCAAACTGCACAAATTCATGTAGTTCTTTTGAGTTAAGACCCAGCAAACACGCAAGATTGGACCAAGATTGGGCCTAGCTAGGGTGAATCTTGCATGTTTGCTGGGGAGCTAACAACATAGTCTGCAATATTAGATAAGGCTGAAGAACTGTTTTTAAGCCAATGCAAGCACTGCTGATGTAAGTGAGGAACAGATGTGCATAGAGATAGAAGACAAGAAAGATTGTTAACAAGTAAGGAAATTGTTGCGCAGACACTGTGCCTCACCTTGATCATATGCTCCTGCACACATTCAGGGTCAGAACTGCCCAAGATGGACAGCAGCTCATCGTCAGAGATAAAGAAAAATCGTGGGAACGCATTTCTCTTGGCATCCAGGTAATCGTTTAGTGACTTCTGGCACTTTTCCAGCCCTGTGCTTAGGTTCTGCAAGTCTGACAGGCGGTTTTGGGCATGACAAGCTAGTTTGATCTGTGGTGTCTTGAAAGTGTCAGTCATGATCTGGGCAGAAATAAAAATATTTCAAATATTTTTCAACTGAAACCAGTTATTTTTAAAAAAAGATAAGCATAAACCGATGTAAAAAAAAAAAAGCTAAAACATCAAATCATTTCTCTCTCAAAACTGCTGGTGCTTTTATCATACAAGGTCTGGCTGAAAAGTAACATGACTCATGTCTAATGCACTTTGTCCAAAGGAATTATACAGCGTTTGAAGAGGAAACCATGTAGTTTGTTGTTTGGAACAGAAATAAATTGTTTGCGACACCCGTCCCATTACTTTTCAGAACTCTGCTGGGATACATAGAATCTCATCATGGCATTTTTTTCTTCTTTACATGCAAAAGGTATTCTTGTTCTTTGTACACAATTTCTATTAATAC
Source organism: Marisa cornuarietis (assembly GCA_004794655.1). Classification (NCBI taxonomy): domain Eukaryota; kingdom Metazoa; phylum Mollusca; class Gastropoda; order Architaenioglossa; family Ampullariidae; genus Marisa; species Marisa cornuarietis. The sequence continues at coordinate 1,539,688 of SMMW01000018.1, forward strand.
ACTTTTGCACATGTATTCATGCATATGTAACATACAGGAGCCTTGTATCCATATATATGTGAATATATTTGTGAGCATGAGTTTGCATGGCTTGGTGGGTAGAGGCCTATAGGTCGTAACATTTGTATGCATATGTGATTGTGTATGTTTTCTTGGAGCTAAATGCATCGTCAGCATCCATATTTCCAGTCACCTTCTTGAATGTCTTGTCAATAGCATCAAACTTCTTAGCTTCCTCAGGCAACTGTGAGCGAATGTCGCCACCTATGAAAATGCCCTCCAGGTACATCCACTTTCTCTGAACCACCATCCACACCTGGGTGAACATCAAGCATAGGTGCATTGCATAATAAAATATAATAAATGACTTTGCAGTCTTAGTAGACAATGAAGGCATTGGATTTAGCTGCTCTACACATCAACATTGTCTTACAATTGTATGACCATGTAAATGTAACACCCTGGTAATGTTACTAGGGTAAGGTAGATTTTTGTAGAGGGTACTCGGTCGAATGGCCCCGTTGCTGTCCTTTCCCTCACTTCGAGTGTTGCATGTGTAACACCCAACCTTGAACCATCCCACTATTACCTGTGTGGCCCATTGTTACAGCCAAAGTTTCCTGACCCATTTGGAAAGGTCATGACCAGGCAGGGCAGGATGGTGAATGTTCATGCACCATTAGGACAATAACAAACGTACATGCATGCATTTGCATGCCCACATATGTATACACAGTCATTATATGTGCATACACGTGCACACATATGCACCTGTACACATGGTCATTGCACACGTACATGCACACGTCCACACACACACACACACAGTCACACATGCTTCTACACAATCACACTCCAGGACCCTAAAACCTGGCCTTAGACTTAAGGTGGGGTTGACCGATGTGCAAACTGGGTCACTGTCATCATGGGTCAAGACCAGGTTGGCCATGTCACCAGAGGGGAGCGGGGAGGATAGTTTCTAGAATGTTCGATAGGGATGGGATAAGTAGTGTGGTTTTGGAGTTGTAATGGTTTTTTTCTGGAGTGAGAGTGGAGAGGAAGGCAGGCCAGTCACTGAGTGAAGCTCTGAAATAAAAAATCTATAGTTGTGCTGCCAATACCATCTCTGTGTTTTGTTCTTGCATGACTAGCCCACTCCTGTGCAGCTATCAGGGACAGCAGGGCTGATATCATAATCATCTTTATTCTACCATTATTCTACAGTTACTTGTCATTTGCAAGCCACTTTAAAATGAATCTAGAGAATACAAGTGCAAATATCCCTCAAAACAGAAGCGGATGGTTTGAACCACCATATCTAATGCTTACGTCCAGCACTTCCGAGATGAGTGACAGAGACTTTTCCCAAGTTTGGACAGTATTGAGGAATGGGCCAACAAAACGTGAGGCTGACATGCTCTGCAAGTTCATGGAGGAGTCGTCCAAGATTTGAAGGACCTCATCTACTGCACCTAAGATATAGCCACGATTTGATGTGCCTTTCATGTAAGCTTGAACATTGAATTTTATATTGTTCCACGTCTCCTCAACTTCTTTCACACCCTGTAAAAAAAATAAATAAAAATATAATAAATAACACACTTACTATCAACTTTACCTTATTTCCACAAGAATTGCAGAACTCTACACAAACCCTTTTTCTGCTCTTGTTTCCTTTTACTGCATTTATATAAAGTGAGCAATATCTTTATATGGATGCAATGTGTAGTACTGTGTAATACAGTGAGTGCATACATGAGTAAAAGAGATAAACAGAGAGAGAAGAGGAGGAGACAACAAAAGTAATCGAAAAGTTGCTCACCTTTTCGATTCCCATCTCCTTGCTAGCACATGTCACAATCTCAGTAATGGTGTCCTGGTACCTATGAAGCTCCATGGCAAAAATATTGGCCAGTGTAAAAGTGTCTGGGTTCATATCAAACTTCTGACCAGTCTTGTTCATAAGCTCTTTCCAGTGACGCTCACGCAGAGCTTCATGCTTCAAATCCACAAACAGGGGCAGAGAATCCCGAAACTCCTTCATCTTCTCTTCGAGGGCACGCCCTACAGCCATCTGGCGCATTTCTTTCGGAAGTTTGCGTAAATTCTTGAGATAGCCTTCAATGCCGTCCTGAAGAAGCTGTACATTGAGATTTGCCCACAATGTTTCTGACCATTGTTCTCTGGCCGTCTGCAGATAAGACAGAGGACAAACCATAATTAGTTTGGAGTGCAACTCTATGGCATTAAGAATGGCAAAACCAGGAAAAAGATCAAGTGTAGGGAAAGACTTCTGTTCACATACCTTCTGCTCCATGTAGATCGCATATATCTGTTCGAGGCCTTTCATCTCCTTTTGCACCTTAAGTAACTCTGGATACATGGTAATAGGTAATTCAAATAGCCTCTCTGCATTGGTTAGCTCTTGCCTGTTGGCTTCCAGCTCTGCCACCTCTTCCTGGTACTTCTTCATCAGTTCCACACCTAAACAGGTGAAGAGATACATACACATGCAAACATGCACACACATGTAAGAATGAAGATAGAGTGATGTCCCTTTACCTAACTGGCTGGAGGAGGCAGAGCTCTGTGGTATTTTTATCTTGTCTGACATCTTCCTTGTGTTGGACTTGTGGCTGAGTATGTCTTTGACGTTCTTGCCATCATGCATTTGGAATGTAGTGCCTCTTCTATTTCAGTGGCTTCAGTTCCTTTTAAACATGCAGACTTCCCGATCCATGCAGTTTTGTGGGCCTCATCTCTGCTCGACCTTTGTAGATCAGTGAACTTTTGTATGTCCTTGTTCTAGTGCGAGTGGTGCTGTCTGTTGGATGTGCTGCTTGGAACTGCATTTGCTATTGAGTGTATTCCGCCTTGTAAGATATGTTTGATATTTGGGCTGTAGATTGTGGTTCACGCTGTATTTGGATGTTACCCTTTGGCAAGGAGTACGTAGTCTGCTAAACTTCTACATCATTTTGTTTTGCCATCATCTTATTTTGGCATCACACCACCTTCTGTCATTTGTGAAGGTCCTTGAGCTGGTCTAAAGCGCAGGATAAGGTGCTATACAAGCAAACTTTTATTATTATTTTTAATTCCTGATATATAAGATTAAGCAGCACTTTTGTCACAAATAAGCTTTAAAAAGGTATAAACCTAAACGAAAACAACACATCCTGTCTGATGCCCAAAATATGTTAACAAAATATATCTGATTTAAATAATATTATGATTAAAATATTATGCTTGATATTTTGTACTTTTTGTTTTAACTCTTCCCTTACAGTTCGCACCCATGAATGCAAAAGTGTTAATAGCTATCGCTCAATTGCATCGATATACCCATATTGAATAAGTTAAAATTATGCAATATCACAGTTCAGTGTTATATAGCATTTATTTCTATTTCATATATTTCTTTACACTTTAATGTTGCACTCTAACTTTTCATTACCAGCGTGTTCTTTCACCTTTGGCTCAGTAGTTAAATGTGTTTGATATCAGCATGTTATTGTCACTCAGTGTTTTCAATATCGTTTCAATATTGTTGGTCCGTGAAGAGAGTAAAGCCTGCTTTGGTTGTGATGGTGTGCAGTATAAGCACTCTATTATTACTATTAATTGCTATTATTACGATGCCAACTCAAAACCAAATGTGCATTATTATTTCTGACAAAGTTTGGGTTCTCTTAAATCCTTTTTTGTTAATAATTCACAATTACAAATGCTGACTGTTTATCTTGTAAAAAGCTTCTAAGAATTACAACCAAAGCAATTTGGCACAGACCCTCTTATAAACTTCCCATACCTCTGTCCAAATCAGTTCCAACAGATCCAGGGCCTTCTAGAAGAAAGCGGTCAGCAAATGTCTCCAGTTCTTTGTGAAAATCTTTAATTTGATCTTGTGTGATCTACATTAGTGAAGAAGAGAAAGAAGAATTTCAAATATAGTTAAAAAGTTAAAAACAAGGTAAGTAATGTTAGATAGAGGAGATTTCATTCTGTTTCAGACCATGTATATAAATTATATTAACATCACAACAATAATTGTTTTAGTTTTAAGAGGGTATACAAGAAAGAGCTAAAAATGTCAAGATCAGAATTATTTATAATCTGGCAGCACTGTGGATTTCTCCAGCTTACCTCCGTGAATTTGCGTTTGACAACAACCAGGCTGGCATCAATATTTTTGGACTTCAGAACCAGGTCTTCCCACAACTGGGGAAGTTTCTCAACCAGCTCCTTATCAGCATCTGTTACCTGCAGAGGTCTTCTGTCAGTACTATTCATATTATTATCTTCTCAATCTCTATATTATTTTACCAGTAAGGTCTACTTAGCATACTTTCTCTTATTATCTACAGTATTCTGACTTTTGGCTTGACTCATTCTTCCAAAGCGTGAGTTACGTTAGGAATGAGAAATCCTTGTTTACACTGCCTGAAAATGTGATAAAAACTTACTGGGAAATCATACATGACAAGAGTTCTGTAACATTCCTGGATATTACGGATTTGGGTCTCCACATCAAGAGACATGGCTTTAATGTCTGAGACGGTGGATAGCACAAACTTCAGGTCTTCCAATCTAGTTGGTGTCTGCTCCAGATCATCAGATTTGTCCTAAAAACAAAATTATTTTCCCTGCAAAATGGTATTTTTACTGAAAGATAAACGTAGGCAAATAAGCTAGAAAAAAGATGCAGTAGTCAGCACAATGATCTTGCTTGAAAAAGTCACAATATTTAATATCTTAGCATGGTTGGGAAGCAAAACCAATTAACTTTGGATGGCCTTTATAGACTCTCTTGATGAGTAATCAGTACAGACCAATGTTTGTAAGTATAAGTCATAGGTCTAACATTATTAAAAACAGACACGTATACTATTTGCTATACAAGGATGGAATTAGAGGAAGTGGCCTGTTTGTCTTTAGTGGCTTAGTGATACAGATATCTTTTCGCAGGATTAAATTCTTGCAGATACTTAAATGGCTGTTAGAATCTGATGGAGAAAGAATACAGAAAGGAAACTAGTGTTTCTCCATGATCCTAAAAAAATTCACTCACATCTAGCATGTCTCGAAGTCTATACAGATTCTCCCTAGTGGAGTCCTGAAGGATCTTGCCAAGCACTTCCATCCACTGCTGAGCATTGGAGATGACAGAGCTGGCGAGCTGACTCATGGACAGACGGATACACTCCTGGTCCCTGGTGGTGGCCAGAGTTTGGACATCTTCCACAATTTTTCTGTAATACTGCAGTTTGTTGTCAAACCAGACAACACTTGGATCTCGCTGCACCCACTTTTCTGCCAGTGCTTGCTGTTACACAAATGTATGCACACATGAAACATACATAAGAATACATCTAAAATATTTGCGAGTTTTGGTCTTTGCATCTTTCCTTGGCACTCTAATTCATTAGAGTCTGAAGTTAGACTTTTAATCACATGTGAAATTGCTTTGCTGCATCATCAGGGCGGTCTTGCACAATAAATTCATAAGATCATCTTTAACTAAGCAGTTCAACATGTTCCCAAGAAAGTCACATGATTTACCAACTTTTTCACTCTTCCAAATGTTGCGATACTTCTTCCAACGGTTCAGGTAGCGTGTGAGCATGGTTAGGGTGTTTTTGATGTTGGTAGTGACAGTCTGCACCATTTCAAGGATGTCTGTGTTCACAGCGATGTCGGCAAAGAAGCTGAAGACAAACAGCTCATCCTCGCCTTCCACCTTCTGTGGAGGAGTCTCAATACAGCTACCATTCATCCATCGCACAAACACTTTTGTCCTGTAACACACAGAGACAGAAGGCAAGATGTCACGCCAAGTAAATGACCAAAATAAAGAAACTCTAACATGAAATAAAGTTTTGAAGGTAATAATAGAATCCTCAACCATGATCTGCTCAGATGTGAGAATGATTTAGAGGCAAAAGTGAAAAACTGACAGAGCTGTACTCTGATGCTGGTGAACACAGCTTCTTTATGTCATCTGTATGGCTGTTGGTATGCTGCAGTCTGTGCATGCTTGTATTCTTACAGAAACTGATCTGCATGCATGTATGCTATGTACATTTTGTATTTGTACTTTTAATCATAAAATACTGTAAGCTTTATTTAGGGAACAGTGCTGCTACAAAACAATTACATGTTCCGATCATTACCTTCAGAACATCCATTTCATCTACACTCCTTCTCACTCTCTCTGCTCACCACTTGAATGCCACTAACACGGTTACAATTGGTTCTCTGTTTATAGAACCTAAGCTTTGGAATTCTTTTCCTTTTTACAGCAAGCATTCTCTGTGTATCTCTGCTTTCAAATTATCATTCAAGATACACTTCATTTTATTTTTGTTAAATCTAGTTTGTTGATTGGTTGCTCCCCAAGTAACTGTGACCTGATCCTTAACACAGATACCTTATAAATCCTATTATCATCAAGAAAATTTACCCCTCTACTGCATCTCGCACAGACTGCAAGGTAAGCTTGTAGACTTCATTTGCTTGAGGATGGAGTATGACATCAGGAGCAGCCAGCAGTGTGTCTACCTGGAACAAGGCCTTTTCTGTTGTCAGGGCATTGTTGAACCGGTGCAGGTTGGTCACAATGAGCTGTAAATACAGAAAATGGGGTAACTCCCAACTGAATATGGCTCAAACCAAAATGAAATTTAATGATTCAAGAAGTGTACAATGCTCAACATAAAGTTATGGAAGGGTTTTACTAACACTGATAAAGTTTTTGTTAAATCATAAGTGAATTTACAAAATTATTGATGAAATAAGCTTTTCATGTTTTTAAGACTATTAAACACTGATTAAAAAGACACAGACAACTGAACAGTTTCCTGACCTTTGTCAAGGAGCTGTACACTTTTTTTTCCCAGAAGCTGTAGTACTGACTCAGTTTGGGAGCTTTGCCGGTATTGGTGTGGACAACCAGCCCCTCCATTTTGGTAAGAAGAGGGCCTATAGCTCGGTATTTGCGTGCCAGGATTTCCAGGTCTTTAGTTCTCTCATGTTCTATGTATTCAAAGAACTCCTAAAAAAATACATGCACCAAAGGTACACATTCAAGGGTTGACTGATTGACCAGCAACAAAAATATTATTCTACAGTATCTTTTATTATGAAAGTGGAGAGCCAGGTGGTTAAAGCACTGGCATGCAAACCTTGAGGAAGGCTGGTTTGATACCCATGTGACACATCTATCTTCGGAAATAGGTAGCTAACTCCACAGAGCGCTGGAAAAGCTCAAGCAGCAAGGGAGAGGAGACGGGCCTGAGAAAAGTGTTGTCTCTAATACCTCACTCCCAAATGACCAAAAAAGGTTAGGAGATGACCTTTACTTTACCTTATTAGGGAATGCATTGGCCTATTATAAAAGTAAACAGAAAGGAACCAAGTGGATCTAAACCAAACTGAAAACAATCTTTAACAAAATATACTGAAAATATTCTAAACAAACATCCTGAAAATATTCTAAACAAACATCCTGAAAATATTCTAAACAAACATCCTGAAAATATTCTTAACACACTAAAAATTAGTTTTAAACCTTATGCTCTTTGAATACCAAGCATATGTTTACCTTTTTGGTTTATAAATATCATGGCAATTACACATTTTCGCAAATGAAATTCTTTTATCGCAAAGAAGGTGATAGCTGTACCTTGCAACTAGGAAGTGTGTTTGGGGCTTTGAGTGGAAGGAACTTAAAGAGGTTTGAGTTCTCAATGATGCTAAGGCGATGGTTGATGTCCTTTGCATTTTTCTGGATCTGGTTCACCAAGGACTCAAACTTGGCCACAGCCTACAGGATAAAAGTAAAAGATGTCATAAATAACAACTCACATCATGTAATTTTCTTTACATATTGAGAATTCTGACATCCAAAATTTTAGTCTGGACATGAACAAGACAGCAGCTGTTGTCTAGACTTCTTCCCCTTAAATATAATTTTATATTAGGGAAAATATGACATACATTATAAACAACAGTCATGTTTCCTGATGGGCATGAACATATCGATGCACAAGAACCTGCATGCCAGCATAGTCACATGCAAATGTGTGCATGTGCATGAACACATATACATATTATGAAGAATTAAATAAAGCCAAAGACATTCAGATGCAGATGTATACAAAAGTCAAATAAAACCAGGACAAGGAAAATAACTCTCACACCAGTTTGTGTACCTACTGATTCACACTTTACAAGAAAGTCATTTATGCCCAGAGAGTTCCAGTTGATTCGCTTGGCACCAGGGCGAAGCATCCGGCGTAGCTCATGCATGTGCTCTTCAAGAAGCTGGGCCTACAAAAACATGACTGCTCTTTTACCAAAATATTTCTCTAATAAAATTTGTTCAACAAGCTGTGGAAGACAAAAGAAAATTTGAGGATCACCATCTCTCAAAATCTGCAGTAACTACTTGTGTCACTGAATCTTTAAAAAAAAATGGTCTTGCATCAAGAATTATTGAAGATGAAGGAGTTTGCATGCAACATAAATAAGTTTATCTGGTGAGTGATGTTTTTCTCTCTTTTTCTGTCCGTCTCTCTCTCTCTCTCTCTCTTTGTCCATTTGACTGTCAAAACTCTTCACTGACACTGACTTGCCTCATCTAGTCTTTCATGCATTCATTACCTCTCCACACTGTTTGAGTAGCACTGGTGTTACATGCCAAGCAGGTTAACTGTATGAATGCTAATGGTCCAACCATTCTACCTCTATGCTTCAAAAACTTCCTGATCTATGACTAATACTTTCTTTAGCTCATTGATTATTGTACGAAGCCTGATTGGCTTATTATAGCTGTGTAAAGCAGCTGCCACTGATTTACCTCTGCATGATCAAGGGAGGCAAGCAGCGAGTGATAACGATGCAGCATGCGAGTTAGGCCAGACACATAGTTGATGTATTTTTCTTCCTGTCACATAAATGAATACACATTTGCATGCACACACACACTTATGTGGACACAAGGCTTTACACACCTACACTTTAACTTTCATAAATGCACTCAATCCAATATATACAACACATATAAAGCATCTAATCATACCATTATCTCCAATATCACCATAACAGCAGCAAATTTATGCCATGCCCAGTTCACTGAATTAGGTAATTCCAAAATAATTTATGGCTGATAAAGCTTCAATGCAACAGGACTGTTGACATAAACCATGCGCATAACGCATAGACATGATCTCAGAGCAATTTTGATTTCTTGCTACATTTCATGTAGCTTGTATTTTAAGATTTTGTTCTATGAATATCGTTTATATCATGCTTGGTTGTTTGGAATTGTTGGTCTATGTCACTGAATGAACCATCTGAGTGCAGCTTAAATGTGTAGTGTGGTGGTATGCCAGCGTATCCCCACCATCTTGATGCTGATCTGCTCATGTCACAGTCACACTGGACTACACAGTGTTACTTGCTCCCCACTGCTACAGATCTACTACAAAAGCATTATCAATGCAATAAGTAAGCCTCGTGCATTACTTTCTGTTGTTTGATTATACCGTAAAGTGGGAAAATATACACATATCAATGTATCATTACTCAAAGTTAAGTGCACAACAGCCATTACCTGCAATGCCACATTTCTGGCCAATTCAGGCACAGAAAAGCCCAGCATTTCCATATACTTTGTCTCTGCAATGATCTCAGCTAGCTTGGGGTCAAAGTCCACCACATACTTTATATCAGCAGGACTTCCTGTTGTTAGAAAACAAATTATGTTCAGTTAAAAGAACTCTTGGTTCTACTTAATGATTAACTAACAGCAGAAAGCTGCTTCAAATTTGTATCCTTAGTACATCATTAAGCTCTCAAGAGAGAGAATGTGTGCGGGTGTGTGCACACGTGTGTGTGTGTGTGTGTGTGTGCATGCATCTGCACTCCCATGCCTAATTTATTCTGAAACTTTAGCATGGGTCTTTATAATGTTAATACCAATTGGCTGATGGTGTATAAATTTCACTACAATTTTCTGGCAAATCATAAATGAGATAAGTCATCAAATGTAAGTTTCTAAGCACAATCAACACAGTGGTACATCAGTAGCAGCCACAGAAGAACTTCAAGGTCACACCACAGTTAACAGTTTGCAAAAACAAATGGTAAGGGTGTAAAAAAAAAGAACAAGCTCCAATCAGATAAAGATGAGATGACATGAAATGTCAAAAGAAGAGACATCTTACAATTCACACCCTCAGACCAGAAAAAAAGAGTTAAGCAAACATACTACCAACAAATATTCTTTCGTCAGAATACCTAGATCTGCTATGGAAACTAGGCCCTCTCCTTCCTGATGCTGTATGGGTACTGAAAACATGTGAACAAAGAATTAAACATTTACATCCGACAGGTTTCTGCAAACTAAAGCAACTGACAAAAAGAACACTAGTGCAAGAAGTCACTGGTTATGACAACCAGGTGTGTGTATCTTCCCTAAAAATATAGTATCTAAGGCATTAGTTAAACATGGTAATGACAAAAATTGGTTTAATTCATTGTCTGGCAACTAATATTCATTTCTCTAGATACAAATGGCCATTCCTTACACAACAAATGTACAACGGTGACAAAGGCACCAGAGCTTGGTGGTTACAACACAGTTTCAGAGCAGAAGGTTGCCAGTTTGACCCTCACTCCACCCCAAAGCTGGTCCAGGGTAAAAAGAAGACTGATGGGATATGCCTGTCATAAACTGTGTCCTCAACAAGGTGAACCACCTACAAATCCCAGGACATTAGGCTGTGGGAACCTTTACCTTTCACTTCATTCACCAAAGGAATTTACATGTCATCATGTAGCTCAAGACTGGTATACACATACGATGCTTGCAAAAATGTAACTTACCAAGCTCATCACCTGCCTCATCTGCCCCTGGGAGAGGTGTGGATGGCAAGTGACTGAGAGATGAGGCTGCTGGCTTCATGAGCAGGTTACGCTTGAGTAGCGAGGGAAGCACTTGCTCTACCTGTTCCTTCCATGTCTCATACCGCATGTCCTCAAACATACGCATGCTCTTGCCAACACTTAAGTACTTGGCTCGAGTCTGCACGTATTGAGATTATGACAAAATGTCTTCAGATGGAATACTTATAATTCATATATTAAACAGAAAGTCAGAAATATTGAAGTTATACTAGCCAGTTAGAGACAGGGAGAATTAATAAAGCAATTGTAATGAGGCAGATGATGATATAAGGGTTAAATTATAAAAAAATAATACAGAAAATTTTAAAACAATGTACTGGGGAAAAACAAAGGTGCATGGCCCACTTCTTCAACCTATTAATCTGTCTAAGTTCCATCCCTTGATTCCCTCGTTATCTCTTATACAGCACTTCATCAAAGTTTTTTGCTGATAAACACATCATGCACTCATAAACAAAAATTACTTCAAAAAATACATTATACATTAAATTTCATTAAATTGTTACCAAAAATATCAGAAGCATGCATATAAGGTTTACATTACTTTTCATTGTAGACATGTTGAGATGCAGTGATGAATTTTCATATTAAGAGAAGAAATAACAAAATATAGAAGCACAAAGTGCTAGAAAACAAATGTCAACATAACATTGACTGCTAAAAGAACCAAAAAGAACATCTAAGACATACCTTTGCTCACTATTTAAGACCAAAACAACTGAATGTCATTGCATAAAAAGCAACTAAGACATGCTTAAAAGATCTTAGAAGTTCAGAAAAGCTAAACAACAAGCAGTGGATGCTTAAGGATAATGGACTTACAAACAGATGATCAGATTAGTGACCAGACTGTCACCGCAAAATAAGAATTTTTTAAGGTAACTTATTCACTGACAAACTAACAGACTCTATACTATTATTAATATGTTGTTAAAAACACACACACTGCTGATCAGCTTGAACCAAATTTTATTTTAAAAAAGATATACTAACACTAAAAGCTAAATGATCAGGCATTGCAGCTTATAGTTCATTCTTGGAGAAATATTGTGACCTGTTTGTAGATAACAAAATGAGGGATTGAGGTATAGCACGGGATTAATAAGAATTATTGCCAAGGGTACAGGTTTTTTCCCGCAACACCTCTTCTCCTTTCTACTGCTTAAGTCATGTCTATTTGTTTATTTTACACTTTGACCTGTAACCAACGGGAAGAAAAGCCATCCACCTACCGATTTGCCCATTTCAGATGTCATCATATCGTCCATGGCATTGAAACGAATGATGGTGTGTTTGATGCGATGAAACAGCGAGCGACACCAGTAAACTGATCCTGCTACAGGTGGATTGTTCTTGTTTAGGGGTGGGACAACTTGATGGTCGATAAACAATTTCTCCATCACGTCCACCTTCGCAGCAAAAAAAAAAAAAAACAAGCAATACACAATCACATAAAAAAAAAATTTATACACTTTTCCTCATCTGGACACTCAATCTTTTACTCTAGACATCAAGAGACAAACACATTCTGTCAACAGAGACTACAGGTCAGTTTTATAAGCACCAGCAGGAATTAAGCTGTAGTTTGAATCGTGATTTTCCACTAACAGTCTGTTGAAATTCAATGCCTGTTAGCTACAGAGGAAATATTAATGGTAAATTACTCCCTTGTCTGTAAAACTGGCTCACACCTCTTTGCCATACTGTACAAGAATATCACGGAATTTCTGCATCATCTGATTGTTGATGGCTTCACGGGAGCGGATGTGCTTGAAATTAAGCAGCATGTCAAATGCACCCTCAGCAGAACGCAAAGACTGGAAAGACTCATCAATAAAAGCTTTCGCCTCGTTCTCTATATGCTCCACCTCCTTGGAGAAATTATCCATCAGGCGTTTCCACTGGTCTTTTTCCCGCTGGGAGAAGGCATCAAATGTTAACTGCAATGCACCAAAAAAAAACAACCCCAATTTCATGACCACTAAAATACTGTTTCTTTTTAGTTTTAGGAAATAAATTAATGTATTTCAAAAATTACATTGTGGTTAAAATATCTAGCATATTCATTAGACATTCATCTGCGAGCATCTATTTATTCATTTGAACCAGACTGTTTCATGAAGTAATATTGAAATCAATTGTTCTTTCCTATTTTATTAAAACTGAAGAAGTACATAAAGCGTAGATTTAGGGAGGAGTCATTAAATTGAGCATTCAAGTCAATCCATGGCCAGTTAAAAAGAGGGATGAGACAGCCCATTAGCCTGCTGATCACTGGGCAGCAAGGTGTTAGGGTCAGACTTTTGTGAGGGTGGTATCCATCTCATCTCCCTTATTGCCTGGTTAATAATGTTTTTAAAATGCACTAACATTTGAGTTACTAGCATTTTCAAACTATTAGCTAATCTGCTATGTTTTTTGCTGCTTAAACATTTTTAGCACACATGCTATTCTAAAACTGCCTGAATGATGTCATATCTACACATCTGAGAAAAGTTTTTAAGACAACTTCACAGATAGAGAAAGTAACTGACACGTCCAAGAGGTTCGACTAGCAAATCAACCCGAAGCAAGACATCTTCTATCCGCTTTGGATCTCCTGTGACAGCCTTGAGCTCTGGGCCAAAAATGTTGTAAAACTCCTCCAGAACCTAGGGAAACGCAAGAAGCCAAAATTTTACTGTTAGAGGTAAAGAGAAGAAAGAAACAGAGGCAGAGTTTGAGACACACTCAATTAGACACACAGACTAAAGTAGCAAATGTGATGGGTGGTGTGTGTATGTGTGCACAAGCAACAGTGACTCAGAGAAAGTCTGTATATGCCTGGCTTCTATGTGAATGACAGAATGAGTGGTGGGAGCGATGAGAAAAAGCACTGCCCAAAAAAAATCATTTAAAAAATTCAGTGCTGCAATGCCCGGAGCTTTAAATAAGCATCACAGACTAAAATTAGTCATGAAGGAAAAAATAAGGTTGAATTATGTTGAATTATGGTGTTGCTGGTGCTGTACTATCAGTGTTATTGATGAGTCACAACTGTGTGAGCTGTTTCCTAATTGCTCTCAGGGACAAATTGTATTAGATTGTAAATGTGGAAAAAACAAATAATAAAATCACATTATTTGATCTTTCCAAGAAATATGCATCTCAGAGCTGTCATTATTATTTTGACGACTTTTCTTAAACTTACTTGAGCAATGTCGTACAGATTTTGGCAAATGCCTGCCATGTAATCTGTGCGGTCAAAAAGCTTTTTGCGGTCAAACTCCCACCGCTGGTCTCTACCTGAGGCTTCTATTTTATTACGGACATCCATGTATGTCTCACGCCAGGTAACCAGCATTCTCTTTGCTTCATGTGTCAGTCGTTTTACCTCCTCTGTCCCTGACCTGTATATAATGTCATGTCAGGAGTTACAAAAAAGAAAATTATGTCAGGAGATGCAATATAAACTGATATAATGTGAACCCAAAAGACTGCAGTTGTTTTTATACAGTGTCATATTTGGAAACTGTGACATATTCAAAACGGCTTGCTCCTTTATTTCAACAACCATCAAATCTTGCAATGGCCTTTCTATTATGTGTATGGATCTACACATCCATGCCTTACATGCATGAGAAGGGAACTAAAAGCACATGGGAAACTACCTTAAAAGTCTCCTGTTAGGAAAGTCTGAGGGTGTCTCAACCTATACTTACTTAAATAATGTTTGGATGTCAACAACTTTGGCCACTCTTTCAGCCACTTCCCAGGCAATGCGTTCCATGAGAGGTACCATGCGCTCATCTTTGTTATAATGTCGGGAAATTATCCATACCATACGCAGAGCATTCATCATGGATGGAATCGTCTCAATCACAACCTGATTTAAACAAAAAGATATACATACTATCAAAAACACTTTGAAAAAGATATTATTATTAATATTATTTAAATTTAAGGGTACCACTAAACTAACAGATAAATTTCTATAATAACTAAGTTTCATCTTATTCCACTTGTGCCTTGGCAGTGCCTATATCTTACTGACAATTTTAATGTACAAAATTATATTCTTTTGCAACTTTAAGCGGTGTCTTATATTAAGAAAAAATGGAAAGATATTAACCTGAAATGTCAGACCATGGGCTATATTCTTGAAGTGCCTCTCCAGTGTGGACAGGAAACGAACATTGTCTTTTGCCTCTACGTAATATTTGTTCAAGTCAGATCTTACATCCTCAAAGTTGTTGTCAGTATGACTGAAGATTTCTAGCATGTGCCGAACCTTAGGCAACTTCAGCTGTTCAACCATTGCACTCAATGCGGCATTCCGTTCTCGCCAAAAGTCAATTTCCGCCAAAGGCCCCTTGCCTTGATGTTTCTTCTTCAGCTGCTGCTCCAGAGCACCCTAGGGTCAAAGGTAAAACATTTTGGTAAGCATAGCTCCAGGTAAATGTGACTTTAACATTCAGACTTTCCATTTTCAGTTTTATAACTACTAAGTATTATCACTCTGATGCTGATTGTATGCATTCTTGTTTACCTTGCATTATTGCAAGGCAAAGCACCCTTCTTAATCTATCACACTTCATGTTGTTCACAAACCTGGATCTGTCTTGACCAGTCTGCACAGATTTCGTTGATCAGATCCATCAGCTCCCTGTTGTTGAGCACTTCATCAATGTTGTCAGGAATCTCCATTTCAGGCACCACGAGTCGAACTTCTCCTTCAATCTGCTGCAGTGTGCGTGTGATGCTGGCGGCAAACTTTTGCATATTGATGAGGAACTCATCACGCAGCATGGCTTTGGCTCGAGACTCAGCCACATTTACCTATCATGAACATTACCTCTTTTCAGTTCAGCATTTCTTACTAAACTGACAGGATTTTTCTTTTAACTATGTGTTGGAGTAAGCCATATAGAGCTAGCAGAAAGTTGTGAAAAAAACAAAGTCCCATTTATAAATGCACATTCATGAGCATTAATATGCATGAATATGTGCACATTCAGATATACAAACTATAATGCATACACACATGCAATCACATTGCTATTGTAGGAAAGCATAATGCACAGATGATGGTGATGACGACGATGATGATGATGATAAAATGCCTAACCTAAGCATCATACTCCACCCACACAGTGGTCACACTAGGAAAAATCAACAAATTTTAAAAAGTTAAAAAAGGGACAGTTAACTAAGTTGAGTCCTGAACAATGATTTGAAAGCTAGGACAGTGAAAGTATAATGTGGGCAGAAAGAGAATCATGAACTAACTTTCTCAACATCTTTTTCTTCTTCCTTCGGTGTTTGTGACTGATGAGTCGGTGAGGCTTCTTGCTGGCTGATGCTGCGGGACTGTGACCCTGCTCCTGTTAGTTCCCCATTCCTTAGCTGGCTATGAGACATGAGTGGCATGAAGACCTGCCCACAACACCAAATATTAAGACATTCCTGTTGTCTATGCTCTGCACCTAAAGTTCAAACTGCTGTTGCCCATCTTATCAACAAAACATATCAGATATCCAAAGATTTGCAACAGGTTATACAACCAGAAAGCACTATATCATCTATTATTCTGGCAAAGATACCAATTCAAGTATACTGTTATTGGAAAGACAGGATTACATGCAATATTTAATAAAGAAAAATAAAATTTTGAGAGTAACTTCTCTTTCTTCAAAACTTACCAGATGATATGACCATAGAAGATAAAAAGTTACAAGCTCTTTAACCATTGAAAAGTTGTCTACCTGACAGCGAGCTAGCTTGGCATGGAGAGCATGCCACTAGTCAGGTGAGCAACTGCCCTCTAACAGCGTAAAAGGCCAAACGCAAGGCCAACACAACAGTTTTTTCAACCAACACTCTACCTAAACAGTGGGTAGGTTGGGAGGGCCTTGATGTCATGTCATTTGGTAAATCTTGAAGAAAAGTCTCTCACAAAAAAGAAACCAAAAAAACATAGGCCAACTGCAGACAAAAGTCCAACAAGGCAACGTTGCAGCAGAAAGAAAGGCCAGTGCAAGCACTGACACATTCTAGGTACCCACAAGAATTTCAACAAAAATGCAGAATTCTCTGTAGCAGCAAAACCGGTAGCATAGACAACAATGACTGGCAAAAACATGTCTATTCTCAATTAAAAGAAGCATGGTGACACAAGAAATCCGACAAAGAATGCAGAATTCTCTGTAGCATTAAAAACTGTAAAAAAAAAAAAAAAAAAACACGTCAAAACACGCACAATTCTCTGTAACATTATAACCTATAACACCGGTGACACTGCTGAAAGACACACGTCTTTTCTCAAGGAAAAGAAGTCCGTGTCACAAGAAAATACAATGAAAGATCTGTGGAAAGCAAACGCATAGTACAGGCAGTATCCCTTAACAAAGCACAAGTTTTCAACACAAAGTGAGCGTCACATGTGGTGAGAGCAGAGGCTAGTGAACATCACATTAACCACTGAAAAAACTGGTGTGTTGGCCTTGGCTTTGGCCTTTTTATGCTGTTAGAGGGCAATTGCTCACCTGACTAGCCTAGTGCTCTGCAAACCAGGCATGTGCTAGCTCACCATCAGGGAGATGTTTTGATGGTTAAAGAGCTGGTATAACCCTTTATCTCCTATGGTCATGTCATCAGGTACAGTCAAAAAATCTTACAGTGTCTAGTACCCACTCTATATGTACAATCAAACTAAATGTTACATTTGTATGATGTGACCCTGCGCTCTACTTTTTGTTACCTGTGATATGATCTGTTCCAGCATGACAAGGGAATGGCCATTCAGTAAGCCAAATTCAAAGTACAAGGGTAACATTTCGTTAGCCTCTTCAATGGAATTAGGCAGTGGCACCATCCCTGGTGAGTTGCGCAGAAAGTATATGCAGCTTTCCTCGATGACCTCCTCAGGTAAATGTTGATAGCACAGGTACAGGTATGTTCTGGAGACCTTCTGAAGGATGATTTTCTTTGGACATAAAAATATTCTTGTGAGACAGACAGAACCAAATGAGTATATATATGATATACAAGGACTTCCTGTGCAACACTCCACATGCTTCATTAGTTTACTTTTTTAAATTAAAATTCTCCTTCTATTATGCCATTTCCTTTGAATCTCCAACCACTTTCCTGAAGAAGTGGTATGGATTTACTTCCTTTATTATTAATTTCCCCATATGACACATTAAGAACACAGAGTTGAACAATGTCTCAGGGGAACTATTCAATTATTTAAATTTTGTTTAAAGACAGGTCTCAAATATGTATTCATTATAGCAAGAACTGGAGGTGATTCTTGATCTAATGTCCTCTACATTTCTTATGAAAGTAGTCTTAAATGAAAAAAGGAAACCTCATGTGAAAACCAGATGAAATAATTAATTAACACACTGTTTTGGGGGCTGCATCAGTTTTCTCTTGTTCCTCTTCGCCTTCCTCTTTTTCAGCATCTGTTGGTTCAGAATGGTGAGCAGATTCAGCAGGGGTTGCAGGCTTTTCTTCTACAGGAGGTGTGTCCTTCCCTTTCTTTTTCTTCTTACCTGTAAAAAATATTCCTCAGAAATATGCAGGTCTGTTATTTATTCAGCTCTAGTTTGAAACAAGCACAATAAATATTTGTTGAAATGAGGCTTCATATAAAAGATGGCATTAAAGACTCCTCCACACCAAATGAGTACCAAAAAAGTTGCACAATGAAGAAATCTTGACCTCTTCTGGAATCGGGCACCTGTGTATTTGTGCTTGTGCACCTGAATGCTTCCTGCATGTCTCTCTTTCGTAAAAAGCCTAAGTAGGATTTTAAAAGCTTGTTGATTCAGAGACACTGAAGGAAAGGACAGCCATCACTGCGCACGTGTAGTGAGCCACCGCTGGCTCAACTCCAAGGCTCTAAGGAACATACATTTAACTCCATTTGTTCTGTAACACATTTAAATCCTTATTTATTGATTTTTTAACAGTTGTTTTGAACACTTTCACATCGTGCGTTGTGTTAGCTTACCTTATCAAATTATTTAACATATTATAACAGACTGCATATTATAATAGATCACTTATTATCCTCACACACACATATCTCAAAATAATTATGACAGTAGTTCTGTGACACACTGTGTAAAGTGAAACCGGAAAAAAACGAAGCAATGACTTAGTCTAGTGCATGCGCGACGCAAGTTATCTGTTCCCGTGCTTGAGCTGCTAGTCCTTCTCTCTTTAAAGTCTCTGGTTGATTCAAGTTCTTGCTCTTTCACTACATGCCTACAAGACACGCTGAGTTTCTCAGTATAAAAAGAATGCAAAAAGAGAGTAAAAGAATAGACTGTTATATAAGTATCCACCATCAACAGTGGGTGGTTGGTGTATTACTTTGGAATTCTGGCCAGCTTCTTTATATGAACTTACAGCCAATTTAAACCACTTAAGGTCAAGCTTGACCACTGCATTTCATGCAAGCCTCACATCTTTCCGCTGGTCAAAACAAAGTCTATCCTTTGAAGAGTTGTTATGCAAATAATTATGTTTATGACTAATTATTTTATCTTACACATCTAACGATCAATACTCCTGTAACAGGCTCAATGAAACAGAAAATAAATCTCAAAAGTTATTGAAATGTTAAAAGAGTTCTTAGGTATCATTAGTTTCCCACAAAAATGTGTTGTGAGCTTTGTAGTTAATTTTTGATCAAACACGTGGATCGACCTTAAGGTTGCAGCCAATGAAAAAGGTTAAAATACATAGTAAGGAGATGCTGGCATTACAGCAAGCTGTTTTTGGCATTGCAGGATAGGAGTTCTTGATCTCTTTCTAAAGTGCAGTTAAAAACTACAATGTTCAATGGCTTCAGTCTCGCAAGCAAAAGAGAGTAATTCAGGCAGAGTTGTAACAAGCTAAAACCGGTCATTTAAAAATAGAGTTAGCCCTAGAGTTGGCCTTTAAGCTACAAGGAATGATGTACCTAATGTCATATTACTGATAGGCAGTAAACAGCTATGTTTACCTTTTCTAGACGTACTCTGTTCGTCTTCCGTTGGAGAGGACACTGGCAGTGCCTGTTCTGGTTCTTCCGCTGGAGATTCTGCTGGACCATTACCTTCATCATCCCCATCTCCACCCTCATCTTCTGCAGCAATATCTGGGATCTCTGGTTCTGCAACAAGTCCAGTTTCAGCAAAACATATAATGCTGTGAATTCCTGCAGTGCACTGAGAGAAAAATCTGTCACATATCTTCAATGTCCATTTTGACGACAAAAAACATCTGTATACCAACATCCCAGGATCCCAGACCTGCTCGATGTCTTCCAGTTCACCCAGTCAGTCACCAAGCCTACTCATGTAAAAAAAAAACATATCCTGGATTGGGTGGTGCACAGACCTGTTGATCATGTCATACACATGGTTACTGTCTCAAATGTGCTCTCTTCAAATCACTATTGTGTGTAGTTTAATCTGTCAGCCAGTCACCCAGCACTAACACCACTGGTTTGCACTCTGCACTGTCTTCATGGCATGGACATGTCTATGTTTCATGATGACTTGAGAAGCGAACTAGCCCTCTGCCCCTCAGCTTCTGATGACAGGCTTACAGCCATTCTCCACTCCATGCTGGAAGCCCATGCTCCTGCTGTGTGTACTCAAGTTTGTCCCAACAAACATGCGCCATAGTACTCCAGCATTTGCATTGAGCTGCACAGAGCTAAGGCTGAGCATCAACAAGCTGAGAGGTTGTGGCGTAGGTCTGGGTTGACTGCCCATAAAAACATGCTAAATGCTGCCAAGTGTGCAGTCATCCACCTTGTTTATTCAGCCAAAACTGCATTCCTCTGTGCGCATGCACCATACTCGTTCATCAAGATGGAACCTGTTTAGAACATTCAATAACCTATTGTGCCACAAAAATAGACCGCAACTGCCCACCCGTCTTTACACCTGCTTTACTGCCCCAAGCCTTTAGTGAGTTCTTTGTCCATAAAATTCTTGACGTCCGGGCTAAACTTGATCAACTGCCTGTGCACCCTTCAGCTCTTGCTAAACACATCGATGATCTGGCAAGGCCAAAGTATTCCTTTGTTTTCTTTCAGCCAATCTCAGAAAGTGAGCATAGGACCATTATACTCCAGTTAAAACCCATAACTTGTCCACTGGACCCAGTTCCCACCCTGCTACTGGTAGACTGTCTCGACATCCTACTCCCTGCCGCCACAGAATAGTAAATAATAGCTTTCCTCTGGCATCTTCCCATCTACGTTCAAAACAGTATTAGTTTGTAAAAAAAAAAAAACCCTACCCTTGACATCAGCGTGCTAAACAATTACTGCCCAGTCTCAAACTTGCCATTTCTTTCCAAAGTCCTTGAGAAAGTAGTTCTCAAGCAACTTTTAACTCTGAAAATTTGATTTCTTCATCTGCTTATCGCCCTTTTCATAGCACCGAGACTGCCCTGCTTAAGGTGACAAACGACATTTTATCTGCACTGGATAGAGGTGACATCTCATTTCTCACCATCTCATTTGCTGCCTTTGATACTATCGATCACACTACTCTCATTCACAGACTCAGTACTCTCTATTGCATCTCATGCTCCCAGTCAACTGGTTTCAGTCATATCTCTCAGATAGGACTCAGTCAGAAATAGTGGATGACTGCATGTCTCCATCAGTCTCTATTTGCTCAGGAGTCCCCCAAGGTTCCGTACTTGGTCCCATCCTCTTTATAATGTACATGAAGTCACTTACTACTCTTATTCAATCTCACTCTATATCTGATCAATCCTTTGCTGATGACACTCAGCTGTATACTAGCTGTTTTCCTTCTCAGGCATACACTGCTATCCAGAGCATCCAAGATTGCATTTCTGATATTAGACTGTGGATGACCCACAACAAGTTAAAAGTAAATGATGAAAAAACAGAAGCCTTCCCCTACTACTTTACTGAAATCTTGTATGTCTACATCCCTGCCCGAAACCTTTGCTCCTCATCAGACTCGCATTCTCTCCCTCCCTCCTACAAAGACAGTCCCATACAGACAATGTACGTTCTACCTCTGTACTGCTAAGCAGTGGAAGTCTCTTCCACATCACATTCGCCACTCTGACTCCAAGGCTACACTGAAATGCTCTCTGAAAACATATCTTTTCACAAAGTACTATCATTGAATAACTTTTCTTAATTCCCTTGCAATACTGTCTGTCATGATAAACATCATGTAATGACTTCATCTCACACTGTTAACAATCCTAAATCCCTTCATGCCTTCATCCATTGCTTTACGCTCTTGTAGCTCATCTTTATGTTGTTCAGTGTGCCTATACGTATCTCACTGTCCATTGTCTGCTGTCTTTCATTTACCAGTATTGGTCTGCGAAGAGAGTGCAAATATCTTGGTCATGATGCTGACTTTATAAGTTCACATTATTATTATTATATCACTTTGACTGCAAATTTTATTACATGAAACAACATTTACTAAATGTAATCAGTGGAATTTCATGCATGGAATACATGCATAACAAACACAGCCTAAAGGAAAACTGTAATGAATATTATAGTGCATATTATGTGACTAGCCCTAAAAGCTGTCATTTCGGTGCAGTTAATTTGCTACATGTGCAAGTCAAACTGTGTCAGTTTTGGTCTATCCTTTTGCCTAGAACTTTGCCCAATCACATTTGTGAATATACTCAACAGTACTCTTAAAATCAATCATGAATGTTGTATGTTGATTTTCTAAATCTGAATGTATTTATAATACCCTCAGTTCAATAACTGGATTGATCTACTTCACACAATGTCGTGTGCACATATATGTACACTGCACATATATTATTTTAACAAATCAACACAGAATGGAGTACCAAAGATGATAAATAAAAATCATAATGAAAAAGATTTGAAATTTTTACCGCATTCTACTTCAACTTCTTCTTCTTCCTCTCGAATGATTTTGTAGAGAAGAATTGAAGATTCTGATTCTTCGGGTGTATCGTTCAAAAACTTTAGAAGACGTCTCTCGGCTTCTCCGTCATCTCGTTCCAAAAGTTCTTCAAATACTTCAATCTCCTGTATATCTAGAGCCTGATAAACCCTGTTTCGAATCCATTCGATCCGCGGGTCGTCCATGATTTAAACTGTTCATGAAGTCCCCATCTACAATGACTATGAAAAGTATGCCATTTCAGCAGCTTAATTGCTTGCCGTAGCTATGCGTGCTCGGTACTGCGA
This sequence comes from Marisa cornuarietis, assembly GCA_004794655.1. Lineage (NCBI taxonomy): Eukaryota > Metazoa > Mollusca > Gastropoda > Architaenioglossa > Ampullariidae > Marisa > Marisa cornuarietis. Next base: position 1,562,882 of record SMMW01000018.1, read on the forward strand.
GCACTATTTAACCTTCCGCAAAACTGTAGTGCCAAAGAAAGAACTGTGTTTGTTTATACTTTAATTATTTAAGGAACCTCAAATTTATTCAGAAAAAACTGAAGCATTTCTTTTATATATTATGTGATTCAGCATATTTTGTCACTTAACAGTGCTATTCATGTCATGAAATATTCGTACGCTAAAAAAAGCAACTATGACTGACAGCCATGCTGCCGCCAGCGTTGTCATTGGAAACGAGATAAAATAAAAGTAAGCTTTGAAACAAAACGAACAAAACTAAACCACAACGTACTTCAATATGAATAATAAATAATTCTGATAAATGTGTTAGTTTAAATTAGTTTATTTGAGGGGAAAATATGTAGGCCTATGCATTTAAATAATTTGTTGGAATTCTGATACAGAAAGATTAGTTTAAAAAGGATATTTTATAAATTCTCAAAGATGTTCAACTGCTGTAAAAATATGTTTTACCTCAAGGAATATGTTTTTGCCTCAATTTAAAAATCACTCTTTTTTTGTGATGATGTCAAGGTCGCTGTTCCTGCATTCTCCACCTCACCAGGAGTACAATGGCGCAGTGGCTGGAATCGCCGTTTCTGACTATTAGTTTGTCGCATTACATCATTACATTTTGTGTGTGCGTTATTGTTTTTGTAGTTGTCATGAAAATTGTAAGAACTTTCCAAGATAATAGACGATTAGCTGAATTACACAGGAATAACTCGACGGCGTCTGGTCTGTGTGAATTCTCAGAGTGTGTTCGTTGCAGACGACACGATGAAGTGTTAATGAGAGCACGGACAAGACTGACTTACTGTGACGACCAGGATAGTAGCAGTGAAATTCAGAAAAGTTCAACATGGCTGTCTCTTTTGAAGGACATAGAAACCTCAAAATGCAAACTAACTTCTGTTGTAAATTCCGCGAAAGAAGGAGCAGAACATGAACACGCGCAGAATCCTTTGGTGCTGCAAATCAAGGGACTCCAGGCAAAGCCAGAATGGAACGTGGACGATTTTCCAGGCCTGCACATGCTTTCAGAACAGTTTGACACAATCAGAAGCGAATTTTGTAGCATGTTTAAGGAACTTGCATCCAACGGCTTTTGTAGCCAGTTATGGAAAGTTAATAACACTCCAAGCGGCAGATGGATGATTTGTCATTTGTTAGATCAAGGCCGCACTACAGATGCTGTGAGCCGTTGTCCAGTAACATGGAAAACTACCACAAGCTTGCCATCAGCAGTGACAGGAAATCTGTTTGGCAATGTTGCATTTTCAGTTATGGAGCCAGGCACTACTGTTTCTCCACACTTTGGCCCAACTAACATTCGGATCCGCTGTCATCTTGGTTGGTTATACAGCAAGCATTTGTTTAAAAAGACCTCACACAAATACTCTCTCCCTCATTCTCTGTATGCATGATGTCAAAACGTTTGCATACATTTTAATATTAATGTTCCTTAAATTTATATTGTACACCTTGTGCAAATAACACTCAGCAGCAGACAATAATTTATCTACTTTGGCATTTATAGAAATTATGCCTTTGTCAATCACTAATAAAAAGGTGCTTTAGAAAGTAATTCTGTTTGATGTGAACCTTTCCAGGTCTGCAAGTTCCATCTTTGTGTGAATTGCAAGTTGGTATGAACACACTTCATTGGCAAGAAGGTGGATTGCTCTGCTTTGACGAGACCTTTCTCCATTCTGTTGAGTGTGGAGTAGACAGATCAAGCCACTTTAAGCAAACCAAAATCTCTGGTTCTGATCAGCAAAATGATATGGCACAGTATCGTGCAGTTCTTATTGTAGACTTATGGCATCCAGATCTTACAGAGGAGCAGAAGAGTATCATTGACTTCGCCTTCAGTCCCTGTTAGGGTGTAAATGTTTTTTAAATGGCTGGACTCAGCACAAGATTGTGGTTCCCTAAATATGAGTGAATTGTGCTTCCTCTCCCTATCTTTCCATTTTCTAGACGTAAACCCAGAAGTATCACAGGACACACAAAGAGATACAAAAAATCAGGAATGTACATTGAATCTTGTCATGCCAATAACCAGGAGATTGAGACCACGTGTTAACAAAGCATATCTGTGTACAGTCAATGCATCATAGTGTTAACCACTTCTTTGCATGATGTTTCTATGCTTTTTCTGTGGTTGAAGTAAATACAGGGAAACACTATTTTGTTTGGAAATTACCCCAGTGATTCCATAAAAAGTTTTGCTTTCTTGAAAACATTTATATTCTTATAAGAGTGCTTAATGAGCAGGGATTTAATACTAGTTTTTGTAATCATACTAATATTTGCAAAATATCTTAGTGCAATTTGTTTTGTGTGATTATGTTTGATGTTTTAGTTGTTTTAGGAACTTGGTACATATTTGACATATATATGTGTTATAACTATGTTAATATAGACCATCATAGCCACAGTAGGCTTAGGTTTTATTTAATTTACACTGTAATAGATACCCTGGATAATAATGTTAAACATGGCATTCATATTATGGAGCTGTTTATCCTTGAAAGATGGCACATTTTGCAAATTAAAGATAACTATGATAGTAAAATTATAAAAAATGTACTTTTAAATAACAATCTCAGCACAAAAAGCCAGCTCTAATATTAAATCAGTTTAACTGTATCCAATTTGAAAATATTAACACTATCTGGGAGACAATTATTTTAACACATAACTGTACTTTATACCTAAACAGTTTATTGTAATTTAGCTCATTGCTGTTTATAGCATTAGTTTTAAGCTGATCGTTGCCTTAAATAGAAAAATAATAACTTATTTCCTCTTTTAAGTTTGTTATATTGTCATTTTTATAATCAAAATATATTCTACTGAGGCATTAGAATCTCATTTTGTCTGATAGCAACAACAACAGTTCCTTCCCTTGAACGATCAGTCTTTCTCAAGTAAAATATTTTTAAATTTCTGTAAGCACAACCATAAAATCTCAGCAAACTTGTTTCATTCTGAAACTGTCATGATTGTAACAAGACCTTGGTTCTCAACCTGTGGGGGGCGTGGTGTGCTGACAAGGAGGGGGGGGGGGACATGAAGGCAGTCATTTTCTCATATCGGTATTAGTAGTAGCTAAGGGGGCGCACGGACGTACCTTTTTTCTTCTAGGGGAGCGTCACAAGTGAAAGGTTGAGAAACGCTGTATTAAGATTTCAAATTGTCAATACCTGGGTGGAGTTTATATAAAAGTTAAATTTTAAAAGATTTGTTGATAAATATGTAACTCTTTTCAATTGTTTCTTTCTCAGTTTTAAGGGAATCTGGCTTGTTGATTGTATTTGTTTAATCTTTCATATCCAAAAAATGATTTTACCTCACAAGTTGTTTTCCTTTTAAATTTTACTTTCAAGGATCAATTTTTTTTCCTTGCTCTTGTACTTGTCAGGGTATGGAAGGTACAGACTTGCCCTAGACACAGAATATTATGGCAAGATTTTGTTCATGTACATCTTTTAATAGTAATAATAATAATAGTGAAGATTTTTATAGCGCATATTCACACTCATAGAGAGCATGCTCTTAGCGCTTAAAATGAGGAAGAGATGTGGACTAAGTAGATACAGAACAAAGGGGACGAAAGAAAACGACAGTACTGACGAAACAGAAAACAAAAGGCATCAAGTAACAGGAACAGAGAAATATAGTGATTCTGCGAGAAAGATGGGGAAAGTAGCAAGAGGGAAGGGGGGAGGGTAAGAAGGACTAGCATTGTGTGGACTGTGTTAGGAGTAATGCTCAAGGAAGAGGTGCGTTTTCAGTGCAGATTTGAAAGATTCAGTTGTAGGAAGGTGGCGGATATGGAAAGGAAGAGAGTTCCATTGTTTTGCAGCACAGTAGCCAAAAGTCCTGTGACCATATGTTGTTGTTCTGGTGACAGGAACAGTTAGAATACGGTCGTCAGACGAAGAGCGTAGTTGTCTGGGCGGAGATTTTATTTTAATCTACCCTTTTTTTTTAAACCTGTCGGGGTTGAAGATACTAACCAGTCATGACCTCTAGGATACCTGCTGCTTTACGAGATCTCTACCCCTTTGTCCAGGGGTGGCCTTTATGAAGCAAGGGTAAGTTATTGCCTAGTGATACAATGGGGAAATTAAGGTTAAACTTCTTCTATCCATAGTTACAACACATTGTCCATACCCCACAGATATTGCTTTGTTACTTTACAGCAGGGAATCTTTGCCACTGCTTTATAATTACCATCCCAGGACTGAAGCAACATGCTTATTGGAGGCAGCTTGATAACTATGGAGACCAGATGCTTACCCTTGCTTTATGGATGCAACCCCCAGGCTGTGATGATGTGGGTATGGATGTACTAATCTTGACCCCCAGCAGCTTTTAATTTGCTCATCTTTATTAAGGTTATGCCTCTTTCGCTCTCCTATGTTAAAATAAATGGGAAACATGAGGTTGACACTTTTTCTTTTGAATAAAAGAAGTGACGTGATTGATACTTTATTAAGTTCAAGAGTAATGTCTTCCTAATAAAAAAGAATGCAATAGCTAAACTATAATAGTAAACATTTTATAAAAATGTCTTCCTGGTGAAAAAGAACTCAGTGGTTATTAATGCACATCTTTCTTAATTTTGAAGAATTCTGACCATAATATTTTGTTGGGTGGGTTAAGCATAAGCCATTTAAGGTTTAATGAAGATATGTATGAGCAGTTCAAAGTTTAGGTGATACAAATCTGGTGCTGAAACAATTTGCATTGTTTTGAAGATATCTTCAGGGTATGTCTGACAGTTCGCAACATGAAAATTTCATTGACAGATCATCCTGTTTATATTTTTTTCATACTGTTGGTGAATATTTTGTTTTTGCAAGTCAAAAAATAGCTTGTTTCATTGGTATGCTATTACATAGCATCTATGTGTATGAACAATTCTACCATATTTTCTTAATCTTTGGATTGACTCAGTATGTGAAAGGGGACTCACTAAACCGAGCACACAGGGCTCAGTGTGTTTTAAGATAGCAGGAGAGATTTTGGCAACACCTGCATTGTCCTGGACATGATGAATTTATTAAAGTTAACCTTTTTAACAGTCACAAGGCTACAGGCTCCTTTACCTTTCTGATGTTAAACTTACTAATACTTTCAGTACTTTTTGAAGGAATTTATGTATGTGCCTTTTGCATTTTGTATTCAAAGGGCACAATTTAGAACCATTTTAACAGAGCTTTGTTAAAACCCTAAATCCTTTTCTGTTATAGCCAGCTGGTATACCTCAAGATTATTTAATGTCTGCAAGTGCAACAGAACATTTTTGCACTTTTGTAGCTTTCACATTTCTCATCAATTTGAAAACAACCATTTGGTAGATATTTCCCGATTGGACCGTCGTGCAACTACAAGTAAATTTTTACAATGTCAGCTAAGATTATTTTACACTTGGCATGTTTTGATTATCTGTTTAGCGAGAGCACTTTTCTTTGTTATCACCTCATGTTTTGGAACGTCCTAATCACTTGCATTGTAAGAACTTTATACCCACATTACCTAGTTCCCACAAGAATCTACATTAATACTGCAGCTTTCACTCCCTGAATCTTTTTTGGGGGTCCCAACATCGGTTGTGACATGCAGGTAGACACTGACAACGTTAAGCTTTGTAACGCAGGTTGTGATGTGCATTTGTCATTAACAGTGGTCTGCTTGTTTTCAACATTCATGTCAACCATTTACATTTTTTTGTTCCAGCCATTGGTGAAATGTATTAAGCTGTTCCAGCACTAATTACAAATAGAGTTTTGGATTTTTTTTTTTTACGTTTATTTGCTATTTTGGATTGCATTTAGATGAACTTGTGAAAAGTATTATTGTAAATGTGATGAAGTGCTGTAGATGTGACGAGATGTGCAATATATTTAACCTGTTTCTCCCCTCTTATATGTATGTGTGCATACATGCATGTGCATATTTAATCTAAATCACAAGTGATTTTTAAAAGTGCAGAACAATTCGGCTTTCAGGCCACAAAATCTTGGATTTCCAAATGGCCAAAGAGATTAGAAGAAAATTTCACCAGCAGAAAATATGAAAACTTACCACATCAACTTTGCAGAGAATTACTAAATTCACTTTATCACATTCAACCATGACTATTGACCATGTAAGGCTGATCGCCATTGTATGAACAGACAGCAACAAAGGACCACCACAGATAACAGCTTAAACAAGAGCGTGAAGAATTACTTCTATTGGTAGTAAGAAATTTATACGTTTCACAACATGATAACACAAAAGTTTTCCAATGTGACTTTATTAATACATTGCATATTCAACTTAAGTGCAACAGATTGATCATTTTGAATACAAATATAAAAAAGTGGGAAAAATATCTTCCCCCATGTTTTCTATAAAACCCCATCCCATTAGATAAGGTAGGTCTCCTCACATTGGTTACAGGAGGGTAGATCTGAACTTCAACTGATGTTTTACCAAACAAACCTTAAAATGAAACTGACTTTTATCAGTAACATTAAAAAAGGAATGCAAAAACAGACAGAAAAGTATTATACTGTTGCCAATAATGTCAGTCTTTTGTTCTGTGGTAGCTAGTCTAGTTAAGAAAGGTGATCTTTATATGCATCGTATATATATATATACTGTGTGATTAAAAGATTTTTTTATTTCTACAAGAAATCCGCCTCTGGAAAAAAAACAAGTCACTGTCACTCATTTCTAGACAGATTATATAACATGGTTTAAGGAAACTCAAAAAATGTTTTAATAAGAGTGACAATAATCTCAGAAATTTTTGCATGGCAAGCGTCACACCATCAATCTCATGAGCAACTAAAAATCCTGAGATCAGAAGATTCTGGTTTTATAAAGAATAAATAGAGACAGATAAGGTATCTCAGCCAAAAGGTGGTTATGGTGGTATATGTTGCTGTGGTTGTTCAGCTCATCTCTTTAATGTACTCTGAGAATTCCGAGCAAATTTTTGATACAAATGAGATTATTTCCTCGTGTGATGCTAGTATTTGTTGGATCTCATTTTACAAAAATTGGCAACAGAAATTTTTTTGTTTTCTTGTTTAGATGGAAATGGATTTCATAGGTACTAACATTCAGCTTTCTGTACCCACTCATTAGGAACAAATTATTAAATCTGAAGATTTGCTCCAAAATCTCAAATCCCATTTCTTTCCACCAAAATATTTGCTGGTGGTTTTTCTTTTAAATAAAAAAATAGAGAACATTCAAGAACCAATATTTTACGACTTAGCTGGCAAGTTCACTAATAAGCTTTTCATACCTTCCTTACTACACAACAGAGACACAGTAATTTGGTGTCTAAAACAAAGTTGTCAGACTATTAAAAACACCAAGAACAGAAAAGATCTACTTTTTAAAGCAGCTACCCATAAACCTTGCTTGCATGGTAGATCTGATGATGCAAAACCTTTCAAGATATCAGCTGCACTACATTGGAATTAACTAAAATGTCCCAGTTATCAGATCTCCAATGAGGTGGAACAGCAAGGCAAAACCATCCACTTTTTCTCTGATATCACGTGTCTTCAAGTATAATGATATGATGACCATCACACTCTTTTTACCCTCTAATAATTCCAAGCACCATTTTCCTACACTTCAATTGTGACCTTGTTACAGCCAACCCCATCTCATTAGGTCTTCAAAACTGACAGACTTAACAAGACCATGTGTCTTGCATGCAGTCTATAAGGCATAAAGGATCTCACTTTTCGTTAACATTTGGCATTGGTAACAAATGTTACAAAACATAACAATCATCCGGAATGGTTTTATATTTTGATAAAAACGGGTCAACTCAAGACAGAAAACAAGTCCAACAAAAGTAATGATCACAAAAGTTTAAGAACGAGATAAATATTAAGCAAAAAATGAAAAGCCTTTACAAAAAAAAGTTACTTCGATAACTAGTTTGTAATCAGGAAAATGAAAAGATGTTTTTAAATAAAACAAATGCTGATAATTTTAATTGTAAGTTTGGAAAGATGGTTTTAGTTTGCAAAACATGGGATGTTGGCACAGTGTGGATGGCAGGCTAGTGTAAGGTTCATAGAGACAGTACATACTTCCACTTTTGTTCTGTTGTCTTGGCCAAAGCAAATCCTCAAAACCAAAATACTTGGAACAAAACCTTCTCTGGCAATAAACAAGTTTCTGAGTCGAAACAACACTCAACCAAAAGGAAAAAAAAAGTTCAGTTCAAAAAGAAAGCCATCCAACACTAGCCACCTTCTACTTCTTTTTCGATACCTTTGACGTTACTTCCCCGTACGTCAAATCAGATTTATCGTTGGCCTGAATGTGTTCCTTTATGCACAATACATCCTTGAAGCCATTTAGAGAGGATGAGTACAGCATTTTTCTCTTGACAGGTGCAGTGTCTGGAGCCCTGGAAAAATATGCATGCCACTTTATTCTATACTGTAATAATGTACAATGTGAATAACCAGTAATATCCCTAGGTTTTGTTACATGGCATATCTCTTACAAAATGATCAAAAGGTAACATTCATAAAGAAATAACCAACACTTTGGGGGGAATGGAGGTTGTGTATTTCAAACTATGCTGAAAATATTAAGTATCATGAGTATTAATATCCAAATAATGAGGGACGTCTACCAACATGAAGTTATGTTCAGATAGACTAAAGACAATGTAATTGGATGCAAATGTACAATGTTGCATCAAATAGTCAAACTGTTTTCCCTGGAACCAAATAAATGAACTGACCCTAGTCGAACTGACCCTAGTCAAATCGACCTTAGTCGAAACGACCCTAGTCAAATCGACTGGTTACCCCTAAAGGAATCTGGGATCTTTGATGGCATGAAGCAAGCAAATCAGCCTGTCAGAGGATATCTCTTGGGTGATTCCAGCTACATGCTGAGAATGTGGCTGCTAACACCAGTTCTAAATCCTTTAAGGTCAGAGCTGAAGTATAACATTAGTCAAACCTTCGCGTTCCACTGTGGAGTGTGCCGTTAGAGTGTTCAAGAGACAGAGCTGTCTTAGAAAGCTTCGATTATCCCCTGCAAAGGCCTGTGATGTTATAATAGTATGTTTTATGTTGCACAATCATGCTCGGTGGCTCAACCTTCCTGAGTCTAACTCTTCACATGATGATGATGATGATTATGACAACCAACATGCATCTGAAGGGGCACGTGTAGATGGAGGAAAAGCCGAGAGACAGAGTGATCAAGGGGTACTTTTAAGGTACACACACAAACATGCACAATGCAGACAAAATAAAAACAAGAATAATTGGCAATGATTTTTATTTGGTATTTGCAAATGTACACACATCTGCTGTGTGACTAATTTTCCTCTCATTTTTCAGTTTCAGTATTTTCAGCTTTATGAGTTTAGTCTTGCGTCTGTTCAGTGCAACACAAGACTTAAAATATGCAGACCACAAATGAGTTTCTTCACTTCTTGTACTTCAGCCTTCTCTTGAGTGGCATTTGTTTGTTAGGTCTTTCCTGCTTTACTTTGTCTTTTGCAGGTGCATTCTTCTGCTGTTGAGGCAGTTCAACAGATGTCTGACATGGAGGGATCTGTGCTTCGTCAATATCAGTGGTTGCTCAGATAGTGTCGGTGGTGCGTGATGGATCTGCACCTCATCTATCTGACATGCTTCTGAAGACTCTGCAAGAAGACAGTCACAATGGGAAATGTAAACTCTAAAAAATAAGTAAGAAACGAAAGTGTTTGGGAAACAAAAGATAGGTGTGCAGATACATGTAGCATCTGGTTATTTGAGAGTTACAATTAAAATAGGCTTAATACTGTTCCATAAAATCTGTATTGATATCAATAGTGATAAAGATGAGCTTAATATAACATAGTTTTATTTTAAAATATATTTGTAAATAAACTTAGAACTTCAGTTAAATAACAGTAAATAAACATTTTTTCGCAAACTTTATAATAAATTTTTAAAAGACTTAAAGTAACTTAGTAAAAGAAATTTTTTTTACTTTTACAGTTGGGGTAGAGAGATTAGCAGATACCATCAGATCAAGATCATTAATTTTGAACTTACTTTTCAGCTAGAAATCGATTTCAGGTATTTAAGGAATTCTTCAATTTTTTTATTCTTTGGTCACTTAAGTTCCTATTAATGGAAAGTCTGCTGCATTTTGAAAACATAAAAGCCTGATAAAAATGAAGGCAGCTTGAGCAAATGTGACATACCCGGAACTGAAAGAACTGAACGAGATGCAGCAGGACAGTCCTTTATGTATGATCCAGCACAGCCCCTTCTTGGTGTTGAATGAACCATGGATCTAATATCTATCATGCCTGTAACAATTTTTTGCATAGCAGCTTGTTAGCAACAGTGCACTAGCCTGCCCATAACCATCCCCTTGGTTATTCTTGACACATAGGACTATTGCTTAAGAAAAAGTAGGGCAAGCAGATTGTGTTAATATTTGTATGCTTGAGAAACCAATTTTAGATGTGGTGTGGTGAATTTATATTCCATTAATAGTTATTTTGTGTAGCTCCATAGGAGTGTTCTTGTTGATGTATTTCCATTTCCTCGCACATGCTACTGATAAGAATTTCAGAAATATGGTGGCCTTCCCATTTAATCACGATTTTGTTGGTGTGCAAAAGTCTTTTGTGTTTGAAAGTGTGCATGTGCCCCATGGCCACAAGCTTCTACTGTGCTGCATTGTATACATGCCTTTGTTCTGACTTAAAAAAGTGTCCATCACGGTCCCAATACTGTTGCCTGAATTTTCTATTAAGGTCTCATCAAGGACTGCATTAAATGTGTACATGTTATATCATGAGCAAGACTACATTTTTTGTTTTTAAAACTTGAATGCATTGTTGATTAAAGTGATATAGGTGATTTCATCACAAAAATGTGTAATTATTGTTGTCTACTAGTATGTTGTTTACTTCTATGAAGTAGATGGGTAAATAGAAACTCTTTTTTAACTTTAAAAAGTTTTCGTTAAGTGATTACTAAGTGGCTTTCTTCCAGCTACAGCACAGCTACAAAGTATAAATGTTTATATCCAAAATTATGTGTACTTAAAGATGTAGTTATATTCACAGTAACTACATGAGAAGTATCAAATGAAAGATAAAATCACAAAAAATAATTTTAAAATGTCACCTACAATCCTCACCAAAATTGTAAACAACTCCCCCAGGATCAAAAGCAATTTTGTAGAGAACTCTTTCCCATCTTCCCCCAATAAGCTTAGTGTGTACAAGCTATATAGTTGTCACAAAAATTGCAGCCTAGGACTACAGTCATCATCTTCATCATTCTACTGGTGCATTTATGAAACAGCAGGCAAAGGCAATAGCTCAGAGAAAGTTGTTGATAGTACAAAGTCCTGGAATCCAGTTATTCAAATAAAAAGTTCACATGCTTCACTGCATGCAGAAATTTGGCTTCCTTTAAATTCATCATGTCCACCATGTGACTGAACCGGAGAAAAATATGGTAAATGCCTATAAAATTTGACTGCATGATGTAAACATTAGTATATCAAAGCCTAGTTTTTAAATAATTTTACCTCAAGAATAAAATGCATGATGAGATAAATACACATTTGCTTGATCAGTAGCTTATTGAATTGGAAATACCATCATCATTAACGTATCTCACTTCTGTTGACAGGAAAGTTTATGATATTTGTCAACACTGGTAAAGACACTTGTTGCATGATCATTGAGAAAATGATTTGCAAAAACAAAAAAGAAAAATGCCCATCTTAAAGATAGAAGATGCTTTACTCTTTCCCCCTCTCGGCCAGCAGTTCAACCTATATTGTGCTTTGCTACTCTACGTCTAAATTTGCAAGTTTACTCACCTTTCACTCCCTTGACCAGCTCTGCGTCTTTCCCAAAAATTGCATCAAAAAGGTCATCATAAGGTTTTGTGACAACCACTCCATTCCCCGTTTTGTTCCTCGCTGACGCACGGGCTCGATGTTCTTGTTTCATATTGTAAATTTTTTCCCGCACTTAGTCACTGGTGCGTGTTGCGGCTCCCGGCGACCACACTTTGTGTGCAATCAGCTTCCAAATGTTAGTTTTGTCCTTATTGGACAAATCAGAGGCAGAACTTTGATATGGGGTAAGACGTGACGTCACAGGCCGGTCTATGTTATTTTGTCAGAGGTTTGGGGTAGGTTTAGGTTTAGTTTATTAGGTACATTTGGGCAATTGAGTGGAGCGAGCAGACGACAAATGCCGCGAGCCAATTTGTTATGGCCGTCGCGTCTTACCCCATATCAAAGTTGTACCAAATCAGAACATAGGCTAGACATAATTCTTTTTCTTCTTTTTTTTTTTGAGAATGTTCTCCAGCATCGTCATCACTTCGCGGTGAGAAAAATTTGCTTTTCGCGTTTGTTTATACTAGTTTGACGCCATATTGCTTTCCAAGTGCCCATATGACCCATAAACGCATGCGCAGCGACGGGGATATCCTCAGTGCCTAAAATAGACCGTCAGTTTAGTAACCGTGCGTGCTTTCTTGCCCATGAATATACCGATAGCTTTATCGTCGGTTAGCGTTGCGCGTTTAACGTTTGGTTACTTAACCTACGTCCATGAATATAAGCCCAGGTAAACCTTATGCTACGCCTGAATACAAAAGTAATTGGCACTTGAAATCATTTCCTATAATGCGTCACTTGTTTTATTGGTGGTATCATATGTAACTAGCACATTTTTTTTTATTGGTGGTAGGCCTATAATGTAACTAGCACATTTTTTGTTAACTTTTGTAACTGAGCACACTTTGAAAGTTATAACTGCCCACTGGGATTAATAAAGTTGGTTATTTATCATTTATAAGGGGTTACAAAAAAACTTTAGGCTGCATGTGTTCGCGTGCATGACGTTGTGTCTTAGACTATGACGTCCTGAGTACATAAAGTCTTAGACCCTATGTTCTTAGGCCGTCATAGTCTATCTTGCGTCTGTTGTATGGCGTTGAAATAGTCACAGTTGTACTTTTTCTGGCTGCATGTCACATAATCCGTCGTGATCAATGGCATACTACTGCTCTTGGGATTTAGAATATCCAGATTTCAAATGTTCGTTTTGACAATATAATTATATGCGTGACTCTGGAATTAATAATCCTATTTCATCACTTGTAGTTCACGTACACACTAAAAGTGACACTGAAAGAGGTTCTGGTAAACTAAAATCAAATGGGTACGGAAACTAATCAAACAGGAAGTGCACTGAACGATTGCCGGTGTCGTTCCGACAATTCTGACACAAATGTAACATGAATTATGCTATGAAAAAGAAGACGTATAGTGCATACCATACTATCAATGCAATCCTGTCGGTTTTTGTTTCTCCAGCAGCTGCATCTACACACAAGTCCACTGCCACGTACCGGCCGTCGTCACACGGCATGTCCTCCACCAGCAGTGCAAAAGCCGTTTCCTGGGTAACGTCTCCACTAGGCCGTCTATATTTCTTATCCAAAATGATACCGGTATCCTCTTTAGCTATTTTGAAGCTAATAGCAAATGGACGACCTTCTTTTTCTTTCTTTCGTTTCAAGTCAGCGTAAGCTTCGATGCAGCTCTCATCCACTTTAATTCCAGACGCCATGTTGTCAGTCTTCTTCTCCCAAGCTGAGACGCGATCGAAAGGAGAGTGTAGTATGTTTCGTAGCCAACATATTTAAAGCTGAATTAACAAAGGAACAAAAGAAAAGTCATTTCGTAATATAAAATATAATATTTTACAATGTAAAGTATCTAAAAAGATACTTTTCGTAAGACATAAAGACGCATAAATTGATCCATGTAATTTTGTCATTGTGATTCCTTACGGGTTTCAAATCTCTGCGTTCATTGGACAAACTATCGTATTGGCGTTCATCTCTTTGCCCAAATATGGGTAGAAAACCCTTAGCCACATGACTCACAAGACATCAAAGCTACATATTAGACCAAAAAGAAGCTGGCCATTTTGCTCGCCTTTCCAATCCTTCAACACCATCGCGGTTTACAGGGATTGTTGCCTTGCCGTGATCTAGCCTTACAGTTGCTGGCTGGGCGTAAAACACCAATTTCCCCCATCCCACTCAGTACCGACACAAAAAACACGTACGTCACTCACTGACACACAATGCACATGCTCATGACCGTCGTCTAACACATGCACCAAACAAATGAAAGTATATAAAAGAGTTTTTTGCGGGGGTGTATCAGCAGCTGCACTGAGCAAACAAATAAATTAAAAAGTAGGTTTTATTTATTTCGTTAAATCAGATGGACCACCATCTCTAGCGCAAGATCCGTTTGACCGATCGATCGAGGTATCCACTAATTTACTCGCCTTTTCCGGTTTTCTTTAAGACAGTGCGTCACAGAGCAATAATTATTTTTTGAGGTGCCAGGCACTATATATAATCATGCCATTTCTGGCCGACATGCATGTAAAAGTCAATACAAAAACAGTGGCGTAGAGAGATGTTCGGCGTTGGGGGTGGGGGGCCAAACTCCCTGCTGACAAGTGATCGGACGGCGTTCGCACTCGCACATTACGTGAAAAAGGAGGGAGGAACGTGCAAGCACGCATGTACACGGCGGTAGCATCACAACACACGCTGCTTTAATTAGTCTTAAGGCAAAGCAGCATTAAACAAGAAAAAACAAATTAAAACATATCTCCCCCGGCTAACGCAATCACAAAAAATGCATTAAACGTTATGATTATTTTAATCAAATTAATCAAGGTTTGCAAGTCAGTGTGTCAAAAAAAAACTACTGCGTCTTCGGTGATTTCTATGGCCATCTACCAAAACACAGACACATATATACAGATCAAACAGTATAACACAGATAACTTATGTTGAGTATAATACAACAATTATATAATCATAATAAGGAATACGAATAAGCTACAACGTAAAATAAAACTGATAGGATAGATATTATGCAACACACAAAGAGGGATTATAGTGTTGTGTGCGAATAATCTGGCCCGAGGGCTACAATAAATTGAAATTTTCCTTAACTACATGGCTCCATCTTCACATGGAACACTTACAGATGTCTCCAGCTGCTTCCTGAATGGTCGAAGGGGAAGGTGAATTCACAGCTAATCACGGATTACCTCCACAGCGAATGTCCCAACTTTATGTGTACAATAAAATTCTCACATATATCCAATGTAATGTATGTTACCAGTGACAGTCGTAGATGATAAAAGAGCGCCCTTGTGTTGTTTTACTTATGCACTTCCCGCTGAGTCGTAGATAGCAGTCATACCAGTCTCTCTCTCTCTCTCTAAAGAAAAGTATGACGTGGCCGGGTGGCCCTCTTGAAGATCTTCATTCATGTTTGAGCAACTCACAAAATACCAATATAGGGACTCTGAGAGTCTCTGCCTTACTTAGGTGTAATCAAAGCCGCCAATTCGCACTAAACCGTTGGTGTCGAGTAAGATAGACGGACGTCCTCGTGCTTTGCTAGCTTTTCACAAGGTGTAAGGGTTCCTTTGTGGCTGGCAAGACTGGGGTATTGGTATGCAACTAATTCGTTACTGGTTTTCTCTGTTCACGATGGCCAGTGTGGCCAATTTAGCTACCAGGTTGTAAGGGATAGCAGATAATTTTGGGACTTTAGAAAGGAAACGTGGCGGCAGCGAGTGGGTGGGGGATGTTTTATGTTGGTCAAACGACGCAGCCAAAGAAAAGGGGGGAGGGAGAGGAAGACTACAATCGATGTACCCATGTACTGTCCTGCTGGTCTTTCTTCGCTCAGGTATCAACACAGCCTGCAATTAGCATGGAAAACAATACCAAAGGACTGTCCCTGATCTGATCGTCGGAGGTGAATGAGGTGTTAGAGCCTCCACTTACCTGAGGGCCAGCTTTTGTGAGGGTGATGACCGCCTCCTCTCTACGTTCCCCTACATTTTACGGTCACTGATACAGAAACAGGTAGCATGCGCGTCTTTGCGTTCGGATTAAGTTCTAGTAACCGTCAAGCAATATGCTCCCCCTTAATAATAAACACGTACTAAATGATCTTTAAATTATGTATTGTGCTTTTTATTAATGTTAATAAACTTATAGTAAACTTACAATAAACTCTAACCCTTGTCTTTGATGCCTCCGAAAAAATTTGTAGTTGCCAATTTGTATTTTTGTAACTGTGTGTTTGTGTGTGTGTGGGGGGGGGACGTTTGAGATACTGTTTCTTGTGAACTGGTGAGGGGAAGAAGGGTAACAGCTGAGGTGATTAAAGGGCACCTGCCCCCAGGATGACCAGAGCACGGGAGAGAACAGTAAGGAAAGGTGACAGACCGCCGCGATTTATGAGCACCTCCCTGGCAGGTCACTCAGCCAAAGCCAGGGAGACATTTACCAGGTCCCCCTACCACATTTTCGATCAGCAGCAGTTATGATTCCAGTTATCGCAGACTCTCTCTTCTTTATTTTTTTTCTTCTTTACTTATTTTGCTCTTTGTGAGGGACTACGTCTCAAATATTGGGGGGTGGGGGGCAAACAGATATTCCTGCCCCTCCTGTATTTTCATTGAGGGGGCGGATGCCCCCGCTGCCCCTCTGGTTCCTACGCCACTGAAAAAGTTTTTAATTTTTCCCCGCTCGAAGACCAGAATATCACGATTGGGAATTATAATAATTGCTTTAATTTGAGATCTATGAAGCGTTAATTGTGATTCTATCTTCAGACATGCGAGGACCACATATCTCTAGCACGGCAGAGATAGTAGAAAATTAGGAATCCCAGACACTTAATCCCTTAGACTTTTAATCCCTATATATAAGCACTTAATCCCCAGACACTTAATCCTAAAAATGAAATTTCAACTATAAAATTATGAAGTCAGTGAAAAATTTAATTCAAATTCAAATAATTATTTTCATATAAACATCACAATTAAGTTTGACAATTAAAATAATCTACATCTATAACATATAATATTTCAACATCTATAACATTAGTTAAAGTTCATGTGAGCTATTAAATTCAATGTTCTTCAACAATATGATATGAAAAATGTTCTTAAGTTTTCGTGAGGTAATTGTTGTTAATTAATATGACAGGTAAGCTAATGATCGGAGGTACGGAAGACGATCAATCGCCTCATATCGCTGTACAATGTTGCTAATAAGTTATGGATGAATTTTATTATTTTAAGTAAATTTCTGTCCAGGTATAAACTTTCTTAGAATTAATTAAGTGCCATGCTTATGAAATATATATTGCACAATATCGATCGTAAAATTTAAGGGAAACATGAAAAATATACAGAAGAATAATGTCGAAGAATATAAATAATTAATAAGCATGCATTTCTTGGAGTACAAATAAAATTAATTAAAAATTACCTATCTTAATTGCACCCAATGTTTCTGTATGCAACTGATGGATTTACAGATTTACAAATGGATTAAGTTTGAATGCATCTTAACAGCGTTTACCTGAACTAAATTCCCCAGTGGAACAAGCGAAATCGCTACTAACTCACTGTTGTAAACACACAAGGTTAGCTTACTAACAAAAAAAAAAAATCTCTGTCAATATTATGAGACAACACACGCTCAATGTGTAGAAATTAATTTGAACCTTTTGTGATTCCTCTTTATCAAATATGTATCAAAGTATAATATGATCGAAGGAGTGAATTTCTTCGATAGAGAGATAGAGAAAGCTTTAGTTGTTTGTGCACAGCTCAAAATGTCCACACAGCAGATAAATAATTATAGAGACTATATAGTCAGCACGTAGTCCAGTGGCGTAGGAAGATGCTCGGCTTGGGGTAGGGGGGCAAGCTCCATGCTGACAATGAATAACGTTCACATTCTTGCCTTCCCAGCGTCTTTTTTTTTTGGGGGGGGCGGCTGCCCCTCTTGCCCCACCCCCAGGTCCTACGCCACTGCGTCGACTATCTGTTTCTTTGGTTAAATGCAAAAGCATATTCGATTTTGTTAGGAAGGGTACAGAGATGCTTAAATTACATATACTACACACCACACGCGATGTCTCGAAGCACGTACAGAGCAGGCATACGTAGCTTCAAAATATAAACAAATACGTTAATTGTGCTTTTCTTCCTTAACTCTGTCACCGACCCATCGCTCGAGTACTTCAACAGCCACGCAGTCATGCAGTTAAGATACTTCTTGTAAAGGTGATGACCTTTTTGTGCGACACAGAGGGGGCAAATTTGTAACACGGCTGCAAAATGCAAAATCATTTTTCCTTATTTACTGACCACTTACATATGTACACAGCTCTAAACTGCTCATCCTGTGCAGTGGTGCAGATCTTATAGTTGTTTGCTGTCTATATTACGTTACTAAAAGTAATGCAGATATTGCCAGTCTAATTATAACTTGTAAGCATACTACTATAGACTGGGACAATAATTCACGAATACAGTTAATGATTAATGCAAGGGGGCCAGAAAGATCCTCTGGCTCGGTCCCCAAAAATGTCTTCTGCCCCGGGGCCCGTGCTGGCTCTCGGCAGCCCTGGGGGGGGGGGAAGGGTGGCTTTATATAAACTGAAGAGGAAGATCACGATTCGGAGAACATTCAATCGACTCTCGAAAACATCTTCATCTGAGCGGATGTGCATGTTAGACTCACTGAATGAATGAATGGGACATGGAAGCAGAGGCTCAAGCAGGCAAGAAAAGGTGGTTGCGTGACTGAAACGAAATTTTTGCGTTATGTGAGTGAGAGAGTGGCTGAATTGGTGAATGAGTGATCGTGCTGTGCACTTTACAACTCCACTGGAGTTCAACAACAGTACACACTACACACCACTGCCGAACCGCCATCGCAGGCATCAGAGTAATACGCGAGAGTACGCTTGCTATTTGTACACGTTGCAGTTCTACTGGAGTTCAGTAATGGTACATATTATACATCATTGCTTATATTTGTAAGTTGTAATACAGCACTGGAAAGTAAAACACTTGTTTTCGCCCCACTGCAATGAGAACGAAAAGGTCCTAGGTTCAGATCTGGTCACGGGACGCTCGATCTCTGTATATGTGCAAGAGTGAAGTGCCGTCAGGGTTCTCTCCGGTATCCTTATCACCACTTTCTCATTCTTCCTCCGCGATACTCTGATTCCTTCCCGCTCCAAATCCGTCATCTCATAGTCCGAAATCGTCTAGAGATGGAAGCGTCTTCCTGCCAAATCGACCCACCAACCAGTTCTACGCACTACTTACTGGGAGTACAATAATCGTACAAATTACAATAACTGTGCAGTACTGTAAACCTGCACATTAAGACAACACGTCCTGGCGTAATGAGCATTCATTCATTCACTAATACTAAATGGCAAACTATTACACTAGTCTGCTGATACTGGCCGTCGGGTGGGGGGTGGCGGGGTAAATAACTGGATAGACGCAGAATGTAAATGTTAGTCCTGCCGGAATATTAATTAAGCATGAGTCTATTTCTGGAATATATGTTTTGGATGGCCACCAGAAAAAATCATTGTTCCTCGAAGTTCTATCAAGAAACTGGAGAAATGCAGAATCTGGTGATAAAAAGTTCACAACCGACCGACGTAATGCCTACATTGTTGATAGTAGTAGACGGTCCGTTACTGGTTCTGCCTGCTAAAGATCAACAGCATGGCTGATGGGGACACGTCATCAGCTGTCTCACTATTAGTCTTAAGAACATGGTGTTGGACTTCAGTGGGATGGTTTTGTAGGGGATAATCAGTCCCAGATCAACTCGAGGCTCTTTTCTGGTTCAAGACAAGTTTGGGACAACTGATCTGATCCAGCAGAACTGACCTAATGGTGGTGCATGAAATGCCTTAAGAATCCATCTTCTGAATCACCCTTGAGACTTTTGCACTCTGATTAGGTCTTCCGTACTGTGTTGGGCACCTGACATCCCGTTTTGCCTTTTTCAGCTGCTGCTTGCACTGGTTTTCATCAGCTTCTCTCGCAATGTCATCTGCACGATTTTCTGCTGTTACCTTGACTGGTGTGATTGTAACTTCCTTGTTAGATACATGTATGTCCTTTACTGACACGGCGCTAAGCAGCAACATACTACAACATACTACTTCTCCTCTTGCCTGTGGATCTTCTTCCTTGCTGAACTCATGAGCTGAATTCAGCAAGCCATTCGCAATTTTGTAGCTGTGCCACCTTCTAAGCAGGAAAGGCATGATGAAAAGAAACACGTCTCAACTTGCACATATTGAAGTACATCTGTACAAAGATCCTCTCTCTCAGGTTATTAGTGAGGCGGCAGTTCTTCGGCATGTTCAAACTTCTCAACTTTCAAGAAGTCAGGCGGATGTGAATAACAAGCAAGATATCCAGAATTAACATTTAAACTGGCCAGCAACTGAAAAAAAAATAAAGGAAGGAAGCAAGTTAGCCCTGTTCAGACAAAAGCTGTACATCTTCGATCATTGAAGAAAGAGAATAACACCTTATTTCTCATATTTTCATGTCGTTTCCATACACCATCAGCTGATCTTGTTTTCCAAGTCAATGTGAAAGTTGAAGTCACGGGACTACACAAATTGCATATTTTTTTTTAAATAATCGGCATGAAATGGACAGAACTCAAACTTGTGGTCATTTAGTGCAATCTCCTCTTGATCGAAACGTGTGAAGTAAGCCATGAAAATACTACTCCAAAAAAATTCAGAAAGTCGTGCGGCAACTCTATCCTCTGTTCCATATTGTTGCATTACAACGATGATCACCAGCGTTTAGGCAGCTTAATTTTTTTAACCAGCTTACAGCATTTTTCATACTAAATGAACTTTAAAACACGAAACAATCGTGTAAGCTTACCAACAATCGTTCTCAAACAGAACAGCGTGAAAAATGATGGAGGGAGGTTCCGCAAAAATCTGTACAGTGAGCCCACTCAGTTACCTTGTCGGCCATGGCGGCGATTGACAGTGGAGCGCAATCTGGTTTTACCACATCTTTTTTTCACTTCAGATCACGAGTTTTTAAAATAAAAAACCTAATAGTTTTGTAATTTTAAGAATTCTATATCTTCTGATTCCAATATTAATCCAGTGTGTACTCTGTGTCCATAGCAAATCGCTACCCAAACTTTCCACATTCAATGTCAGCGCACTTTTAATTAAAAGTCTCCAGATTTTTAGTATCAGATTAAAGCCTATTTTCTCCCCTGAAAAAATCGAATATTTTTAGATCATTTACTCTCACGTGTAAGAAATTAAAAGCGAAAGTGGAGCTTTGTCTGAATATACGGCCATGAACACCTTTTGACCCCTCAGTACGAAACGTACTTGGGTAATGTACTTCCAAGCGTGTTTTGGTTTGTGTGTGTTTTTTGTTTGTTGTGTTTTTTTTTGCTATTTATATTCCTTCCAGTCATAAAATAAACCACACCATTTGACAGATAAAGAAAACAATTTATTTTTCATTAGGTACTAATGTTCAAAACGCAATTAAAAAAAAGTACAATGTGTTGGAAAGTGAGAGATTTTTCCTGAAACAGTCACAGCAGTTCGTTCAGTTTGGGGTACCTAGTACAATCCATTACGCTTTTTATCCATGAGACCCACCCCTGACACTGGAGAATCGCAGTTGTAGCCTTCCCTCCGTACAATGCAATGTACGGTCTCAATGTAAAGTAAGAAAAAAATCGTCCAAAAATGTTAGTGACAACCTACAGCTATCGGTGGATTTGGGAAGACGGTTAAGAGCTTTTTGTTTTGTTTTATTTTGATATTTCTTTGTCTCATCAGGTGTTCGTCAGTCACACTCCCTCTTCAGAAAGTGTGTGCTATCACAGGATCGCTGGAGGTGGGCAGTAGCAGGTGACCAGCCAAAAAAGAAAGAAAGACAAAGAGCTACCTAGACCGCAAGCAGGAACTGTTCATTTCCAATAACGACTAAGACGACTCGTGAACACGGACATCACGTTAGCAAGTACAAATGCCAGCATCTTGTGCGAAAATAGTGTACACGGCTAGCGCCCTTGTCTTACAGCTAACCACTGTTTACAGGCATTCTCTGAAGGAAACTGATAACACCTACGTTTTTTTCACCCACCCCTCCCTCCAAGATAAAGAAACACAATAAATTGATTTGTGACGGTTTTCGATAAGCTGTACTTTGTTTGCCTATGGCGGGGATGTTCAAAGTACGTTAAGCTGCATTAAACATTAAAAAGCGTTTCAAAACCAAAAAAACAAACAAACAAACAAACAAAAATGCGTGGGCATGGGAGAGAAGGTGAGGGCTCCAGTACGATGGTTGAATAGAACTGCCGCACCTACAGTCAATGCAGCTTCCGAATGTAGTTGTTATCCTATGACAGTGTCATCGTCATGTCTCCTGGTGTAGTGTCGACTCGAGAGATTGAACTAAAAGAAAACTGCCGACTATTTGTGTGTGTGTGTGTGGTCACATCAGTTGCTTGGTGCCACCTCATGAGTTTAAAAATCATGCTAACGATAGATCTTTCCAAATTTGTTTGTTTGCTTGCTTGGGTGCGTCCGTGCGTGCGTGCGTATGGACGTTGTTCAGCCGCGATGTATCACTGAGAGTCGTCGTTTAGAGCTGGCACTCGCGCTGCACCCCGCAGTAGCTCAAGAGCGCGTGACATTTGCTCTGGATAGTCGTCATTCACTCGATGTTACCTCCACAAAAGTTTTTTCTTTTTTTCTTTTTTTTTGGGGGGGAGGTGTCGTAGATACGGTAGCTGCTGTCTGTGTCGTAATATAAATCACACATTTGATTGCGTGTTCGATTAGCTTGTGGTCCGGCCTCTGCAGATTGAAAAACAATTAACCATAGTACACAACCTCACCTTTCCCACATCCAAACATCCCCGCCCACACACACACACACATACGCGCGCTTTGATGGGACCTCTGGCAGATGACGTATTGAGAGTATTTTATAAGCAAATAAACAGGTCGGGTTTAGGGGTTGGTATGCTGCATTGGGGTTTCACGCCGAGCCAGCAGCGAAGATTATATCACAGCAAAGCAGCCACGTGCAGACAAATAAGAACAACGTGTCAGAGACGAAATCTGAGCCCAGGACACCCAATCTTCACTGTATTGGTGACAAGGTGCGACCCAAAACGGGAACGCATATATGAGACGCCTGTCACCATGACAGCGAGAATCGGGTGTCCTGGGTTGGTATCTCAGCTCTCTCTGAATGTGAAACCTGTTTACAAGACTGTCAGTGCTCTGTGTGTGTGTGTGTGAGACAGAGAGAGAGACTGAGTAGTTATGATTTGAATGATGCGAATGAGGCTTGAAGACGCAGTTGATGTCTACTGATATATGCGTGCTTACATGCACCGTAAGCGCCTCGATGGTTATTATTATTATAAATTAAAAACAGGTTCGTGAGTTATTTTCTAGAATTTCCACGGATGAGGTAAGGCGGGTTATCGAAGCGCATTATGCACTTATCTTTGCAGTTTTGCGTGTCTGCACACGCGCGTCAGGCATGCGTGCCACCCAAATGTTGCGCTAAGACTGTTCTCGATCGCAGGAGCTCTCAAGAGGCTGAAAGATGACAACGACAGTTTAACTAGTTAACTGAGTTAAGACGTCGGCCAACCGACAATCACAGCAGACGATTTCCGGTGCTGAAGCGCAGATGGAGGAACCTGGGCTGATGCGATTGTACTTTAGCAGGAAGCGAGTACCACGAAGCTCCAGCCTACTTAATTTATTAAAGGTTTAGTAGGGTGCAATTTGTTCGAGCTTCTGTCGAGATGCTATTTCCCAAAATAAAAGCTATTAACGCTATCTTCATAATTCTCAAGATACATTTCCAAAAGCTTAAGGGGCACTAGCTGTGAACTGAGAGTAAGTCGTTCTCCCAGGACCTAGGGTAATATAGGGAACCAAAGGAAAAATCATCATCGTGTTTTCTCCCCGCGGAGATTGTTTCATTACCCCATCTTTGCTGTCGCTTTATAAGTACGGTTTTAGGGGTAAACCTGGGCCTGGGCACCCCTTTATAACTTGATGATGATGATGATGATGATGATGATGATGATGATGATGATGATGATGATGATGATGATGATGATGATGATGATGATCATTTGTAATACGCAGGTATCCATTCAGAAGAATGCTCATTGCGCAGCAAAAACAAAACAAAAAAAAATAAATTGATAAAACAACAGGAAAGTAAAAAAATAAAGACAGAAGTGTTGCTTGGTTGTTTAAGTCCGTCTTAAATAAACAGATGGGTCTTCAGTCTTCTTCGAAACGTGGTTGCTAAGGTGATGGTGGACAGTGACGATGGCAGAGCATTCCACAGCTTAGTTAAGTGCCGCGTTTATGAAGGCCCTGGCTCCAGTGCGCTTCTTTGTTACTGGAGCCCTCACTTCGGAAAAGATGGACGCCTTCCCCATCGTTCCCCAAGTTGCTCTGTGACAAAACCTTATCCTCGCTTCATAACTACGCTCGAGACCCAGGTCACATCTGTAACGTCCCTGAATTGTTCCCTGCTCTCACATTTGCTGCATCCTTGACAAGAAAAGTGTATCCATGCTTACTTCAGTACATTTTTTTTGTTCCCTCTTTCAGTGCAGGGAGATTTCGCTTAGATCTTTAACTTGCGAACGGAGGGGACTGTTCACTCGGATTTTGCGGAAATAATATCGTGCGCTGAGCTCAACACAGGATGTAGAAAAAATGTTTGCATTCTAGTAGTTCTTTAAAATGACACTGTTGACAGAACGGAAATCTAAGCCCAATGCACGTGCAGCTTTATTTTACTTCATACACTTTAATGTATGATGCGGCACGTTTCATGTCGTGCAGCTTCTAAGTTTCATCGACGTCGTCACTGCCTGTTTCGAGATGGACCAGGCAATGAAACAGAGATCATTTCTGCACGCGTTTTGTAACTGCCTTTCAGTCGTGCCACTCACCAGACGCGTGTTATCCTTGCACAAAGATTGAGGCTTTGCTGAGTACACAAACGTCGTTACAGGCCCCAGTTAAAAGTCTAATGGCGCTGCATACCTGGCCAAGGTGATGTTCATTTAAGCTCAGTGGCGTAGGAACCAGGGGGGGGGGGGACAAGGGGGCAGCTGGGAAGGCAAGAATGTGTACGTCGTTCATTGTCAGCATGGAGCTTGCCCCCCCTCCCCCTCCCAAAGCCAAGCATCTTCCTACGCCACTGAAGCTAGCCCATCGTTTTCAAGGAGCTAGTTGTTAAAAAAAAAATAATGCATTTGCTGGAGCATAAATGTTCTCATATAAAAGGGAATCACTAGCTGTTAAAGTAGAACTTTAACATTGTATTTTACGAAATGGGTAGGTCTTATTCCGTCAAAACATCACATAAACAGGCATATATACTTTATGCACATTCAGACTATCAGCCCAACTTGCAGGGATCAAAATGAAGATGTAATATATACCCATAAGTATAAATTAATGGATTTAAACTGTTTCCGTCTACTGCCTGTCAGCATGTGTTTGCACATGTCCACGCGCGCACACACACACACACACTAGCACGCACACAGCTGTGGTAGGTCATCGGCCCCAGCATACTTAACAGCCAAATCTGTGGGTTCAACTAAATTAGGTCGCAATATAGGGATATATCAATATTACCACTACTCGCTGAACATCCTTAGTGTAAATAAAATATACAATGTAAGACTTCTTGTAGCGTTCGTTTCCGCAATACAGCAAAGATAACCTGATCAGACCTGGTATTTGTCAATTGTCAGGGGCCTCTATTAAATAGGGTTGGCAATGTGATAAAAATTGTTATCCGTCTTCCGTTCTTTCTTGTCAGAAAGAACAACTTTTATTATACAGGTTTGAATCTGTTATTGATATTTATTTCACTAATTCCTAGTATTAATCGAATTAGAGTATTCTTGAACCTTTATATAGTTTAAACTGAATGTATGCTGCACACTTATCACTAAACTGAAATTTGTCTTTCCATTTCGTGGACACATTTTTGTTCCATTTTTTTTTTTTGAACAACAAGATGAAAGCCCTAGGATCTCTTATCCCAACCTTGTTGCCCTATGTGCCCAAATCGGTATAGGTATCTGCACTGTAGTCCTATATTTATCTGCATCTTTGGTTTGAAAATCTGGACTTATCCATGATGTTTACTTTTAGTCAGTATTTCACAGCTCTTACCGCCGGGTTGTTAAACAGTGGGTATCGCCACTATCGCTGCATGGCTACCATATAATAATAATAATAATAATAATAATAATAATAATAATAATAATAATAATAATAATAATAATGATGATGATGATGATGATATAATAATAATAATAGAAGATTTTTATAGCGCATTTTCACACTCAACAGGGAAGAGACATGGACTAAATGGATAGAACACGAGGGACGGAAGAATAAACAACAGTACTGACGACAAACAGAAAATAAAGATAGAAAACACAAAAAAGCACCAAGTAACAGGAACAGATAATATAGTGATTCTGCATAGAAAGATGGTAGAAAATTAGCAAGAGCAGAAGGGGGAAAGGTAAGAAGGACGAGCATTGTGTGGACTGTGTTAGGAGTAATGCTCAAGGAAGAGGTGCGTTTTCAGTGCAGATTTGAAGGATTCAGTTGTAGGAAGGTGGCGGATATGGAAAGGAAGAGAGTTCCATTGTTTTGCTGCACAGTAGCCAAAAATCCTGTGACCATATGTTATTGTTCAGGTGACAGGAACAGTTAGGATACGGTCATCAGAGGAAGAGCGTAGTTGTCTGGCCTGGATGTAAGGGATGAGAAGTTCAGAGAAATAATCAGGACAAGAGCCTGCAAAAAAATTAAAACACACATATACCTGCTACCATAAGGTTGGGACCTATAATGTCTACACATAGACACCTACTACCATACAGACTTATACAGTTGGGAGTCATATAATGTCTACACATATACACCTGGTCATGACGAATAAACAATTCTTTTCACGTCACCGAAAGCTGTCTAACCACAGACTTTTAAGAAAAGCAGGAACTGGTTGTTAAACAGTTTAAAGAATATACTAGGATTCGGGATACCTGACCTCCACGTAGCTTTCAGTAGCTATGCTACTTTTTTTCTTTATGTTTTTGACAATGTCGTGGAGTACAGTCGTAAGAGATAATGTTGTATTTATTGTACACACCTAAACACCTGTAATATTTACAACTTACATTTGATCTGAGCCAACATACCAGTTCTGCCAATGATACCAATGTGATTATACGTGATCTATTGTGAGTATTCTTTTGAGTAATAAATATATGTGACCGCAAGGACATGAAAAAAGCTGACAACCTCGAGGAGATATCTGAGGGACATCAAAACTATAACAAGTGCGAGAGTACAATTATTTCCTGACACTGACGACACGCGTGTCAACAAACTTTTACCAGCTTCGTTGTACATGGTTTGTCAAGAAATGTTTAGTGGTTTCTGATCTATTTCGTTTAAATATTATTACTAACGATACGCATCCTTCGACTTAAAGGATGAGAAAGCATAAGCACGCAGATTTTGAACGAGTTTTTGATTGGCTAAATGTTTCTTTCCGGGTGTAAAATGAAACGAGTACACGGCCGATTGGGAGTGCAAATATAGAGAGACCTTTTTAATACGCATAACAAAGATATGGCTTTCTCGAAATTGGTTTTGAAGGCCACTACTGAGCTGAATAATCTTGGCTCAAACGAAGTGGTTGTTTCAAAAGTTCACAATATCAGTACGTGGCGTAGTAAGAAGCTCGGTCTGGGGGTGGGGAAGGAGGAGGCAAACTCCACGCTAAAGGTAAACGATGTTCATATTCTTGCCTCCTTAAATTAAAAAGTTTCTTTTTGAGGGGGCGGTGCCCCCTTGTCCCCGCCCCACCTTGGTTCCTATGGCACTGATAAAATCACAGTGGGAAGAGTTCGCGGAAGAAATCATTAACCCATCAACTCTGGGTATCCCTGCCAGTTCACTAATATATTGTCGAGAGTGTTCTGACTTTTCACGACGTGCCCAAATCTGATTCAACACGTACCGCTCTTTTTCGCCAGCTTAGATCGAGTTATTCTGCTGTAGTAAGCAAAATTTGAGATAAACGAGACACGAATTAGGAAGCGTCTATACCTCAAGAGTCATCGGTCATTTCATGCCCCAATGTCGATCTATGCTTTGTGTAGCCACATCCCATTTTGCAAGGCTTTGCTGACCTGGAAGTGAGTGACAAATAAGAATGTACGTGTGAACGATCGAGTGTGTGCAATGTTTCACTGGGCTTATTAGAGGTCAAAGTTAATAGTTTACATCAGTGCGAAACTTTATTTTTTTCAAATTTCTGGGTTGACTTAAGGATTCTAAATCCTTTCCTAAAACTCCCCCTTCCTCTCTTACTCCGCTCCTGCTAAAATCCCCGATGGTATTGTGCCGGTCATTTTACAGGCTTTTCTTAAATGGATATGGATGAACGTTTTATAACATTTAGCAAATCTTATAGAGCTATAACTTTCCTGCATGTTTGTGTCTTTATGGAGATGCCACCCTAAAAAGGTGTGCTCGCATGCCTATATGTAAGGCGCCTTGAGTCTGGCTGATGCTGGAAAATGGTGCTATATACACATGTGCTATTTATTATTATTATTTCGAAGTACAAGCGCAAAAATACATCGTGACGTTACGTTGGTCTGCACATAGACCTAATTAACAGCTACACTGGCTATATCCTTGACAGAGTATTTACTATAGATGAAAGTTAAGTTTTCGCCTATCTAGATAGACGTGTAAATGCAGCTATCATCTGAATGGCGGGATCATAAATTACGGCTTAGCGAAAATAAAAGAGGGATAACACATACTAGCAACGGAATCATAAGCGCATCAATAGTAGCCTCCCTTGTGATGGCCACCCGCATGCACACGGGCGTGAAAAGAGTACACGCGTTCCAAAAAAGTGGAAATTTGTTCACTGGCCTGATGTATCTTTCACGTTCGACAGGATTTCATGTTTCGTGCGTGAGTGTTCTACCACATACAATGCAGCAGAAGTTTATACGCACCGTCCGCTTAAAATCGTTCGTCATTTCAGTTACTCTGTTGCATACACAAACATGTACAGTTAATCGAATTTACGAGACATTCTGTTCTCCATGTAGAGATATTTTAGACAGTTATCTTTCACGAAATAAACGTTAAGAAATTATGTTTATCACGATAAGTGTAAATAACAATATTTTGTTTCGCAAGCTCTATCGTCAGACCAACGTCCATTGACCATTGGTAACTGTGACATTTCTTATTCCTAGACAGGTTACATATAAATTTTATTTGTGTGGTTATGTGGGTTTGTTAGTCAGTCCTGTATATGTTTCAGGGTTTCTGTGAGTTAGCAAGCATCAGTGCACTCGTGTTCCATAAGAATTCACAAGTTTCGAAGATATGAATGTTTCCTAAATCTGTGGACCGCCGTCAATAGCCTCCCTTCCTTTACGTCATTCAGTATCCAAAATGGCGTCTGCTTGTACTTTGGAGTGGGCTCCAGATTCTCTGTACAATACAGCAGTTTCTGCGGTGGTTAACTCATATGGCGTACACAGAAAGGAGCTTAAAACTTTGCCAGAAGACGTCCAGTTCGATGTTTATTATATGGTGTGTTCAGTATTTGCGTACAGCAAATAAGCTTATTATGTTATTTAATGGCGAATCGACCAAGTAGATCACTGAAGTAGACTGTCGTGTAAATATTGCAAAAAGTAATAACACTGATAGTCCTTAGTGTTTTTTTTTTAAATGATGTTTAATAGTGTGATCCACTGTTATAGACGGGTACATAGATAATGCATTTTTGCCCGTGCAATGCAATAAGATCGAGATGATTTTTGTAAAAGAAATTATTATTGAGCCTAGAAACTGAACCAAAATCAGCTTCAGAAATAAGGTACATGTTTTGTTGTCAGTGACAGTATTGCAGGTTAACCACAGTGTCATTGTTGTGTGCTTATTTTTTTAATTAAACAAAACAGACGATTTAAGAAAGCAGCACCTTAAAACATACTTTTGCTTCTTTCCCCAACTTTTATCTTTGTAATTTACACTGGTGTGGGAAGGTGGTAACCATATTTTGCATTTGATTGACAAGAAATATCTCTAATAATGAATTAGCTATCAATATGTCCAGAGACTTGTAGCACTGGTATAAGACTGCTAAACAATTAAAAAAAAGGAAACCTTATTCAGTAAAGTCAGCATTGTGTGTGTGTGTCCATATACTGTATATGAATGTATGCAGACAAGCATAATTACATATGTATAGAGAAACTTAATTAGAAACATTAGAAGCCTAATTATGATGATGCCTTTTGTAGTATATAAATATTGTATCTTTATTACATGTGCTATGGTATCATCACACTTTGTCGTATTGTTTTGATCACTGTTTAAAAGATACATTTGAATGAAGAGTGTGCTGTACATTTTTTAAATCATTTTCAGCTATATAACAAGGGAATGCTGAACACTTTATTCAATGAATTTTCTCAAATAGAGGTATTTGCACGAGTCTTGAGGGTTAGCAACAAAAGGTGAGCTGACCAGTTTAATAATCATTTTTCTTTACTACAACTTAAGAAATTATTGCTTTTTAATTATTATTTAAATTTTCAGCATGAATGAAATGTAAAGGTAAGGTACCGAGTGCTGTGTCCAAGGTGTTAGCTTAAAGTGCCAGATGTCAAGTGTCTGTTTTACGTGCTTGGCCAGCTAAAGTCTGAAATTTTATACAGACTAAAGGGAATTAAGCCAAATCTAAACTGCTAAAGTAGCACACATTGCATTTGTGCCTCATGTATCATTTCCTTCAGATGGAAGAAGTTTTAGCCTTTAACATGATTTGTTTAGTCCCTCGCCATTTGACTGTTCTATTAATATATGTAATCCTGTTGCGATATTATGTTTACACAGACTACAAAGTACAATCATCTCTGGGGTTGGTTTCATGCTGATTAATTAGTTTTTAAGTCTGAATTATAAAGCTTTAGCTGAGAATTTGATTTAAATGGTTGTGACTAATAGAGCACCATACACAGATGCAAAAAAATCAGTGGGAAATAGTCTGTATGTATGATATGCATGGCCTCAAAGCATTACAGTCCATTAAAAGCCAAAACATTTTCCCCCTTTTTTCGGGATATAACTTCCTGTTGACACACAAAGACATTTTATGCTGAGAGTTTCTATTTATTTTAAAATGTTTCAACAGATTCAGATGTTCATTTTTACCGACTCTTGGCTTAATTTAGGATTTATTCACTTCACTAAATGTGTATGTGCATCTGCATTTGCATGTTTAATGCACATTTGCAGGACACTGCTACATCATTGTTTTCAAGCTTTGATGGATCGAGGATCAGAGTTTACTCAGAAAATTTCCTGTGCTCTGGCCACAGCCTTCAAGAATCATCTCACACCCCAGTGTCTTAGTGATCAGGCAAGCAGGGTGAAAGCACTCAACCTTGGGTTTGCACTTGGTAAGTGCAACATGTCTGATTGTGAAGCACATTGTCATCATATGTAGTGCTAGTAGGTTCATTGTTGCTAAATATAAAGAAAGAAATGCATGGCTCTACATATAACTAATGGATGATAACATTTTTTAAGTGGACTTTCTTTGGGGTTTTTCTTATTAAATGTAGACACTTTTAGAAACGTTTCGTCATGAGATCTGCAGTAATACATAAGACGCAGTTAAATAATGTCTTTTTTCATGCATTAGTGTGACTATATGTGGAATAGTTACATGGCTGGTATGTTTTTAAATAATAAACTGTCTGTCGCAGGCTGCTTTCTGGCTGAAGCTGGCTGGTTAACTGAAAGTGAGCATGTATATGAGGTGTGTTACAAAGCTGTTAAACATGATGACAGTGAAGCAGGCCTGTTCCGTGCCCTGGAATACTGTGTAAGGTAAAAGGCCATTATTTCTTTGCTTTCAAGTAATTGCATATAGTTTTGTTTTACAAATTTGATCAGCTGCTTTGCTATATATCACCCTCTTACCTTAGAAATTTCAGCTTTAGCAGCGGTGCAGAGATGTTCATATTGAATTACAGTGGAACCTCGGTTAACGACCACAGTCCGTTCTGGAAAGTTGGTTGTTTTCCCCATAAGAAATAAAGGAAATAGATTTAATTGATTCCCAGCCCCAGTTGACTTGCTAATATATAAATGTTACAGGCTATATAGGTTTTTTTTTTTAATGAGAACAGTTAAAATACAATATAAATGGAGAAATGAACATAAAAACATTAAAGATAAGAAATTGCACCATTAAATATAAGAAAACATTTAGTAAACATGAGAAAACTTTCCGTTTTGACTGCGATGTAATGACATGGGTGAATGAAAGTGTGGGTAGGAATGAGTGGAATTACTGCTCGGAGAGGGAATCTCCCTCCATGAGAACATGTTGCATTGTAAAATCGGGGGTGACTTCCCTTTTCTGTTGCTTTGAGGTTGAAGGAAAAAACTCGTCCAGTGTCTGTTGCCTCTGCCTTTTTTTATAACACTTTTCGGGAATACGACATATCATTATCATTGAACATGACTGAGGGCAATATTATTAAAATAAAGCACAAAAATCACTAAATAAGAAGAGATAAAGATAAGAAATGACCAATTGTAGCTGTGTCTCAAGTGCGAATGATGCTAGATCTGAGGTGCTGGTCGGTCACGTGTGGGTGACGTGACTGTTCAGTATCCGAATTTTGTTTGGTATCCGGTGCAAATTTTTAAAGAAATTTTTGGTCGTTATCCGAAATGTTCGTTATCAGAGGCGTTTGCTAACCGAGGTTCCACTGTATTATTTTGCAGCTGCATTGTGATAATACATGTATGTTATTTGTGTGCAGGATGCTTCATGTAGAAAATGCAAACTGTAGATACAGTAAAGCCAAACGAGTTTGCACTGAAGCATTTTCCCTAGCAGAGCGGTTAGCTCAGAAAGGAATAAGCTTCAACCGAGCAGTTCTCTACTCAGAACATAGCGCACTTTTGTTTGCTCAAAGTCTTTATGATGAGGTAGGTTCTTTGTGCATTAAGCTTCATTGCATGCAACACATTAGTTCAATATTATGTAGCTGTGTATCAGATAGAAAAATGGCCTTGAAATTATTAAAACAACATGTTTTGGAATCTAAATGTTGAAATTAAGAAGAATAAAGTGGTTCATTTAGTTTAGAAGGACCTGAGTTAGTAAACTGAGAATTAAAACAATTTGAAAGTGCTTGAGATTCTGGGTATTGAAAGTAAAAAAATATTGAACAGAATAATTTTGCTTATACAGGGTGTTTTGGAGACTGGGAATTTGAACTGAGAGAATTAAATAGAATAATTCTGTTTAAATGTATGGAAAAGTATTGTATTTATATACTAGTTTGAGAAAACTAAATGAGCTAGTGGACTTTATTTGACTTTCTTGGAACATAGTGAATGAATGTGTGCATTTTCAGCAAATTATTTGCTCAGCATGCATTTGTACTCTGTGATAGCATCATCAAAATTTAGAGCAGTGATGAAAGATGACAGATAAAAAAGCTCGCATCACAGGGGATTCTATTCTCATAAATTTTTTATATCCTTTAGCAGTTATTAATTTTGGCATCTGCAATTTTAAACAGTGAAGCACAGCATGATGTGACCTGTGTATGCATCTCATGTTGAACTGGACTCTGAAAGTAATATGCTGTTTATCATTTCAGGCTTACAAGGCCTGCTTGAGAGCACTGGGAGAACTCAATGACTCAGTACCTGCACGAGTAAGTGGTGGTTCATAATGTTAATTTGGGGTGTTTTCTTTCATTTTGAGCATTATAGGCCTCATATGTAAATTGATAATTCTGTCACATCACATTGCTTTTTGCATGGGCCCATTGTTACATTTTGATGTGGAGAGTTGATGACAGATTCATTTGGTTTGCCCATTTTACTTACGGTTGAAGAATTTCTTTTTTTTGTGTCTGATTGTATGTGTTCTTGCTTACTAAGGGATTTTTCAGAAGCCAGTGTCATACTGTTTACATGATGTATTTATTTGTTTACAGACAGTCATAGATGTTCTTCGACAGTGCTCAAAGGTAAATATTGCAACTTTATCCTTTGTGCATTGTGTGGTTTGTTTTGTACATATGCTTTTATGACAATGACCAACTTTATTTGTCCCAGTAGGAAATTTGAATGTGGGAATGTGCTCTAGTTCAACAATGAATGGAAAATGAAAAAAAAAAGAAAAAAAAGTGGGCAAGTAACATGTATCATAGATATATATATATAGATAAAAAAACTTACAAGGAAATCAAGTATACACATACAACATCACACACACACACACACACACCACTGACAGCTCATCTAAGATTAAGCAGCTGGACTGCAGATGGCACAAATGATTTTTAGGTGTCTGTTACTCTTACATATAGGCATGGCATAGCATTTACCTGAGCTTATTAATAATACAAATTCTTTTGTTAATACATGATCAGGTAATGATAAAATGCATGAAGCTTTCCGTACTATTTGCTGGTCACAAAAAGATGCTAAATCCCTCTGTTTGATACCAATTATCTTAGAACAGATGTTCACAACGCTGTTCAGACTATTCCTATCATGGACAGAGAGATTGCGAAACCAGCATACAAATGAGAAAGATAGAAAACTCTCAATGAATGACTGGTAAAAACGGCCTGAGATTATTTGGCTAACTGAAAAACTCTTCAATTTATGCAAAAGATACATTCTTTGATGGCCACGTTTAACAATGTGTTCGGTGTTTAAATTCCATCTTCTGTTTCCATCAACATGTTTGTTTCCATCAACATGTTTCTGTTGTCTACAATACTTGTGTGCTGACACATGGTAAAATCAGATGTGGGATCTTTTTGCTTTCAGGCTTGTGTAGTAAAGAGAGAGTTCAAGAAAGCTGAGATTTTAATCAAACTTGCTGTCCACAAGGCTAGGTAAGAAGTTACGTTGATATATTTTTTTTTAGATTCTAGATTGAAAGGCATCTGTTGGTTGGTTGTTTGTGTTTAACGCTGTGCCAGCTACTAAGGCTATATCACGGTGAAAAAGGCATCTGTGAAAGCTTGTTAGTCATACTTATTAATATTTATTTAGCATCATCATCTTCCTAAAGTAAGACGTGAAAGATGCAAGTGTGTGGTTTTTATCTTTATAACAGCTATTATTCTTTAAGCTTATGTTTAATTCATTTATTCATTCATCCATCCATCCATTTACTGGTAGTGGCTGTTGGAAATGCATGGATAAGCTAAGGCCCACCACAAAAGCATGCCTTGAGCCATGCAGGTCCTATAGTATGACTAGTCTCCACTCCTTTATGGTATTGTCAGTTCTTCCACTAGCTACTGCAGCATCGACCTCCTTCCAAGGCACCTTGAAAGGACAGTTTTTAACAGTGTGTTGTGCTGGGTTACGTGGCTGAACTAAACTAGCGTATGCTGCTTGAAGATTGCAAGTAGTGGGTCCTGGTGTCCTATGAGTGTGGCAACCATGCTTTGTTCAAAGTCGTTGGTTTTATGTTTCTTGTACAGGATCGGGAGCAGCCTCCTCAGGCACTTGTTCTCATATGCCTCATCATCATCAATCATGAATGTATATCTGCAAATGCACATCTACTTTTTAGGTGTGTGTGTATATATATATATATACGCTTGTGAAGTTTTGTGGTCTTAATAGATTTCCTTCACATATATATATATATAGGGAACACTTTGGTCAACACCACCCGAAATATTCTGATGCCCTGCTGGATTATGGCTTTTTTCTTCTGAACATTGACTCCATTTCATCAGCTGTGCAGGTTTACCAGGTAAACATCCATTTTCATTTTTAATGGTTGATCTGGCAGTTAACCAAATCACAAAAGCTATATTTTCATTCTTATAAATAAATAAGATGATTTCTGAACAAAGCAATAAAGTTGTATAAAGAGGCTGAAGAGTTCAGCAAAGTTGCTGGTTTTTCATACAGGCATACATAACGTACATAAACATATCTTAAGTGCATTAATGCACATAAATACAAACATCATTGCATGCATATATAATCATTTCTTGCATATATATATATATGCTATATGCAATCATATGCATGTTAAGGCATACACAGATTGTAATATGCATATTACAAACATATACATATGTAAAATATGAAATGTAAATGCTTACATATAAATACATGCACACATATATTTGCATGTCTGCATATATATCCATACATATATACATGCATACATATAATACTATTATAGGCTGTATATGTCACCATTTTAGTATTTGTATTTAACCTTTTACCCCAGATGGTGCTGGACATAAGGCAGGCAGTGTTTGGGGGCAACAACCTCTATGTAGCCATTGCTTGTGAAGACCTGGCTTATGCTACATATGTCTATGAGTACAGTTCAGGAAAGTTTGCAGATGCCAGGTAGGATTTCTTTTATGGACTTAAGCATTTTAGTTAATGCATACAGACATGACCACATGTTCATCCTTTCACACTCATCAAAAATTAAAAAGACCTGTTAGGGGTTCCATACCTGTGTAATTAACAAAGGAAGGTAAAGAAACAATTTTCATGTAATATGCAAAGGAATTTACAGGTAGGTGTTAACAATGGACCCCACTTTTACAATAGGGCTCCGAAAACTTGGGCAGCAAGTCTTCATTGTAATTCTTGGCAAACTATACACATATAGTTTCATTTCATATCAACAGTTCTGTCTTTACATAAAGCATAGGTGGCTTCAGTTTAAGGACGCATAGATGCTTTACAATCTGTCCCTCTTAACTAATTCAAAACCGACAAAAAAATGGATCGCTTGAACACGCGAACAGCAATAGTGCCACAAAGTACAATATATTCCAGTATTTACACCCATGAACCTGCAGTTAAGATAACCATCTTTGATACACCATTATAAAGAAGATTTTCAGCATTTAACTGAGGGGATTTGTAAGAAATACAGTTTGTTTTCCTTTACTAAATTCAAATGAAAGATGGTAACAGAGAACTGTCATAAATGTAGGTTACAAGGCAAAAATTAAAAAAAAATTATTTACACAATATATATATATATATACAAACACACACACATAAAAGTGCGAAGCAAGTAAATATTTTTATTAGAATGTACATTAGAATTTAAATATTGGTTATTTTTATGTTGTCATTTTCGGCTGTCGGAGTACAGATCCCAGTCAAATTTAGTAACTGGTGACCGTCTCAACCTTGGCTTTGTAACACTACCCAGTTTGCATTACAATGTTCGAAACTATAGTTGTGACATATTTGCTTCTGTGGAAAGAGTTAATATGCAACAAAGGTTTAGACTTTGAAGGACATGTCATTACTTACAGCTGTAATGGTGAATCTGGTGTTGATGGTTATACCATTAATGGTATAATAAAGATGTTCTTTGAAATATTTAGATGTTAAAGTGATGGGTAGTACATACCTTTTAAAGCACCATTTTTTTGTGTGTATATATGTGCATTTGTGTGGGGTGTGTTTTTTGTTTAGAGACCATGCAGACAAAGCCATCAATATTCTCAGTCAAATTCTTCACCCTAATCACTTACTACTGTCTTCTTCAAAGCGAGTCAAAGGTAATTTGTGTCTTTTTGTAATGGGTCACAATATGTGTGTGTATGTTTATATATATAGGAATACATGAGGGAGAATAAAAAAATTGAAGGCAATTTTTAAATTATTCGATAACTGGAACAAAAAAGAAGCTAGCAATATGCAACATGCATATATCGAGTGGCAGCCATGAAGACAGAAAAATGGACCCTCTGTTGTGAAATTGCACCATTGAAAAGCAGTGTCATGATGCAGTTTGGGCTGGGGGATGGGGCCACTGGGAGTGAAACCTGTGGAATTTCACCATCATATAATTGACACACAGTATGGACTTTGAATCCATGAATCCACAAAAGTTTTTTGAGTAGGTAGAAAGGTTTAAAGTTGGAAGAGTAGCAAACGAAGGTCATTCTGGTCACCATTAACATCATGCACACAAGAGCACATTGACAGGGTGGATGCCTTGATTAGAGATCCAACAGATGATGGTGTCTGAATTGGCTGCACATTTACATGTTTTTGCCATAATGCATGATGACTGGAATACAAGAAAGTTCACTGTCACAGATTCATCTCTGATGGTGAAGTAAAGAAAGCTGCATTCACCTGGCTTTGGGAGTAGGCGTAAAAGTTCTTCTTTGCAGGAATACAAAAGCTGTTTGAATGATAAATCATCGTCTTGCATGAGGACTATGTTGAAAAGTGTTCAGTTACTCACATTTACTTCTATTAAAGTCATTAATAATTACCTTTACTTTTTGGTCCTTCCTCATGTATGTGTATGTTTGTGGTCTACAAAAAAGAAATCCCCTGTGCTATTTTACATTATTAGATTGCTTCATTATTTTCCATCCTGCTGTGGTCAGTGAAATAGAGAAATCAAATGATATTATCTTGAATATTAGAACACA
The DNA here is from genome assembly GCA_004794655.1 of Marisa cornuarietis. Taxonomy (NCBI): domain Eukaryota; kingdom Metazoa; phylum Mollusca; class Gastropoda; order Architaenioglossa; family Ampullariidae; genus Marisa; species Marisa cornuarietis. The sequence goes on from SMMW01000018.1 coordinate 1,601,494, forward strand.
GTTTGGTTTTGTCTGTAAAAGGAAGTGTGTGTGTGTGAGAGAGAGAGAGAGAGACAGAGAGATAAAAGGTGGTAGTGTACTTGATTCAGTGTGTGTGGTTGTGTGATCGAGACAGAGAGTGCCGAAATATGGTAGTGTAGTTCAGTGTGTGTGGTTGTGTGATTGAGAAAGAGAGATAAAAGATGCTAAAGTAGTTACTTTAGACACTGCCACAGTCATATTTTTAAAATCATGTTGAGAAGGTCATGGGCTGAAAGGATTATGAAAATAGAGGTCGAGATATTTTTTAAGAACAAATTTTTATAAAGACATTTACACCTTTAATACTCATCAGTAGGTAGATTCAGGAATCACGTTCAAAGGTTTCGTTTATAATTATGTGCTAATTTTATTGTAGCCTTGATACTTGAGGAGATAGCAATTGATAGTGAGGACAAGAGCTTGGAAGAGAAGTTTCTGCTTGAAGCCCAGGAACTACATCTGCAATCACTGGAACTGGCCCGGAAGGCATTTGGCGAGAAAAATGTGCAGACAGCAAAGCATTATGGAAACCTTGGCCGTCTGTACCAGTCCATGCACAGGTTTAAGGTGAATTATTTATATGACATCTTCCCTAAACCTTGCCAACATAGCTGACTATTTAGATAAACATTATTAGACTTAATGCTGGTGGCACATCATGATTTTTTTATGATCATGGTTCTTTAAAATGTACTAAATTCCAGTGTTGTCTGAAGCTGGTTCTTAATATGCACATCCTAAACTAACTGCAAAACCTATTTTGAGCTGACTAAATAATAATAATAGCACTTTAATGGAGTTTTTTTTAAATCCTGGTATTGAGGTCAAAGTGCTTTATGAAAAGTGTAGGATGAGCAACAATGCAGCAACACATTTTTTTAGGGTGATTAGTGGAAGATGACACATACAAAACACACCAATATGCACACTAGTACACAATACACAAATAAGTGAAGCCATATTTAAGAGTTTTCAAAAATAGTATTCCTCATAGTCAGGGCCGGTTCTACCTATTAGGCCAACTAGGCACTCGTCTAGGGGCGCAGCGACCGACAGGGGCGGAAAAAATGGCCAGCTGTTTTTTTTTTTTTTTTTTAAGATGAATAATTTTAGGGAAAAATATCATTTTCACAGAATGACATTAGCAGGACACCTTTCCTCTGCTTGTAGACTGACCACCACCCTAGTTTATCTGTACATGTATTACAGGAAAAACCCCTTTATCCCAGGGCACACTTGAAGTGACCAGCTAACCAGCAGGGAAGTAGAGGGCGGATGGGGGTGGCGAAGGGCGGTGAGAGGGGCGGCGTTGGTGAATGGCAAAGGGGGTGGTAGCATAGTCATGGAGGGGGGGCGCAAAAATGGCCTGCTTTTTTGTTTTTAAGTGATGAAAAGTGTTAGAGAAAAAGATAATTTTCATAGAATGACATGAGCAGGACGCCTTTCCTCTGCTTGTAGGTTGACTTCACCACCCGAGTTTCTCAGTTCATGTATTACAGGAAAACCCCATCATTACAGGGCGCACTTGAAGTGACCACCTAACCAGCGGGGAAGAAGAGGGCGGAGGAGGTGGAGGATAGACAGCAGAGGGGTAGGAGGGGCGGGTTGGTGGATGGGGCCTGGTCAGGGCGGACATTTACGATGGATGGGACCACATTCCACTAATACCAACCTCACCTTTCTCTCTTCTATCTTACTTTGAAAGACGTTCCACAATTATGCATTGAAAACACTGCAGCTGAGATCAGGGACAACAACACTGACTTGTGTTTGCTACGCGAGTTTCTTTTTGGTTATGACAACTGTTTTATGTTCAATGTTTTTTACACTTACGAACTTTGAACCCGAAGGAACTTAGCTAATGTCACGATCACGTTTTTAGTTAATAAGAGTATTAAAGTCTTTAGCAGACAAACATCAAGGTAGAGTCACTTGAAGTTTATAGTATATCTATTTTATTGTCAAATTTCAGATCAATTTATTTAATTCACTGTCACAAACCTGTTTTCTCCCTAGTGCTGTGTACAGCGGTGACACTGATGGCCTAAAGTCTTGTACTTACTGTTGTGACTCATGGTCGTGAATAGTTAACTTTCTTATTAATTATTAGATTTCGGTTCGATGAGTGTATTACACTTAATTTAGTTGTCAATTGTAATGTTTGTTTATTTTTATTATCTAAGAGTGCGTCTGTCTGTCTACAGTTTGAATGGATAGCTTGTTGTTATGCTCCATTGACAGAATAGTTGAAATTGGTTATTAAGTGATAGTGCGTACTAAGACCTATAGTCTATATACGTCTCTTGTTTTCAACAAACCCTATGCTGGACACCAAGCAGCGCTGACCATTGGAATGTGTTTGGGCAGCAGCATTGACACCATGATTTACAACTTTGCATTGTTAGCGTCTAGAAGACTCTCCCTTGACAGACCTCGTACTGCCCCGCCCACCTGTCAGGTGTGACTTTGGATGGGAACGCGATAGCTGCGATGCTAAAAGCTGTGATACATGTAGCTTGAGTTTTAGACCACACAGCAAACTAAGACCAGAGCAAGGTGCTACAGATTTCTTGTCTCCATCAGTGTGCAGTCAGTCGTCACTCCATAAAACCTTTTACACGAGTGTTTGAAATCCCCCTACTCATAAGTGTAGGTCTGATTTGGTAGGCATGCAAGTATCCATGTGTGTATGATGCACGCCTGACATTGAAAAACAGACGTAGTTTAACTTAACAAAAATAGTTCTTACTTATAAGTTATTGATCAAAGCAGAGAGCAAATTCTCGAAAATGATTTAATTTTAATAAGCCATTCTTTGACACTTCTGGGTTCTATGACTTCTGGTCATAATCAGTTCTTGTAGAAAACCACTTTTCCACTATTTTCAAGCAGCAAACATGTAGTCAATGCGGTTTTACTTGTTAGTTCGTCTGTAAGATGAGAAAGAAGAGAACGATTGAAAGCATGCCGAGGTAGTAGGTGGAAAGGCCCAAAGGGTGGTGATAAATCTATCACAGTTAATGACCAGTCGGATCAGATTAGAAGACTGGACAAAGAAGGTGGTGCGATGTTACTTGATAGTTGTCCGTGAGATGAGAAAGAGAGAGGAGAGAAAGACTGACAGGACCTAAGTGGGGTGGCTTAGTGGAGAAGGGTAGAGATAAATCTTTACCACTTAAAGAAAATCAGATCACATTAACAGGGCTGGACAACCAAGATCGGGGAGGGGAGGTAGTCTTAAATTTAAACTTAAAACCCACAGGATGTTGTAAAAACCTCACTTTACTGAGCGGCTGCCGGCATCTCGTGCTGCTGTTTGCTGTGTAATGGTCTGTTCGGGTGATTGGAGCTATCATCCTTCCAAAGCTAAATCAGTAAAAGATGTAACAGAAGATCTGTGAACTGAACTGTTCTATAAGACTTTATCTGTGAACTGAACTGTTCTATAAGACTATATTTGTGAACTGGATTTAGCCGTACAAGAGTGAACAGTGCATACTGTCCTACACCCCCGACATCATGAGAGTTTGTAAAGATAAGTTCGCATGATTTTTATACTCTGTGATAGAACGATTTGTCTCTTTCTTTACCTTCATTTTATTTTCTCATTTCTTATAATGCTTAATTTGCTTGTGTGGATGCAAAGAGTTGTGATAGTGGTGTTACAACTTTTTGCAAATTTTTTAATTGCACAAACGGGTCCCTCGTCACAGCCTTGTGATCTTTAATTAATGTAAGTCTATGATAGTTGTTAAAAATTTCAGTTAAGAAAACAGAGTTAAGCCTAAACGTATATATATATATATTTTTGATAACTGGTTCATTTTTGGGAGGGGGAAGGGGGGCGCAGTATTTGTCTTTCGCCTAGGGCGCAACACAGCCTTGTGCCGGCCCTGCTCATAGTTGATGAACTATGAAAGCACCTTTTTCATGCCACCATAGAACGGTATAGCACCTGTAATCATTGACAAGGAGTACTCACTTTTAACTCTTTCTATGCGCAACAGGCATCACCTGTTTCTGTGTGTCGTTTTGAGTTAATTTTTGGGGCTGTGGGACTCATTTTCTTTTGTCATTTTGTGGTGAACTGTTGTCACTTTATGATGAACTTTTGTCATTTTGTGATGAATTGTTTGATTGTTTGTTAGGAGGCAGAGGAGATGCATCAGAAGGCAATTAAAATCAAAGAGAAGTTACTGGGTCCAGATGATTATGAAGTGGCACTGTCCGTCGGACATCTTGCTTCCCTCTACAACTATGACATGAACAAATTTAACGAGGCTGAAAGGCTGTACTACCGCTCTATAAGCATCGGTAAGATATTTTCTCTATGGGTACGCATGAACATGGAAAATATACCTGATGTTCAGCTAGATCCAAATATAAGTTGTTGGGTGACATGGCACAGTATATTATTTGTTGCTCAACATTCAGATGTTTGATTAGCTCTTTAAATGATCTGATGTCCATGTGTTGAATCTTAATTTGAAGTAGCGTAAAACCATGGTTCAGCTGAAAACTGTCCCTACATGACAGATGCCCTTTATCAAGGGGCAAGAGAGAAAAATACTGAAGTATTTCAAGTCAAGGCAACCTCCATTTTCTCCGTGTTGAGCGTGGTATTCAGTTTGATGTGGGAAAATCTACATCTGTCCGTAACCATAACCCATTGCTGCATAGTGACTTCCCATTAATTGCTTTATAGCTTTAACGTGCTGTTCAAGAGTTAATAGTTTTCAGAATTCCTGAGTTCATTTACTCCAGTGAAAACCAAACCTCCTACTTGGCTTTCAAAACAGGAAGTTGCTGCATGAGAAAATGCATGTCAAGTTCACAAATGTATAAGAGCTGTGAATACGCTGGCTGTACTAACCAGCGAAATTATTTGTATTTTACTATTTGACTGTTTGAAGAAGGATTTCTGGCTATGAAAATAATGCAAAAGTTGTCTGGGCATGACTGTAAAAGGATTGGATATTGCCTCTAAAATCTCAGACCATGTGTGCATTTAGCAGGTGTTTGCTGGTCAGAGGTCATTATGTGCTGAAAACCAATCTGTGTGAATCTGTATCAAGATAGACATTAATTGTTAGAGGGTCTGCACCTCACAGGTTTGACTGTATTGGTTAGTAGACGTCGTGTGTAGTGAGCCTTTGTCACTCCATGTTTTAGTTTTCTTCTTGGATCTGTTGTGCTTGTAGTGGCTATTGTACGACCTGCACTTTTTTCTGATGTCATCGGCATTGTGTTTGACTGTTTACTTGCCTGTGAATTTTTATTTATTCCTCTGTTTATATCAACTCTCTCATTGCCGTTAATCCTCTGGGTGATGCCATCACAGTTTCTTCATTCTTACAAGTCGTCCCTGGGATAGACTTTACATCAGTGCCAAACATTGCGTTTCAACATTGTGCTGCAATTTCTGCTTTGAGATCATCTGGATCTTCTGACGATTTGATCGACGTGTTTGAATATTGCTATTCTGCTCGAGTCCAACAACTATAGATCTGTCTCATTGACACCTTGATCTATGAATGTCATCTGGCAGAAGAACGAGCTGGCATTTACATTAACTTCACAGAGAGAGAGCCAGAGGAATTTTGTCTGTCTTGTGTTTTTATGTTTGTAATGCGCAGAGAGCCTGGCTTTGGCTGGAATACCGCGCTATAAAAGCTCACACCATTATTATTATTATTAATCGTTTTGAGTTAAGTGACCCAGGTAGCTCTTAGGATGATTTGTATGACCAAGCACCCATGTGGCTTACTTCTTACCCACTTATTCCTTTAAGTGAGAAAATGCAAGATTTGTCAGTTGAATTTTTTTGTTGAGGATAAATGTCGTGTATATTAATGTATTTTGAAATGTAATGAAGGATTTTAGAATTTATGACAGAGAAAGGAAATTTGTTTCAGTTTTCTTTCTTTGCCTTGCCCTGTAAAGATAAATATAAATATATAAACTGTAACATTTAAAAAAAATTGAGGCAAGAACAACATTTTGATCTTCACATTTGTTTTGTTTTTCTTTTTTTTTTACAGGCAAAGCTTTGTTTGGCAAATCCTACAGTGGATTAGAATATGATTACCGGGGTTTGTTGCGTTTATACCACCACACGGGGGCACACGACATGGCCATGCACTATCACAACGTGCTTCAAGAATGGAGTCAGCTAAGAGACCAGAATAACACAAGTGAAGTGAAACCTTTGGACTTTGATGTGCATGATTCTGTGGAGAACATTGTCAGTAAACACTTTCTATCCTGACGGCGAGGCTCTTCAGCCAGTTTCGGCAAAGATGTTGCTGTGCAAAACTGTTCTGTCATTGCTGTTTGAGGTAGCCATTGGTTGCCTGCCATTTTTCAAGGTCATCACCACGCAGTTGGAATATTGGTGTCTAAATTTCATCACCGCACTAATTGTGCTTGTGTCAACTAAGAGACAGGAAGTGTCTGAGCAAGAAAATGTGAGGAAATGGCAGAAATATGACTTATTTATTGATAGACTGTGAAGTAGTTAATTGGCCAAGCAAATAGGACAAAAGAAGAGAGAAATACAAAGATGACTGCACTAATGCAAGGTCAAAAACCCTTTCTCCACATTACGATTGCACCTCTCATTGTACCCCTCCAGTTTAGCCGGCATTTCACACTCTCATTTTGTTTTGAAGGCAGCATGCTTGTATTCTGCTGCAGGAGAGACTGGACTCAAGGCAGAAGCTTGATGTTCCACTTTGCTCCCTGCCAACCTGCATCTATCCCTTGTGTCCATGCTTCCTCCTCCTCCCCACCACCCTTTCCTCCTGCAGTTTATACTGGGACGTTGAAAAAAAATAAATGCTAGACAGCTTGGTGATTTTTTTTATGTTTGTGAAAAGAAGATATTGCAGTGTTTTACCAAAAAAAAAAGTTTTTCATAATTTATTATGGAGGAGATCGGCATGCTGAGAAACTAGCCATTTAAGAAAGAGAGTGTGTGTGTGAGTGTGCATGTGTGTGTGCTCATGTAACAGGATAATTTGAGAAGCATTTGCTCAGCTGCTGTCTAACCTCCCTATTGTGTCAAGAACTTGACTTTCTTCATTTTCACTGCATGCCCTGCCTGAGGCATGAAGACAGTTTTTATTGACAAGCATCACAGACGGCATTTGCCCACCTTTTTTTACCCTGGAATTTTGCAGCATCTGATAACAATCATAACATTTTTTCTGTAACCATGGTGGAATATTGTGCTCAGGATTTGCCTGCATTTATGGGTGAATATATTTTTGTGCATAAAAAAGATGGGATTGCAACAAATTCTTTGAGGCAGGATGGGGACTTGTTACTGATGTGCAGAAGGAGTGCTTTGCTTTGCTTCACAGACATTTCAATGGTTGTGGTGGAGGAAGAGAAAATGAACTGAGGAGGAGGGAGTCAGGGGGGTAGGATATGCATGTCCTGTTAAAAGTGCATGCTCATGAGCATGTTGACAGAAAGTACCAACAGTCTAAAGCAGCTCTTTTACTAGATTTGCATTGACCTGTGACAGATGTATCTATGTTAATGTACCAATGTTATTTATTGTTGCATGTGTTAAAAGGCAAGATGCTGCATGAGCAGTGCGCCTCTTTCACTACTCTGTTAATGCTGTGTTAGCTCATGAAAGTTCTCTTGCAACCTGCTGCTTACGGTTGCAGCATCATTCCTCTGTTTTCAGTTAGAACTCTGCATCCTTGTTTAGGGGGCCTTTAATTAAATAGTAATCATGTTATTTTTTAAGATTTGTGCTAAATGCTGCATATACCCAGGCCAACTATAATCAAGAGTGAACCCATTATTTAGTAGCTTTTAAATTTTAAATAAAATATATTTAGATAAATTAACATTTCAAAGAGAGAGAAGTTTGTGAATCGAACTTTATGTTGAGTTTATATGTTTCAGATTATTGTGTTGGATTTGATAGATAGATTGTAGATGTGTAGGCTATGTATTGTCTGTGTGTTAAGAAATCAAATGCCAAAGTTTTTATCTGTCCTAGTATTATCTGCTAATTATAACTTAAAGCTGAAGTCATTATCACCTGATGCAGAGCCATTGAATCAGATATTTTGAAACATTGATGTCATGCTGAGATGGTGAATTTTCTGGTACCAACATGAAGCTTTTGCTTTGATGGGAAAAAAATATTTGGCCTCAGGATGAGAAGGTAACCTGACATGGCCAGTTGTTTCTTACTTCAGGTTTATCGTGGGCAGATGGATCCATTTCGGGATAACCTTCTGTTGATTTTTTTTCTTGACATGAGCTGACTATGAGATAGCACATGACTAACTTCAGGGATGTTTTGTTTCCTAGTCAGGACGGGTCACAAGTTGGAAGATGGCTATCAACAATCCTGATGTATTGCCTAAATAAGCTAAAAATCTTTTTACTGTTTTCTTTCCATTTGCAAGAAGAGAAAGCTCTTGTACAGTCATTACATATCAGGTAAGTGTGAGAGGCTGTCATAATTTGTGCATGCCTCATTGTTGATATTATAAGGATTAGGGATACATTTATTAAGGAAGAGAGGTGATGATGATTAATATTAAATGTGCAAAACTGGAAGCCTTAGCTAGTAATGTTTTTGGCAACAAAAAAACTGTACACTGGGGTGAGAGGTGATGGAAGAAAAATATGAGAATATACTGGAAGTTTGGGAACCAGCCATTGTTTGCATAATCCATGACCCTTTTTTATGCATGACCTTTTTGATGCATGCAGTATCATAATGTTTGTTTTCTTTACTAATATATGTAAAGAATATTTGTGGAAAGTTGCAGATACAGTTAGCTTCTTTAATTTTGCATTTGGTTCCGGATGCAAAAATGCTGAAGTTAGAGTAGAGCCAATCTTTTCACAACTACTACTAAATCGAACAAAATCCAAAAAATAATGGAACTGAAGCAAGTATAAGTTTGCTGCAGTATTGACAGAGTACAATCCATCCACAGATGTATAGCTGCATCTAAACATTCAGGATTTAATCTTAAAAAGATTTTTTAAATTGAAAATTGTTTTGACTTACTCCAAAGCAGTGACTACTAAGTATCTTTTTCAGCATTTGTTTTTTTGTTTTTTTTTTTTTACAAATTTTCTGTTGAAGCAAAATTGTACAGTAATTCTTGTTGTGAAATATTTAATGTGAATGGAAACCCTGACGGCTTCGTTGAGGCTTTTTGTGTTAGATGTGCTAGGTAAGTCTTTTATAACTTCATGTTTAGCATGTCTTTAGGGGTTACTTGGGAGTACTATGTATAACGTTCAATTATGGTTTGATTAAGCTGTAGTAGCATCATATTGCAGGGAGGAATGGTTTGATGGGACTTCAGGCTGCAATGCAGAAGATAGTTGTCCAGTAATTGGGATATAGATGATGTGTAGGTGTGCTATAGCGGGGCTGTGGGTAACAAAGCACAGTGTGGCTGTCCAATCATGGGATATGGATGCATTACATTGATGTGTAGCTGTTCTTTGATGGGCCTTTGGGAATGACACGCTTGTTTGGCAGCTGTAGGAAATTCTTTGTTTTATGAGGAGTTGCCGTTGGAACAGGCAGTGTCAAAACCATGTTCAGATCTGAATATTCTGGCTTTGAAGATGCAAGTCACGATGTGCAATAATGGTTGACTGAATGCAGATGAACCATATGGTTGGGAAATGAAACGGTTTACTTCCTGCCAGTGTGGGCATGTGCATGCTGTAGCATGTGCACGCTTACACAAACACATACACACAAATACACGTTTCACTTTCAGTTTTGGGTCTTATAATTCTGATATTTCATGTTTGCCATTTATGAAGTCAAGGGAATATATCCTGCCTGCATAAAACACATTGTTAAACCTGCCTGAATAAAACACACATAGTTAATTTTTTTATTTTATTGCATTGTTTAATTATGATTTTCGTCCACATTGTGTATGTGGGTGTCAATGCTTGGATTATTTGACTGAAATCTGTTCATCCCATACATCTGTGTGGTGAGAACTAGGTTGAGAAGAGACAAAAAGAGCATTGTAATCTTGTCATTTTAAGGCGTTTAATGAGGGTATTTGTGTTTAGTCAGTCATTTTGCTGTATGGCATTTTTTCACCTGTTAGCAGAAACTTAGCAGAAACCACTTGAACACCATGGGTTACTTTTATTTATGTTTAACACGCTCTTCTTCCGTCCCTTTCCTTTTGTTTCCCAAAACAAGCACACCAAAAATGTAAAAATGTATGCACACTAAATATTTGGCATATTGATGGAGATGTAATATCATTGTATTTTGCCATCATTGTTCTCACAAGCTTGTGTTTCATATTCTCATTCGTTTCTCTCTTGCCTGTGCTTCAGTCACAGTTTTTGTGACTGCCAATGGCGTGTGAGATTTTAGACACAATCGCTGAAATGAAGTGTTAGTGGCACTGTTTCTCATTATTTGTAGCAGTGTTATCGAGTGTGAGGCCACTCAGTCCAGTGACATCAGTGTGTGGCATGGCTGCAGAGTATATTGCCTCTATCCTTGTGTGGTAGGAACATCGTCATCGTGTATAGATTTTCGCAGGACTGTAATAGCCAACGGTGATTGTTGTCTGTTATTGAAAAAGTGCATTGTGTAGATTTGACGAAATCAGTCGTTTGTTCAGAGGCGAAATACGCTCGTCAAGAGCAAGCAGAAAATATGAAATTCCAAACAAGTTTTTTTTTGTAATTGAATATTTCTTCACTGAGTCTTAGGAAATGTCCTGTCTCTCTCCTACTTTCCACTCCTTCACTTTTTTCGATCATTCACGCCATTCATTTTATATATGTGCGGGTGCGTGGATGGGAAGAAACTCTCCACGTCCTACATGTTGTCAGCCCCTTCCATTCGCCTCTCCAGTCATCATCGATGTTCCTGATACTCGCATGTTTCCTGCGTCATCCATGAAGCGCCCACCAACGCTGTCAGGTCCTTGTACTCAAAAGGTTACCCTGACTGCGGTTATATTGATAACTTGAAATGAGTGAGAACTGGATGTCATAGAACTGTTGTTAGTTTACTCGACCCTCATTGCTTATGTGTTGGGTGTCTTTTGGTTTGGTTGGCTTTGAAAGGATACGGGATTGAAATAGCGGTTGGTTGTTTTGTGTTGCTTGTCGAAAGGTGATTGGTTCAGATGGGTGACGTATTTAACATATCGGGGAAGATATTCACGAGGTACTCTTGCTGCCGTGATCTGTGATGCTTGAAGTTTGCTGGAATTACATTACTTGTGAAGCTGTCATTCGTTCCTGCGTGTGTATATGCCTACCTGAGTGTTTGTATGTGTTGGACGGCGTACGAGCTACTAACAAGGCACGTGATCTTTTTGTAATACATAACCATTAATGACATGTGCATCGATCACCTTCCATGCAGCCACTGCCAGACTGGGGCCTGGTGTTTGTATTTTCCTACTTAATTTGGCCAATTGCTGATAAAACTATAGAATTATGATCGACTCACATAATTTATACGTGTTTTAAACTAATCGAATTTGAAATACTTGCAACGTGATCCTTAGAACAAAAGTTGAAAGTGCTTTTTTGATATGAGAACGGTAAAGCAATAATGCCTGAAAATGGTGAGTTTTAGCAATATGATCTCTTGATTAAACTTTTTTTTTCGCTGACCAGGCTGAGCTCTTTTTTTTTAAATTACAAAACATCCTCGTGAATAATCTGGTTTATGTCTCGAATCAAGCAACGCCCCGTGCCAAATTGAAAGAGATCGTAACGTCGCGCTCACGCCAACCTGACGTGTGGTCCCCAACTCTCCATTGGCTGTAGCCTTGACAACTCATTGACAAACGTACCCACGTACCTTTGTGACGTCACACCTTGACGACGTTGAAACTGCCTGCGGCGAGTTTCTGGTTGGACAGAGACACTCTTTAGCGTCTGTGGGTTGGCTAACTGCCGCTGCGGGCGTCGTTATGAAGGCATGCCCCTCCTCCTACCCACGAACGTGTGTAGAGACGATGGCATAATTTATGAATGCTGGAAGCTGCCATCTCAGAAGGAGCCTGGACTGCGTGCCTAGAGTGCTCGCGGGTACTCCGACGCTAATGCCCGAGTCCCAGTAAAGTGGACTGCCGTGGCAAAGGTGTCGAGGTGGACCCAACGACTTCAAAGAAACAAACCACGCTGACTGGAATATATACGAGAGGAATTACTGGCGCTGCCTGTTGTGAGAATATGTGAGGTTATTAAGGGAAAAAAAAATAGTGGACTCTTGTAAAGGTACGTGTTTATTGCTTTGCAGATTAACCGAACTGGACATGGTCACTGATCTTATTTATTTTATTTATTTTGTAGTCGTTATCTCATATGAAGGTAAAAATATGCGGAAAGGGACAATGATTAAATACAGAAAAGGGGAGAAAGATAGAAGTGATATACTCTTAAAGGCATAGGCTGAGCCAAAACAGTTGTCATCAACTGTAAATTTGAGACCTTGCCAGTTTAGAGGCTATATACAGTTTTTTGTTTGTTTTTAAGGAGGGGGAAGACAACGTGGCATCCTCTTACAGTTAGAGGGGGATGTAAAAGAGTCTTGATCTTTCAAAAAAGTTTAACTTTGTCTAGGTACCATTTTAGACACTAAAATGTTTAATAATAATAACCATCATCATTAATTTGTATTTGTAGAGCGCTCTACCGCAACGTTAGCGTCATGCTCTGAGCACTAACCAAGTACATAAACAATTTAAACGGTAAATAATAATAATAATAATACTACAAATTCATGTAGCACTTTATCCCATCATCATAAGCAGGTTCAAAGAGCGTTACACAGAGAGAAAGAATTATGCTGGTGCTATTCCCAAGCAAAGAGCTGATTGTGTACCCAGTTAGCAACTCGAGAAGGTAAATGCAGGGACGCATTCTACAGCCTTACCATTGCATTGTGTCTACAAGTCAATAAAGTGTTGGACTTCTAAAAAGTAGCTCCAAATCATGATGTTTGTACTGAAGCTGAACTTAAATCTTTGGTGCAGATCCTAACTTACTTTCGCAGAAGAAATGTCGCTCAGTCGACGCAACTCTTGTTACAGCATCACGACAACGGAGGCTGAAGTGGACACAGGTACTAAATAATTTTCCTGAGGATTTACTTTTGGTGGTTTGAGATCTACCTGTGCAGGAGCTTAACGCAATGAGCAGAATTGTAAAACTGTGGTCCTGGACACCTCGCGATTGACTAGCCACTTCAACATGATTAGTTTGTACGAACAAGCCATAGACGAAGACAGGACAGCTGACATCAATGGACTCAAAGGGCGATCAAACAGCTGCATAATGAAGAATGCTAAACAATGTAGTAGTAGTTTGGGAGTAGAGAAAGTCTCCGCCCTATAAGTGCCCCATTCATCAACACATCGAATTCGACACAAACCGGGTACAAACTACGAAATAATTCCACAAACTTCGGAGTCTCCTCCAGAAGATTTTTGAAAGTATTAATACTTGGTAAACATTTGGTTTCAGACCCTACTTTATTCCAATGATGATCATCTCTACTGCTGAATGTATATCTTCTTCAACTAAGCTTACTGCGTACGACTTAACTCTTACCCTCTGGATTACACGTTGAAGTGTATTGTACACCTGTGGAAAAATGGCCCCATTCCAAGTCTATAGCCCCATTCAATATTTTAAATTTCTCAAGCAATAGTCAAAATTCGTCTTTTCTTAAGGGTGTGTAATTTTTAGATATTCTGATCTCTCACTATAGGACATGTTCGCAGTCATTGACTAATAATGCAATGCAATGGTGGTAGACCACATCCTGAAGGATAATGAGCTATAAAATACTATTCCGAGGTCTTTTTTTCTCTTCCCAAGTGGGTATGTCTTTCGCAACCCCGGCATTTCATCAATTTGCAAGTACTATGCGATATGTCACCAATATCTGCAACCTTGCACTTATCACAGTGACCAAGTTTCAATTGAGAAAATGACAGAAAGTATCACTGATGTCCTGCACAAAGGACACTTCTTAACAATTCCGAAACGGACAGAAAAAACAACTTAAATTTAACGAAACTGGAATGAGTTAACCATCTCAACACGTAGGCAAAAGAGCATCACTCTAACCCTAAACTCTATGGATATAATTTTGTGCAATAACATGAAAAAAGTGAAAGATGTAGATGAAACGGAACAATAACCTTACTGAAACTTGTGGGCTAAAACTCAGTAGGCAGTCTCTCTCCTTAGTATTCTTTACCTGTTCGTCTGCAGGCGATGAAAAGTTTGGTCAAGCATTCGCTGCAAGTAGGATGTTTTTAAACCTCACGCAGTAACAGTTCGGCTACAATTGCAAGCCGTTCACTCTCCTAACTTCTCTGTTGCTAGGAACAACAGAACAACTGCTAAAGTATAGGCTGACATTGCTGTAGATGCGAGTTCTGAGGACAGTTTGTATTCTTACTGCGTAATATCTTGGGTTTAGTGACTTGACAAAGAATGATCGTTGACGCCTGCCAGATCGAGGACGTTGAAGAAGACTGCAAGAGGCCATCTTCTGCGCCAAGACTTATTAGATATCTGTCTACACAAGGCGTCAAGCATGCCAACTTCACACTTAGTAATTGATTCAGGAGTTTTCTTACCTTCTGGCAAATAACACCTGTGTGCAGCGTCGACTGCAAAACAAAAGTTTTAGACCGCTTGACCTCGTATTTTATAAAATTCCTTTAGTCGCTGGTGTTAAATATTGATTTGAATATTGTCATCACTGGGGATTACGGAGCGACTTTCCTGTTCCACCCTAAGGCTCCAACGATTGACTTGCGTTCATCCGTGAGTTTCATGGAGATGTCTCGACTAGTGAGCCGAGTTCGAAGCAGGATTCCTTGAGTGTCCCCACTGTGTGAATTATCAAACAGTCAGTTCTGTGCTCATCTCTTCATATACAAGGTTTTACACTGAGGCAGTGTGATAAAATATTTTTATCAAACAGTCAGTTCTGTGCTCATCTCTTCATATACAAGTTTTTACACTGAGGCAGTGTGATAAAATATTTTTGAATAATTTAGCAAACGCTTAGCGTAACCGGCGCCGCGACAGCGACTGTCCAGACTGAAGGTCAAAAGTTCACTGGACATTGGCAAAGTCATAGCAGATGCTGGTCTGTAAACAAACACGGCTGACAATCAGAGCTATAAAACTACATCTATAATCGATCAGCTGCATAATGCTGATGCAGCAGGGCAGTTATTTATATTGTCCATTGACGCATTCCGCCGTCAAAAATATTATTTGCTTTTCTTTTTGCACTTTCATCTCAATGCCACACAAACCCCGCGTGGGACGAACTCTAACTCTAAACCTTAATCCTGGGCAGTCACGAATGAACCCAAACCACCACTCCCCCCCCCCCCACACACACACACAGGATGCAGAAAAGCGGAGTACCGGAGAAAACAGCCGACGGTGAGCCCTGTAAGCATGTTCCCATCTAGAGAGCTGTATACCAGATCCAGATCCAAAACCACACCACCCGAATTGCACCTGATGACAGACGCTTTAGCCACTGCGCCAGCAGTCGCCCCATTTTATTATTAAGATCCATTTAAACCACAGCTATTAGCATGCATTGATGATGATGATATTACTAGTTGAATATGAGCAATTTATAATTTGAAATGTATAGAAGTACCATTCTGAATACTTTGTCTATGCTAATTCTATAGTGAGTACAAAATGTGGTGTAACAAATCTTGTTCATGCGCAAATAGGTGTCAAAGCGTTTGAAGTATTCAAAGCTTGTAGAAAGAATGAAAAATGTTTGGAAAATAAGTTCTTTTTGCTACCCCGAACACTGGAGAGTAAATAAAGACTAATCTTTCAAGAAATGCCCGAAAAATCACAAAACTACCACTAAAAATATACCAGATACTTGAACAATTTATTTTACTTGTTCTGTTGCGTTGTCTTCATAATCCCTGTTGACAAAGATCATTTCTAACGATCTCCAACAATAACGACCTGCATAACTGACCAATTATGTTTTTGATAAAATCAGTAATGCTGTCTTTCGTTGCCTGCTGGCAAAAGTCATCTCCAACAATTCCAATGATAACAGATGCTAAATTTACGCAGCAGTCGATGCCGTTGACAACAGCGGCTGGAACCCCGCCGAGAAAGAGCGCGGCAGAACCTGGCTGAGTGAGAGGAGCTGTCTTACTTGGGATAACCTTTAACCCCTTCAAATAACCGCAGCCATGGAATGACTCAAGCTACGAATACGAAGACAAGGAAATGATTGGAGAAGGAATCGAGTAATAAAAAAAAAAATCCCTCGTGCGAATGATTCGTCCCGACAAAATAAATAACATCCCATAATACTGAATGTTTCAAAACTGACATTAATGCGTCAATGCATTCGTGTATTTAAAGTAATATCCCAGTGCGGTGTTTCCTCGTGACTAACAATTTATGACAAATTCATTTTGCTTTAAAGTTCTCGCAGCTATTTAAAGCCACAGGGGGGTGCTGTTTTCATAAAGAAATTAAACTGAGACCTGTGGCTATTTCCACGTTCCGTCGGTGGCCAAAACTGCTTCCATGGAGACAAAGCCCTTCTGAACGCACGAAGGTTAGCATAAAACACTGAGAAAAGGTAAAAAGGTTGATAATAATAATAAAAAAAACAACTGCATTCAAATCATTCAAAACATAATTTATTTTAAAACTTAAAACCCACCGTTATCATCATTATTTTGTTTTCGCCGACAAACTTTTTTCATTTTTATTAATTTTTTTACGTGTCTTTTGCTATGCTATGTCCTTGACGAGTTTAGACAACGAAATTCATTTTTATTACTCAAAAACATAGAAACGTAAATTAAAAAACAAATTCACAAAAAATATCAATGTTTTTAATTATAGATAGGAACCAGAAGAAGAGGCGTGAACCTCCCACATTATCAGCCCATCGCTCTCTGAGTGGTAAGACGATTTGCTATTTATGTCTGTAATAGATCTCGTTAAAACATCTTCTGTCATAACTATTTTTTATTTAATTATTTCTTAACTCATTAAGCCGAGCAAATTAACGTATACAAAAGGTAAGATTAAACAATCAACGGCAAGGAATAAGCAGCAGGTTATTTCCTGCACTGTCCCGGGGCCGAGATCTTGTCACGTCTCTAAGTTAGGCATCGCTAAGCCTCTGACCTCCCCTGAGCTGTCCGGCCGCCAGGGGCGTGGCTAGCGTGAGGCTCAGGGGCCGAGGTCTTGTCACGTCTGTAAGCCACTTACACACCGGAAATGTCCGGCAGAGTCTCTAAGTCCACTAAAGACGGGGTCTTGTCACAACTTTAAGTCACTTCCGCCTGCAGATCAACCCGCAAATCTACAGACGCCTCCCCCCCCCCCAGTCTCTAACTCCTAGAGACTAGTCGTGAAATATGGCGGCTAGAGCTTGTTTGTGACAGCGAATTTTCAAATAAAATAATAATTAAAATAATTAGTGGTAGAACGTATCCCGCACATAGAGACGACGATATAGAAGTGTATCAAAAGTTTAGATTTCATTCTCGTGACTCGCTAGAGATGGCAGATCAATTTGCCTTCCGCCTGGAAACTTTGAATCGCGACCCGAGTATATACTCGTCCTTTGTGTTTACGTGATGTGCTTATGTCGGTGCGTGTGTGTCGCTGTTACAAGCGTTTTCCAGCAGACAGCTTGTTGGATTAATTAAAATGTGACAGACAACACTGCATTATAGGGAAAACTGGCGGATTAATTTACGACACAATAGACAACAGCTGTTTTTTTGTAGATTTTCCCATGGCTGCATCAGTGAAATGCGCGTAAAAATACAGCATGCTCCAAGAACCAACCAACACAAATATTACTGGAACACATTTATCCTTCTTTTAATGTGCTGGTAAAATATTTTGTCGATTGCTTTATACCCTTCCTCTCTCTCTCACACACACACATAAAAAGCATGTCACACTAAATTAATCCACCAGTTTTCCGTATAATGCAGTATTGTTTGTCCGTTTTCTCTAACAGCAGTCACAAATTAAATTTTTGCAAAGAGAGTTTTCATTAAAATAATTTAAAGTCGTTCATAAATGTTTAAAGGTATGAGACTATGCACTTTTTAGGATACCGAGAACAAAGTGGAGACAGAACATTTCAGTCAGCCAATTAAACCCAGTTCATATAAATCTTTCTTTCCTTATTTCTTTCTTTCTTGAGAGGGAATGAGTGAGTTCCAAGACTTATTGTACTACTTTCTTATATTACTGCTCATCTGTCTCTTTCAAAGTATCCTGTAACAAGTAACTTGTTTCACTTCAAAGGGCCGTTTGCAATCGCGTGAAGGAGAGGCAGGGTGTAACGCGGTCGTTTAGACTGGCGGACAGCAACAAAACATGGGGCTTCAACTTTGATGTTACTGAAGGTATCGCCATTACCTTGGACATACAATCGATGCCCTCGACGTCAACGACATTCTCGTGGAAAAGGTCTGTCTGAATCTTTCAACAGCTGACAGAAGTCTCACGGAAGCGGGAATCGTGCAGTTGAAGTTGGGTTCCTAGCCACTGACGTCATTATACGTGGGCGCATTTCACACGTTGGTCGATGACTTTCACCTCCGGTCAAAACTCCCCAGAAATCAGCGGAACAGCGACAGCAAGCTTGTGTCGAGACATCAAAGACGATAGCAACTGCACGATACAAGATCAGTGGTCGACGGACCGTGTCCTGAGTATCCGAAAACAAAAGCCGACGGCGTGTTGGTGTTTCTATTTCTGATGCCCGATACATTGCTGACGGATTGGTAGAGAGATATCGCGAACACGAAACAGTGTTGAACTGTGTATCATGCAGGTACTACAGAGGTGAAAAACCTGTGCGGCAACCGTTAACTGTCACAGCAGAGCGCCTGTGACGCCGTAGGGTGCCGACAACGTGCTGTCAAGGTGATCAGAACAGATTTGCTTAACGAAAAACGAGAGTGAAAGCCACATCAGGCACAAAGGAAAAAAAAAGAGAGAAAGAAGAAAATCAAAATGCTGCGCATCAAATGTCGTGCTTTGCTGAACGAGTTTGTGTGTGACATTGTCATCTTCCTCTTCAAGACTGGCGAATCTCTCCTGGATGCCACCATCCGCCCTTACGTCATTGAAGCTGTCTGCAGTGACCTGTATGGTGGCGCCGACGTCACTACGGACATCAGCAGGACCGACGGCACTGGTGGCATGTCTGTCGACAACGGCACGGCTTTTGGAGAGAAGGGAGGGGTGTGCTGGCATTTAAGCGACTTGCCTGATGTGAGTAATATATCTTCACGTGACTCCACTCGTCTAGCTTTTTCCTTCTCACTCTCAGGCATGTTGGTGGAGGGTATTAACGATACAACTTCGCAATTTAGTCTGTTTAAACCTAAGTTGACATTTATGTTTGCTGGTATAGTTACGGCATTTATCATTTATTTCTGAATGTATTAAATTAGCATGTTGCCTTTTTCGTACTAAATGCCTGACTTGCGATGCTTAATACATGGATACTTGTTGAATATTGTTTAATAATCTAGTGAGTTGCCATTTTTTTCTTAATGGCTGAACAAAAAGATCAGTAAAGATACAGGTAGTCATCTAACCTTTTCTGGTCGTTGGGGAATGGGACTTTTCTTGGGACCAACTTCATGTGAGGGTGGTGCCCATCTCCTCTCCCTCTCTGCTTTTACCCTTAGATTGTGGCAAATAATAATAATAATAATAAAAATGAAGATTTGTATAGCGCATATTCACACTCATAGAGAGCATGCTCTTAGCGCTTAAAAACAAGGAAGAGACATGGACTAAATGGATAGAACACGAGGGGCGTAAGAATAAACGACAGTACTGACGACAAACAGAAAACAAAGTTGGAAAACACAAAAAGACACCAAGTAACAGAACATAGAAAATATAGGGATTCTGCAGAGAAAGATGGTAGAAAATTATCAAGAGCAGAAGGGGGGTGAGTAAGAAGGACGAGCATTGTGTGATCAAGGCAAGCAACACATAATTGTACAAGGAAACGTTTGCGTTCTGAAGGCCTCGGCCGATGGAAGAGCCGCGAGCATATACGTTAATTAGGCGGATGCCTGTACAAATGTGACGTCACTTGTCCTCGACTTTCGTTTAACAGATAGAAGCCAAGGTACAGAGCAAAGCGGCTGGAATCCTGGTGGCTCACAGGGTTCTCGTCAATGTTCCTGCGGTCATCCTCGGACTGTTCTGTGGTGCCTGGAGCGACAGCAAGGGGAGAAAATTTCCAATGATGGCGCCGAGTGCTGGTTCTTGCCTGGGCGTCACGCTCTACTTGGCCAGTACCCAGGTGCGTGACTACAAGGTTTTCCTACTCCTAGCAGGAGCTGCAATCCAAGGCATGTTTGGAAAGTCTCCGGTGATCAGCATGGCGGTCAACAGGTAAGGTGAAGTGGCACTCTTTAGACAGAATAATTCTCTAGTAACTGACTCGTGCCGCTGGGGTTAAGAGGGCGTCGGCATATACATCTCGTGGAATTGGTTTTCTCCGTCTTTCAATACACAAACACTTTCTTGCGGGGTTTTTCTTTGGTCACTGTACACCGTCGCTATGAGAAAAGAATCAGTTTCAGCCCTTCTTTATTCTCGTTTATCTTGTTTTCCCCTCACAAAAGACGCCTGCTCGCATTTACTTAACTGGTTCCCCCCACCCACCCAGGATATACCATCATTGTCTACAAGTGAGTAAAAACCACAAAGTTTGAGTTTAAGTAACATGGCGCTAAGACTTAATCTCAAATAGACATACACATCTGCACGTTTTACATTACTTAGCGGGTCATTTATATAGGATTGAATGAACATTAACAGCATTTTGCTAACCCAAAACCCTTGAATAAGGGTAGACATTACGAACTGCATGTATGTGTAACCACCAGGGAAATGTAGAAATACAGAAATACAGAAAGTATCCCTCGCATTGTACTTAGAATGCAAGGTATATATCTACCACTATGTCATTTATGGGGAATTCCTGTACTCCTCATTATTCTATCCCAGGGATCTCAGAGCAGGAAAAGTTAGTATGAGTGGAGGAAGTGCAAGGAGTAAGAAACATCCGCAACGAGAAAATATGTCATAGCACAATGAAAAGAAAAAATGAAAATATTTCTATAAAATTTATCCGTCCAAACGTCACGTGACCTGGTTGCTCACGTATCTCCTTATCTTTGTCGCAGTCACGTGGCCGATACCAGCGACACGGACCAGCGCACTCGGCGTCTGGGTCGTCTACTCGCCAGCAGTTTTCTGGGTATGTTCCTGGGCTCGCTGCTGGCCGGCGTGCTGCAGGACGTGTCCAGCTTACTCACCACTCTGCTGGTCGTCAGCATCTGCCACGCCCTCTCCGTCCTCACCGTACTGCTGGGAGTGCCCGAGACGAGGTCATCCGAGGTTAGGGATGGGGCGGCAGGACGGGCCATCCTGCGGGCGGAAGACGAGCTCGCGGAGGAGGAACAGCAGAAGGAGCCTGGCCTCTTCAGCTGGGCCGGCTGTCGCGACTCTCTCATGACTGTGTGTCGGGCGCGGGACGGCAACAAACGAATCATCGTCGTCGTCTCCCTGCTTCTCATTACTCTCAACTCCTGCCTCAAGGTACAGTGCGGTTGAAGGGATGGGGTCTGTATCTAATTGATGCAGGAAGGGGTGAGGTGGGAGTGGGTAGGACGAAACAGCTGACCTGTTTATGACGACGGAAAGTCCTTTTTCTCAAGCTGTCGCTGTCAAAAGGAGGCTCTTGGGGTCGTTAGCTAACCTGATGTCCGCAACTTCTTCTATCTGCCTAGCGGGCACTGTTTTGCTTATGGCCCATTGCTACTTCCATGAAATCAGTAACTAAGTATATTCAGCTGTAATTTAAACGAATCATGAGCAATCGTTCACACAATGTCATAATATATTATTCATGGCTTGAAAAACAAGCAAAATGCCAAACGTAGAACGTTTCTGTGTCCTGTTCAGTGCTTGCGCCTTAGGCACCAGCCTAGTTAGTTAAACGGTACAACCGGACCTGGCTTCACTCTATGTCAATCTTCTGCACAGTCAGTCTTCGCCCGCGCATCTCGTTACACGGGATTTTATTTCCTGTCCATGGTGTAGGTTGGGGACCAGGACGTAACAGTGCTCTTCATCCAGCGACCGCCGTTGTCGTGGCCGGAGTCGTGGTACGGTTACCTGACAGCCGTCGACTACGCCACCATGGGCTTCAGCCTTCTGCTGCTCCTGCCCCTCCTGGCCGATATGCTGCGCATGTCCGATGTTGCCATCGTGACGGTGGGAGTGGCATTCAAGCTCGTGCGTTCAGTTTGGGCCGGCTTCTGCACCGAGACGTGGATGGTGTTTCTGTCTGTGGTGGCCGGCTCGCTGGGAGGATTGATTACCCCGGCTCTGCGATCCGTTCTGAGCAAGATCGTGAAAGAAGGAGAGGTAATCTGTCCATCCTCAGTCTGTTCATTTTCAGTCTATTGATTGTCAAGCTGTCTTATTTTCAATCTGTCCATCCTCTATCTGTCCATGTTCAGTCTGTTCATTCTCCCATGGTCGTCTATTTTAATCTGTTTATTCTCAATCCGTTCAGCCTCGTATATCCATCCTCAGTTTGTCCATTTTTTAATCAGTTCTTTTTTGCCGAATATTTGCAGAGAAGAGGTCGTTTTCAACATGTGTCGTATCTTTGATCAACGTTTTCATCGAAGATCAATTTTCTTAGCCTTAGAATTAACCTACGTGTAATATAGAATTGTTTTGTTTTAAACTTCTGTAAGCATTCAGGAATTTTATAAAATGTAAATTTGAAAGCTGGCCCCGTCACTTCAGTTTCACTTGTAATGCTACGAAGAGCGCATACGGGTTTATCCAACGTCTGCAACTCCCCCCAACAGGTAGGCAAAATGTTTTCCATCCTGGCTTCGCTGGAGACGCTGTCCAAGCTGCTAGGCTCAAGTGTCTTCACGGGAGTGTACGCCGCTACTGTTGACGTCATTTCCGCTGCCGCCTACTTGCTGGAGGCGGCGGTGTACTTAATCGTGCTGGGCATGACGGTGTGGTTGGCGCAGATGATGCGTGAAGATGGCGCACATGACCTCCTCCTGACCTTTTCCAGACCATACTACGCCCTCTACAAGGCCACTGGCAAGAGCGACAACTCGGAAAGCGCTGGAATCGTCCCAGTCATTCAGATGGAAGACACTTCTCGACCTCAACCACCTCGGGAGAGCCGGCTGCAATCTCTTGGGGCCTCTACCCCGTAGGATTCGGTGGACAGGCTTAAGTTTTCAAACATGATCTCGAAAACGTTTAACTGTCCTTGAACGTTTTTCAGTGTATGCAAGAGAAAGTCGTATAGCGCACTATTCGTGAATGAGCTTTGCAAACTGAAAGTTTGAGGTTTTGGAGAAGAGTTTTCAATACTCCTGCTGGTTTTATTTCGCTTACGGATTGCTAATTAATGCTATGCGTTCTCGATCAAAGTAATATGTCCCTTAACGGTGCGAGTGAATATGACTCATGAAGATAACCCTTGAGCTTTCATTGTAGTATTCCACTGCCAAATGGTTGATCTTAGAAGTAAGTGATATTAACTGCCTAATAAATAACTCACTCACTAGTCCAGTAACATACCCGGTCACTTGATCCACTAACACCAGTGAGTCTGCCAGTCAAACCAGGGAGGGCAGGGCAGACAGTAAAGTCAAATTAAGTCAAGCGGTCAGTCAGTAAAAATACAGTCTAGTCAAGTAACGGCAGGCCAGTCAGTCCTACAAATTAATTTTGATTTAAAGTTACATTACTGCAGCAGTTCCTTTGCGCATGTCAAAAGAGACCGGCTTTGCTATTTTGTGTGGAGCATCTTTGTGGGGACAAACGTGAAGACGTCAAATCGCAAGCCGAAATTCGCAAACTGGTCCACGTGTACACTTACGAATAGAGACATTCTCGATAGAACAGTACATAGTAATTTAAGGCTAAGTTCTAGTGTTTAGTGACATATCCTGGCGCCTTATTTACGAAGCGAGAGCAAGTAGTTTCCCCAGGGTAAAGTCCGGGACTCAAGAAAAAGCGTCTTGTCTCCGAAGTTACAATGTGATGCCTAGACCCAGTGGACAATATGTTTCTTTTTTCTGGGATCTTTGCCACCGCTTTATAGCTACAGCTCTAGGAATAAAACATCGTTTACGGCGTCTGGACACTGTTTTGTAACTTAAGAAACAAGACGCTTGTCCTTTGCCCTCGCTTCATAACTCCGGCCCCTGGATATCACATGGCTGATTAACTTGTTATAGCACTTAGCGATTTTAATAGTTTAAGTGCAGTTGCTCCATGGATGTCACGTTCTTTGTTTGTACAAAGTGTTGCTGGTTACTTGACTGGGGTTAGTTGCACAACACGCTGCTAGGCGACAGGCAACGCGGGGTCAGCTTAATGTAAGGTTAGTCTTGAATTTAGTTTAGTGAAGTTGTGTATAGCCCCTTGGTTAGCTGGTTATTCTGTGACTAGTTACACTTGATGTGACGTAGCTGCTGGTACTACAAACATATCTGAATGCTCGGTCACGTAAATCATCAGGTGCATGTAAATGTGTCATGGCAATCATAGTGGGAAAAATAGGGGAGCGGGTTAAAAAAGGAGCGTCAGTCATGCACGTCTACACCATGCACGCAGACACGAGAACCACACTATGCCCCTTGTCCTTGTTGGAAAACCCAATCCCTCTCCCACACCCCATTCGTTGAAGAGTCCTTCAGTCACTAGCAGGACCTTCCGAAACATAGTGAGCAGAAGGTCGCTACTTTGCTGTCACAAACAAATGTTTTTTGCTACTTGCCAAGACTTGAACCAACGAAGCAATATAAAGGAGTTTGACAGAACCAGGAGGAGGCCGCGCATTTTATTTTTGTGGGATACGAGTGCTGTAGATTGTTTGTGGTTGGGACATCCTGTTGGAAGGGAGGCCAAGCGAGGCAAAAACTAAAGCAATAATAAAGTCTTTACCTGCACGATGCACGTGACTTTCTCACGTCCGCGTCGCATTTCTGTGTTTGATTTTGCGTCGATTGTTGATGAATGCACAGTGAAACTGACTTGTACCAAATATTTGCCTTGATGTCTGTAATTATGTTTTCACTGCCTTTATTCCCCTTTTATCTCTCTTTCTCTGTGTGTGTGTGTGTGTGTGTGTGTGTGAGAGAGAGAGAGAGAGAGAAAGAAAGAAAGAAAAAGTGCAAGACAAAGAGAGATAATGTTTCCGTGTATGTGAGGGATTTTCTTCCAATGGGTTTTGCACATGTTTATATTTTCCTCGAGATCCACACAAAATAAAGTCGAATCTGTACAAACCAGCGCAGAATGTTTAGCAAAGGGGGAGAACCCCATCCCGGCCCGGTGGTCTCCCTTGACGACCGCCAGCAGCGCTTGTCATGTCGTCGTACAGTTGGCTGACCATGGCAGGCGGCCAGCAATGTCGGTTTAATATGGGAGAATAAATCGAAGACGTTATACGCAGGCGCAGCTTTCGGGAAGGCAGAGCATTACGAGGGCATGGAACACGGGCACCCGGAGAGCCGGAATAGAAGAAGGAACGCAATTACCCGCCCCTTTCATGCACGAGTCTGAGCGAGCCCCGTTTTCAAAAGTCCTTTTCTCAGGAACCAATTCTATCCATTAGGGGCCACCTTAGATGGAGCTCCCCCACGCTGTCCATTCGATTAGCATCAAACACTACCACTGACAGATCCAAATGTGACACGAAGCGACGACAGTAGCAGTTAGGTTAAATGAGTAATAATTAAAATAAAAATCTGGAGAAAAAGAAATTATTTTGCAAGCATTGGAAATGTTTAAATTATAGCGTAGCCAAAATAGATGCAAGAATTGTCCTCGACAGGGTGAAGCTGGCAACAGAACAAGTTAGACAAAAGCATGGAAAACAGGAAGCTGACGGATGAAATTTCTACCCGATAAAACTATATTTTATATTTTTATGCACTATTATAAGTCGAAGAGAAAAGATGCAATCCTCGGTAAAAGAAAACTGACCAGGACACATTGTGCTGTTGCTGAATGTTCTCTTCGACACTCAGAGGGAGTTAGTTTGTACTCATGAAGGAAATCCTAAAGATAATGGCAGCAAACGCCAGTGAATTAACTTTGTTCAGAGATATGTATATAATATATGTGTATGTATGTGTATATATGTGTATATACAGGTCTCTGCTTTGTTCAAACGTGTCGTGCGAACTTGGTCCCCACACCGCACTCAACAATTTGCTCAAAACATTTCAAAATCGATTGTTATCCAGTGACTTATACAGTACAAGCAAGTCTTGGACTTTCAGTAAAACGAAGATATCTTATTCCTACAGCAGTGATTACTATACAAAAGCACGAGATGTTAAAACCAACTACGACTGATGATAGATCAAGCATCAGATAGGCAACATCGACAGTTTCTACACCAGATCTGGTCTACAAGTAACATCGTGTGACAGTCACAAACACATTATCAGTCATATCTTTATCCAGCATAATGCTAACAACAACTGACAGTGTGAGGGCACCATTGATGTGCGTGATCGAAACAGCTATAAAAAAGGGGGGGGGGAGAGAATTGAGCGTGATAAACATATAATAAGAAGCTAAACGGGAACACGTGCAACCGAGTATAAGTAAGTAAGTAGAAAATGTTGCATGCAGCTAAATGAGGAAGAAATAAGTTTTTACATCGAAAAACATATTTCAAACTATCATTATATTTTTAATTGTAAAAAACCCTTATCAGCAGTCAGTTGTAACTATTGTTGCCCATTAAATTTTGATCTGATTGACTTACCAGTCTGTTGAATGAATTCAGTTTGGACAATTTAATTATTTTTAACTTCATTTGAAGCTTCTAAATAAAGTTCCAATCTGTAGGGCTGCATTCCAAATTCAGTTGTTTCATTTTTTGGACGAACAAAATCGCTTCTTGAACACGACAACCTGAGTGATGTTTCTTCATTTCACTCGAAGACATGCAAATTCGTTGTTACAAATACTTCGATCACGTGAGAGAACTCTTCAGTATAGGAGAGTAATTTTTCCCCGCCTTCCTAATTGCTGGTGAGAATGCCGATGTTTGAAGGCTTATATCTTTAAAATTAAGGATCATTATTTACTCATATCTTGGGAATTATTATTTTAAAACGAGCTAAAACCCGATCATAAAGAAGTAATGTTGCGGTTGGCTCGACCTTTAAGAAAGAAATTTTGAGGCCTCAGAACGTCCAAACATGTAAAAACCTTGACCAAATCTGGGTGATTATCTTTCTTCCCTCCACTTTTGCCTCCATTTTCGTGATACATGACTACAGATCATCGTGAATGGTGGTGCACCGACACACCTAATGAACATATGGTAAAACTCTTCCACTGGCTGAGGTCTTTACACATATCCATGTACCTTGTACAACCCTGAGATCAAAGCTGTTGACCCGTGGTACGCTTAAATATCTCCCCTAGCCTGCGGCTTATTTCTCGTGAACCAAACACAGTGTTTCACTCAGATTCTGGGAAGTATTATCATTTCATGATTTAAGTCCACTAATTTGAAAATGACTATGTACTGTAAAACCTTTTGGTCTTAATGTGTAATATTTTTAACATATTGCATACTAAGAAGGAAAGCTTATTAAAAATTGAAACTCTAGAATTTTTACCCTTCATTATTTAAGTCCAGCGACCATGCAATGTTTTAATGCAGCATTGTGGTAGGTGTTACCCAAATGACATACAATACAAAAAAGATGGAAGCAGCTGGGAGGAATCAATTAGTCTTCTTTTGTTTATTGAAGAATGTAAGCAGGTCTGCGTGAGAGTTATATACAAACGGGTAGTCAAAAGAACTCAGTTATGGAAGGAACTCAGCATTTCTGGAAAATTTTACATTAAATTTCTCACCACATTTTTTTCTGCTAAATGAGTGATTAAAGGAATGGCAGTCTATAAAAATATCACATTCATCTTTGTGTATTCCTGTAAATAATTGTTAGAAGAATTCTGTTTATGATGTTTTGGCTTCTGTCTTTATTTTTTTTTTCATTAGGATTAGATTTAAAATAGATTGTGCTTAATATAAGATTCCCCTTCGTCTTGCAAAAAACAAAAAAAATCTAAAGTTACGCAGGTACAGAAATGTCAACACCGACTTATATGTGCTCGTGAGTTCGCCCACGCGCGTGGAAAAAAAAAAGGATTGATTTAATCCCAACCTAATTTGTGCATCTGTCGCTTTAATGTCCCCCCGTTGAAGACTGAGCTGTGAATCAGCCGAGATAAATGTATGCTTTAGAACAAGGTCTAGCCCAAGACAGTCGTGGTCTAGCGTTGTTTGGCAGTTTGTTTTTAAATATTTACTTCATCTCGTATTTCAGCCTGGCGTGAGACGCGATTTAGACCATCCTCCCTCTATCCCCTCAAAAAAATAAAGTACTTGTGATCGACAATTCTTCAGCGTCGGTCTTGTCATCCAACTTCAAAACACTCCAATCCACTTCTATGTCAGATGTTTGTGACTGATGGAGGGGTTGCGAAACTGTTGGCAAAGCCCAGCGTGCGCCATCTTGAAAGCCCCGCCTTTTCTTCTCATTCCTGGTGTCCCCCCGCCAGGAAATTGAAGAGCGTTTGCCGATGGACAAGGGCATTAATTCCAACACAAGCACCTCGCCAAGGGAACGCTATTCTCCTCGAGGCGAACGGGTTAAAATAAACGCTATGTCGGAGGCAAGAATAGAGAACTGGGGTCGAGTAATTAAAATAATCATCTATGAATATTCACGCACCTCCGAGCTTGACAGTCCGAGCTAAGGCAGAGATCGATTTTGTGCAATCACTGATCTTGATCCAACAGAAAAGACAGCCGCCGGTCGCCACCCGTTGAGCACTGGGCTTAGATGTGACGTCACTACGTCTGCTTCTGCGCAGCAGCGCGTTCTAGTCTCAACACCGAAGTTATGATCGAGCGCTGGAAAGTGTTTTGTTATCAACATTTTATTAATAACTCTAGAGCAACAAATTTACCTCTAGGACATCAGAGTGTGCTCTTAAGAACATCATAATTTAAGACAATTCTGTTCTAAACGCTGCTCTTACATGTCTGTGGTTTTTTTTGTTTTTTTTTTTTGAAGAGTCTGGCACACCAAACTTCTCTATTCTAAAAGCTATATTTGTTAGTCTACAAAACACTTATTACTCAACGCTTCAATGTTCTCCTGTAAACGCTGGTGTTATAAATCGTGTAAGTATTCTGTTTTCAATGTAATAGCTGCACGAGTTAAGAATCGAAAATTCCTTTTTTTCTACAACTATCACCACTCTGATGCCGTAATCTCGTCTTCTGACAAAAGGAGCCACAAAAAAGAAAAAAAAGAAAAAAAAAGAGAGATTGATGAGAATTTATTTAAAATGCACTCCCCTTCTCACGACCATCATTTTCGATCATTCAAGATCGTGCTCCATCATTTATTCGGATGAGAAAAAGCCTGTCTCCTTGATCCCTTGGTCGTGTTAACAGAAGTTTTAAAAATTCATACGAGCAGCCATTACAATAATGATCAAATTCTATTTACTGTCGCTGCCGTCGCCATGGCTTCAATATTTGTTGTATTTTAATTCTAGATTATGAGACAGCACTTATTCATCACTCTGGTCTTCAAGTGGTCTTTATTTTATTAATAATATTGTTGCCGGGAAGCTCTTCGATTTAAGGAGCAAATGTCAATATCTTCATTTTTCTTGCCTATTTTGTCATCTCCCATCTTTAGCAGAAATTACCAACTTTTTCTTTATAAATTATGTTCGTTTTCCTAAAAGTTACGACAAGAAGCAACGCAATCTGAAACATATGAACCAGACATTATAAAACTAAAGGAAGCATGGTCGTTCAACCGTAATATCTGCTCGTCTTTCTCGCACATTTCTTTACGCTCCATTGTGAAAAAGAGTGATAATATTATAGTTCTGTCTCGATTGAGGGTTAAGAAGATGAAAAAGAGAGTTACCTCACCTGCCGACTGAGAACTTCCAGCCAGTCTCTTGCAAGCACCTTTAACGATTCTAATTTTCCGAGTAATGAATCAGCTCCATTCAACAAAACCAGGTTCAGATTTATGGGAAATCACCAAAGAGAAATGATATTTGAAATCAAGCAATTTATAGTTTCGTGTGAGAGCTAAGGTAAGAAAAAAATACAATTCATCGAAGACGAGAGAACGTCTTAAAAGCGTGCAGGCAGATATACCACCATTTTCCTAATAAAGAAAAAAAGAGGCATAAAAAGGCTTAACTTAAGAGGACAAATGACACAAGACAAAAGGGATGCTCAGATAGACAGAAAGACAGACTAGCAGAATAGATGGATACTGTCGACTGATGGAAAGAAGTCGAATAAATAAAGCCAGGCAAGCATTCCGCATCCTGCGACCCATCTGGAATTCCAAGGCATTATCTCGGCACACCAAGATCCGCATCTTTCATACGAACATAAAATCTGTCCTTCTATATGGGTCTGAGACATGGAGTGTGACAAACACCATCACCGACAAGATTCAAACATTCATCAACAGATGTCTGCGCCACATTTTCAACATCAGATGGCCCGAAAAGATCTCCAATGCAGACCTGTGGGAGAGAGCCAACCAAAAACCTGCCAGCCAAGACATCAAGAAGCAAAAAGTGGGGCTGGATCGTTCACACCCTGCAAAAGTCGGCCGAAAATCTAACACGACAAGCTCTGGACTGGAACCCACAGGGGAGGCGCAGGATTGGGAGACCCAGACAGACGTGGAGAAGATCGTTCCACGGCGAGGCGGAGGCAGCTGGAATGACATGGACTCAACTGGGAAGAGAGGCCCAGAACCGGGTTCGCTGCCGAGGTGTATTAAATATGCTCCACTGGGGGTGAAAAGGAATAATAATAAGAAGAGGAAGTCGACGAATTGATGGACGGATGGACAGACGGATCGATATAATTAATACATAAGCCTGTATGCAATTGAATCTTGCTCCCCTAAAAGACGACACACATGCAGTGTGTTGATGGAAAAGGGGAAGTGGCTCCACCGAACCCATTTTGGTTCTCAGTCCTTTCAGCAGGTCGGTTCCAGACCACCCATAGGATGGAATATTTGTGTACGCGGTAATGGTTTGATTCGACAAATTGAGCGCCATTTCCGGTGCCGAGGACAGGGAGCTCAGTCTGAATGGCGGTAACTGCGAGCAGCGGGAGCCTATGAAAGGTAAGAGAAACGAAAATCGATGACCTCTTCAAGGTAGCGAGTCTAAAAAAGTTAGCTTACGGTTCGATCCCGAGAAAGGCTAGCAGAAAAGACATCCTCTCCCATAAAATCGACCCACCGTTAGGGCTGTTAATCAGGCGTAAAACGGCCGGCCAGAATGGCGTCTTCTTAAAACGTTCCCCAACGCAAAAAACTCAGTTTAAAATAGTCTTAAGTGCTAATCACTTTCTGTGTGAGAAGTCAAGGTTAATTCATTTGGTAAATTTCTTTATACAAGAACGATATATTTGTGTATGTAATGCTCGTATCTAGAATGCAATAACACCGTAAGAAAAGGTATCGAAACTATATTCACTCCGGACCTGTACATTCTTTTAATTACAACACAGCTGCTTTTTTGACTGTCCAATTCGATATATATTAAGTTTCATGGACGAAAGACAGGACAACGTAAAGCACGCTTCTATCGGCCTTCATCTCCCGTCTACGTTGATAACACACTTGAAAGATACACCATACACACATAGGGGAGACTGCACGCGGAAAGATGAACATAATCAGTGGGCGAAACGAAAATGACATAATTATACACTTAATACAAAAACCAAATTTTGACCATCATAGGAGTGAATAAAAATTTTAAACACCTTTGGTTTCAGCCTGTACAAAGTCTTCAGTCACACAGTCCAGTAAATTCAATAACATTTATATAATACTTACAACAATACTTCGACACACTCACTTGGTTACATCCACTGCCGTACAATGAGAATAAGTCAGGTACCTGGCCGGTCCTTCCTTCTAACCGATCGTTGTCGTAAACATGCAGGTGGTCACGGCTATACCTGCGTGTTGTTTGTACCTAGATTCTCATTCTACTTACAGTAGGGGACTGGTAACTAGGACATTGGCTCGAACTTTCCGTTCCGAAGATGTGAGTGGATTGTGAAGTAGGGTAGAGAGGCATCGATGAAGCACATTGAGATACGCTGTAAACCTAACCTAAACCCCAATACTGTCTTATGAGCACTTGTCAAGTTCGTTCACACACACACACACACACACACACACACACACACACACACACACACACACACACACACACACACACACACACACACACACACACACACACACTTTCCATAACAACAACACAAAATTCAAACCAAAAACTTTTATATTTAAAAAAGTTAATATCCGTTAGAAACAGAACCTTTAATGCATTCAAAACACTCACTTTACCCGATACGTTATTGCAGCTTCAGGGAAATGGATCGCCAGTCGTAGTGCATTCTGATTGTTGACTATTAAAGGACAAACTTAAAAAAAAGGTCTGCGCATGCGTGGAGATGGCGGGGTAAGGCGATATAGTCACGACCGGGATAGATGACTAACACAATGTTGCCGAATCGAAGTTGGGTGAACATGCCGACCCGTTTTCCACGGCACGCAGGTACCCGCCATGACGCTGCTCTGGGTCGTGCGCGTGTGCCCACTGCAGTCCTACCCCGGTGAAGAACCTGTAACTAGTGCATTACGATTTAGTGCACAGGTCTGAAGTGGTGCTTAAATTACACTCGTCTCTTTCAAGACATCTCGCTTCAGCGTAAAGGTAATGGTCATATAGTTTCCCATTATCAAATAAACAAGGTGCAAATGAGGGGGAATGTCCTTAAATGATAGGAATTACAAAGTACCTAAAACACTGGAGTATTGTTATGCCTTAGAAAGTAAAACCTCAGTTTTAATCTTTTTTTTTAAATGTTTCATACTTCAAAAAAAAAACAAAAAAACTTTCATAATCGTAAAATGCAAACCGACATGCACAGAACCGATTGTCTGCTTCTTGGCGTCTGGGGGAATCTCCCACGCATGCGCATTTGTTGATGGCGTAAACATCAGGAGAAAGAAAATATCTGACTGAGCGAGTTTGGTCATGATCGTTGCCTTCCTCTTTCAACCGATCCTTGTGCCGTTTTAAAACACTAATGACTCTCGAGCTTGATGTAAAAAGCTCTTCGTACAGCTTCCACAAGTTTCCAAACTTCGCCTGCAGCTGACACTAAACAGTTCAAAGCGCATGAGAGGGGAAAACTGTGGATGCCTAGTAAAAGACGATGCAGTCTGTCACTATACCTTTAAAGTAAATACAAAACTTATCGCACTGACCACGCATAATCACGATTCTAACACATCTCTAGGTAATAATACAAAAATACATAAGCCACGCATAATCACGATTTTCATTCACCCATCTTTTGAGAAAAAGACAAAAAGGCTTTACGTCGATTAGACGAGCATAATTATAATCTGTTAAGTTTGGTTCTGACTGCTTCATGATATATCAAGACTGACATCTCTTCCCTTCCACGCAAAAAAAAAGAGTGGCTTATATATACAATATCGGGTTTCTCGAAATGTCTTAAACCAGACCACCACAACCCCTTACCCTCACACGCGACCATTAACAGTATCTTATAATCCAGATGCAATGATGTACAAAGCACATGAACATATGTAATAAGTCAGAAACACCATTTACACCACTATTGCTGTTGACATCTGAGCTTTTTTTTAATTTTTACTTATAAAAGAAAATTTACGAACAACTAGTGACATAGCAGACGGTTGTGTGTGATTGTAAATTGACTTTTTTTTCATTAAAACCTACAGTAGTATGCAAACTTCCTGTGATAAAAGCGGAAGCTAGAGAGGATGGGCTTTATCGAGACGTACGAATACAACAGGTGGGAAAGATTACTGTCACCTGCCATTGTTAATAATGTTTTATTTTTCATGGTCTGAACACAGCTACAAACAAGAATTTTCAGATCAAAGGAAAACCCCACAGTAGTCGAGAATTAAACACCTAAATACTCAGTCGCTATACAGACCACATTCTGTTGACCATATCGCGCGCAGCCACTGTGTGGACCCTGCCTATGGAGCTTGTGTTTAAAGAAGAGCAAGTAAAACACTATTAGTACAAATATACTAAAAGTAATATTACTTAAACTAAAACTACGATTTCGACTGCCATTGAGACCTACCACTGCCAAACACGTTAAATGTCGAAAGCATGCATCTTTGCTTATAAAAAATACTAAGAAATTCAACGTCCTGTGGACTTTCATGTAGCAGCCTGTGCTTGAGGGGGGAAATACAAAATAGTTTCCGTTAGCATCAACGTCATCATGCTCACATAGTGTTTCTTGCATGCTTTTGTCCAAAAGGTTATTAAAAAAAGATGAAAAAGACATCAACGACGGACACAACCACTGCTGTCTGAAAGTAATGAATAATTTATTAGACAGATAAAATGGTACAGAACTGGTATATTCCATTTTTATTTATTTTAAAATCTCAGGGTAGCAGACGCCATAAAAATGAAACTGAATGTCACAACCGACATTGTTTTTATCCGTTGGTCATTTTGTTCCCTTTTGAAAATAAATTTATATTTTGTCGTCTAATGCTCAAGAAATAGTATTTTGTCAGAATAAATAAAGTTTTAAGTTTTTTCAGATTGTTGCTTACATTTCCGAGTTTTGAAAAAATGGTTAATTTTTTGTTTTTTTGGTAGGTTTCCCACTTCACATTTTGACCGAGCAGTACATGGGCAATGACATCCTTTTGCCGAGTTTCCACTATGTTTGTCGGTTAGGGAACTTCAGTGGCTCATGAAAAGGGATCGGGTCTGTTTCGTGAAGACAAACATAGTGACCCTAATTTGTGACGTAGGACTGGGATGTACCAGTCTTCTCCACTTCGCTCAGCACTTCTTCGGTCATTCATATGACACGATCCATGATGTCAGCCTTTCGACAGACCGCAGTTAGAAGACCGAAAACAAACTCTCTCACTGAACGGGTTTGATGACGTCACTCGACAACGAATCAACTTATGGCGGCTTACTTTTACAGTCCCTATACAGTTCAGTCAGTATTTTATGTTTGTCATTTCCTCATTCTACTTGCAGCTTCCCTCGAACTCTTCTAGTAGGGCTGCGTATCTGCAGCCGCTGATAGTCTGGTGGCCCTTGGGTGGCTCTCCAGCTGGACGTCTAAGTACATCCTGAGCATCATGAACATCATACAGAGGTGTGGCCTAGTTACTCGTATGATTTTCTCTTTGAAAAAAAAAATCCTGCTTGGTTTTGGTGATCCGAAAACATGCTGCTGAAAGGGAGGTAGATTCAAGTCGTGCGAATGCCCACAAATAACTGTCAGCAAACGTTGTCGACTTCTTCCACCAGGTGATGACCCTTCCTGATTTTATCGATTCCATTGCTTTGTTTTCCGCGTTGCTTGTTCCTGACATCCTGAATGGTTTTTCGATGTCGGGTAAGGTGCTGCCATGGCGACAAGCGCTGTAACGCGTATCCAGTCTTTATTCAAACAGAAGGCGGTAACTTGGCCCAAGCCTTGCGCCCAGATGATGAAAGCTTCCAGCTCCACAAATATTTTTGGGAGTCAGATTGTTTACTGCCTTATAGCTGGAGTTTGATTTGCAGGCTAACCTAACTGGATATGGTTGGCTGGCTTTATTATTTTATTTTTTGTAGTTTTTTTTTTCTTCTGCAAGTAAAACGTGTAATGATTGAGAGGGCAGGGAGGCAGTGATGGAGAAAAGGAAAAAAAAACGATCTAGAAAGAAAGCAATAGAGAAAACCTTTTCTTATTATACATTACTCTGCGTTTCACTTTATAAAAATTGGTGCATGCTCTAAGATCCATAATGTTTTCTTTTGCAGCTTTCCGTTCTATGATACCTCGACTTTCTATACTACTTTATGTTACTCTGATACTCTGCGTCGATGCATTACACTTTTTTTGGTCTCTGTTTTTTTTTATTTTGGTCTACAAAGAAATCACATGATCATTTGAGTCTCTGGAAATGTCCGTTTAAAAAACTCCTTCTCGGGCAAACTGACAAAAGAGTTTTGTACAGAAATCAGATAAAACCAGTTTTCAAGGGAAAATCTATATGTGCTTTAAGTGTATGCACTTCTATTGTTTTTGTGTCATTGTCTCTGTATAAATAAGAAACAAGTAAGATAGTCCAGTGACGTTTCGTTAGAGATCACATTTTTCTTGGGTTACTTTTTTGTTTCTAAGGACGGTGCTCACCGCTTCTCTCACGCTGTCTTACTTTCCCACCTCTCAAAATAATCAGAAACCTATTCGACAGTTCGGTCAACGGGAGGGGGGGTGTATGCTGCTTCATATGCATAACAAGCCGACCATGGAGTGTCCTCCATTCGGCCTCAAAAGTGGGTGTTCTAAATATCCGGCTATGCACTTCTCCATTTTTGCATGCGCCTGTTTGTAATTGTCTATACATCCGCTCTGTGTATGCGCTTGTATGTAACTGTCTACACATCTTCACTGGTTTTGCGCCTGTATGTAATTGTCTTTACATCTACACTGTGTATTGTCTGTGACTGTCTACGCGAACTGTCTATAAATACGTATCGCGCATGACCACCATTTTAGCCAAAGCCATGAAAACGTGTTGGTGTCTCCTGGACGTTATCTTTCTTTCTTTCTATTTTCTCCTCCGTTGACATTGAGTGTGTAGGAGCCCTGCGCTCTCAATCAAGATTTTCAGCTATTTGCTCTGGGCTTTTTCAGGCTGCTCTATGCCTTTGTCCCTGAAGATCACTTTAGAAAGTCTACAAAAAATACCTCGGACAAGGTAAAACGCTCTGTGTGTGTGTGTGTGTGTGTGTGTGTGTGTGTGTGTGTGTGTGTGTTGAGGGAGGGAGGGAGAGACTGAAAAACAGACTCGGATGAAATCGAGACAATCTTTCCAAAGAAGACGCGGTCACGTTCTCGAAATAAAATGATTGGCTATTGATCTGGCGCGCGGGTCCACTGGGAATGAAAGAGGATTTGGCCAATTTGGAAAACACTGATAGAGGAGAAGAGAGGACGGGGGGGGGTGAAGGGCGGCGGGGGGGGGGCGGCGAGGTACGCCAGGCGATCCATATTTATTCCCAATTATAGCTGATTGATCGCCAGTCAGGAAGCGACTGATGAGTGCCACACAAAACCACCAGCTGGTTGAATAGACCTCTCGGCCCACAGCAAGCCACTTCGGCCATCTACTTGCGTTCTCTAGGAGCGGTTACAGCATGACATATTTTGAAACGATCATCACATCAGGTGTCATCTCGGTAGTCAAGCTCTCCACAGTGTTGTTTACAGTTGTTCTTTGAAGTATGCCTGATCACTAGGAAACAAAAGTAGTTTAAATCATGGGGAAAGGTCTCAGGATGGGTAATAATTAATTAGTTCTACAAGGGGTCGTCAGCTACTGAGATTGTGTCTGTTGCTGTCTCGGCTACAGTACACGTCTCAGTACGCATCATTATATAAAACCAAAACCTTCTGAATTGTTTTTTTTCTGCCAGTTGAACCATAGAACGAGCACATAGGTGAGGTTCGTTTGATTTAGGTAGAAGACAATGACTCAATGTCTTCTTGAAATGTAGCAGGAGCTAAGATGTAGAAAGGGTGGATGAGGATGGGTGGGCGCTTGTGCATTTACTGATGAAATCGCAGCGGGTTGCGGACCTTACATCTCAGGCAATGGTTAGGCAATGTAAAAAGCCGGACATTAATCTTCAATCATTACCGGTCCAAAACTGGTTCAGGAAGATTGGCGATCAAAGTCGATCCTATTTTCACTTCTTAACAACAGAAAATGGGCGTTGCGGACCCCAGTTTGGTCAAGATTTCGAACCAGGCTTAGGGTGGAAAGGGGGATCCGACAACGCACTATGAGTACCCATCGTCTGGTTGTTGATCCTTGCCACTGATTGGCTAAGCGCTTGAGTCCTGGGATATGTGTGGAAGGAAGTAGAGAGACTGGATGCGAAGTGGTTCAGTGTTCTAGCAGCAAGGCCAGCCTTCCACACGATGGCCACAAAACTGAGCCTGTAATTTGTTTACAAATTACGGTCTTGCGCCAATGTAGAAGAAAATGGAAAAGGCAGATTGATGGACTTGAACGTAATGAAAGACAGAGCGTGGAACAAAGTGGAGGGCATATTCCAGGCTGAGGAGATATCTTCATACAGCAGTCTTCCTTTGAACGTCGCCAGTGAACCAGCTCTACCCCTCATACCTTTTCAGACTCCAATCGCGGAAGATATAATTATGGTTATACACTACAGCTGATGTTAGCGTTTATACTGTGAGAAGAAGACCAGATCTAGATCTTAATAATCAGCTTCATTAAAAAACAAAATATGACACAGAGAGAAGGCTAATCATTGACATCTGCCCTGCACGACGGACCTGACTGACAAACGGACAGACCGTTGGAATAATAACAGGAAGACCCACAGACAGACACGATAGATGAAGATGCTGAAAGACAAACGAACGGATACGGACGAATAAATAAACGGGTGGATAGATATTAAAATGAAAGAAACAGAAAAAGAACAAAAAGAGGACGGTAAAAAGAGAATGAAGTAAAGGATATGCGGTATATTCTGCCAAATACATTTACGAGGAGGAATAATTTCTCTTACAACAGACCCTATATAATGCATGACTGATATTTCGAGATGCAGTATCCATCCAATGCAAGTTATTGCCGGCCGGTTATAGGCCAAAAGTCACCGCAGGGGAAAATTGAAACTACTCTTTAGAGGAGGACATGATTAGTTTCAGAAGGGCCGATGGAGTCCCCAGGTAAGTATCAATAAAGCCTCTCACAGAGAATAAAATTAGTACTGGTAGGGTTGTGGGGGAGGATTAAGGAGGTCTCATGTGCTTTTGTCTGGGACATGACTAGGCAGACAACAGTTTCTATATTCTTACGGTGGATTGCAGTCAGCCGAATCCCTTATAGATGATGACAAAGTTGACGCGAGATTTGCGTCTGCTCTTAAGACTGTCAAAACAAGCAAGGTAAAATGCTTACAGACAAAAAAGGTGTGGTTTTTAAATTGAAAATACAGAAAATGATCACACACGACACACGTACAATTAATCATGTCCTTTGTAATACGTTTTACATTTGTTAGTGTATTTGTAAATCTGCAAGCAATATATACCTGCAAAAAGACAAGGGTGTGTGACACGATGATCTCCCTA
This sequence comes from Marisa cornuarietis, assembly GCA_004794655.1. Classification (NCBI taxonomy): domain Eukaryota; kingdom Metazoa; phylum Mollusca; class Gastropoda; order Architaenioglossa; family Ampullariidae; genus Marisa; species Marisa cornuarietis. The sequence goes on from SMMW01000018.1 coordinate 1,640,987, forward strand.
TGTGTGTAAGACATATGGCTGCCTTCACGACCTTGCGCCTGCATATCTACAAGATCTCATTAACCGTCACCAACCTCAGCGGAACCTTCGTTCAGCAGCCCAACTCAGACTACTAAGACGACCAAATGTTCAGACAGGGAACAGAAACAAAAAGACAAAATAGATCCTTTTCAAATGTAGCCCCGCTTCTGTGGAACTCGCTTCACCTCTCGACAAAGGAGTCTGATAGTCTTGCAACTTTTAAGAAAAAACTGAAGACCCACTTGTTTCAAATGGACTAGTTTTTTTTCATCTGCATTTTGTTGTTTGAACTTGATCATTTGACCTGCAGTCTGGTGGCTGTTGGTATCACTGCGCATTGAGCGTATTTCTGCGATGCGGAAACTAGCGCATTATAAAACGGGGGCCGGTCGATTCGCCCCAAGACCAATTCGTCCCTACCAATTCGCTCCACACCGAAAGTCAATTCGTCCCACGCATGGTCCAATTCGTCCCAAGCTCAAAAAGGCGCTGAAACAAGTAGATATTAACGTCAAATATTACCAAAAGAGTCATATGTCTTTCGAACAATAGAGTTATTAGATACGTAATCTCAGCTGCCTATTTTAAGCAGAGCCATGCGAATAAGTTAAGCCACCATTTCACTAAACAAAGATGGCCACTAGTCAATACGCACGCAGCGCACGTATCTTACAATGGCAAATAGACGTGATTTTTTTTAAATAGATTTACTCAGCATTTTGTTGTGAACTTGTAGTTTGATTTTTTAAATTCTTGCTTATTATTAAAAATGTCCGTTAGCCAATAGGCTTGCAGTGGACGTATCTTCCTTGAGCATTACTCCTAACACAGTCCACACAATGCTCGTCCTTCTTACCCTCCCCCTTCTGCTCTTGCTACTTGTCTACCCATCTTTCTCTGCATAATCCCTATATTTTCTATGTTTCTGTTACTTGGTGTTGTGTTTTCCATCTTTGTTTTCTGTATTGTCATTTATTCTTACGCCCTCGTGTTTTATCCTTTTAGTCCATGTCTCGTACTTGTTTCAAGCGCTAATAGCATGCTCTCTATGAGTGTGAATATGCTCTATAAAAATCTTCATTTGTTATTATTATATTATCTTACAACGGCAAATAGACATTATGTTTCTCTTCAATTAACACAATGTTTTAGATTCTGTTGTGAACTTGTCGCTGTCGTTAGTTGGAGGTTCGTCGCATAGAGCGACTGCCGCAAGGCACGGGCACGAGCGTGACAGGGCCCTGTCAGCTGCCCCCTGGCAGGACCGAAGACTTTTCTCCTTCACACTTGGGAAGATAACCTGCAGGAAACGCTGAAACGAGTGGGGCTGCCATGTGGGGTGTGTGGCCACCCGAAATCTGATGTCACTCTTTACCCGTGTCAGCACAAGTGTGTGTGTAGCGGGTGCAGTGTAGCAGTCACGTGCTGCCCTCTTTGTGACGAGCCTGTGAAAGAAAAAAACACAGGACCAGGTCATTTTTCTGACATACTAAAAACATCTTATCAATGTAGTTACTTCGTGAGTAATGTATCTACGTATGTACTAATAACTAAATTTACGCGAGAAAGAGACATGAAATGGCGAGAGGAATATAATTAATTATCAACATTCAGTCTTTTGCATGCTTCTAATAAAATGTCAAAGAGAATTAAAAAGTAAGGTCCGTGATTTGCAACAAAGATGAGACCGTTCACAGTGCGACAGGCACTTGTAGGGAGTAAGAAGTGATCAATGGCTGGGATGGTGCATGAAGCTGTCCAGTGAATTGCTTGGGAAACAATAGTGGGAGAGCTGAGTCATTGCATTTTCAGGTAGAAACGAATGTCGAGTGGATATCTGAGAAAACTTTTTCTAATTGAAAACAGAGTGTAGAAAAGATGTTACCTCAGCTGTGTGTGTGAGAGAGAGAGAGAGTGTGTAGACACTCTGTAGACACATCTATAGCCACACGTATGCACTATTCACTATTAAAATACGGACAGCAAACCATTTAAAGCCAAGTAGCTCAGTCTTCATGCAGACAGCTAGAGAAACAATAGCAGGACATATCCACGTGGCTTACAAGGAGGAAAGTAACGTGAGAACGAAAGCTGAGAAGACTTTGGGTTCAATAAAAACACGACAGAAACACTACAATCATATGGCCCTGGAGAGAGAGAGAGAAGGAAAGAGAAAGAGAGGAAAGTCCTACACTTGAACTGCAGATATCCAAAGTACTGCAGAGGATTTAATTCTCCCGTCCTGCCATCATTAGTGTGTTTACGCGCGCGCCGATTGTGTGTCAATGTCGGTACCCGTGCATATGCTGCGCATGTGTGTACGCGTGTGATGACCGTATATGCGTATGCGAGTGCGTGCGTGTACGTGCATGATACTCCTAAAGGTCCAACTGTCTGGTCATGATCTTCCTAAGTGGGTCAGGCGACTTCATAACCGTCGATGTAACAATAGGTTCAGTAGCCACTGGCGAAACAGGTCAAGGCCGGCTATTACGTACACAGCCGGCGTGAGAAAGGAACAATATGGTGCCATTCGACGTCTACCCTCTACAAAAATAAAGAAATAACACAGTACACTACTAGAGTCCTACATTATTTATCATATATCGGTAGTAGTGGCTAAGGGGGCGCGCGGACCTACCTTTTTTCGTCTGAGGGGGCGTCGCAAGTAAAAGGTTGAGAAACGCTGGTCTAGACTCTAGACTAATGTAATATTTGAAGCTGCATTTCTCACAAACGAGACATTGTAAGTTTGTAGAAAAATTAGGACAACGGTGATGTCTTTGAAAAAAATGTTTTAGATGTATTTAGTAAATTAGTATTTGACATGGAGTACTGGAAATATGGTGTCTATGCAAAATGACCAAATGCAAACACTTTTTTCCAAGTTGAATCCCCCCACCTCCCCGTATATCCTTTTGCAAATAATTATTAGTTTTTCGGTCACATGAGTAGAAAGTCAGTGTTGGTAACTTCTCATAAAGTCCTTGGGGACATCTACGATTTTTTCACAAGCTACATATGAGCGCTTCAAACATGGTCCTTATAGCTGTCACGCAAATCAGGAACTTCAAACAGCGGTGTCTCCCAAACTAATTAAGATAGAGACTTAGTTCTTGTTTTATTTTTCTTATACTGTCCTGTGCTTTCATGCAAACATAAAAAACACATTTAACAAAACCTTAGTGTGCTGGTACGTACTTATAGAAAACAGCAAATGTCATTGCCCACCAGATAGAACCAAATCTCCAATTTTCATTTATTATGAGTTTTAAATCTTTTGCAAACCTATTTTTCTCTTACTGAAACACCATGGGAATCAAACTGTATTATTACTTTCTACTAGTATTTACAGGACATCAAAATACACCCCCCCCAAAAAAAAATAAATTAAATAAAGCCCTAGGGCCTTAGTCTCATCGCGCGGGCATCGTATGCCTCGCTTTACCACTACAACAAGCCTCCACCAAGTGTAAACATCAGGTCAGAATTAATACAAAGCACTCTTGTCAGATCAACAAACCCCTTATGGTCAGGATAATTCCCCACACCAAAAAGACTTCTCAAAACTTCTTTATCCCAGACTCCATAACCTCTTACAATATAAGCTTAAAAGAACACAAAATTGGCAGTCTGTACAGACCACAACTGGAGTAAACAGAATAGGGTGCAGGGGTTCTGTTTCTGGAATGTATGAAGCCTCTAGATTATCAGTAATCAGGGGTGAGTGGACAGGGTCTGCGACTCTCACCAGGACTTACTATTTTGGAAAAGAGTTTATCAATATCTTCCACAACCCACAATGCTCTAACCTTGTGAGAACTGCAATCTAGTCTGTCAAAAGGATTATTTGCTTTTGTTAGGAAGCAAGCTAATGTGTGTATGAGAGGAAACATGCAAGAACTAAATTAAATCTGAAAGCAGGCAGGGTAAAAACTATCAACAAAAAGCAGGAAACAGGAAGCCTGGAATTATGACACATACTTTGACAAGCTTCGACTAAGAGCTATTGGAACTGTCGTCAGCTGGCGAGAACACTGGGTAATAAGCGAGTACCGGGTTCTCACAAACTTCGAGAAAAGCAAGTAGACCCACTGTTAGGAATGGTGTAGACTTAATTTTGTAAACAAAAACGGGGGGATTTTTCACAGATCTGAAAATACAGCAATAGTCTTAAGAAGGAAACAGACTAATGGGGACACAAAATCTCAGTCACTCATTAACGAGCTCGGAGGATTCTTCTACTTGTTTGCCAGTCCGGAGGAAGTGCATTACCTTCCCCAAGTCCGATGTACAAAGTAACGTTCTGCTGTGTCTTTCACTGAACGATTGTAGAAATGACTGGTTAATTTTCCACTGTGTATCAGACAATGTCTTTTGCATGGAGCAATACCCAACTTTATTCAGGGAGACATTTTGGTTAAAATTGTTTACTTAGCGGTTCATACCATCACATCATGAACGTTGATCAACGTTCATGCTCATACTGCCGCATTCACAAATAAACGCTGTTCTTATTTTTATAATGCTTTAAATGAAACATTTTGTCAACATTTTATTGTGAATTTGTTTTTTTTTAACTTACCTCATTAATTTTTATTTTTGTGAACTTTTTTTTAAACTTCATTAATTTTTATTTTTACATTTTTACGATGTGCTTCATGCTAAATATTCACCCGATCCGCAACGTCTCTGCGACAAACCTCCAACTAAAGAATAACTAACGACAGCGTAGTCTCTACATATCACAATAGGAAAAAAAAAATCGAACTACGTTTGCAACAAAATGCTGAGAAAATCTAAAAGAAAAATCACGTCTTTTTGCCATTGTAAGACACGTGCACTGCGTGCGTATTGACTAGCTGCCTTGTTTAGTAAAATGGTGGCGTAACTTATTAGCATGGCTCTGCTTAAAATAGGCAGCTGAAATTGCGTATTTAATTATAACTCTTTTGGTAATATTTGACGTTAATATCTACTTGTTTCATCGTCTTTTTGAGCTCGGGACGAATTGACTTTTCTGTCTTGGGACGAATTGGACCTACGTGGGACGAATTGACTTTCGGTGTGGTGCGAATTGGTACGGACGAATTGGTCTTGGGGCGAATCGACCAGTGACCAATAAAACGACATCATCGTCAGAAGAAGGGATACAACTCTATTGCGTATACGAAGTACCAACATTTTGGGTGGTTACAGTTCCTGGAATGTGTTATGATACACGCTAGCTTGGACCATTATGTCCAGAAAGTGGCTTTGTGCTGTTGTGATGGGCTCCTTAAAAAGCAAGTTGTTACTGCCGTATGATCTGCCGTGTTTAAGTACCAGGTGGAAAGAAATTTTAAACTAACATTTTAAGTCGGTTGTTGTCTGTGATGGTGTGTAATTTATCTTCGCTACCCTATTCGTCATGATAGCGCAGGCATAACTGTAGGAAGCGCTGCATAAGGTGAGATCGCATGAAATGTTTGATTTTTCTGTCTTTAGGGGACTTTTCTTAGTGCAGTCCGTTGTCCGTAGTGAGATTTTGAGCAGTTAATTACTTTGGCAGAACTTTGATATAGGGGGGAAACGTGACGGCATAGGCTGGTCTATGTTATTTTGTCAGAGGTTTGGGGTTAGGTTTGGGGAACGGTTAGGGTTTGGGTTAGGGTTAGGGTTAGTTTATTAGGTACAATTGGGCAATTGAGTGGAGCGAGCAGACGACAAATGCCGCGAGCCATTTCTGTTATGGCCGTCACGTTGCCCCCTATATCAAAGCTGTACCATTACTTTATCCGGAGGGGGAGGGATTTTAAAATAATAAAATTTTTAGTTGCTAATTTAGAATGTTTTCATTCATACTATATGTCCTAAAGGTAAAATCTCTGTTATAAGCAAGCACCAATATGATGCTCGAGTAATCTTTATTTTTTTTGGGGTGGAGGGGGGGTCGCTAATAATTATTGGTGTTGATAGTGGGGGAGGGGAGATATGCTTGGATGAGGTTGTGCCTAGATGCGGATATTCTCATATTTCTGTGAATGTAACTGAGTTTGTTTTTTTTAAATGCTTAGTAATCCCTTTATTTACAGAATATCAACAACAAAGATAATTATCGGTGTCAATAATATTAGTGTGTTTTTTAATATCTAATTAAGGCCTGATATTTTATGCAGCTTTTTGGTGCTAAACATACAGGAGAGCAAAGTTGAGAAACCAAACATGGAAAATCAAACATCCATGGTAAGAAGACCATATGTTAAATTTTGGGTTTGATGTGCACCAGCTGGGTTTCTTCCTCTGTCTCAGATGTGAGGCAGTTTTGATTGAGCTTTGTGCTTATTTCAGGTTATTTACCATTCAGTGTGAGCCATATGCAGAAACAGAATTTACACAATTGCATTTATTTGGAGCATATTTTTTTAAAAATGCAAGAGATGCAATGTGAGAGAGGGAAATTTGTTAGGGAGTAGAGGGGGACAGTAAGAGAAAGAGTGTGTGTGTATATATATATGTGTGTGTGTGTGGATATATATATATATATGTGTGTGTCTGTGTGTGCCTACAGGTATGTGTGTGTGCACTTGCATAATTGCATCTTGTACACATAAGAGAACCAGAGAACAGGAAGAAGCAAAGGAAGAACAGCTGAATTTAACCAGTCATCAGTTTAAAGTGATGCTGTTTTACAGATTAGCACATAACTTTAACTATTGCATATCTTCAGTAAAAGGTTTCAGAGATTTTTTTCTGTTGTTTAAGGTGGCAGAACAGATTTTCATAGATTACATCAAAGTCTGGATGCCCGACCTTCAAAGGAAAACATACTTCATACCAGATATTTTCATGAATCGTGTGCCCTGTGAGAAAGATACTTTTGCTGGTCAGGAAGTAATGATCTGGAAAAAACCAGATGAGTCAAGCTTAACAGAAAGGATCCAAGAAACACCCAGAAAGGACCAAAAAGAACAAACAAGGAAAGACAGCATTACACTCTGTTCAAGTGTACAGTCTACCTGTAAAGGTAGCTCCAAACTAAATGCAGACTCAACAGATTTGACCCAGGATACATCTGAAAAGAACCAAATGAAGCTAGCAAGAAAGGACCACACAATGCACTGCACAGGCATGTGGTCTACCCTCAAAGGTCCCACAAAGCTAAAACCTGTTCAGGATTGTTATATTAGGGATGACAGAGCACAGCAGCATGTTTTATACTGCCTCAGAAAATGGGCTGATACCCACTGTGAAGAAATCATGGTGGTGCTAAGCCAGCTGCAATACAGAGATTACTTATCCAAGCCATGCTTTGCTGAGTTTGTCAAACACCTTCCTAAACCAGGGGATATGAAATCTTGCCGTGGAGATTTTGATGTTCTGATTATCCACAAACAGTTTGGGCTTACTGTACTTGAGATTAAATCTATTGGTATCAATTCTGATGAACTGAATTTGGAAGACAAAGATCAAGTTAAAAAAATCTGTGAGAAGGTTGAAAAGGGAATAGAGCAATTGACAAAAGCAGAGGGAGTTCTTTCACATTTAGTTAATGACATGGAGACAGATGTTTATAAGAAAAAGTCTCATTTTTCCTTATGTGACGTCTTTGCAGCTAAGACAGGCTGTCACACTTAACAAAGCGACAGGAAAGGCAAGAAAATTATATTTTTGTGTATTTTTTCTCAATATTTTAGAAAATATTTTAAAGAATTACATATTAATTAATGTAGAATAGCATCCTGCCTTGCTTCCTAATTATTGAGGCATATACGAAGGAAATGAAAAGGCAAATTACACCATGTAATTATCTAATGTAAATGACTATAAGCTAGAGCGGACACATTTTTTCAGATAAAAGCTGAGCTCAGAACAAGATTATAGTCTCCCAAATCTTGGTGAATAATCTCCTTCTCATCTTTATATGCACGCATAGAAACATCATCATTCATAGAAATAGGTCAATAACCTTGCCATTGAGAATGTACATGGATACGCTACTTCTGTCAAGGCTGCTGTTGGGAGAGGTTGGAACCATACATTAATTACATTGACTATATCCCTGGACATTCTTGGGGTTCCTTTTGTGCATGATGACATTTGTAGGCTTTTATCTGGAGACTGAAAGATTATCCAATCAGATTTTGGAAAAAATACTATGACTGAGCTCGGTTCACTTCTCGCACACATTTAGTCTTTTAGGTGTTCTGGATCATGCCTAATAATTATGAACATTAGTATATATATTCTTAAATATTACATCTTAATTTGTGTCCACTTTACTTGCTCATTGTAGTTTATATAAAGTCTGTTTTTTTTTGCATATATATATATATGTGAGAGAAAGTGAGAGAAAGCAGGTGTAGAGATAGATGAATATATAATGTATAACAGATTTTTTACTAGAAACTGTGCAGCTGTTTGAGAACTGAAGATCTGGATAAGGCCATTGACTTGTGTCTTTGTTCGGACGATCTGCATGCGCAATCAGCACCTTGGATTGTCACTCCTGACATAGTGCATAGTATACATAATTGGTGGGAAAAGTTAAAGGCATTGTCTGCTCCTAAACCACTGCTATATGAAAGACTGGTTGCAAGGTAAATGTTAAGAGTAATCCCTAAACATTTGGTGTATATATAGCTTTTGTAATGTTCGTATTCCAGTTAAATGCAGTCCATTATCTCACTATCAAACATACACTCACATGAACATGCACACACTAAAACATGCATGGGTGCACAGACATGCATTTGCTGACACACGCAGACGTCAGGCACACATGCACAGTTGCCTAACACCCCCTGCTAATTCTGATTCCTAACCTTTATACCAATACATATTTTTTTTTTGCCTCTTACCATTTCACATGCATTATAAAATGATATCTGATTTGTTGGGCATTACCCTAGGTTTTGTGGGCCAGCCACAGTCGTGAGTGTGCATTGCATCACATCACCACGCATAGAGCTCAGGACTAAAGGAGAGGCAGTGGCTGAGGCAGGGAACAGGATGGCACTTTTGGCCCTCTACCCTGAACAGTTGGCCCTTCTCAAAGAACAGTTGCCTCTGGTCTTCTTGGCTGGTCCTCCTGGCACGGGTAAATCGATCGTCCTTGTGCTAAAGGGTTTGCAGTGGCTGTGGCTTGGCCATGCTGTTCATGTTGTGAGTACTTGGGACATTAGCCGTATTAGCTGCTACATTCTCCATCATCAATTGAAGAAAACTGTGGAAGAATCATGGAAAGAGTACTCTGAATCTACAGAAAGCAAAAAGCGTAAAACAGGGTATGTTTGTTACCACGAATTCAACTTTCGGGATGGTCAGGATGTGAAACGAGCCATTGAAGAACTAGTGAATGAGGCTGAAGAAGGAAAGCTGTATGTTCTGGCTGATGAAGTGGGGCCTGATACCAGGTATATTTTACCTTTTGAGTTAATGCTCTCTGCTTGCCATTTTCTATTAGTTGTGGTTGACATTTAAGTGATACTGAAAAAGAGCAGACACCTTGATTTCCGGACGTTAATAGTTTTAAACAATTTACATAAGACTTTTAGATAAGCACATTTAGTGGAATTGCTTATAAGCAAAATTGAAAAACTGTAGAAAGTGTGCATACCCTTCATTGAGTCTTAACAGTTTTTTTAATCCTTTTCAAAACAGTAATTTACTAGAATTCAGAAATATTGGTGTCATAAATTCAGTGTTGAGATACCAAACACTGGTAAGCCGAATGACAACAAATATGCTTGGCTTGAGATTTAGTGCCTTTCACTCTGCCTAGCCATTGTTAAGTGTGATTTTATGATTTACCATAAAAGATTAACCTAAAACTAATTTTTAAATTCATCCTTTTGTGTTCAAACAGCAGTGATCGAATTCATTTCCAGAATTTCTTTCATGAGCTACACAATCACTTGCCTCATCTTCACCTATGGTCAGCAGCTATGCATCACAAACACAGACCTGAAGAAATGATTGAAAAGAAACTGACAGCCCCACTTCGTTGTCCCCCAGTTGTGCTGGAAGAGGTGATAAAAGCCAAAGAGCTAGAGTGGGAAAGTGTTTACCGGTTAGTGAAGCTAATCGTGTATTACTAGACATCAGGGCATGTGAAGATCATCAGCTAATCATTGCGCCTTTGCTGTCTTCTTTCAGTCTCTTCCACATACTTTTGAACTGGTTTTTTCTGCAGAATTTCTAGTTTTTATAGTCACATCTTTGCATTCTTTGAAGAGCACCTTGCCTGCTGAAGAGAATAGTTTTCTATTTCCAATAGTAGAGACAAACAATCCTTGGCATTAAAGTCTCTCTCTTGACATGTACACACACACATACACACACAGAGGACTGTCTGATCTAAAAATAGGTCTAACATTTTACTGACCTAAACAGTCTACTCTATTTGCCTTTTCTATCAAAACTGTTTTAGAATTTGTTTTTACCTGTGAACAATGGCAACTTTAAAGTAGAACCTAAGCTCAACGAAGTGGGTGGAAGAGTTAATTCTTGTATGTACTTGTTCCCTTGAAGTTGCAATATTTTCAGTGGTGATTGTGAATGTTTGCACAGTTACAATAAACCTAGTACACCATCTCCATGCGATGGACCACAGATTGTACGCATGTACCATGAAGAGGAAGATCATGGTGTTGGGCCTTGTGCTCGAGATTGTCAGCAGTGTGGATTGAACTTGGCCAGATATCTCAAAACCCTTCATGTTGGCCAGGAAGGTAGGGGATTCATTTGTTCATGCATTCATGTGTGTATATATATATATTTGTGTGTTCTGTTATTTTTCATGTTTGATTTGTGCATGCCTATGCACTTTTTGAAACTTGCACAAACGTCATTATTACTTCAGAACATTACAGAATTTCTAACGTGTTCATTGTCAAGGTCCAAGCTCATCTTCTAAAGATGCTTCCATAGCAACACTTCTACAATACCGGGATGTCCTCATTCTCTACTGGACTGACAAGGTGAAGGACACTGGACTTGTGAAGGGGCTGCAGGAAGCTGAAATTCCTGTGCAGGTGGTAGAACGAGAGGATGATTTTAGGGATGTGGCACTGGCTACAACCAACAAAAGTGACAGTGGCACACCATGACAGCGTTAGAGGTTTGGAAAGGAAGATTGTGGTATATGTTGGAAGTACTGTTTGGAATGAGAATGTATGTGACCGTCTGCATGCCATGTCACGTACTACTTCCCTTCTCATCTGGCTTTGCAAACGTTTACAGGATGGTACTTAGGAAATAATTTTCATTTTTCTCTTGTTTTGTAAGCAAAGCATGTGAGACTTTTTATTTTGTCAAGCCAAACTGGTTGTATGATATTCACCTATTTCTTGACCTCATGCCTGCAAGGAAGTAATAAGGAAATAATGATGAAACATGCACTTCTTTACCTTAGGAAGCCTGTTAGTTACTTTCTCAATTTATCTTGATTGTGCTGGCCTTAATTTTTTTTAATTTAACATCACTGTTTCTCCAAAAATTTCAGTAACTGTTGGGCACTATTTGTTTAATCCATTCCATTGTTCTTTTTTGTTTAGAGAAAAGGCACTGGTGCAGTTTCAGGTCATTATTATACCACTAGAATGCTCAAACTAAGTGTGCTATCTTTCTTTTCAGTATTTGTGATTGCTGCTAATGTGTGTTTAATAAATGCTTGTTCCATTATGTTTGTGTTCATTTTCTTTTATATATTCCTCTTTTATTAGTCATCTGCCCCTGACTGGTACTGATCATTGGGAGGAACACATAGGTAGATGTAGCAGCTCTTTTGTTATATATTCTTAATCATGGGTTTTTACAACTCTAATGACTTCGAATAACTTGAAGCATAACTGCATGCTTACTGCTTGGAGTTACACTTACACTTACAGGCTAAGAAGACAAAAGGTTCACACTTTAACATTCATATTGTTGAGGAAATGCTTTTTATTAGTCTACAGGTATCTGTCCATCTTTGGCAATATTTTTATGCTGAATAAATCATTATCATCAATATTTTTTTAATGTGGAGTATTCACAAAAGGGGACAACTGTTCTGCAGTGAATTCTGAACTATATTTATTTTGTTATACCGATATTAACATTTACGCACCTATTCTTGGAAAAATGATTGATATATTTATTTTTTTCCTTAATATATATTGACGACCTTCTGTAACATTAGAAGGTGTGGAAAATAAAAGAGTTAAAAAAAATCAAATACTCTATTTTTCCTGTTGTTGAACATAGAGTTCTGACAGGACAAATTCCTTCCCAAATATAATTTTCAAAAATGGCAAGCTGCCTCAACCCCCCCCCCCACACACACACACAGAAAGATAAATATTTTAATAAGAAAAATATTGCTATGCACTTACAGGCTAAGAAAACAAAAGGTTCACACTTTAACAATCACATTGTTGAGGAAATGCTTTTTATTAGTCTACAGGTATCTGTCCATCTTTGGCAATATTTTTATGCTGAATAAAATCATAATCATCATTTTTTTTTTTTTAATGGGGAGTATTTACAAAAGGGGACGACTGTTCTGCAGTGAATTCTGAACTATATTTATTTTTATACTGATATTAACATTTACACACCTATTCTTGGAAAAATGTTTGATATATTTAGTTTTTTCCTTGATGTATATTTATATTGATGACTTTCTGTGACATTAGGAGGTGTGAAGAACAAAAAAGTTTAAAAAGAATCAAATACTTAATTTTTTTCTATTGTTGAACATCAAGTTCTGACAGGAAAAATTCCTTCCCAAAATTTAATTTTCAAAAATGGCAAGTTGCTTCACCTACACACTCACACACACACACACACAAAGATAAATATTTTAATAAACAAGAAAAATATTGCTATGCACTTACAGGCTAAGAAAACAAAAGATTCACACTTTAGCATTCACATTGTTGAGGAAATTCTTTTTATTAGTCTACAGGTATCTGTCCGTCTTTGGCAATATTTTTATGCTGAATAAATCATTATCATCAATATTTTTTTATTGGAGTATTTACAAAAGTGGACAACTGTTCTGCAATGAATTCTGAACTATATTTATTGTTATACTGATATTAACATTAAGACACCTATTCTTGGAAAAATGTTTTATATATTAATTTTTTTCCTTGATATATACTGACGACCTTCCGTGACATTAGAAGGTGTGGAGAACAATTATGGATTTGTGTCTTTTTTTTACGAGCGGTGACAATTGTTCTGGAGTGAAAGCATCTGCCAATTTATTCTGAACTGTATTTGCTTGTATTTATATTGATAATATTAACATTTACTCATCTGGAGTATTCTTGGAAAATTTTTTAATATATTTGTTTTTTCCCTGATAAATACTGATGACCTCCATGATGTTAACAGGGGTAAAGAAAAATTATGGATTCATTTCTCATTGAACTCTTTCTTAAGCTCAACAGTTGGATGTCATTGACTAATTAAGTCAGGATCAACAAAGATCTTCCGATATTTCACACATTCTGTGACCACCCCATTGTTGAACTACAAAAGAGTTTAAAAAGAATCAAGTGCTCTATTTTTTTCTGTTGTTGAATATCATATTTACCATTACTTTTGTGAAAGCGATCTCATTTTTATTTTAGTTATCATGCTTTTATGGTTTGTTTTTATGTATGGGTATGACTGTGATGCTGCTCTATATAAGCTTATTAAAGTACGGTGAGTCGCAAAAAACACTTTAACATTAAAAGCAACATACTGCATATCAAGGAAGAACTAGCAATGTTTGTGACCACAGTAATATTTTGTACAAGGCATATAAGGATAATTATTGAAATCTTTACACGTCAAACTTATGCTTCTTTTGGGTGTTTTTATTTCGTTTGAAATAATGATGATTGAATAGTGTTGATGGATGATGTGTATGATATGTATATTGCAAGTACAGTCTAACACTGTTTATTTTTGTTTTAGTGCTGTATAAATTCTCTTATTGATTCTCTGTAGTCAAAGGTACTGTGATTTCATTTGTATTATAGTTGGCATTTGGTTAGACAAAACCTCCAAGATGCACACACTCTATATTATACACAACACTGACTAATTAAAACATCAAGTTCTGACAGGACAAATTCCTTCCCAAACTTTAATTTTCAAAAATGGCAAGTTGCTTCACCTACACACACACACACACACCCACACACACACAAAGATAAATGTTTTAATAAACAAGAAAAATATTGCTATGCTTAGTACCTCCGATAGAAAGATACAGAGATTGTGTGTTGGAAATAATCTCTACATTATTTCAAATTCTTTTAAGGAACTGAAAATTATTTTGTTAATATCATTAGAAATATTGAGACAATTGTATTCAGATCATAAAAATATGCATGTTTTCAAATATTTGAATGAAATCTTCTCTTTGTAATAATCAAACATATTCATTCAGATCATCTAGTGACTAGACCTTTCAGGCTTCCTTTTGAAAGTGTTTTTTTCCCCCTTGAGCATTTCTTCATTTCTGTTGTGTTTAGTTCTTATAACTCTTTTTTGCCCTGACATTCTCCAGCCAGTTTAATAATAATAATTATGAGGATTTGTATAGTGCCTTTCAAAACATTTTCTCAGAGCGCTTTACATAAATCATACAGACTAAATCATCAACAACCATGCACCTGTATTAGCATATAACAGACTCGTACACTTCTACAATATACACTCACTCATACACAAAGTAAATTACAGAAACACATTATGCACATTCATGGTCAGGACAGGGTAACAGTGAAGTCATTGTTCTAGAAAGATGCATTTTAAGTTTGGACTTAAAGGCGGTAAAAGAATCCGTGTCAAATGCTGATGGGTAATCTGTTCCAAGTTCATGGGGCTTGGTCGGAGAAAGTCCATATGTCTTTGTCTTAGTGGGATTCGGAGAAGCTTGGTGTCAGAAGAAAAGCAAAGAAGTCGTGCGGGGTATAGATGGGAGTGAGTTTGGAGAGGTACCGAGGACCAGTGTCACAAATGGCAGAGCAAGTCAAAGTGGGAAGTTTGTATGCTATATGGTCCACGACTGGCAGCCAGTGAAGAGAGTGAATGATAGCCAAAATATGTTTATAGCTAGATGGTCTGCAGATGAGGCAAGCAGGGTTATTCTGGATCCTTTGAAGTCTATTGAGAAGATACTTGGGAATTCCAGCTAAAAGAGAACTGCAATAGTCCATCCTCGATAGCACAAAGGCACAGATTAGAGTTTTAGTTGCATCACTGGTGAGATGATGACAAATGGTACTGATCCTACGAAGTCAGCGTAAGCAATTCTGCAGACATGAGAAATATGCTGATGAAAAGTCGAACTCTGATTGAGAATGACACCCAAGCTGTGAACAGAGGCAGAGAAAGGAATGGTTAAGCTGTTTATAGACAGAGACTGAGGGAGAAGACAACTCAGAAGTTTCTTTGGACAAGTAAGTAGCAGTTCAGCCATTGTCATTCAGTTGCAGTCTGTTATGGACCATCCAGGAGTTTACATCAACTATGCATTCCTGTGTCCATGTCAGAGAGTTTGGTAAATGGAGCTGACTGATAAAGCTGTGTATCAGTTTTCTCAAAGAGTGGGATTTATGATGATGCACTGTAAAAATTGAATAAACGTGTGATAGAATTTTTATTTGTACTATTTTCTCTCATTTATGTCACACACAGATGTGCCCTGTGTTATGGAGTTGTGAGAATTTTACTTTAAAATAGAATATATTTCTTTATGTTTAGCTATTATATTATCTTGCTAGTTTCAATATGAATATTTATAGACAAATGCAAACATGGCTATGTACTTATGTATAGATAGATCACACGATGCTCATTTACTTATTTTCTCGCCCTCTCTCTCACACACACACACAGAGGCAAGTGCGAGTCATACCTGAGAGCATAGATATCTATACTCTCTGGTCATGCTGCAGGGTACATTATTCCACGAACGTGATTATTCTTCATAGGCCTACTTGATACGACAAAATAAGAAGTGTTGGTGAACCTAATTGTCTATCATACATATTACAGATGAATGAAAAATGAACGATGCATGCTGACTTGCACAACACTGCATATTCATTCAGTGTTTAACGGTGTTTTGCGCGTATGTATGTGTCCTCATAATCATCTCTTGCACAACACCCCCAAAAAACATTACTGGACGATACTTCCGCCGGTTGGGAACCGTGCAGAAGCCTAGCAAAAACGTTTGCATAATTAAATTCCAAATCCACACATACAAATCAAACAATTTCCTCAAGCTCTGTTTACTGGTCCAACCGATAAATTGTATTCATGTTCGAAACTCTTCTGCACGACCGTGCTTTTTAACGGCATGAATTTCGAAGAAGGGCATGTAAGCCATGTCTAATTTGCGAGCACGAGTTGTGCGCCTTGAAGTGCTGCGATGGAGGTCGGCGCTCGCGCTGCGCGCTCAGCTCAGAGGTATCATCCGGGGCCTGACGCCATAATCCGTCTATTTTCGCCCTGCTGGGAACGGCACAGCATAAACACAGCATTTGATTACAAAGCGTAACTTTCCTAGATATGTTGTCGCGGTCAGTTCGAGCCGAAACCCGGAGCAGAGCCAAGGAAGACATCAAGAGAGTGATCAATGCCATAGACAAAGTGCGAAAGTGGTGAGTCTTTCGGAAGGGTTTTAGCCTTTCATTCTACCTCGTTTGTTGTGGACTGCTGCGAGCTTAGTGCGTGGCAGTGGTGTGGCGTCTGCATATCTTTTGTTCTCTCACTTTTCATCGGCGCTGTTTCTGACGATCGGCTGCTTTTGCCAAGCACCTTCGCGGCTAAATAGCGGATTGGGCGGCCACGTGGTTTTATTTACAACCTGTCTGTAGTTCAGCGGGATGGGAGAGACAGAGTGGGTACTGCTCGAGCGCGTTGTTCTCCTTAGTTTCTGGACCAGGCAGCCGACATGGCGATCGTGTCAGAATAAATAATAGTGGCAATATATTTGGGGGTGGTCTTTCAGTTGTGGGACATCTATGATACACTTCTTGTCCATTTATTAAACTTGTTCCAATACATTATGTTACCGCTTGATTACATTTATTAAACTGTAAAAACTTTGTGTGGGATTTTTGTAAAGTGGGTGCGAAGGTGGGTTTTACTAGTGACATAGCTTGTGTTGAAAGGAGTGTCACAGGTCGACATGTAGAAACTGGTTGAATTTTCATCACCACACATTGTTTTAGAAAATTAGAGGTAAGTTCATTTAAATACATTGAAAATATTTAATACAGGTTAGCCCTGTGAGCACTTGTGTTCGCTGCACATTCTTTTTTTCTGTTTTGCTTATGGTAGAGAACTCTTCTGTGTAGGGCCTACTTGTTATAAGCTGTTCAGCCATGGTTTAGCCATGAAATAATATCAGATTTATTGGTCATACCTTAGATGCATATTACACAAGTATGTGGCATTTGAGAGATATTTTTATTAAACAATATAGCCTGGTGCACCTGTTAATGTTACAATTTGCAGTTTCTTTGTTTAAGGAAAAAAGCTTTTTAGAGAAATTATTTCTACCTTAAAAAAGTTGAGATTTTCTATCAGCATAGATTGTTAAATAATGTTTTTTTTCTGAACTCTGTTGAAATATAAAGTCACCAGAGGAAATGGAACAAATTCAATACTTTGCTTTAAAGAAGTAAATATTTAACTGAAATTTGGTTATAGTTTGAGTAGGACTATATAAGTGTTGTAATTTCTCAATCATATAGCTACTGCCACTCATTTTCAAGGACTGTTAGTATTACTGTCATTAACTGCTCCAGTACTGGGATTATATATACCTATGTATTAAATTATACGGCAAGAACAAGGGAAACTATTTTCTTTTGCATAATTGAAATTTGCCTCTGCCCTAATTTTAATTGGCAGGAGAAGTTCACAGAGAATACTTACCAGGAAGATTCTCTTAACAAACTGTCAGAACCATTAAGGATCAAGGAAACTAATTGTTAAGCACCATGGGATTGTGCAGCAGATTTTAGCATTTCGTTATTTGTCGTGCTCAGATTATTTCGGTTTATCCTTATTACATTTGTGTCACGAGCACTGGAAAACAAAATGACATGTAATCCCTGATCGTGTGCATATGTATGTAGATGCTGGAACAGGCATGCACGCCTGCACGCAAGTATATATATATATATGCACGCGTGTGCACGCTGAGGAAGAAATATTGTGTCAGGTCCCCAGGTACCGCAGCATCTTCATTGTTGCTAAGCGCGCTCACCGGCATCTATTTTTGGCGTTGTGCCAGCTCTTCAAAAAAAAAGTTAATCTTGTAAACATCAGGGAAACACCTTCTGCTAAATATAGAACAATACTAGAGGTCATAGGTGTCCGTTTCGAAGCAAGAGTTCATGGTAAAGTCAACCAGAGAGCTCTATGGTCTTATTGCGCGCAGTGCACAGAGCGGAGGCGAGGAGAGGAAAGAGGGAAAAAATATCGTGCATGGGCAAAACAGAGCTACATTCACACAGCTTACTGGATCGTTCGGGCATTGAGCGGTTGTAGCTCTGTGAGACAAAGCCCGTTAACGTTTCCTCATGCGCTCGCGGCCAGCCGGGAGGAGTGTGTGTGTGTGTGTGTGGGGGGGGAAATGAGAATATGTTACTCTGTGCGGATTGCTGAGGCGAAGAGGGTGAATTTAGCTCGGTGTCCGCACACTGCCCTGATTACTCACACTGCCGCTGGCAGGTCGGTCAGGAAAACCCGGTCGGTTTGTCGTTATCGTAGACAGTGCTACAGCCTAGCACGGATGTGCTCAGCCTAGCCGCGCGCGCGGGTTTCGGCGGGTCGAAGTTCAGAAACCATTGTGTTACTACTAAGACACCAAACTGAATAGGTATCGATGCAGAAACTACATCAAAGAATCGACCGATAAAGACGCTGAAGACGTTAATTTATTTATGTGGTTGTTGGGAGTGAAAGGCGAGGGCATCGAGTACAGATCAAAGCAAAGGGGAAAGCCCAGAGATAGCGCCTGCTGACACATGCCTAGCACACCTTTCTTTTTCTAGGCAAATGTAGAGAGAGCTTGGTGTGCATGGATGAGAGAAGGTTCTTCATTTTATGAACATAGTAACACAGAATAAGTTCATGATCCTTTCAGACAGGTAATAAGATTTTGCTTAAAGTTACATAAACCACTTTCTCCACACACATGCTCTACATATGCACACTCTAGTGTGATTTAATCTATAATCAATGGAAAAAAAACAATAACCTGGAAACAAGAAGTTTCATATGATCCTTTTAAACAGGTCATTGCTTATTGTCAGGAGCAGCATACACTACATTGTCCATAGTGCAGTAACTTTGCCAGTCTTATTACTTGGAGAAGCAGAAGTAGTTAGAGGACAGGTATATTAGGCCAGAGGTGTGCCCATTAGCCAGTTTCATACTTGTGTGTGGCAGTGACAGTTGACCTAGTTGTTGAAGGGGAAAGACAGTGAGGGGAAGGTGATAGGCGCTACATTCAACAAAAGGCTGCCCCTCAGCCTTCCCAGAAAAATCTATTACTTCACTTCGGATAACCTGTCTGGAACTAAATGTCAAAATCTGAAAAAATATTGTCATCCTCACTCATGCCTATTGTAGAAAATTCTTGATGTAAACATGGACCTGTGCATGCATGCATACACCTCACACATGCACGCACTTTTTCTCTGTCTCACACATTCATGCTTACAAGCTCACAGTTGTGAATGCAAGGTGCTTGATGAAAACAATATATTTCAGGGAACATAAGTTAGCTTAGGTGAAGGTTTTACTTTAAACTGATTCAGCATATCTTTGCTTCATAAATTTTGATTTTGTCCGCAGGGAAAAGAAATGGGTGACTATAGGTGACACAACCATGAAAATATTCAAATGGGTTCCAGGTATGAGAAATTGCTTTGAAAATTATATTGGACTTGTGTGGCAGCACATTAGTGCATATTTGAATTTCTATAACAAACATAATATCTCCAAGTGTGCTGTTACTAATTTTATGCTTTTTCATTCCTTTTTTTTTTTCGAGTGTGTGATCCATAGGCTTAATTCTTAACTTGGCTAATCTGCTATTCTTGGTGCAGATGTTTTGATCATATGTGAGCAGTAGCATTGTCATGAAGAAGGGTTAGATAGCCAGCTAGTGAAAAATACAATTTGGAAGAGTAAGCTTTTCACGAACATGTTCAAGTTATTTGTTGTTTTTGTTTCTTTCAGTTACCAGTTCAGAACCAGCACAGGTAGGATTAGAATTGGTACTTAATTAATGAATACAGAGTTAAAAATAGGTCAAGCTTGTCTCTATAGATCTCAGATTAATTATATATCTCTCACTCTTTTTCTCTGTGTATATATATATATGAATGTTGGTATTTGCATTTGTGAAACCTAATTAGAAGAAATAACAATGCTCAGAAGTTTAAATATCATGAAAAGATAAGTAAAATAATTCACTCTAAATGTATTGGCAAGTCTTATGCTATATATAATAGCAGGCATGTTTCTTTTGTTAGAAATGTCACCTTTGTTTGCTAATAATCATCATGCAATTTTAGTCTATCCAGGGTGTCCGAAAAGTTGGAAACATCAAAACTGGCCGTCCTGGGAAGAAGGGAGATAAAGAGAATGTCAAAGATCTCACAAATGGTGAATTACCACTTTTCCCCCCACTTGTTTTTTTTAATATTAATCATTTATCTTCCCGTCTGGATCATTATAATCACACCCATCTTCCTAAAGCAGGAAAGACAACACAGAAGGTCATAGTTTATTGTCTTCAGTTATTGACAAGTTTTCCTGAAGAACTTTTTGGAGGAATAGTTTTTGAAAAAAAGATTCTCACTTTTTGAGCTGCACATAAGCTTTGTTTTTAGAGAACAATCCTGCTTTCTTATGGTTTCTTTTTTATGGGGTGGGGGTAGGGAAAGAGGCACATGAGAAAGTTTGCATCACAGTGCACATTGGGTTATGAGCTATATTCTGCAACTTCCACCACCCATAGTGTGTCTGTTTATTTGTTTTTCCTAAATCATGCCTTTTTTATATGTTTATGCACATGCAATCTTTTTCTATGAACATTTGACTTTGGTACAGGATTACACACATCCGTGAAGTGAGTGCTTATTTGGGAGTTAATATCGGATCGTGCATATTTTTTTGCTTTTTGTTTTTGACAGGTAATTCTGTGTACACAGAGGAAAACACTCAAGCTTCAACTGGATCGTTCGGTAGTAATAGTGAAATTCTAAATGAAGATTCAAACATGTCGTTCCCTGAAAATTCAGAGAACACAATGCCAGAATACTCACAGGATTCTAATGATGCCGACCCAGAGATGAGAGTGGGTGAGTGGTCCTCCAGCATCTCATACCGTAAGCAGGTTTATTTTGTTCTATAGTTTACATCCATTTCCACAGTCCGTGGGGGGCAAACATAGTGTTTTCAACTTAAAGTAATGCATATGCTTTCCACCCACTGTTGGTTCTAGTTATGTACTAGCACGAAGACACAAACCAACAAAGATGAAGGGTTGATCTTGGCATATTATTTTTATGATGAGAGAGTTGGACTGACAGGGGGAAAAATTATGTTTTGTGGCATTTGTGTCATTTTCATTGGAAAGAGCAACATGATGAATTGGGATGAGTGGTTGTAGAACTATCAAGTTTTATGGACCCAAGAAAGAGTTGCCTGTTGCATTCATTCAAATTGGGAAAGTCACTCCTTGTATCAGTAATTAATACACAAAACACACTGTTTCAGTCTCGCTGCTTTTCTTTTCTCATTCCTGGACTATTATCTGATTATCAGTCCTAAAAAATGTAGGTATTCTTCTACTATCTCAAATTATAATAGATCTATATTGATAATTACTTTGTTGCACCTGTCAGGCCGAATGAATTAAGTATTTTCTTTGAAATTGTTTACAGCTATGAGCATGGTGAGAGAAGAAGATAAGCGACTAAAACAGGAAAGTCCCAGTGAGGAGACAAATGGTAAGTATCATGTCTGCTGTTGTGATTTTGCATATTCCTGTCAAAGCTGTTGTGCCCAACAAGATGGATATGTACATTGAAAAAGCCACAGCAAATCAACAGTAGTTAGTTTGTTCTTTTTTTTTTAATTTCTAAGCATTTTATTTTTTTAAGGGAAAAGATTATACTGTGTATGAAATTGGCCAGATTATTTTCTTCACATTGTTTTAAAATGTATTATTCAGTAGATTGTGATGTGCCTGATTGTTGGGATTGTTCACTGACTAGATAGTTGGGGTTGTAGTCTGTGTGTGTGATGGGAGCAGTATAGAAGTCATTAAATGGTGTTTAAGGATGGTCAAAGCATTATTAAATTACAAGACAAAGAGAGAGAGAGTGCTTGTAAATTTCAAAATCTTAGACTCTTTCTTGTTTTTTATTTCCAGACTCTGAGCCCCCAGTTTTGGAGCCAGAAACATCACTTGACGGGCCCCCAGTCAAAAGAATAAGGCCAGATCAGAGCTGAGAATCATACAGGCTGTAACAAACTGTCAACAGTTCTGTTATTTTAATTTTTTATGTTTTTTTAAAAATAGTTGTGTGAATGAGGGAGGAAATGCTTGTGCTACAGCCAATATTT
Organism: Marisa cornuarietis; assembly: GCA_004794655.1. NCBI lineage: Eukaryota > Metazoa > Mollusca > Gastropoda > Architaenioglossa > Ampullariidae > Marisa > Marisa cornuarietis. The sequence continues at coordinate 1,663,640 of SMMW01000018.1, forward strand.
GTTCAGATGGAAAAGAGGGATGTGATATGTAAGCAGTGAATGTTTGTCAGTTGTCATGTTGAGACTAGAAACATATGTACAGTGAAATGTACTTGAAATATGATTTGTTAGAAGTGCAATTTGAATTTTTTGAAAAGTTTTGTTTTGTTTTTAAAAACAGGAGGGGACATTGATATGTTTGATAAGACTTCTCTCTCTGTAAGAAAATTTATTTAGTAATCTTACAGCACAAACAAAATTCTAAAGGTCACTAGAAAGTATTTCCGGATAGCTTTAAAAGCCTTTAATGCCTTCTTATCTTCCAGGTGCTACCAATTTTATTGTCATATTGTAGCACTGATTTTCCGTTGTGAAGTGGGTAATTAAGAAAAAGAACAAGACCATTGAAATCAAATTTGAAGACCAGTTTCGTCAAATGAAGACAGAAAAGAGCAGAACTTTGAATACTGTGTCCAAGACAGACAAGCTATACCAGTTTTGAGAGCTGCTTGTTTAGCCTAAAAATATTTATTTTGGGGGGTGGGTGGGGGAGGAATTGTAATTCACTCATTGTAGATTTTGCTTGAGGTTGAAACCAGTTGATTTTGGATGCTGTAGTCTAGTAGGGTTTTTCTGCAGATGCTTGCTTCCATGAAGCAGAACTGTTGTTTCTGGAAGGTGTATTTTGTGTGTGGAATTGTGATTATTAAGAGCCACATTAGTACATGTTGGCTTTCCTCAAAAACACATCTAACATACAGTTTCTTCTTTCTGTAGGATAGGCATTGGGCATTTTTAGAAAAAAAGAAATAAAGGCAGGAAAAAAAATCCAAACCATTAGCAGATAGCGCTGCCTTATACCTATGTTAAAGCTGAAAAGTGCATTTGTGACTTTGTTAAAATGTTTGACATGGGAGCTTGTGCTATCTTGGTGTGGTGAGTTGTTTCCTGTCCCTCACTGATTTTCTCAGTGCAGTTCAATATACCAGTGCTTTACTTTGTATTTCACAGTTCAGGAAATTTTACACAGGCCTGGCACAATCCTTTCACTGGACTTGGCTAAAGAGTCCTTGGCTTTTTTTTAAAATACAGAAAGCCTTTTCACATCACTGCCTTATTTGCATAATTTTACTGGAGAGGCTTCTGCTTGTATTGCGCCTTACTTGAAAGAGATGCTTATTCTTTGACTTTCATTTCCTTATTCTCTGGTGAGTAGTGTTGGGAGTTTCAGAGTCAACAACTAAAGAATGTATTTCCTTGCCGCAGTATGCATACAGATAATAAATGTGCGAGAGATTAGAACTTACACCCCTCAAATTGTTTTCCCAGAAATAAGGCAACAGAAAATTTTGACGATTAACACTTAAGTTTGGATCAGGGGTCACTATTAATAGAAGAGTTTGAAGAGGACAAATGAATGATGAATGTCTGCTTGCTTTGTAAAGTGTTATTAACTTTATCCTTCCAAATGGCATTAAGTAGCCAATCCAACATGTTACTGCTTGTTTGTGATCCTGGATATCCCATGCACACAAAGGTTAGACAGTCAACATTGTGTGGGAGACTTTGAACAGGGAAGATAAATGTTTAAATCTACAGCTGAACGTATTAGCTTTTTCAATAATTTATTTATGGGCATGTTATTAGCATAATCTGATATGATACTAATGAATTATGACTACCCTTTTTCTTATTTACAAAAAGTTGATACATAAGTGGAGCACAAGAGAAATTCAATCTGAAATAGTTTAGGGAATAGGAGCGGTTTTCTTTCTGATTATATATATATATATTTACACTTGCTAGTGCATATATACTTGTTAAGTACTCAGTATGCAAAACCATACAGCATAGGATATTGAGTTAATGTAGTTCTTACATGAATAATTTGTTGAGAAAATATTAGCTGATTTTTGTGCAGTTATCTTAGTCTTAAAAAAGCCAGTGAGATAATTGATTTTGGAGGTCTAATTCTCCTATTGCAATTTTTCTATAAGGATTTTCTTATATGCCAGCTAGCAGGAATTAAAAACAAATTTCCATTACATGCATACAATTTCCTTCACGTGGGGCTTTGAAAACATCTGTAAATCATGCTATTATACAACTGCCTTTTCTTTTGCAGAGTTGATAAAGTGAATGAATTTTGGCAAATGCTTTAAGTACTTGGTTGTGCAGTTTTAATTAAGAAAAGCAAGATAGTTCTATATGTGAGGATTTTTATTTGATGATTTAGTTTGAGGGTGATTGCTGCATATGTTTGATTGTGTCAACAGCACTGGGTGTACATTTACAAAAAGCAAGATGAGTTAACATTTTGCACAAAATAACAGCCTTTTGCTCAAGTCTTGTTTGAGTTTTGCTTGTGAGAGATGAAACATTTGCAACGTCACATCACAAAGACACGCGCACACTGCTTTGTGAAAATTGTTTAATACTACAAGAGACATTTAAACTGGCTTGTTGCATTCCAGTTCAGACTATCCTAAGTCTACATGTTGCTATGACGAACCAGACAGGGACTGGTGTTTTACGCTGAGCCGGCAACTAAGACTATATCAGGGGAAGGCAGCCAGCCTTGTAAACAAATGCCACATGCAGAGAAAGAACAGTGTGCTCGAGACGAGAGCTGAGGCCAGGACAGCCAACCTTCACTGTAGTGGTGACAGGTGCTAACAGTTGCACCACCGGACTGCCCTAAGACAAATCAGAGTATTCCAGACCAATGAATGGCACTACTGTATCACAAGAACATATAACAAGGGCATGACTGACCACGGAAACTAACCATAACATAATTAAACTGCAGCGTGACCAAAGCTGTTTGCATACAACGTGCATGTTTGTACAACACATTTTTTTAGCCGTGTTTCTTCATTATCATCATCCTCCATTTCTGCAGTGTGCGAAAGACGATTTAAAATGGGGGTGGGAAGCCAACAAAAACGGTGAACAATTTGGTTCTTTATCAATGGTTCTCCCTGAAAGAGCTATTTCAGAATACCTGCATGCGGCTTCAATAAGCTGCACTAGCATTATTGTATTATGCACACATGAAAATCTTGTTTGGAAAGAACACAGTAATGGTAAGATTATTCATACAGCATGAAAATAAATACTGTCAGGAATTTGGTCTGTTATAAGAAACTACCTATAACCACACAGACCACAAAGTCACTTCATCAGAAAGGAATACAACAGATTTTTGCCACATGCTGTAATTCCTTCTACTGACAGGACAGCCTTCACAAGGCATAGTTAAATATAATAATTGACAAAACGCAATCTGGATTATATTATTAAAAATAAGCCCAACTCTGCTTAAGGCAAAACAAAAAGCTATGATGTGCCTTGTACATAGACAAATCAAGCTACAAAAATGGGTCTTACTGTGGTTTTGCAAAGGAATACAGCCAATTTAAAATGCAACAAATGTCTGCCTTAAGGCTGGGAAAACAGAAATGTATGTAATTTGGGCAGTGTAGCAAATAATATAAAACTATACAATTTTCAAAAGCATATTGTGCAATTGGAAAACCCCATTGAAACTGCATCAAAATGTATCTGCTTTATGCCCATCACATAGTAAGTTTACCCCTGTGTGATAAATAAAGCTAGACCAAATGTAATGGCCTATAAAACAGCTCCAATATTGCCTATGGTCTACATCAATACTTTGTATTCTAGCAAAGATGCCAACTTAAAAAAGCCACACACACAAACACTGAAAATCTGTACATAAGCACCAATTTTTTTATATAAAAAACCAGGTTGCAAAATGTCAAGTTGTGTATCAGTTTGACACCCGTTTAGAAAGAGAAAATGTTTTTCCTTGGAAGGGCAGCAAGATCAGATGACAGTTTTTACCAACAGGGTAGGCAGAGGAACCAACCCAAGTGAGGGATGTTTCATAACCCACTTTCATGTTGGACATCTACTGTGTACGAGAATAAAAGTTAAACCTTCTGAGCATGACATAAAAGTATATGTATTACAAAGACTGGCTAATAACTGAAGACTGTGAAGATGACAGTGGGTGAACATTTTTTATTATTGCTGCTTTTGGGTAAACATTGGACCAAGAAACCTATGCATTTTGGAAAGGAGAAAGTTTGCACTTTGCAATAAAAGTAATGAAAATTGCATTCCCCGGCAAAGCCACAATCGTGGCTCATCGTGCTCTAAGGGTTGACAGATAATGTTCACTTTTAACTATCTTTATAAAAATTTTGAACAGTCTTGAAAAGGTTGGGGATAAGGCACAACAGTTAAAAATGCTTGGCAAGAGGAAAATTTGCCTGGTCATGAGGTACACACTCAACCAGACAATAAATTAGAGAAACGTGTGGCAACTTTTAAGGCAAACAAAGTGCAGCAAAATATGTAACTGAGAGGAAATATTTTACACGTGTTTATTTTTTTAAGCTATGTTCATTTTTATAAGATGGGTGAGCAGCACATGTAGTGCTCGTGTGGTGGTGAAAATCTGGGGAAAAAACACCCAGCTTTACTTCTCTCACTTATGTAAAAATTATCTTTGTAAAAGCACCCCATCCATGTCTGAAATGCTGCCCTGTGATTCAATCATATCCATACAGGTAGCATAGATTGCAAAAGTAAATTAAACAAAAATGGTTGAAACACTGCCAGTGACCACATGCTGCATTGCAGGTGCAGTGACCAAACATTAATAAAACATCTCTGGTCCAGCACTTACTATGATTTAAAAAACAAAACAGGAGTTAAATAAAGCACCTACAACAGCAAATATATGAATTAAAATGCCTTTTTATTTCTTCTAGCTGTTTTATGAATATATAAACCACAAAAAACAGTTCAATGCCATAAAAAGTAATCCACAACTGACGCTGGTAAAACTTTTCAAATAAAAGGTATACATGTCCATCACAATACTGCTTGCTCATCACTCACTCTACTTAAAACCAGCTGACAGTTATACCTTTTACCAGAAGTGCTAAAAAATTAACAATGAAAAAAAAAGTTTTTAACCCACACAGTCACTTTACAAAGAAAATGATTCCTATTTTTCCCTTTCAAATGCAGGGGATTTTCAACCTGTCTGTAAGTGAAAAAAAAAAGAATGTCAAAGCCATGATGACCTTTGAAAAAACTGGCCATTAATTACAAGCACTTCATATCCTGCTATCTTGCCAAAAATTTGCTGATATTTTACAATATTTGTACTTTTGAGGCCACATATTTTTTGATCTTTTAAATTTCAATTTCACCTGCATATACAATGTGAGTATTCCAAAGCACATTTCATTAGGTTTGGTTCACTGGGTGCTCGAGTCAATGCGACGTCTAGCTTGTTTTGGTGTCCTGAGACTACCATTGGTGAGTGTAGCAGCCGGTGACTTTCTGTGAGGTGCAAAAACATTAAATAAATGAATGTTTCATCCTCAGCTAAATGTATAAACACACATATACATAAGCGCACATTTGTTATAAATTATTATCACGTTACTTTCAATGTGACTAATCTGGAAGACTTTCAGGAACTGACCTCTTGGAAGAATGACGGTCTCTAAGGGTGTTCGGGGACAAAGATGCCAGTGCTTGCATGTTAGCTGTTAGTGCTTCCACCTCTCGCCGCAGTCGTGTTGGAGTTTCCAAGCTGACACTGAAAATGATTTAAGTCCAAGTGGGATCTCTAAAATGTCGTATCAGGGCATTGTATTGTCTTTTCTCTACTCATAACAAACCGACTGACTTGTCCTTTCTTTCATTAATTCAAGTAGTCAATTTATTTTTTGGTATGGAATTTGAATGCACAGTTAAATAATATAGTGTAATTATTGTACATGTCCTATGCCACATCCTGTTTTCCAATATGAATGAGATGAATTCACTACGTAATAATAAATCGGGTCTAACCCAATTTCAAGCACTTTATCGATCTCAAAGTTGTCTGAATACAAAACAAATACAAGAAACATTTCATGTCAGTTATCACTCACTACTTTAGAATTCATTAACCATAAGACATATGCGTATAGATCAGGCCTACAGCTTTTGTAAAAATTTGACAAACAATTTTGATAAGGGATTTTTACCATGTTTTGATGTTTGATCGTCGGGATACCCTTCCAGACCGTGTTGGGGTTTCTATGTGAAAAGGAGAGTATATGTCAACCTCAGATGTACTTTTACGGCGATTTGGCGTAGTTCTAATTGTAGTATTGTTGCGTTCCTGTAAAGGTGCCAGCCGGCGAGTTGAAGTTCTGATTTTCTGAAACGAATAGATTTTTTACTTTTAAAATAAATGCTGTAGGACTGGCACCAATGAAGCAAAAATTTCTCACAATGAACATGTCACGATGCCAACAAACGCAGCAGAGAATTTAAATCAGAATTCTATGAAAAATAAAAGTAGTAAAGCATAAATGTCTGGTCTGACTGCGCCACAGGTTACCTGAACATCACAAAGGTAACTTAACATACCTGCCGAATAACTCCAACTGCCTCCCTGAATGATCTGGTGACTTGCGACCCGCGACGAAAAACAGTTGATCGCTGTTTGTCTTGTTCAAGTTGTTGGGAGGGATCGCTCGAAACCGTTTCCTCTGGATTCGATAAACTTCGTTTGAATGTCGGCGTGTGTATGTAGTCATTCTCTTTCTGTTCGAAAACAGCGTATCTTTTACGCCGCATCGAGGACCTCAATGCTTTTTTAATCGACGACATTGTGTTTTCTTGTAGTTCAAGCGGTATCAATAAGCCAGTCTCTATGATCGAATGTCTACACAGTTTTGAAACGTGCGCCAAGTCTCGCCAGGCAGCAACATCACGTGACATTATTCTGCGCATGTTATTGGCTGCTCTGCCAGCAATGACTCATTGAACTCGACCGTTTGAAATTCATTCGTGGTAACAAAGTTCATGTACTTGGTGAGTGAATCTTTACGAGAAGCAGTCTGTTATTCGGGACAAATAGTATATGTGAATAAACATTTTAAATATAAGAATAATCGGAAAGGACATTCTGAGGGACTCAATCGTTCAGCTGCATGGGGTCTGCACAAAACAGTTACCTCTCTTAGACTAGTGGCATCGGCCTCATACTTTTGCCATTCGGAGACATAACGACGAAAAGTTAGATGAAAATAAGAAAAGTAATCAACAAAGGGATAAAGGCATTACAGACAAATATATATATATATATATAGATTGGGGGGAGCGGGTTAGTGTATTAAGAGTATCGCTCACGGAAAAGATGTGTTTTACACGTCTAAAAGACTCGATGGTGGGTAATGGACAATGACAATGACCAACTTTATTTGTCCCAGTGGGCAATTTGAATATGGGAATGTGCTCTAGTTCAACAGTGAAAAAATGAAAAAGAAGTGGGCAAGTAACAATTATATATATATATATCTTAGAGAAAAAAACTTACATCGAGGATCATATCATGTTTGCACCTACAAAAACATCACACACACACACACACACACACACACACACACACCATTGACAGTTCATCTAAGATTGAGCAGCTGGACTGCAGATGGCACAAATGATTTCAGATGCCTGTTACTTTTAAATATAGGCATGACATAACGTTTACCTGAGCTTAATAATACAAATTCTTTTGTTAGTACATGTTCAGGTAATGATAAAATGCATGAAGCTTTCCGTACTTTATTTGCTGGTCACAGAAGGAAGCTAAATCTCTCTGTTTGATACCAATAATGATATTAGAACACATGTTCACAACACCGTTGAGTTCAGACTGTTCCTATCATGGACAGAGAGATTGCGAAACCAGCGGTGTAAAAGGAAAGAGTTCCACTGCTTTGCTTCATCATCGCCACAAAGCCGGTGATCATACGCCATTGTTTTTGGTGACAAGAGTAATTAAAATTAGAGTGCGCTGGTCAGACAAAGAGTGAAGTTTTCTGTAGGGGAAGAGAAGTTTGGAGAAATAGGCAGGACACTTGCCTTCACAGAAATCAAAGCAGAGAACACAATTTGTACAACGGATCGACGTAATACAAGTTCGTGGTTTGTACTGTATGCAAGTATAGGAATTAAAGGCGTAGAATGTGCATACATACATATGTCACCGATTTGTAAAACGCATTGCACAAAAAAATCCAAAGAAATGATAATAATGGTTAATTGTTGTGTGCATCTACGGGGAGGAGGAGGAGGAGGAGGAGAGAGAGACAGTGAGAGTAAACACCTGTCATGTTAGCGACATATTTTAACGCCGCTTCTCCGTGTCAGGTGCCCATGCGGGTGAGGAAATGAGCCTATAGCAGTTTTATGCCGCAGCAGGTAGAAATTCCAGCTGAGGTCGCCCACCGGCTTACGTCCGTCACATTCCTGATTCCTCATGTATTCGGAGTTTCTAAACGTCCAGCGACTCAGTACCAGTGGGGAGACAGCCGTCAGTCACGTCTCGTGCTGGTCACTACCAAGGCACAACTGGATCAGTTTTCCCCCCCCCCACCCCCACAACATCCACATCCCCCGCCTCTCAGCCTGCGGGCCTCAGTCTCTCTCGTTTACCCCCTCCCTCTTTATCTTTAAAGTCTTTGGGGTTTCTTTGTGGCTCTCTATACCTCTTTTAATGACAGACTAATATCGCACTTCGTGGACTGGAGGTTATAAAGCTAAAGATGTGACTCAAAGAAATAAGGTGTTTCTCGTGTCTTGGTAGCAGAGGGTCTGTTTGTCAGTGTGTATCTCCATCCGTCTTTCTGCTTCTAAATGTTTGGTTGTACTTTCAAATTTGAAATAGAACCCAAAGTGACCCTGATCATCAAAGATGCATAAGCAAGATCGCACATTCTGAAAGTTATAATTAATTATTAATAATTAGACGTTAAAGAAAGGCCGGAAACTACTGGGGATCTCAGAAGGCAGAAAGATATATTTAGCAAACTGGCCGTAGCTATGATGTCCATGATTATAATCCTATTCCTATTGTGAGATTGTTTTCTTTAAGATAAGTGATGACATGAAGTGGAATAATTTGAGATCATGAGCGACGAAATGAAATGGAATAATCTGAGATTAGCGATGACATAAAAAATCTTGTTTTTGAGACCAGCATCCATTATTATTATGTTTGTGTGTTTTTTTCTTTTTAGTGAAGCGCTTTGAGCCCGCCTTTAACGTTGAGGAAAAGCGCTATACAAATCAACTTTATTATTTTTATTAATCTGAGATGGGTGATGACATGAAATGGAATAATCTAAGATAAGCGACGATATTATATAAAATAATCTGAGATGAGTGACGACATGAAATGGAATAATCTGAGATGAGCAACGACATGAACTAATCTGTTTTTGAGACCAGCATCCATTAATATTATATTTTTGTGTTTTTCTTTTTAGTGAAGCGCTATTATTATTATTATTATTATTATTATTATTATAATATGGGTGATGACATGAAATGGAATAATCAGAGAAGAGCCGAAATGAGAAGGAAAGGAAGGGGTGAGAGTCTACTCATCATGCTGTTGAATATCTTCTTCTACTCATTGTTTATAATGAGCATCATTGCTCTTTATTCATCTATTTTATCTGTAACATTTTTTTTGCGACTGTTTCCTTCTTCATCCTCTTAATAGCAAGATATAATTGTCAGAGGAACTAATTGTTTACATTGACAGACATGTGCACCCTTACAACCACAAAAGTTGTTCACGCTAACCACACGCACCTTATTTTCTCCTTAATCGTTCTTTTCGGGAAGAAGAACATTGATACATAATAATTTTTCGAGAGCAGGAAGGCACACTGACATATACTGCGGATGTGAGGTCGCTCATAATTTCACAGAGTGGGAGGAGGAAACGCCCTCGTCATAAACATCCCCCCTCCTCCTCCTTGCAGTGTACACAGGGTTCGTTGCACTGTTTCTCTGTTGGCCCAGCTTGACACTTGTTAATCGATTCCCTATTGTCCCCTACTGTTCGCGGTCAGAGTCCCGCTAAATCTGCTGAAACCTCCAGACGCATTGTATTTCCTCCACTGTGCATAACGTATGCTTGTCTGTTTGTCCGTCCATTTTTTCCTGTGTTGTTGTTTTGTCCGTCCTTTTTCCCCCGTCTGTCTGGTTTTCTTTTCTGCCCCTCCCCCACTCTCTTTCTTTAAGTACACTAATATCTGTGACATTCGTCTTTCGTCCTTCTTCACTTCAGCACCCTTCCCCCCATTCCTTGCCTATTGGTCATCTTGTGTTTGGACTACATACTGACCAGCGTGTTTATCTTATCACCCCTCAGCTAGTATCCTCTCCTTTCTCATTTGTCTCATTCCAGCACATCCTCCACGTCGTTTTCCCCCACCTGCAGCTACCTCCCCCTGTCTAAGAACTACAGCTCCATACCATTGTGTTTTGAACGGTCAAACAATTTGGATTTTTTTTTAAAAAAAGAAGGTGAATTAGATCCGAGAGCACAAGGGGAGGGCTGGACATTACGTAGCGCAGGGACGAAGGGTCAGTGTGAGAAAGGGATCGTTACTCCTGCACCTGTTCGCAGCTGACAATGAAGGGCTGTTGCTTCTTTCTCCTGTCTTTATGTGTGATTTTTCAGCTCCAAGGTAAGCAAACCGTTTCCACTTGCATGATCTTACAACATTAGTCTACTGCAAGATATCGTAATCCTGTAAACCGTCTTCCCCTTCATCCCCCCCTCCCATGTTCCATTTCTGTAACCTGTATTAATGGGATATACAGATGGTTGATTAGTTGGAGAAGTGATATTTCAGCTGAGAATTTAGTGCTCCTTATGTACACTCGGTATCACTCGCCCTTTATTGTATTTGTATATATATATATAGACACAACATTTCGTTATATATGAAGATATAAAATGCAGAAAGATACTAAACTCATACTCACTGGTATGCGTAAGGATTCTACAATGAATAAAGGGTTGAGTTTCTATTACTTAAGGCAACATTTGTTATTTACATGTGTAGATATCTAAAGCGCGACATAAACTTTGATTACTATGTGAAGGAGTTTAAAAAGCGTTGCTGTGCAGAAACGTTCTTTTATTATACAAAGAGCCGAATATATCAATTTCATTATTTATTAGATTCGTACAAACTTATTCTACCACAAACGCAGGAAAATCTTAGACCTTGAACCATAACCTCTACAGTGTATAACTCTCTTTTTATGTCTCATATGTGTTCTAAAAATGTTTAGACGATATACAAATGTGTTTTTTTTAAATTTCATGCTAAAGGACCAGACAATTTAATTATTACATAGCGGTAATATTACTCTTGTATGAGTGTATTATGAAGTTGATTTCACTACGTTGAATTATAAAAGGGTGAAAATGCACGTTTGTCTAAAACTATTAACAAACAGTAATGTTCAATTTAATTATATGAATGCTTTATGCCCGAGGCTTTTATTTTATTTTTTGTGATCTGAGAGCCCTGTGTATAGACATCCCTTGCGATAGTTTTCATATATAATTACATACAAATTGCATTAATTATTTATGTGTTGTAATATGAATACATTAAACATTATATTAAACGTTTTTATAAGTGATTATTTGGGGACGAATGTGCTACCCGAGTATCTGGATACACGTTAACATCGTCATTTTCGTCAAGAGATATGTCCTCAAGATGGACTTAAACTTAAACAACCAAGCAACACTTCTGTCTTTATTTTTTTACTTTCCTGGTGTTTTATCTATTTATTTACTTAATTTTTTTCTTCTTATTTTTTATTTATTTTGTTTTTGCTGCGCAATGAGCATTCTTCTGAATGGATACCTGCGCATTACAAATGGACATATTACGTGGTTATCATTTCAGAAATGTACACCCACCTTTCTTATGTACTCATATTCCTTAACCTGTTTTCCCCTTTATTCATATCAAATAATGGTTACATGTGCAGTAACTACACTTGCATAATGAGTATTCTTTTATGGTATGCCTTCACATATATAATGCATGTGTGTATATATATATATATATATGTGTGTGTGTGCTTGCGCGCTCGTGTGTGAACGCATTTTCTACTCTGCTGGATTCGTAGTGCTTATGATATAATCTGTCACTCATAACCACTAGAAGTTAGATTCTTCTTTCCATCTTACATAAACATTTTAATCAAGATGATAATAATAAAGTGGTCATGTATGTAATAATGATGAAGACTCCAGGTTTATATTTTTATCTAGTCCTGAGGGAGAACAGATCTCATTAGAAGAACAGTATTTTGCTTTAACGCAACAACAGGAATTAGCAGAATATTGCGCAGGTGATAAAACACTGTCAAAGATGTCAGAACATGCTAAGCTTCCGAAGAGGAGAGGCGGTGTTATATTCCTCAGTCGTTAAGCAATCAGCCAGACTAAATAGTTCTCCAGGCAGGAAAGAGAGAGAAAGAGAGAAGAGGAGGCGATCTCCAGGTGGAGGGTAGGTGATACTCCCCACTGGGGAAGCGGTAGGGAAAGGGGGGAAAGACGGGGCGGGCTTCCTCTCTGCTTGGTCTTCTTGGCGTTTGCTTGTCTCCAGCATTTGCAACTTGCATTTCTGAGATCACTAAGCACCGGTCGGGGAGACGCTTGCCACCATATCACAGCCTTGTGACCCCGCGACCGGCACGTGCGACCTGACCTTCGGCCGCACCGCCCTCTCGCAGGTGATTATCTGATGAAGAGGAGAAAAAGCACAGCTATGGCCATCTGTGTAGAATAAACAGATGCTGTTTCGAACAGTTTCTTTGAAAGGATGAAAATATCACGCTTTGAAAAATGGATATTGACAGCCACAGAAACAAAATGTCATACACAAGCACCTGCAACAATTTTGTTTTGAAGCGGGATTGGAAGGAGAATAATTTCGAGCGGTGGATATACGGTCATGCCAAGTCGCAAATATATGCCCAGGAAAAAATGTGGATAACAATCCACCTGAACCCATAGGTTTCGTGGTACTTCGTCATTTGACAGCAGTTATGAAAGAGTAGAAACTTCTTTTGGCTACCCCGGCCCTTTATACAGTGTGGCCCACCTGTGAAACATTGTCACCCTTTCCATCTGAACCAATCATCAGTAAATACAGCAATCCTTTAATCCTGTAACCACCTTGGAAATTAGCTCTCTTTTTCATCATCAGACAAACTCATTTAATAATTTAATACATTTCTCTACTTATTTGCTTCCCCTGTTTGCATGACGCAGGCACGCAACTAGGCTCTGTCCATAAAGAACTTCACATCGTTCTTCCTGTGTATGTTCGTATACATTACAAATGTCTGTCTGCTTGTCTGTCTGTCTGTCCGTACGTACGTCGCAAGCATCCTGAGCATGACCTTTAATATTTAATATTTGACCAATTGTTAACATGACGATTTCTCTGACCTTAAATTATTGAAATTGATATCTTTGTCAGTCAGCATCGTCGCCGGCCAAGGAGCGTGCAACATGACCCAGGCTGCTAATTGCGTGACCTCCATGGAGAGTGTTGTCAGACATGTTTTAGAAAGTACTTCTGGTGTGACCAAACAAGAATCGCTGCAACGACTTTGTCTGTGAGTCTTGAAGTACAGGAATGTTTTACAATTCATGAGCTTGAAATGCACGATTCCTTGAAAGGCACATACCGCATTTATTTGTTAGGTCATGTGCTGTTTTCATGCTAGAACTATTATCACTCCTTTTAAGTTTTGCTTATTTAATTCATTTAAGTTTTTTTTTCTTACTGAATTCTTTTGACACTTGCTTACTGAGTTCATTAGACTTCTTTTGACGTTTTCTTATTGAAGTCGTTTGACGTTTGGCCTACTGTAGTTCATTTGAGTGTTTTTTTTATACTAAATTTATTTTGATTTTGCCTAGTGACTTCAACTGAAGTTTGTGTATTAAATTCATTTGAGGTTTTTTTTTTTACCGAATGAACCTTACGTTTGTAGAAGCTAACTGAATATATTTCAAGTTTGCTTATTAAACTCTTTTGACTTTTGAATACCGAATTCAGTGTAATGTAGCGATAGCAAAAAATAACCATTTCAATAAAATTTTGCATATTTTTGTCCGGGAAAGAATTGTCTTAGCCGTAGCTTATTGATTCATAAAGTCATATCTGGTATTTCTAAAACGATACACGTTTCAAGGCATTTCTTGTTTCGCCTCTCAGAGACACAAAAAGGCCTCTCAAGAGATTTTATATGCAAAATGTCGAGTACGTGGTTATATTCCACAGCCAAAAGAAACGTTAAACTGTAAGATGTACTGTAGTAAACACATAAGACGTGACAAAGAAACAAAGAAAGAACTGCGACCTGACGACATACAACATCTCGTGTCTGATACCAAGCGATGGCTTGTACGGAGGAAATATTTTTACGCTATTTCCTGTGAGAAGCAAAACAAGTAGTTGAAAAATAAGTCCTAACATATGCTCTGTCGATCAGCCTTCCAAAAATACTGTCACATTACCATTCTCCTAAACAACACAGAAGAAATAAAGGTAAAGTGCGTCTCTTTCCAGCCAAACAAAAAGAAAGCTGTTGACATCTCGTTTCCTAAATCTAAAAACGGTATCGTTTGTCAAATCTTTTTGTTATCGTTTGTCAAATCTTTTTGTTATCGTTGGTTAAGTCTTTGTCAAGTCTGCAAAAGATCTCTATATCTTCTACTTTATTAGTCCTAAAGCCATAGCCTTGCTGCGTGTTGTGTCTATACAACAACCCCTATCCTCGGAGCTGGCGAAGATCTGCGCGAGATGTTCGAGGAAAAAAAAAACCCGCTTTCTTTCTATCAAGAAATGAACGAAGAATTGTCAATACTTCATTCTTAGAACAATAAAACTAATAAAGTTAATTTGTATAGCGCTGTGTGTGTGTGTGTGTGTGTGTGTGTGTGTGTGTGTGTGTGTGTGTGAAAATGAGAGAGAGAGCGAGACCCTTCAACAAAGTTTGAAGACATGTCAATGAAACCCTTCTAAAACATCAAAAAATAATCTACGTCCTTCCTTACCAATAAAACATGAGAAAGGACTAGCTGTACCATTCTCAACATTTCTTAGAGGAATAAAGATTAGGCAAATTATGAAAGTTCTTTCTAAGTCGTTCATCATATTGAATTAATGTCAGGCAACAAGAATGCCGTTGTTGCATTCGTGACACTCGGAGGTCAAAGGAGTGCGAACGTGACTCTGTCGATGTGCGTTCGTCTCTTTACCTTTCGAAGTATTGTTTTCCTAGTGGACGCAGCGCTGCATTTTCATGGCCGACGAGAGATCCATGTCGTCCTTGACTGAATAAAATGGCCATTGACATAATATGGCATAAATCCAGGACAGAATTACAGAGAGAAGTGTGTGTGTGTGTGTGTGTGTGTGTGTGTGTGAGGGGGTAGGTGTATGAAGGAGCTGAAGTCGTGGGGACGGTAGGTACTGTGAAAGACGGACAGTTTGCGGGTCTATACCGGGGAAGCGATGACAAGAACGTGAAAACCTCGCCAAGAATGGCTCCAGTATGTCTCGGGCTGACACAATATACCCGTCTTAATATCCCTGTTACCACACCCAGGCTTCACTAACCCTGGAGTAGTTTCACAAAGTTACAATTCAGGAATGCAAAATTCATGATCAGAAATTTAGTATGTATTGACCATGCACCGTGTATAGAGGCATCAATGTCTTTGTGTAGTGTGTGTGTGTGTGTGTGCGCGCGCGCGCGTTCGTAGTTCATCTCACCATATCTCAGCAAAATTCCAACATAAATTAATGGAATCATACTGACGAAATAATATTTGCTCTACTTTCCACATAGTATTCCACTGTGTTCATGGCAGTATAATTAGCAAGTCTCTCAACACTGTTCGATTAAAATGTAGAGAAATAAGAGAGCGTGTTTGTCACCAGCGATGTCATAAAGGGAAACAACCTCACCCAGTGCTACATCGAGGCGACGGGAGGATGCTCCTCAGCCGAAGCGGGGGAGACGCCCACGGCAGCCATGCGCGACTGGGAGCGCGTCATGCAAGACTTGTATCAGATGTGCGACGGGGGTGAGTAGCTGTTCGCTTTCTCGAGCAGCATAGGTTTTGCACGGGATACGGGCACCGCTGATGGTGATGGAAGTTTCTGTGCTAAAGACGACGACGACGACCGTCACCAGTGTCGCACACAACTGTCTGTAGTCCACATACAGACGGTTGCTATAAGGGACATAATTCATCTTAATGCTTTCTTCGAAAAAAGACGCGAAAATGGCGAGTTTTTTCCCTTTGATGCACACTTTTGATAAAATGCGATTTTTTTTAAAAAATCGTGTTTCAGCATGTCCTGATTTTCTTGAGCGAACGATCAACATCACACAGTGTACCAGCCTGATCCGTTTTGATGAGCTGTACGACAACTCCTACCTCTCCTTTTGCAGGTAATGAGGTCACACTTCTGAAGTGTTTTTTTTTTTTTTGCCTAAAACGATTTGTTTGAAGGTAACAGGTCCACTTTAAAAGGTATAATAAGAAAGATATTAAAATGCATAAACAAATAATGAAATGTGGAAGGAAATAGAAACAATCAGTAAATGATAGAATTTATGCAGATTAAACGTTCGCAATAAAGACAACAGACGCACACAATCATGCGAGCACGAACGCACATGCATGCACACACACACACACACACACACACACACACACACACACACACACACACACACACACACACACACACACACACACACACACACACACACACACATGACCACAGACACAGAACCACGGAGACATGAACACATGGACGGAACCACATATAGGCACATGTACACTGTATACGCAAACATATGACCACGCAGAAAGAACATGAGAAGAGTAGTGAGTGAGTGAGTGAGTTGCAGACTTTGTTTATCGAGAGATGGCATTTCCTGTCCAAAAAAAAACAAAACAAAAAAAAAACAACTGATTCACGTCTCGCTGTCACCTCCCTACCCTTTCCCAGCTCTCACAGGATAAGTCCTTGAACTAAGGATAATCGTTCCCTGACCCTCCGACAGATATGTTTGCATTTCAAAGCTGTTTGCCCGGGCAGCAAGACACTACATGTATAAAGGAAACAATATTGCAGTGTCTGCATATCGACTTACACTGTGAACCTACACCCATCTCGAGCGGCCCTGGCAGAAAGCTTTTCCTTGTTCTACCCCGGGTGCGCGTAGGCGTTGAAATAAAGAGAAAGCAAAACAACAGGAAGGGCGTTCAGCGACACTTGTTGCTGTCGAACATTTTTTCTTTTTTTTTACCCTCCCTCTCCCTGATCCCCATAAAGTTCACGTGCCCCCTTTTGAAGCGTTTAAAGGGGGAAAAAAATGTCAAGAAAGGAATTACCGGAAATGAACTTTCATGACAAGAGTAAATATACATTCTCCACTTGACACAGTGATATATCAGTGTTCTCTGTGACTCAGTTCATTTATTAATAAAGTGACTCGCTTCTCTTTTAGATTTCTCTCTGTCTCCTTATATCATCTCTCGTTAACAACATACTCTAGAGGTGTTAAGCTCTGGCTAAGATTAACTAGGACGGGTGGCAGCAGATACCTCACGATGGCTGCCGCACCAAAGGAGAAGTACGGGCCTGCTCCCTACATGGTGTGTTGCACCGTTCTGGAACTGTCTGGGAAGCGCATGGGGACTATTTATACTAAGATGTTTAAAGATGAATTCAAAGACTAGACTTTCACACATGTCTTGTATTATGTTTATTCCTGTTTTAACATAGATGTCGTCTTCTCTGAGTACTTATTTGGCAAATAAGTCATAGTCTAGATTCAGAATACGTGTGTCATCTTTGAAATCACATTTTATTGCCTTTAGATCGTGACATTCCGTTGTAAGTTGTAAGTAGTAAGTAGCATCGTGATTATTAAGCCCTTTTATGGCAGAGGTTTTCAAACGGTGGTACGGGTGATACGCGAGTACCATGCGCCAAAATAAAAGAATGTGTGTATATATTACGGGTGCTGTATGTAGGGTTCAGAGGTGGTACTCGGTCAATTCGAATTTTTGAAAGTGCTACTCGTCTGGAAAAGTTTGAAAACCACTGTTTTAAGGCATCAATGGTCTCTACACTACAGCACACTTTTCTTGGTCTGTCCCCCTATTTCTTTTGGTTTACTCTCTATTCTGCTGCCTGGAAAACACGGTTTACTTTTCAATACTATAATTTGGTGCATCTTGTGTATGTAATTTTCGACCTTGCTGTATAGATACTATCTTTTTGTGATGGTTTGATAGCTGAGTTCAGTTCACATTTTCCTATTTTTATCTTTCACTTTCGGTTTTCTCCTTTCTCTTTCTTATAATTCGTTCTCTCTATTTTTCTCTCGCACTTTGTCTCAGTGTTGGACTGGGCGCATGTGTGTGTGTGTGTGTGTGTGTGTGTGTGTGTGTGTGTGTGTGTGTGTGTGTGTGTGTGACATAAGTAAAGGGTCTGGAATGTCGACCTGCCTTCACCAACGTACAAGACACTATCTCATGCACACTTTACGGGTTCGGCAAGGACATAGATCACCCAAAACCTGTCAGGTCCGACCCCAAAACCAAGCTGGTTTCACGTGCAGTCCTGTGATCTTACGTAGAATTAAGTGATAGTCTAGCATTTAAAGAAGTCAGGAATTTCCTCATGTGCATCTGAGCTTGAAACACTAAAAACTTGAGAACTTTTCAGCTCATATCTTGAGACTTGCAGTTTTATTTCACGTGTCCTCTGACACTGGCGAGTGTGACAGTAGGACTGGTTTTCTCTTTCTGCAGATCTCTCAACGCCAGCCTGGAATGTTCGCAGGAAGTGTCTGGAGATTGCGATCTTTTCTCTCAGCTCTTCTACGACCTCTTACCAAAGGGCGTCGACCAAACGGCCAGCGCAATCTGTACCTCAGGTAAGACAGAAACAGTTCTGTACACCAGGCTACATTCTCAACAACGTGGCTCTATTTCTGAATATCTTTCCGTTACCTAAACATCACACCCCTTTACATGGCTGAATGTGTTCTAGAGTGTTGAAATATGTCCCATTGTGTCATAATAATCACAGATATGACACCGACTTCAATACAATTACACGTATTTATATTTCTTTGGACATTTATTCGAATTTGGACCAGTGTGTGTCTTCGTTAGGACATATTCAACATTCCAGAATTCATTCAGGCTGGTAAAAGGGTGTTTTATATTGGTAACAATAGTTTCCAGAAATAGATCATTTAGAACGTTTAGAGTGAAGGCACTGCAGATCATAAAGACCAAAACAAAAAGCAAAGAAGTAAAAGAAACAAGACGAATGAATGAAAAAAAACGTGCTTCCGTCTGGAGGTAACTTTATGGTGTGAGCGCACGTGTGCTCAGACAGCTCCACCTTGACCTTCTCTTTCAGGCTGCGATAACTTTAACGAGGCGCTCAGCATCCTGGAAACATGCAAAAGCTACGTGGCTAATTTACCTGAAGATCTTGATGCCGCCTGCAGGTGAGCAAACGACTGAGATATTTCTTCATTTGAAAATTATTTCTGTATCAGACAAGACTCAATTTTAGCACCGTCTGTCCTTGTTGGATATGGTGCTATGTAAGGTTCTCCTCATTATTATTATTATTATTGTTATTCTAGATCGACGTTGACATTTGCCGTGCACGAAGCGGAGACGGACTATTACAGACACATACTGAAGTAAAACAGGTTAAATCAGCGAAGCAGAAATAAACATGAAAAGAAAAACATAAACACATGGACAGAGAAACAGAGATGTAGACATAGAAAATGACACAGACAAATAGACACAGACATAGAAACAAACACAAAATAAGACATAACCGGAGATATTGATACGATAATAGACCAGAACCGGAGAAAGACGGCAACTCAGGAACACACACACACACACACACACACACACACACACACACACACACACACACACACACACACACACACACACACACACACAAGACAGGGAAAGAACGACGAGTCTCAAGCGGCGACATCCGCTGGTTGTTGTTGCAGCGCCTATCGGCAGTTTCGCACGTGCCTGTACTCTAGTGACGTGCCTCTCACGTGCCCGATGTTCGGGGCCCTGATGGACGTCCTGTACCCGCAGCACATCTTCGGCCTGTACGAGCAGCAGTGTAACGATACCAGAGCGGACCAAGGTCTGCCTTCAGTCATCTTATGATACGTCTGCACTGTCTGACAGCACGGGCACTGATTTATCATGTATTGTGCACACACGCTCTCACGTACATTCACAAATATGTGCATATAAGCACAGGCACGAAGGAACACACACACACACACACACACACACAAAAGGGTCAGGTGTCTATGTGCACACACACACACACGCAAACGCAGCAATGCACAGACGCATACATTTAAACACATGTATAAACGCGTGGACATATACCCTTGCATATACATTCATATACGTGCACACATTTATACGCATTTAAACTCATTATTTACACATGACCTGACATGAACTGCTGTGGTATGTTGTTAAGAATATTTCTTTGCATCTCAAACACTTCTTCCCGGCTCCCCATCCCTTCCACATGCACACAACCTTTTTTTGTACCGGAAAGACTTTAATCACGCGCCGTTCATTGATTGACAGACGCGTGCGGAGAGAAGGGCGTGGCCAAGATGGACCACTGTCTCCGGGTCCTGGCCTTGGCCTGGCCAGCAAGCACGGACACACCTGTCCTGTCGATGGACCAGTGCAGGTGAGTGAGTGGATGAGGCGCGGGTAGTCGGGATGGGATTGGGGTTGGGTGATCAGGTATCACAAAAAAATAACTCCGCTAAACGAAATGCGTGACGTAAACAGTGTTCAGCTTCGCAGCTCACTTGCAGTTATTTCTATGCTGGTCACGTGGTAGTCATCATCATCAAAAAAACCACCACCACAGCAGCAGCAGCACCACCACCACCACCACCACCACCACCACCACCACCACTTGATGATTATCACATGGTGACAACAGCAGAAAATTAGCAAATACACAGGAAAAAATACTTGTTTACCTGCAGTACAAAAATTCAAAACACCAGAAAAAGTAATTAAAAGGACGAAGAAAAAAAAGAACGGGGAAGCACTTCTAGCGTGGATTGAATGTCGTGTTTTAACGCAAAGCTTTTGTTGGCAGGGTGTACAAGTCTGATTGTGTGTGTGTGTGTGTGTGTGTGTGTGTTTTTCTGAGTTACCTTAAAATTATCTTACGGTACCCTAGTCATTCTGACATCGATACCAACGCCTGGCTCGTCAGTCGAGTTGAACCCTCGTTAGCCAGCAGCACGTGCCGACATCTCCCTGAGACGCTTTTTGGTTGCAGCGACTTCAGAAGCGCACTGCGTTGCCTCGACAGTTCGGGTTTCAACGAGTGCCCAAGCCTGCAGCTCTACTTCAGCCAACGCACCGCTGACAAGCGGAAGCACAAGGAGATCTTAGAACGCGGCTGCGCAGACTTACCGGAACTGCAGGGCGGCGATAGCTCCGCAGCGAAAGGTGACTTTGAAAGGAATCCTGCCGCTGAGATGTGGCAGAAAAAATAACATCAGATGAAACACTATATATTCTCGAGCCTATGTTCTTGCCTTCTTGTCTTCTGGTTTTTCTTTATTGTTTCTCCCTATTTTTCTACGACTTCTGAGTCTCTTTCTGCATCTGCTCCTTCGCATTGTCCTGTCTGTTACTTGTCAACTCTTTACCAATGTGTGTATCTATCGTTTCTCTCTAGCCATAATACATACACATTACATACGCATTACATACACATACAGATGCACACAGACCTATACCAACATAAAAACGCGCACGCGCAGTCTGGAAAGACGTTTAAGAACAAGTTTCGATGCTATTAATACCAACAGTCACGTCAGCCAAGCCTGTAATGAAATGATAAGTGGCTTTTGGATGCAGTAGGAGATAACAGCACAAGAAATAAGAGCAAAGACACTATCGCACGTAAGAAATTACTAAAGTAGCAAGCATTACAAAAGAGAAAGCAAAAAAAAAAAAAAAATGCAAAAACGTAGATGAAAGTATTGGCATGAGGGGCGGCAACCCGCCAGACTAATTGCGCATTCAGAAAATCTGAAGGTTCCGTACATAGAATAGACACAGGTCACGAATCATTAAAACAGAAAAGAAAAAAAGACATCACGTAAGTACTCTTTTTATATCTTTCTCTCACTTTGGCTTTTGTTTTTTTTTTTACAGTTCACTTCATGAGCTTCCAGGCAGCTGCATTTACTTCCCTTTTCGCTCTTCTTGTTGAAGTTTTTTGTAGATGAGAGAAGATACCGGCGCCATTGTGTGATTGTTTTGTTTCATTTTTTTTCTCCCTTTTGATTTTATTTACGGTGCGTGCATGGGTGCGTGCGTGTATGTGTGTGCATGTGTGTGTGTGAGAGAGAGGGAGTGAGAGTGTCCAGGTGGACTTGTGTAAAGTGAGATCTGAACAGTGGATGAAGTGTAACCTGAGACAGACAGTTGCTGTTGAAATCTTGGCACTTAATGAATGTCTCAGTTGTTACACACACACACACACACACACACACACACACACACACACACACACACACACACACACACACACACACACTAAGTAGATTGGTGCACGACGACAAGAATTATAAACCTGAACATTATGATTGGTTAGTCGGTTTGTTTTAAAGTAAGGAAAGCAACTTCGACAGTGGTTACAGCAAAAAGCGCACATCTGTAGGTGCGACACCCGCGTGACGTAGCATACTTTCCCCAGGTGACCCGGCTGTGGAATGGCTGCCTCACTCACACAGGGTTGCATGGGGAATGTAAGGCAGCGAAGGAGGGGGATGGAGTTTGACCTAACAAAAAATCTGTACCCGAAACAAGAGGGGTCGCAAGCACCTCACTCCATTAGTAGGTGAAGTCACGGGACGATCTTCACCTTTGTTCTAAGGAAACATTTCTTCACATGTTGCTGTTTTTTATTTTTTACTAGAAAAACTAGATATCGCATGTCGTGAAACGGCACAACATTTAGAAAGAGGATCGAGACCTGTGCTTTTTTTTCTCTATCTTGCTGAACTTTCTTGATTCCTCCACGGAGATGGCGATGAGACAATTCTTCCCTGTGTCGTCGAAACATCATCGGTCGTGACAGCAATCAACGACAGACGAAGCCAGCGCGTGCTATGAGGTCCCGGACATGTTGTATTCGAACGCTAGCACGTGCTTCGATGAGGCCAAACCGCAGACTTACGCTGCCTAAAGACTTTTCGTAACTGTGCAAATGTGGACAAATATTTGAGCAAGCTGGCCAAAGTTTTTCTATCACAGTCATGTAACATTTTTGCTGATGCTGGCCAAAGTTTTTCTATCACAGTCATGTAAAATCTTTGCCGAGGTCAGTCAACTGTTTGTCCATATTTTCTAGTTAAAATGGCCTTATAATCTGTAACCATTGTGATGTAAGTGCTGGGATTGTCTCCTCTGTCTTCCCTTGCCCTTGTCTCCTTGCTAGACATCGCGCCTTTGCATGCAGGGCCTCGCTGAAACGTATTTTATGACCACTTTTAGTTCTGAAAAAAAAAATCTGGGACATAAATAATGCTTTGGCTGATGAAAATAATGAGTGATAATATCTGGGACATTTTATCAACATTATAGATTTTATTGATTTTATAATAGAGGACACTGTGTTAATTTGTTTATAAAGTTGAGCTTCCGAAAATGAAGAAATCTTAATTATACTCTAATTACTGTTATTATTATTATTTTTTGCGTGTTGTATCCTGAACGATTGATGAACGAAAAGACGAAGAAAGTGAATAAAGGGGAAGTACTTATATTTATGTAATTACATATAACATATGTAAAACACTTTTCATTTTTATTGATTTATTTATTTTTGTCTTTGTGTCTTAACCGATTTGTGTGTTGTTTTCTGTCCTCCTTTCTTGTATTGTCTGTTACTTTATGTCTTAATTGTCTTTAAGTTTTATTTGTTACTTTATGTTTTAACTGTTGTCACTTCTTTTTAACTAAATGCTGTCACTTTACGTTTTTAAATAATTGTTGTTACTTGACGTCTTAATAATTGTCACTTATTTACGTCTTAATTAATCGCTGCTATATTAATCGTTAATTATTTGTTATTTTCTTTCTCTATTTAATTTATCTTTCCTTTGTTCTTTATTTTCCTTTTTTCTCTCTGTCTCTTTGTTTCCTTTCTTTCATCACCTCACCAACCACGTTTCGAAAAAGACTGAAGACCCATCTGTTTATTTAAGACGGACTTAAACTTACACAACCAAGCAACACTTGTGTCTTTATTTTTTACTTTCCTGGTGTTTATCTGTTTATTTACTTTTATTCTTATTTTTTATTTATTTTGTTTTTGCTGCGCAATGAGCATTCTTCTGAATGGATACCTGCGCATTACAAATGGACATCATCATCATCATCATCATCATCATCATCATCATCATCATCATCATCATCATCATCATCATCATCATCATCATCATCATCATCATCATCATCATCATCATCATCATCATCATCATCATCATCCTTTCAACCGCAGTTCAGATGATGGTAACTTTTGTGAATAATGTGAATTAACTCAGTCCGAAAGTCTCATCATGACAGCCCTGGCCTATCATAACTTAATAGCTGACATCAGTAACGGTGTGGAAGCATTGCATGGCTGCATGGGTCTGACTGCGACAGAGAGAAACAAGCCAACGGTTTGGAAGAAATGGCGGCAATCGCAAAAATTACGGCTGGCATTTTGCGACATTTAAGCTATAGCGACATTTACTGACTTTGAAACCGCTATCATGAGTCCAAGATTATTCGTTATTTTAAAAATGAGTGGATGCTTGAGCTGGTCATAGGTCACTAGCCCATTATGCTAAGATGAGGGCTGTCTCCGTGTCTGTATCGTCGCGTTGAGATTTAGAGAGCAAAGGAATGGGTGATGTTTATTGGAAAGATTAAGGGAGACAAAAGTAGAACCTTTGATTTCTTTATATTTATTTCATAAAGCTGTTAAGCCGAAAGGCAAATAGTTAAAGACTACCGACAGAAGACATCAGGGGTCGGTTGCATTGCTTGGGCGTAGCTAGTCCCCTGTTAGTCCGGACTAAACCCGTTATACCACACTAACTAGTCCCTTCATTTACGCCGGTTGCACTGCTCTGGACTAAGCTAGCGACTAGCGACGACCGAACTAGTAGCTAGGGACTAGTGGTTTTTACAAAAACATTGACTGGATTCGACTACGAAACGAATTTTTTTTTTTTTTTACACGGGAGGTCACTACTGTTACCCCCTCCCCCACACACTTTCTCTCTCTCTCACACACACACCCTCTCTCTCCCCCAACTCCCCACACACTCTCGCACGCACCCATTCCAACACACAAACATATATACACTCTATCTCTTGGATGCATACACCTGCTCACGCGCATGCACACACACAAATCCACAGAAATACTGTCAAACACACATAGTACTCTGTCTTATATCGCATAAAAACTGTTATGCACTCCCCCCACCTCTCATTCTCACACACACACACACACACACACACACAAACACACACACACACACACACAGACACTTTCTCTCTCTCTCCCCAACTCCCACACACACTCTAGCACGCACCCATTTCAACACACAAACACATATACACTCTATCTCTTGCATGCATACATCTGCTCACGCACGCACACACTCGCACACACACACACACACACCCTTCTCGCCTAGAACGAAATATAAAAGGCAAGGACTGAATGACAGTTTCTCTTAATGCAATGCACGTGGGACTCACACCGTCTCGCGATGAGGTTTCATTCTCTACACAGGAAAGTCTGACGCCAGTCAAGTTGAGAAGGATGCTCGCTTCACCTGCCGCAAGTTTCGCAGTTCAGTGCAAATGGGCGGTGCAAAGCAAAGCGCACACGAGCATGAAATGGCATTACACGTGCTGACTAGACTCGTGGGAGAGTAACTCGACTCGCATGATTGCACTGTGTCCTCTTGCAGTCAGTCAGCGTGACGCACGCGCAGTGTGATAATTGCGTCCTGTGGCAAGACCGACAGGGTGACCGCACTCACCGTGCACTTGCCTGTGCCAGAGCTAGCCACTCATACCTCTGCACTGGTCCAAAGTCATTTTTTTAACCTTTTATTATTGTTGTTGTGAAGAGTCTTGTTATATCTTGGAGTATGGGTGATCTACAGCCTCCTTTCAAGGCTCGTGGCCACCCGCAGAAATGCTTGAAATACCGCCATACCTCCCGACCCCAACCTGAGTCCAGAAACGTGCAATAAAATTTGTCCAGCAACAGACGAACCCACTCCAAATATCTAACTGATGATTCAGTAAGTGAAACCACTCCAAATATGTAACTGATAATTCGACTGAGACACATGACATGGCTGTAACAGCAGCTTGGTGGTAACACTAGAAGTCTGGACAGGATCGAGCAGACTCCAGGACACATATCACCTTTCTGTGTTTTTTTTATATCACACATGGGGGCCACAGTTCAAGCTTGTTACTGCAATGATAGATATTAATTAAATAAAATGATTTTGTCATCCATACTGTAATAATACTAATTAATAACTGGATTGGTATAGTACATTTCCCCGTTTGAAGGTCTGTGCGCTGGACACGAAAGACTGCACGTGAATCAACAATTGACCAGACAACAAAGAACCACAATTATTAGCAAATGGATGACACTGTGACAAACAGGTACAAAGCGGGTAAGTGAAGATGAAGAACTGAAGAAGGAAGAGTCAGGAGGACGAACAGAAGAATCAGTTGTATGCTGAATAGTATTTCTGAAAGAGATGAGTTTTGTGGCCGGAGGAGGAAGCTTCGGACGTAGACAGAGGGGAAGGAGTGTCTACCCAGCTTCTCCCGTCTGATACTTGGCACAGAGAGGAGGCCAACACAAGAAGATCAAAGAGACCGACTGGGATGATAAGGTGTCAGACAGGTATGCTGGGGCGATGCCGTGAAGACAACAGTAGCACATTGTGTCCATCTTGTATTTAATGTAAGCTTTTAAGCTGTATTGTCATCGATACTATAATGACTAATCTCTATCACGATTGGTTGTTATCGTTAGAACATGAAAATTTTACCATCTTTAATTAATTGTCAATGAGGTAAGCCCACCTGGTCACACACAGGTCACAATCATTATTTTCATTCCAATAATGTTCATTATCTGGTTTCAGTCCGATCATATTCAAGTAAAGCCATGCTCAAATGTCTATGATGATGATTTCATGGTGACTGTCATCTGTAACGCAAAAATATTCCAAGATGTTTTCGTGACAATACACGTGACCGAAAAGATCATGTGCTGCTCTCTGCTCCTTTCTTCCTGACCCATAATGCTCAACTTTTTCTTCACACGATGTTTTGACATTCGAATCAGCTAAAATATATCTAACACCCTGAAACTAAATGTACACATACACCCCGCTCTCCACCACCTACCCAAGAAAGGAAGAAGGCAGAATAAAAGAGAAAGAGAAGACATGATAAAAATGTAATAATGAAGCTATTGATAAAATACATAAATTAAGCAATACTTTGCGACACTAGGTTATTACACAACAACAGTGTTTAGCGTCTGCTGCTAGGCTCTCCTTGATGTTTTAAATACGAACCACGTATGATTATCTTTATTAATCTGGTTTTTTTATTTTAGAAACAGTTTTCTCCCAGCTGACGATTGACATTATTGAGACTCTCGGTTCGAAATGTATTTTAATGTTAATTGTCGCTGGAAAATTTATCCATAAGATGCTTGACTCTCGACAACAGAAAAACAGCATATCAACGTATTAACGGGACGTAATCAAAGTAATCATATATGTAATCTTCGAGGAGCAATCATGCACAGCCATATGCAAAGTCGGTTAGCTTACTCATGTAGTAATCATGTAGTCGTGTAATCCCAGTCTCGCCCGTACGGTCGTTGTGAACTTTCACCCCAGTGACCGAGTAACAGTCACGTGACCTGCCCCTCCACGTGACAGTCATCACCAGCCGGGTTGCACAAAAAGTTTCTCCGCCCTCACCTGCCATCAAACGGATAGCGGATTTATTTGGCAGCCAGATCTTCATCGGATAAACTCACACTTATTTTCTGTTCAGAATGCACCCGTACAAACCCCCCCACAGCACCGACCCTGACGCGCGCCATGACGCCCAGAGATGCACTCGTTGCCAGGAGACGTGGATGACGCCTGGCAACCAGGGTACAAACCTCCAGCCTCGATATCGCGGCCGTGCAGCAGGAAAAAAGAGTGATGGCCGTAAATCTGTCAGTGCCACCTGATGGAGATAATCTCTCTTTTGCGCTCGGTTGTAATAAAAGAGGAAAATATTTGCTCTGTGATGTGATCTGTGACAGCAAAGCTGCGTTGTATATGTTGGTAAAGCCGACATATCTTGCTTTGGGATGTCAGTGAGTAGTGTTTGAACACCAGTCCTCGTCTGCTTATCTCAAAGAACGTTTGATGACACTTTTCCGTTTTTAAATGGAATAATAAGCGCTAAGAGCATGCTCTCTATGAGTGTGAATATGCGCTATACAAATCTTCATGTATTATTATTATTATTATTATTATGGTTTTCATAGTTTGGTGTATAAACTACGCTAACTATAGAAGGAAGATGATTTTTCTAAGAAAACCTATTATGCCTCGTGGACCTTTTTTTCTCTAAAAGATCAACTTTAAATGAAACGTTTACTCAACGGCTGCAGCTACACAAGCATAGAACTGAATATCAAATAAACTCAAACGACGTATTGATATATCACTACTATCAAATTTATATTCATATAAAAAAACCTCATGCTGAAAGTTTATGTGTAATTAATGCATTAAATATAGTAGCAACAACTTTTGTCATCCTGTCTTCCTAATACCCTTTTAAGTAAAATTAAATTTTATGAAGGGAGGGCAGCAAATGTTTTTTTTTTGGTCTATTATCAGAAGCCTGTGTTGTTAACATGTGCCCCAACAATAATTCAGTCCACAAGTTTGGATGTATGGAAGATATCTTATCTTGCACGGGCCCTGGTTGCAGAAGAGTTAAGAATTCTTATCTACTTTGTATACATATTAACGACTGTGTAAGAAAATCAGAATCTGGACGGGCCCTACCAGTCGTTTTGTATACGATCAGTTTTGTTCACAACTCTGGTGAATTAAATTTTCTGGAATAGTAATTTGTTTTTTTTTTTTAATTTTCAATTGTTTGTTTGTTTGTTTGATTGCTTGTTTGTTTATATGTGGGATGGTTTGGTTGTTTGATCGTTTGCTTGGTCGTTTGCTTGTTTCTTTGTTTGTTGATTTGTTTGAGATTATGCTTACTTCCTTGTTTATTTATTTGTTTGAGATTGTGTTTACTTCTTTGTTTATTTATTTGTTTGAGATTGTGCTTACTTCCTTGTTTATTTATTTGTTTGAGATTGTGCTTACTTCCGTGTTTATTTATTTGTTTGAGATTGTGCTTACTTCCTTGTTTATTTATTTGTTTGAGATTGTGCTTACTTCCGTGTTTATTTATTTGTTTGAGATTGTGTTTACTTCTTTGTTTATTTATTTGTTTGAGATTGTGCTTACTTCCTTGTTTATTTATTTGTTTGAGATTGTGCTTACTTCCGTGTTTATTTATTTGTTTGAGATTGTGTTTACTTCTTTGTTTATTTATTTGTTTGAGATTGTGCTTACTTCCTTGTTTATTTATTTGTTTGAGATTGTGCTTACTTCCTTGTTTATTTATTTGTTTGAGATTGTGCTTACTTCCGTGTTTATTTATTTGTTTGAGATTGTGCTTACTTCCTTGTTTATTTATTTGTTTGAGATTGTGCTTACTTTTTTGTTTATTTACTTGTTTGAGATTTTGCTTGCTTCTTTGTTTGTTTATTTGTTTGATGGTTTGCTTGCTAGGTCGTTGTTTGTTTGTTTGCTTGTTCGTTTAATATCACGTGTGGGTGGTTCACTGGAGACTTGTAAAAGATCACAGAGTTAAATACGTTTTAGTTTTTTGTTTATGATTACGAAGTGAGGTACGGCGAGTGTTTTTAGCTTTGGTTTCTATAGTTCATAAACTAGCGCCACCAAAAGTTATTTAGATGTATCCTCGCCGTGTGACTGCAACACAGAGAAAACGCCCAGCAACGTAAGCAAACAAAGGTCGGCTTGATACGGTGAACCTGCAGGTCTGAGTGCTGGTTGAGGGAAACCAACAATGATAGGGATCTCGCCGTAAAAGTGAGGTGGCTTGCAAGATCTTTTCACCCAAGCACGGCATCACCCTCACCATAGCACAGGAGATGAATTTTACAGATAAAAATATGAAAGACCAGAGCAACTATTACAGCTGACGTGGCTGAGGAATCTCGTGCATGCGCGCGGTAGCCACACAGCTAAGGCTTGTGCAATAGCTACATGCGCACCAACATGTGCGTCTGCACCTCAAACAGGGAATGTGCAGCAAAAAAAAAAAATAAATAAAAATAAATAAAGAAGAAATTAAAGAGATCAGCATGACACCGCCTGAGGGGGTTATCGCCCTTCCTCGAGAATCTTTTTCCTGGGTGGAATCTGTTCACCCCTCTTCTAATCCAATCAGAGGCCTAGGGAAATAGCTTTTCCTCCCCGAGGTCGCGCCTGCTGAGGCAATTTTAGAAACGTGGCTGTTAAAGCGTCTCAAATGGTTTCTAAAGAGAATCGTCTCAAGCAATTCCTTCTAATTTACCGTAAAGAGAAAACGGGGGCCTACTTTAGGCTGGGGGATCACAGACGGCGCAAGCTTTGAAATCAGGCACTAGAGGGCGCTCTATAGTGTCAGAGACGCAGACATGAGAGTAGTGGTCAGCCCCAGTACGAGTTTTATTTCCACCAACGGGCGTGGAAACATGTTTTCCGGGCTGTTTGTTGGGCCTACATGCGTAAGTCACGTGATATTCACGTAAAGGGGTGGCGTGCAACGTCGGCAAGTAACAGGGTGACGTCCATAATACCTTTTGCGATCTTATCATGCGTCTAGCCACCCCTTCCCCGCTTCCAAAAAAGTAAAAATGTGGCAGTAATTTGTGTGTGTGTGTGTGTGTGTGTGTGTGTGTGTGTGTGTGTGTTATAAAGGAAAGCTCATCAACTTCGAAAAGGATGAAAGCTCTTCGGGTATCGAGGGTGGGAATGAATACAGAGACGAGACTGGACATTATACGAGATTACACGATTACACGAGACAACCTTATTGTCACCTACAAGTGGGGATGGGAGACGGGTGATCATTCTGTCATAAAAAATTGTGATATTGCAGCGATAATATCACCTACACGCACACACAGATAAAAAACTCACATATGCATGTGCAAACAAGACAAACAAGGACAAACCCAGATAAACATTACGAGCACATTGAATCATAGAGTCAGTCACACGTGCACGCGCGCACACACACACACACACGACTGCACGCATCAAAGCATATTCACACACATAATGGACAGAGAGAAATAGCAGGCAAAGAGGTCTCTCTTTTATTTATGTAAAACCAAAAATAAAATGGGAAGAGAAGGAAGCGGAGGCAAAAACAGGATGATTTATTTCCCCCTCCTGTTCAGACCTTTACAGCAAACTACAAAGACTTACAATGATTCCGGGGTCCACTCTCTCACCTTTTATTCTGTTGGTACAAGCTATAACATTTAACTAACCCTGTGATCAAAATTTATTAAGAAAATTGCTTTGTAGCTATGTTTATCTGTGTTGACCACGCCATTACGTTCCCCTCTTATTTAAAAAAAATGTGTCCAGAAAATAACTTTGAAGTTATGTTTGTCTGCGTTCACTACGTCATTCATTCTTTAAAAACAATCATAAAAAGTGCCAAGAAAATATCTGGGAAACTCATCAAGTCAAAACTCTCGCGAGAAACGAGGTCTCGACGAGGGCACGGCGACCAGGGGAGGTAAGCGTGGAGTACCTGACACTGTTAGCTCCCCTCTCCCGATCAGTTCTTGTTTGCTCCAGGTGTCCTGCGCGTTAAAGTCGGAGCTTTCTTCTAATCAGCCTGAGGCTGAGTGCAAGGTACTTCGATAGGCCCAAGCTCGCTGGTTAAGTGAAACGTAATGAACATTACTACTCGCTTTAGCCAACCAGCTAATGCCTCGCGAGGTTCTGAAAACTAGCCCCGAAAAAAAGTGCGGTCGTAGGCACCCTTGAGTTGCGTGAACAGGGTGAGGGGATGAGGTGGGGATGGGGATGGGATGGGATGGGAATGGTGATGGGAGTGGGGATCACGCGATGAGGAAGGAAGGAAGGAGGGAGAACGAGGGAGGAGGAGGAAGGCGTCTGAGAGAGAGAGAGAGAGTGAGAGAGAGATCGTGAATATTCATGAGGTCTATTAAAGTAAACCTAGCTAACACAAGACGGCACGGCAATTCGCACACTCACATAAATTCAGAGTAAAAATATCAGCTTTTAACAAAATCGAATTTTCCTCAGCAAGTTTCTAAGTTGCCAAACACGTTTTTTCGCCATATTTTATGCCACCTTCAGATTTCACGATCTTTTCAAAGCTTGTTGAGTGAACGTTTGATGGAGCGTAACAGGCAATGCACGAATCAATTTTTTTTAAATTTAGTCTGCACCCACTTAACCCTTTCAGTGTCGGAATACTTCCGACCGTTATGCAGTTCTCATACAGGATGTGTCATTCACAAACTAAATGAGAATGTAGCGCACGGATGTAGCAAGTCATCCAGAAAGGTATCATCAAACCTGAAATAATGAAAGAAATAATATTACTGACAGAACATACTGTTTGATTAAGTTACATCTAGCATGCAAACATTGCTTGACGCACCAAGCCTGGGACCAAAGGCGACTCGCGACACCGAACAGGTTAATGGAGTAAGTGACACCGAACAGGTTAATGAAGTAAGCGGTCTGTATAGTGTATTAATTTTTTTTTCAAAGTTGCATGCCGAGGAATGTGACATAGTTGTGCTTTGTGCGTTTATCCGTGAAACAGATGCTCACCGTAACTGCTACCCGGGATGAAATCACCTGATTTAACGGATATTTCTACGGTTTGCTTGCATGTCTGTCTGTGCGCTGCGATACACTACTCGTACGATTACGACTACGATTACGATTACGCGCGCTGACTTAATCTCTGTTACAGGCATCAAAACCTGTTTCTAGCCATCAACCTTATCTATGTTTTATTTATTATGCATTAACCTGCTTTTGAATGTATGCTGTAAGAATTTTATAATCATATAGAGAGCTGAAACAATGTAGGGCAGACTTTTTTGTTGTTTCTTTTAGTATGTATTTTTTTCCTTTTTTTTCTCTCGGTCGACTGCTAGTTGTTTTCATGGTCTTGTGTGCATTGAAATTCATTTTTTTGTAGATTATCATGGATATTCAGCTGTTACTGGAGCTGTCACGGCTCAAGGATATCGGCGAGCTTATTTGTGAGAAGATGACAGCTTTCCGGGTCTACTCTACTCTTATGGCAACCGCTACGGCTACTGCCCTGGGGCCAGTTTCACAACATGTTTCTAAACCTTAAAACTGTTCTAAAGCAGCAAAATCTCTTCTCTGCCATTTACATGCATTGCACAAGAACATACAAAATATTGTACTGACAGGACGGAAAGTCAGACTTAAACAACTTCATCTTACTTAAAGCAGTTTTAGTTTTTAAAATTCTACAATTGTGGCGTGCACTTTAAACTGATTATCTAAAAAGATTTAAGGCCTAAAAGTGTTTAAAATTAGAAATGTGTTGTGCAACTGGCCCCTTGTCTTCATCTGTCTACTCCTTCTGGGCAACAGTCTGAACACTACTGAAAATCGTTTCTGACATTAAAATATTTTTCTTTTACAAATAAAGTTTAAATCTTCATGTTTAAAGAACGCTTAATTTTTGAAGTCTTCGAAGCAGGTTTTTTATTCATTTGCAGAAGCCAAAAGAAAAAAAAAATGCTCCCAGCAGTGCACTGGCTTTGAAAAGAGAAAATAAAACAGACAAGAGAAGGAAATGCAGAGCAACCATGGCCGGGTGCACGGCGGCGAAATTTGTCTTTGGCTAATTCAATCTTTTGACGCCAGAAAATAACGGTCCACGGTCTGCACGCCGATTGGTGACTTCAAAGCATGGCTGCAGGTGTCGGTCAAGAGAGCTGACATAAATCAAGATCGTGCCCGTTTCAAATTCTGACAAAATGCTGAAAAAAATGTCACCGTTTCTTCATCTACAAACGGAATATCGTGTGATTGCTAGAAACTTCACAGCTTCCTGGACTCTATCTGCCATGAAAACAGTCGTACACTAGCAGAGTAACATGCCGGAACTGAATAAAATAACCGAAAACTGATGGCGGGGATGGCTGAGGAAAAGGTTTTAACTTTTTTTTAGCGCAGACCCTCACGTGATTTCAAATAGTTAAATATAGAAGTCGCATAATTAACAAGTCATTCAAAATGACCTGGAATATTTGTTTTATGGCTTCATGGTGTTCTTTTTTTCCTGCATGAAATTATTCTTACTTTTGTAATGAAACTTAACTGTAAAGTCTATGATTTCTTAAAGTTTTTTATTTGAAGAAAAAGGTATGTGAAAGTGCAGGACACTTTAATACACAATTTTTGGTCCGTCATTAGATAGTCTGCTATATATTATCTATAATCATATCCTACTAATACTGACATGGTAACGGCGTAGGCAACTTTTGATTTATTTCGTCTACCATACCATCTAATCATAGTTTTAATGTTTTGGTGTATGTATTTCTAATAATGTGGGAAATCATTACATCGCATGTTGATAGACATACTTCTGATAAATTGTTTCTCCTCCATATTAGAAATAATCTGTATTACTTATCTGTGTATTATGTCAAGCTCTTGCGGCATTTATTTGTGTACTAATAATGTTTGTGAATGTTTATGATGCTTGGCAGGTAGATCTGTGCATTATCAGCACCTGTTCATTTACTCTGACAACATTGTAAACACGTGCCTCACACTAGGCTTACTTTATTTTGTCTTTACCACGGAGCTTCATTCACTGGATAAGTGTCTCTCATTCGTTGCCTATTAATTAATTGCTCTCTCATAGGAGTGACCAATCGTAACAAACCCTAACAACGAGGGCTTTCGCTTCCATTTTCTGTCAAAATGGCGGATATTCCTAACGTAGAAGATATTTTAGAAGTGAGTAATTAAGGTTTTGTGTCATCAGAACCTTGTTAAAGAAGATTGATTGCAAAATAAACAGTATTTTCTGTAAAATGTATTCGTTTGTTTATAGAAAACGCATTTAGATTGTTTGACAAGGTTATAAAATAAAAACATCGTTACAACAGATGCTATTGACTTGTCTTACCACTAACAATTAAAAAAAACATTGTTTTTGATTTTTTGGAAACAATTGTATAGATTGTTCTGTTACGAAAACAAAACATCTACTTTAAGAATTTATTTAAGGTATGCAAACAAAGAACCAGAAACACGAGGCCTGTCTAAAGAAAAGCCGAGACTTACACCGGACATGAATCTGAGTCGTTTATCCAGTAATGAAGGTCCGTGGTCTTTACAAACAATTATAACGGAAATTGGTTAGTGCTGACAAGAACCAACCAAACTGCACGAAACTACTAAACAAAGTCATTTACCAGGAAAGCTGGAAAACACATTTATTTAAAAGGGAAACTGTCTACTGTCTACAGTCTACTGGATACTGAATACTAGCATGAGGAGGGCCATAGAATGAGTTCATTGTCATCGTGACTTCATTGACCTGGAGTTTTTATTGAGATGATGTACTTTCTAAGCTTAACTGTGATGGTATACTTAGTGTGTTTGTATTAGACATTAAAAAGGCAACTTTCTTCTGTTGTGCCAGAGAATAGACAAGAAAGATTTACTGAATCCGAACGGGAGTTGAACTGAGTGACGACTGTGTACACAGCTCTCGTTGATAAGAAATTGCATTTCATCAAAAGCTGTTCAGTCGTTCACTTGTTTCTCACGCTCAAATCTCTTAGATAACCGCCATGAATGGCGGGAGGTGCATCGGTTTCAAAGAGGTTCTAACCAAACGGTGTGGGAATCAGAGCGGGAAACTGCCAGAATATGGTTCCGGGCCTGCGAGCCGAAATTGCCGCTGCCACCGCGTGTCAGGGTATCGGTGAAGGAGTTCTGTTTATTTTCCTCTAACGGCGCGAACACGTCATCCACTCGATATTTGGCCGTCTGGTGTTTCCTCCCTCCACAACAAGATGTTGTTAGACAAGAAGGGGAGATAGATATGTGTGCACATGTGGGCAAACTAAGCGTTTGTGTGAGTGACTGCCTGTAGAATCTGTAGTGTGTGCGTGCGTGTGCGTGTGTGTGTGTGTGTGTGTGTGTGTGTGTGTGTGTGTGTGTGTGTGTGTGCGCTGCTTGATAAAATGACCGACAGACAGACGAACAGAGATGAAACTTCAATAATATAAATTAAAATGTTGCTGATGAGTATGGGTTTGAATAAAGGTGAGCATTTGTTTCTTTGCACATATTACACCGCACGTGTTCTTGCATACAGAATGAATCTCAACCCCTCTTGTACTTCGGGTGGTTTTTAGCCCGAACTATCTTGGTTTGGCTGACAGTCTGACATAAAACAAGACTAAGGAATCGTTGTTGATTGTGTTTCTTCCTACGTTTCGACATTTAGTATCCTGCTGCTGACATTTATTAGAAGTACCACAATCAAAGCACTCAGATTTGTTTTACTTTCCCAGTAAAGAAAAGCACATCTCGAATCACACTGATGAAGTAGACTCGACACATCACCCGTGTAGCTATGGTGAGTCTGGTGATGAACTTGGCTGAACCCTGAACTCTTGGTGTTATGACAGATGAAACTACACCACGTTCACTTGAATTACACCGCTTGTGTATGGAGAAGTACTACACACAGGTAATCGTCTGTACCATCATCAGTCTAGCAGCTCAACCGTAGATGAAATACCAGTTGTGTGTGTGTGTGTGGGTGTGTGGGTGTGTGGGTGGGTGTGTGATGTAGGTGTGCCTACAGAATCAATGGATTATAAAAGTATGACAGCACGTTTTTTGTGTTTTGCTATGATGTACCACTCACCTTATCTTGTAACCTTTTCTCGTAAGTGAGCACACTTCTCAGGGCATTATTGCCCACTTGGATTAATAAAGCTGGTTATTTTCCTTGTAAAAAATATCACAGGTTATAAAATGTTAATAGATCCCTGTTTTGTAGTTTGAACATTCTTTTAAACCTATCTCTTAGGCTTGGAAGGAAATACTAAATAAATATAATATTTCTAGGGAAAGTGTGATGACAGCATTAACAATGACAACAAATTGTAAACAGGAGAAAAGAGAAAATAGAGAACAAAAATTACTATAATTATTGTACTCACTCTTCCTGTTTTAGAAGTGGACTGCCTAGCGGGTACATCTTTGTAACGGTGAGCGCATGGCAACAAAAGGAAGGATCTCTCACTCACTGAGTCATGCTCAAAGAGATTTGACAGAAGAACAGAGAGAACCACAGGTTCTATGACATTCTTTGTATATGAAACTTGATGCGTGATACTTGGGAGGGGAAGATAAGTGTTTTACGCCGAGCCAGCAACTAAGGTAAGGCAGCCAGCCCTGTAAACAGATACCACATGCAGAGAAAAAAAATGTGCCCGAGACGAGAACTGAACCCGTGAGAGCCAACCCTCACAGTACTAGGTTACAGGCCACCGAACCGCCCGCAAATAAGCAAATAAGCACAGTAGAGTAAGAAGCGGGTGGATCATCAGGTGTTATTTATTTAATTTTGTCTTTTTTATCTTTCATTAAATTACGACAAGAAACATTAACATTCTTAGAAATACGTCCCCACCTATCAACCCCCCCAAAAACATTCACAAACGTTGCCATACATCGTCACTAAACACTACCTCGACAGTCCTCGAGATTAAAGCTTCATCTCAGGTTAAATCAGGTTACCCCGAGTTTTTTGCACAATCCTTTTTTTTTTTTTTGCATGACTCTCCTACTGGAGCACGCTCCCAGTAAACAAAAATATGGCATCACATCATCACATCATTACAGCATCACAGCATCACATTACCGAGGATCGTTTTGGTGGAGTGCGGCTTTTTGAACTATTGGGAACTCAAAATTAAGTCTGATGAACCGCATACTTCTTCTCGCTGGCACTTAATTAACTGAATTATCATCACTTTTCCCTGCTCGTCCTATAGATGGAATGAGGGTGAAATCTGGGCCAGGTTTTCAGGCCGACTCAGTTCGTCGTTCTTTGACAAAGTGAGTTCACGATTATTGCGTGCAAAACACCTGCATGACACCGCCTTCACACTTGGTCGGAAAGTCATGTAAAAACCCACGGCAGGACTAAACATTGAAGTTAAAAAGTCCGAACAATAAAAAGAACAAAGAAAACAAGGATACTCGTGTAGCTACACGTCAATATAACAAATCCAGATTAAGCAGGTGAAAAATAAACAAACTTAAAAATTACTTTTACAAAGCAAATCCTGAAAAAAGAAATCAAAGAAGTAAAAGCACAATACTAAATGATATTGAAGCGTTCAAGAAACGAGCAAAAGAAGAAAGAAAATTTTGATAATCGATGTTCTTTATTGTCTCAGGATTTTGAGAATCAAAGTGGTCGGGGTGACATTTACTCCCTTGTTAAGGCATCATTCTACTTTACATGTACAGGTGAACTCCCTCTCCAACAGATTCAATCATCTAGTCGCAACCTCACGCAATAATTTAAAAGGTGAAGGTCCTGCGTTAAGCTGTTTCAGGCTGTTGGTGAGATGGTGAGATGTTAGACATTACACTTTTCTCGGGGTCAACTGTTTTTGAGGGCAATGGCCATCTCCTATCCTTCTGTTACTGTTCCTTTTACAACTTTCTATAAAGTCAGGTACCGATTTCCAACAGCAAGGGATAGTTACCCGCACAATACGGGTATCAAACCGGGGTGGTATCTGGTATCAAGCATTAGTAGTTTATTGTGAAAGAGTGAGACAGTCATTGAACTACTATGATTGTAATATTGTTAAAAAAGAGAAAATATTGTACCGTTTCTCACTGAGGGAAAAATCGGACGTCAGACATTTCCTTTTTAATGACATTAATGAAAGTAAACGTATGTACATAAACACCCTTTCACAGGCACACGAGTACAAATATGCCTACATACAGACACATGTGGAGGAAGATGGAGAAGAGAAGTAGAAAGAGGAGTAGAGGGGGAGAAAAGTAAGAGAAAGAAGAGGAGTGGAGAAGGAAAAGGGAAGAAAAAGAGAATGATGAGGAAGAAAAGGAGCAATAGAAAAGAAGAAGAGAAAAAGGAGAGGAAATGAGAAGGAAGAAAAAAGAAGGAGATTAGAAGGAGGAGAAAGAGGAGAAGTGAAGGAATAAGAGGAGGAGGAGAAAGAGGAGAATGAGGCGGGAGAGAAGATGAGGGAATAAATATACGTGAAAAAGGAGGGAGAAGAGGAAGACTAAAAAAAAAACGAGAATGAAGAAAAACAGGAGGAGAAAAAAAGGAAGAAGAAAAGAGAAGGAAAAGGAGGAGGAAGAACAGAATGAAGAAAAAAGAAAGGATGAAAAAAAAAGATGAACAAAAAAGACATGTTAATAGGACGTCACCTCAGGCACTTCAGTGAAAAGGAGAGAAGAGGAAGAGGAATAGAAGTAGAAGGAGGAAGAGAAGTAGAGACTTTGACCTGCTTCTCGTACCGACAATAGAAAACACAGGGAGGAGAGCAGTCACCTTTCCGCAAATGTCCACGAGATGGGGACACTACATGAGGACTAATCATAAGGGAAGGCAAACGATAAAGACCATACCATAGTTAAGCTTTTTTCTTCAGTGTAACTTGAAAACCGCAGCCAAACAGGAAAAAAAATTAACCAAATGCCAACTAAATGCAGACGAGGGAATCCTCAACTGTAAACATGAGCAGATCCCAGAGGTGCTCGTCAGATTTAAAAAAAAAAAGCCACTAACTGATATGCCCCACCATGTTTTCGATTCAGTTTCGTGGTGTTAAAAACTGTCATTTTTTTGTTTCCTTGGCAACATATCTTTTCATGCTAATTGTCATTAAGGCAAACATCCAGAGAGCCACACAACCCTCTTGCTTCTCAAGAAGTGGTCATGAAACATTAATTATGATCACAAAGAAAACGACGATGGCGTCAAGGTCTTCTGTGATCATAATTATTGTTTTGATGGAATTTTCTTGAGCTGCACCATCACCAAGATCTATTGCAGCCAATGAGAAAAATCATCAGTTAATAACTAGCTAAACACACAGGTTTTACAAAAGCAGCCAAGATAAAGCTAGTTTTTTTAAGGTATTGAATTCTGGTAAAATCAAGCCCATGCATGCTAAAGTCTTTATTAGAATCGGATTTTTGTTTTGCTTTGTTTTGTTTTTAGAAAGTTGGCGAACATCTCTGGAACTCTGCGCAGCTTTAAAACCGCATTCTGTAGAGATGAACGAATCCAGAGCAGAGCAGCCTGACTTTTCGTCTATTCCTTTTCATGCTTTCAATGTAATTTTCCATGGAATGACTGGATCATCAAGACACGATTATGCATAAAAAGTAAACATGAAAGCTCGTGGGATTTACCCATCAACTGAGTAAAGTAACTCTTCATATTTTTTCTGTTGTTAAAATTGTTCGTAAATATCTCCTATGGATCGCCATTTTGCCCTTGCACGTTTAATGGTACTTTGATGGGTAGCTATAAGTTACTTACGATTTTATACTCAACCCTTGAAATTAAGTGGAACACATACGATGATCATAAGATAACGACCATCTTTGTGTTTCCGAAAAATCTTGGAACCCTATAGATTGTGTTGCACGCTCGTTAAGGATCTTGGCGCTCGGGACATCTGGTAACTGGTTCTTAAGGGATCCTGCGTGAAGAAAGATCCTGTGGTATTTGTGCTCAATGGATCTTGTATTAATGTCATAAAGACTGGACCTCGCCGACCCAAGTCTGTTTTAGCCTTTATCAGAGGATGATAGTGATGTCCTCAGTAAAAACGCTTGGCACAAGCTGTACACAGCTGTAAGTGGTCCTAAGATGTTTTGTTGCTTGACGTGTCAAAGATCGTCTGTTCACAACGCATGTTCATGATTGAAGTGGAATGTACTCTCTGTTAACAATCATAAATGTATTCCCTAAATCCCCAATGTATTTCTTCTCTTGAGAGTCATTCACCTTTTTCTTTGTGAGAAATGATGGACGTTTTTCCTGTTAGAAATCACACGCATTATTCTGAGAGAAACCACGCATGTATTCTTTTAGAACTTACACGTGCATTTTCTGTCAGAAGCTGTGCCGATGTCTTCTATCAGAAGTCATGCATGTATTTTGGATTAGATGTTGTCCTGCATGTATTCACCGTTACAGCTTGTGCATGTGTTCAGTTCAAATTATACATTTTCTGCTGGCCTTGAAAATAGTTGTTCCCCATGACATCCATACTGTTACAGGATCCGGTGAGCTTAAATAAATTTAATTCCTTTTTTTCTCAACATTTCTTTTGAAACTGGATTTTTTTGTACTCAGTAAACTCTATTCCACTGTATAAAAATTAAAACGTGTAACTGGTTTAAGTGATGTAAGTGGCAACTGCATGGCACGAAAATAGGAGCACGAGAGCTTATTCCTTAATCTGACAAACTAATAAACTGCAATGTATATATGAAGCCAACTGTCTGAATTGTGTCTCAACAAATCGCATTGCTATGTAACTCTTGCAAGCCGGTTCTTAAACGTTAGACCACGTGATTTAATATGATCGCTTGCTGGCATCAGTCAGGCAGTGCCAGGAGAAAATTCAGTTTGGCAAGTGTGATCTCTCCAGCTGCTGTGTTGCGGTCTGACCGATCCGTCCTGTAACAAGGTCCTGTGGGTACTCGGGATAGTTTTCAGCAAACAAGCCTTAAGACATGATTATTTTCTTAGCAGGATTCTGCATTCCCCTCTATCTTTCGTTTCATCATCATCATCATCATCATCATCATCATCATCATCATCATCATCATCATCATCATCATCATCATCATCATCATCATCATCATCATCATCATCATCATCATCATCATCATCATCATCATCATCATCATCATCATCATCATCATCATCATCATCATCATCATCATCATCATCATCATTTTTCGTGTTGTATTTTTTTGTCCTGTTCTTCTATTTCCTCTTGTTGTTCTTGTTCTATTCCCTCTTCTGGTTTGTTTTCTTTTCTTTCTGTTTTTTTATCGCATTCTTTTCTAATTCTCTCACTTTCTTCTGACTCATCGCGCTGCAGAGCGTCAAAAATATCCAGCGGCTTAATTTAAAAATGCCGCATGCACGACTGCATATTTTATTACAAGCATCCGCACTCAAGCGAATCCCTTTCGATAACATACCATCCCCAGGACATGTTGAGTTCTCTATACATGAGGGTTCTCAGCATCGTCTTAACACAGCAATCCCCTGACTGACTGACTGACTGACTGACTGACTGACTGACTGACTGACTGACTGACTGACTGACTGACTGACTGACTGACTGACTGACTGACTGACTGACTCGCTCATTCACTCAAGGAAGAAAATTCAAGACAGCAATGAGCAAGACAGTAACCGAACGTGCCGACAGGTAAATGGCATGGCAGAGTAGATGCTTTCTGAGGAGCTGATAATAAAATAGAGAAACGATGTGACGAAGAAGTCATCCAAAGTACGAAAAAAGAAATGACTGAGCGAAAAGCAGAGGAGACGTTTCGAGGAAAAGAAAAGGAAAAGATGCAATAAAAGATGAGCAAAAAGTCTGTTGAACGGGTGTCACCTCAGTTACTTTTGTGAAAAATCGTCTGTTTGCGAAGCACAGATGCACGCAGATACGATAAATGAGATTTTCTAGAACATCCGGTTTGAAAATAATGCTGGAGCAAAAATGTTTGTAGAGATACTATCGGTAGCGGAGTCCACAAAACGTGTAGCACAGACAGGAAAAGGACGCCCTAGACTCCTTATCTCTAGATAAATATGTGCAAAAATATTACCCTAGAAAATAATTCACAGAAGAAGATAGTTTACTTCGGTATAAAGAACAAAAAAATTTGCTAAGAGATTTCACTTTTTGTGGGGGTAAGAGAAAAGATGGACGAAATACATCGTAATCTTTTTGTCTCTTGAAAACAACAGAGTGAAGAAGAAGAAGAAGAAGAAGAAGAAGAAGAAGAAGAAGAAGAAGAAGAAGAAGAAGAAGAAGAAGAAGAATGTAACACACATAACACAGCGATGTATTAAAAGACAGGAAACAGTGACGCCTAAAGAAAGACCATTCAGGGCACCGTAACAAATACAAAACGAAGCAATACATAACACAAAATGTACCTGTACAGGGACACAACTGAGATTGAAGAATAGGGCATGTGAGAGGAACTTAATAATAAAAAAAATGAATCAGTAAGACATGAAAGTAAGTAAAAATCTGTAAGGCACAATAAGGTATGAAACTACATTGAGGGCTCTAAAAGACATGCCACTACATTAAGAGGGGCTCTTTAAGGCATAATACTACCTTAAGTGGGGCTCCATAAGGTATGAAACTACATTAAGTAGAGCTCTATAAGGCATGGCACTACATTTAGTGGGGATCTATATAGCATGATACTACCTTAAGTGGAGCTCTTTTATGGTATGAAACTACATTGCGGGCTCTATAAGACATGACACTACATTACGTGAGGCTCTATAAGGCATAATACTACTTTAAGTGTGTTCTATAAAGTATGAAACTACATTTAATGGGGCTCTTTAAGGTATGAAGCTACATTGTGGGGCTCTATAAGGTATGAAACTACATTAAGTAGAGCTCTATAAGGCATGGCACTACATTTAGTGGGGCTCTATAAGGCATGGCACTACATTTAGTGGGGCTCTATAAGGTATGAAACTACATTAAGTAGAGCTCTATAAGGCATGGCACTACATTTAGTGGGGCTCTATAAGGTATGAAACTACATTGAGGGCTCTACAAGACATGACACTACATTAAGACGGGCTCTATAAGGCATAATATTACCTTAAGTGGGGTTCTATAAGGTATGAAACTATATTAAGTAGAGCTCTATAAGGCATGGCACTACATTTAGTGGGGCTCTGTAAGGGATGATACTACCTTCAGTGGAACTCTTTAAGGTATGCAACTACAATGTGGGGCTCTCTAAGGCATGACAGACACTACATTAAGTTGGGATCTATAAGGTGTAAAACATTAAGTGGGGCTCTATTGTGGGGCTAGGCTAGTTTGACAGTTAGAGCCTGGAGATTGTTTTGCAACTTCTGGGCCGATCGGCGTGGTAGCATATCGTGGAAAGATGAATGAAAATGGTAAAAAAAGGCCAACACTGCCGTGTATGTCAAAATAGTGGTGGCATGATTGTAGATGGGAACCAGATTTCTCCCCCATCGATTTACAGCAGATCAGACTGGCAAATGTGTGGAAGGCGCAGATAAGAATGGTGTTGAAGTTTATTTACACACAAAACAGTCGCCTTTGTTCTGCTCACTTCGTGGGAGGTAGCGGCCTAAAGAAACTATACACGAGAGAACCTTCATTGTTTGCAATCAAACAGTTCAAGACCTCGGTGGTGAGTTTATAATTCGCTTGGCGATAAATGCTCTGTTATCGACATTAAGATAACGT
The DNA here is from genome assembly GCA_004794655.1 of Marisa cornuarietis. Lineage (NCBI taxonomy): Eukaryota > Metazoa > Mollusca > Gastropoda > Architaenioglossa > Ampullariidae > Marisa > Marisa cornuarietis. Next base: position 1,708,492 of record SMMW01000018.1, read on the forward strand.
TAACTGATGCTCACTTAATGGCATCAGTAGTTTTGGTATGAAACATGTTAAAAGTGAACCACATTATTATTACTTTTTTATTACGTAGGAATGTGTTTATATGTTTGCAATGACTCTGATGCAAACTTCATTTGTATCTGATCTGAGGTTGTTAAGTTATCAGTGATCAGCAAGTTGTTGCTCGATGATCAGGACTTCTTGACTTGCACGAGCAAGGTGATGCAATAATGGGAGACATGGGTTTGATATTAGCATAATGACCACAGAAACTCTAATAAAACTATGCAATGTTCCGACAGTGTTGTATCCTTCCCTGATTTTACTACGTTAACTTATGTGATTCAGTAAAATACAACTTTTTTTAGTCATGGTATACGTGTCCAAAAACAGATAAAAATGCATGGTAGACAACTGATATACATGTACTGACAAAAGCAAAGTGACAACACTTGCTGCATTTATTTTGTTTATTTTTACAGGTAAAGCCTAAAAACAAACACATGGAAAATCAAATACAATTTTTTAAGATTTTAATAAAGTTTACAGACATCAGAATTAAAAGCACGCATGAACAAAATCTCTTTCCTCTGAAAAATTCATGAAGCTTAAAATCAAAGATGCCACACACAGTAGCAAAAAGCAAGAAGTTAATCGCTTATTCATTAATTGTTGATGTCTGTATGACATGTAAATACCACCAAAAGGGTGAGTAACACTAGCAGGCAAAACGTTCTACTTCATACATAAACAAATCCATCTGAGTGACTTGCACACAAATATGACAATAAAAGGAGACGAACAAGAATTTCAGTGATATGATACATGATGTGCAATCATCTTCCCATTCACACCAGCCATTGCAGAAGATGACATCAAAGTATTATTTTTCTTAGAGTATAGGACTGGTTAAATGTAATGTAAGCTGCTACAGATCACCAGAACTTAATCCACGAACTCGCAAATTTGCCTTCAATCTGGCTACTTTCCACCGAGAAATATTTTCTTCGCCACTCCTCTCCATCTTACAAACGTTCGATCGGCCCGGAAGTTGAATTCCAAGGGACGTAAGCGCGTTGCCTTAATTTCGCAAGGGAGATAGCAATCCAACCCGACCTACCCCATAAGGGGCTCTATAAGGTAAGAAACATTAAGTGAGGATCTATAACTAAAACATAATGGGACTCTCGAGGCGTGTGACAAAGTAGGATTCTGTAAGACACAAAGAATTGCTTGAGGTGAGCAGGGACACAAGAAACACAGAACAGGGTGGAACATTCGTAACTCACTGGGACACCATGAGACTTAAACTAAAAGTAAAAATCTGTAAGACACCCAGATAGCGTGAGCAGACTGTGGCAGTCGTCGACAATAGTACGTGTTACTTAGCAACCCTTTGTCTGATGAGAAGCATGGACCACTTCAGGACCAGTCAGCCCACACACTACAGTCGACTTTGGCAAAGCTCAGACTAAATGCGTTAACCATGGAGTACACCCAGGAATGAACACAGAAACTAATTTTAGCAGCCAGGATAAAAAGAAACTATCTTAAAAAGTATTCTTCTGTGTGAAGCTTTCTTGGTGGGCCACACAACTGGTGTCATGACCGTGTTTTTTTTTTTTTTTAAAGATGCTGGGTTTGGTAACACATCAGCCCTCAGCTTCTACATCCTGTATGATTATTGTGTGAAAATAACTTTACAGTCGACTTGGGACTACCGTTACAACTCTTGCTTCTTAAATTCCTCTGATTATGGGGTGAAAATATCACTAAGTGCAGTTGTTTGTCATGAATGATCAAAATGGCGACGATGAACGTGAAATATTGCGCGAGCTGAGTACACTAAAGGATCAAAATCCTTGACTTTTTGTTTTATATGAAGTAGAATGAATCTATTTTTTAACAGCACTGTTGCACAAGTATTTGATTTCGTTATACCGTTTCCCCCTTTACATTAAAAAAAATGTTAATAATAACACTATTCCCCCTGGTACACACCCAGCAACCATCAAAAAACAAACAAGACAATACATACAAAAAAATAATGTGCACACTCCATGCAATGCCCCACACATTGCCGTACAATGAGATTATAGATATCTATGCATTGTAAAAAAGTAAATGGAGGATTATTTAACAAAAAGCTAGAGGAAAATGATTTTTTTCCCTTGGGATTTGAAGCAGAGAAGAGGCGGCGCGTATCTTTTATCTTCGTCTCTACATTCGTATCTTCACATCTACCTTCGTATCTTCCCGCGTATCTGTCTTCCTTTTTCCCTCCCTTCTTCCTGCCTGCCATCCTACCACCGCCATCGTAATACAAGCGAAGCAGGACATTAACGCTTGTCTGCTGCACAGCATCGGGATTTTGTTGTGCTGACATACATATATATATATATAGCTATTTAAAAATGATGTATATGTATATATTCTACTCTTGTACTTCATCTTTATTTTGTTCTGTGTGACTATATGTATCTCATCGTCCATTGTCTGCTACCTAATGTTCATTTATCATTACTAGTCAGCGCAGAGAGTGCGATATATCTTGGTCATGATGCTGCGCGACAAAAAGTACATAATGCAGTTCACATAAAAGTATTATTAACTACAACTTCATGTTAAAAACGAGCGCAGTTCACCGAGTTATTTGACGTCAATACACCTTTCCCTCCTCCTCCTCTCCGACATTTCCAAACTCCCCCATCAACCCCCTTCGCAGTCTTCTCTTCACCTTTGTCTCTACTTACAGGCTTGTCTGGAAGGTGTGTTTTCAGTACCCTACTTCCCTCGTTCAGATACTTCACACCTCAATCCTGAAGCCCTAGTACCGTGTTACCTGTCTTGATGACTTTTGGGGCATCTATTTCTTGCTTGCAGCAGTGACCCTAAAATGAACTTCGCCTGGTCACGTGTGTACATAAACCAAGTGTACTGTAGCTCAGTTTTGCCGTCGTTACTTAGTGACTGTCCCGGAAGGCAGCAATGTTGTTTACGTCCCGGCGTGGGGAAAAATAAAAATTGTTGATGAAGAAAACAGAAAATCGATTGCCGACATCTGCCTCTGCTAGAGAAGAAAACAAGTAATTATGAGATGACGAAAGTGAGTCATCATGCATGAGATTTTGTATAAAGAAAAGAAACACAGCAGTTTCCCCCCCCCCCCATGACCTTAGTCTCGAGTGTTTCCACTCGGTTTATAAAGCTCTCGGTGAGTCATGAAGTTCGCTCCTGTCGGCATATATAAAACTTTCGCTTGTTTTTCTGTACCGTCTTTTTTCATCTTCTTTTTCACTTATGTCAAAATATTGCGTCTTTTGTGTTTTTCCATATTCTCTTTCATCAGTTTACTTTGTTAATACGTTCATTCTCTCAGTTTCTGCTGTCTTTATATGCGTCTGCGCGATTGTGTGAATATTTATTCATTTGCTACATTGTCTTTATTTTCCTTGAGTTGTTCTAACGACACCGTTCTTGTAATGGTTTTTTTTTTCTCTTCTGGCTGTTTTCCAGACGAGGTTTGTCAAAGGCGCCTGTCAGTCTGTCAGAGTGAATAAATGAGAACCTGCCTCAGGAACCTTTAGTGATTATGTACAGACAAAAATTAAACAGAAATGTGATTCCTAAATGCAGCAAACTGCAGTACTGTCAGCACTCGACAGGTGAGTTTTTCCCCCACAAACCTTTGAGTTACATGCTGATGTGTCTTACTAAAAACTTATGAAATTACTACACTTTGGAGAGAGTGTATTTTGCCTCTGGGTTTCTTTTTTGTCGACGTGTAGATATTGTTGAGATCGTTTTACTACTAGCTGTCTTTTGTTAAGATCGTTTTACTGACGTCTAGCTTTTTATGAGATATTTGTATTGACTCTAACTTTGAGTTGGAATGGTCTATGTTTCCAGTATACTTTCCGGTGATCCTAACTTGTCTTTCAATGTTGACCTAAAGCTTCTAGAGTTTACACAGAGCTATGGACTCACCTTAGTCTGTGCCATAAATCACAAGACATTGAGGACGACAACATGACACATTGGCACTCTCCAGATGGTTTGGGCCACAATAAAAGTCGACTTTATTCTATTGCCTAGGTGATTTTTATCCAGCATCAAGAATGCTAAAAAGAGACATACCCAGACGCTAACGTAGGCAGCGACCATGACCTTAGGTTGACGAACCTGAAGGAGAAGCTGAAGATGAAACGTCCGCTCAAACAGCCGCCGGATTGGCTTTGATGTAGACAAGACAAGATGCAAGACCCAAGCGTTGTGAAAGTCTTCAAGGACAAAGTTTGAGATAAACTTGCCGCCCTGAATATGGTGGATTGTGATGCAACCACCCTAAACATCAAAGAGGTGCTACTGCCAACAGCCCAGGAAGTTCTAGGGAAACAAAGGAAGAAGAAATAACCTTAAGTCCCAAAGAAAATACTAGATCTTTGTGACCAAAAGAGAGCCTTGAAGAAACAGAGAAGAAGCAACCCCAAGCCAGTTTCCATACACTAATGTGCTATCGGGAAAGGAGTGAAGGCAGCTAGGAAGAACTGTACCGAGGGCCAATACCGAGTCATAGGGAAGAAAATGGCATGGGGTGATAGGAAAGACGCCTATTAACTGCTAAAACTCTCACTAAGCCAGGTCAACAAGAAACTCAGTCATCGAAGACAAAATCGGCCGCCTTTTTACAGAAAGCACCACTGTGCTAAGGAGATAGACTAAACATTGCAGCGACCTGTGCAACATCCAGTAGACGAGAGGCTCTAACATCCTCTAAAACAACCAGACTAGAACCAAAGAACCTGCAGACCTACCAGTCCTACGGCAAGAGGTCAAAAGAGAGGTACACAATCTAAGAGGAGGGAAGTCTACGGGAGTTGACAACTTCCCAGCTGTGCTGTTTATGAAGGATGGGGATGAAACAACAATGACATTCCTTCAAAAGAAAGGAAACAGCAAACGCCGAAACTACAGAATCATAAGCCTGATTGCCACTCACGCAAAGTGATGCAGAAAGTAGTCCAGAATAGGACCACCACCACTGATGAACTGCTAGCAGAGGAACAGGCTGGCTTCAAACCTCGCAGGAGCATAGCTGAGCAGATCTTCAACTGTCTCACCCTGATAGAGAAACATCTTCGGTACCAGCGGCATCTCTGTCACAGCGTCATGGACTTGAAAAAGCTTTTGACAGACTATAGCACGAAGGGCGTGTGATGGAAGAATTTGACACCGAAGAGGAAGAGGGTGTCGTCCAAGTCATCAAAGCGTTATACAAGAGCTCAGTGACCACAGGACTGTTGGAGAACAGCTTTCTTTCCCACGACAGTAGGCGTCCACTAAGGGTGTCCTCTATCATCTGCACCGTTTTGCATGTTTTTTTTTTGAAAGAAACCCTTCACGACCATCACACTTCCATTTTTGTCGATGGAAGGCTGATTTGTAACTTTCGCTTTGCAGACCGCATCGATCTAACAGCAGGCACTAACAAAGAGTTGGAAGACCTGACCAACAAACTGACAGACAGTTCAAACGCGTATGAAAATTATAGAGATTAGCTCTGAAAAATCCAAAGTTATGGTTACTAGCAGCGTCAAAGCAGATATCTACATGAGGTGAGTACGGCTCAAGAAGACAAGCACCTTTAGCCACCCTCTCCACGACAGATATGCGCATCAAGATCACGACAGCAACAGTGGCAGTGACCAGGGTGGTCAGGATGTGGCGCAGGAATAATATTCCTCGTAGTACCAATCCTGTACGGATGTACAACCTGGACTCTACTTGCCGATAGGGAGGAGGAGAATCCAGGTATTCGAGGGCAAGTACCTGAAAATGCTGTTTCGGATCTCGTACAGACAACATCGAACCAATGACTACGTACGAAACATAGTCGCCGCACTCTTCGGACACCAGGAACCCCCCAACTCGCTACGCAAAAGCGGGCGGTGTAACCCAGTCTGTTTCGGCCACGTGACTCGGCACGACATAGGCGAAGACTGTCATTGAAGGTACCTTGGAAGGAGGTTGATACTGAGGGAGCCAGATGAAGAACTGACTTACGCACTGGTCATCCCGTGCAGGATCAGGTCACTTTTGATCAAAACAGATGTCCGTGGTGGGCCTTGACACCTGCCCAGACTATCCATGTGTTCCCACCAGCGACCGGTACAAGTTTAAGGACGAATGGATGACTGAATGAATGTGCATGACCTACACTCCTACAGCCTTAAGCTTCGGTTGAACCCTACCCTTGAAAACATGAAGTGTAAGCACGCACAAGCATACGTCATACGACCTACCGTGTTTTTAGCTTTAGCCTGATGCAACATTATTTTGAATAAATACGAGACTTCGCGAGGACGTCCTCGTGTCTTGTACAACGTAAATGTATCTATGCACCAGTCTCATCTCTAAATTGTTGACCTCTTTCTCTGCACTGTGATGTTTGTAGACGTGTATCTGGAAAACTGAGAAATCTTTCGGGAAATATTATTTTGCATCAAAGTCAATGATTCATTTAATGACACCACACGAGACCTTAAGCATTGTCCCATACGATCACTGCTCACCCCTCTTTGCTAAATTAATCATCTAGGCTGTTTTTGACTGGCATCCTACAGAAAAAACTACTGTTTACTATGTATGCATTATTTTCTATCACTCACTTTGTCAACAACTGTCTCTTTTCCTCACTGTTACCGATGGACGCCATCACTATTTAACGAGACTGGGAGGGGATTGGAGAGCTGCTAAAAAATTAAAGTACATTTTAACCTTCGAGTCGTGCCAAAATATATCCGCTGGGTTTTGAGCGAATTCCACCCGGCTGATCGCCCTCCAGAGATGATTTTATGAAGGGGAAGAGTGTGTTTTATGGGCCTACTTGGTGGCTAACAAAACAAACTCTACCGCGCTGAGAACCTCACTTCAAGCGGAGGTCTGGCCCTGTGTTGAGCTGTAAGTACTTTGCCAGTGTGTGCCACCCGAAGATAAGCAGACTAAGGAAAGGAGCGATGAAATATATCTCAGTTATCCTTCTGTGATATCTTTAACATAGGCGCAGCAGTTTTCGCCATCAAATATTCAGAGTATTCCGGTAATCTCTCTCAAACATTCACCTGACGCTTCCTTGATTCTCGAATAAAAAGTCAAGAGATACATTTTAAACTCATTGAGATAAATTGCATCTAGTAAAGGAGATAAGTTTCTTCTTGCCTATCACCGTGGCTACGTTTAAAAATTCACTAATTTTAAATAACCTTAACACAAGATTTTGTCTTGTATATATATATATATATCCTTGATTCATAATCTCTCAACGCCATAATCAAACACGTATTTCTCAGGTTTTTTCTATTTTATCGAAGATTTGTTTTTAGTCCACAGAAGCCCAGCAATCTCTATTTTCTTCCGACTTAAAAAAGATCTGAGTATTTCTGTGTAGAATAAACAAATGGTCTCAGTAATTCTGTGTAGAATAAAGAGATAAATTGAAAAGCTCGGTCAAAATCCTGCCTATTCTTTCTTAGGGATGTTATTTTTCTCTCATTAGTGTTTTAAGCGTTCATTGAAGATACCTGTACATAACTCTCCATAGTAGCTAACGATTGTGAACCGAGATAGTCATATTTGGGTCACTCTGTTCTTTTTTCTGTTTCTAAAAAAGAACACCTGGTGTTTTAATATCTGTTTCATGCAGAGTGGTACACGACAAGCTGCTAAACTGAGATTCAATAAAACTGGCTGTGACAATTTTAAAAATTAATATATTATAAAATATTTTTCTACCAGCCTTATTTCTGTACAGTTTTTTTAGCAGTTAGAAGCCTCGTTCCCAAAGCTTTCAGTGTAAATATATTCGTTGCTAATTTCTGTTATATCAACACGTCATTCAGGCTCAATAGTATCATGACAGGCAATGTTTATCGGTTTAAAATGTTGTAGGATATCTATTCATGTTGGAATTTTTTTTAAAAATCTTCATTGCTATTCTTCTTTAACATGTTCAAGGTACACTTTGGATCATTACATTTTAAGTGTCTAAACGACTAAACCATCTTTGCTGGTAGCGTTTCAGACCTTCTAGCTTCTGTCATGTGTGACAATTTTCTGAGCTAAATCACAGTCTCAAGATCGTCCATAACGCAGCCTTTTAACAGACCTCGATACGATAGCAAGTTTTTTTTTTAAATTTAATTTACTCCACGTCGTTTAATTCACTTAATCAACTCTAATGTATGGTTAAATGGTGGTTGTAATACCGTTGACCCTCGTCACTGCTAAAGGTGGCTGACATGTCTGACTGTGGTGAAATGTAGTTGTTGTCGCATGGATGGCACTGTTTAGTAAAGGACGATTGTCACATGCCTGACACTTTGTGGTAAAATGCGATTGTCATCTGATCGACACTATGCAAGAGACTTTAAAGGGACATGCGAACACTTGTCACGTGACCCCAGCTTGACGCTAGTCGACCGCCTGGCTCGCCCCTGTGCCGGTGGGAGGGTCAGGCCGTGGAAAGCAGGTAGTTGAGGGAGGGGGGGGGGACGAGGTCTGTCTTGTGAAAAGCACCTGTCGTCACCTAGCTTGAAGCAGGAAGAGACCCCTGCAGCAGTCCATTCCCGTTGCTTGCCACTTCGTGTTTAATTTGGAGCACGGCGACAAGCTAGAGGGCTGTGGATATCGCGGTCTATTGCGAACGTCAGACAAACGTTCAGCAACGAGAAAAACTTGTTAGACAGGATGCTGACATTAGTCTGCCGAGTGAGTATGTTTACACGTGACGTCACGTGCCGAGAGAGAGAGAGACTTCCCGAATGTCTTTGCACATATAATCGTGTTTGTACATGCAGACGATTCTTCTCGAGGGCTGTTCGCCATCCGCAAATGAATGTGCCTATATACTTTTTAACATAGTGACAGAGGCAAAAAAGAAAAAAAATATCTAACAATGATATAGTAACAAAAGAGGTTACAAAAAGGTCACGCGACGTTTGTACAGAGATCCACCTGCTCTTCCATCAGCTGAGGCTTTCGCCGAGTAAACAAACTCATTTACAATTTAAACTCTCTGTTGTGGACCTCTCTTTGTTTACAGTTGCCTATCTCGAGAATGGAAGAAGAGGGGTATTTACCCATATTTGTGGGTGATAGTATCTTGTATTGAGCTTTACCCAATCACTATAACAAAATGGCACCCCAACTAGTCCTTTAAAATTTTACATTTATGTGTCATATCATTTTTAACAAGAGACTGTAAACTGGTAGTAGTGACAGTAGTTGGAAAATGTCGCTATTCATGTTACTACTGATAAAGAGAGGATTACTACTAAAGTAAGCATTTGGGGTTTGAATGCTACTGATGAGGAATCGTTGGAGGCTTTGGCAGGTTCGGTGTCTGAATAAAGACTTGATGAACTTCTCGCTATGTCTGAAACAGAAATAGAAACCATTCTTTAAGGAGCTACTGTGTCAGAGACCTGTGGTGTTTGCAAGATTAGCAATATAATGGAAAAGAAAAAAAAGCGCTTGAACGTCCACAGATGCGAATCATGCACCAGCCCACCCACACATATCGCTTCAAAGAGACGATTTACGACCCAGGAAGAGCGATTAAAAGCGACCTTATGGATTCCCCCGAATCACCGTCTGGGAAACAGGAACTAAGCACGACAACTCTCAGTTCTGAATGAGGCAAGGTAAACAAAGGATGGGATAAGGAGTGCAAAGGGTTCCGTAGCCTAGGAGCAGTCAAAGTGGTCCACTGTGCCTAGGGCTCGGATCAAAACGGTTGAGTCCAACCCTTACTTACCTTTTTACATCCCCTGATAAATTCCTATAGAGTGGCTGCCAGGTGGACAGGGGAAAGTTGCACAACCATGGGCCCAGTAGTATATCAAGACATCTCAACCAGACATCTACAACCCTTTTACCTCGGGAGGGATGGGGGAGCAAATTCACAGCACCTTTGACAAACACCCCCCCCCCTAAATGCGGAGGTCTAGAACTAGTTCAGGGCACTAAAAACATAGAAAATAAAAATACTGAATGAATGTGTCACGCAGTCCCCACTTCATGTAACTAGGGTCGCAAATACACATGTATGGAAAACACAACCGAGCATAAATATAAAAAGTTGTACGACAAATTAAATACGATCCTCAGCAGTGAAGAACCTGAGACTAGCCGGTCGCATGCACTTTCATATTTCCCTTTCTGTGCATAAAATATCAAAAACCAGTTTTATGTCTCACGTGACACTTGCATCCCGATATTTATAACTAACGATCACTCTTGACCAGCGAGAGGCAATTCCTACAGTTCGATTGAATGTCGGTGTTTAGTACCATTTCACAAAGTTTGTCTAATATATGATAATCTGGGGCAAACACTCACATATAACAGCTTGCAAAGCATGGCCACATGTTCCACAAAATTTGTCCAGTTTATAAAAAGCCGTTCAGGTAAAGAGCAGTGAGTCTGCAGAGCGCAAGGTATTGTAGACCATGGAGAAGAGGCCACATCCGGGGACCGTTTGAAACTCTCTGGGGTAGACATGGGGCCGGTTTCAGGTGAGGTTTTTAAGTCAAGCTTTGCATTAGCCCCACACTTATCAGCTTTACTTACAAACAACTTTGGTAGGCTGGGGAGCATGTGAGATTTTGGAAATGAGTTTTAAGTCGCGGGACTCGTATGGTATGACGACTGTTAAGACCTCAATCAGTCCCGTCTACTTGTACTTTAAGCTGGCCACTTAAGGGTCATATTCAAGACCTCACGTGAAGCTAACCGTAGAATAAGAGTAAGTCTTCTCCAAAGGGCAAAATGGGGAACTTAAGGAAAAAGTGTCTTGTTTTTGATGCTACAAAGCGGTGCTTAGACCCTGTGGACACTACTTGATGTTTCTTTGTCCTAAGATATCTTTGAAACCGTGTTTATAATTATTGCTCCAGGGGTAAACCAACATGTATGGGGTTTGAACAATGCTTAGAACTTTGGAAATAAGACGCTTGTCCTTGAGTTCCCCATGCTGCACCAAAGCAACAACTTACCATCGCTTCATTGCGGCCTCAGGAGTGTTGCGGAGTCCTGTAAGTATAAGGACGCGTAAACCCTAGAGGTTGATTGATAGTTTAGAGGTATCCGCTTGATAGAGGTGTAGGTATTGAGCGGAAGTAGAATAAATCCGGTGGTATGTATATACCTTTGATTTATAGTTATAGCTATCAGTTGATTTATGGTTAAGGTCCATGGCTCCTATCCCTCTCGACTTCGAGGTGTGTCCTGGTATGTAACTGGAAAACTCCACCCTGCCCCCCAAAGCATTTGGATTTATCAGAGACCTTAAAGTCAGCGGAAAAGAAGGTTGTGCTCCGCCTTCCATGTGCTGTCTTAGACACTTTGAACCAGTTACAGCTCATTGCCTTTACGGACACTACAATATAGTCTTGACCATTTTTATTCCAGGTCATGCACTATCGCCAATTAACGTTCAAAATTAATAATAACAACAATGAAGATGTCAATTTTGAAAGCATGTTTGCTCATCTGTGAGCTACAGGTGGGTCCACAGCATTTACCGACTGAGGAAGAAAAGCAATGAGAGAGAGAGAGAGCATGGAATATATGTGTACAAAGGTGATGTCACGATTTTGACCCCTTTCTGTGCAATCGGATGTTTGTTGGCGATTTTCGAGAGAAGGAGAGCGGTGCTGACTTAAAAGTAGGAAAATGTCTTTTTCTAAACTTTATCCTCTCATTAAAAAACGAAATAGAACCCTTGTAGGCCTTTAACGCATAAAACAAGACGGCAGTCGGTGATTGAAGTTTAGGTCGACACTTTATATGGACCTTGCGTCTCTAATTTATAATCTGACTGCAATTTTTTAACACTTTAAGATCTGTCTTTAACATTGCAGTTAGCTTGTTTATATTTTATCACATGTTCATGACTGGATTTGTGGTGATAGAGCGTGTTGGTGACAAACAGCTAGTACTCTGCACGTTGAACCTAAAACTCTTCTCCGAAGTAGTTGCTGTCTGTGACGAGGAAGTGTTCCAAGGGCTAGAGTTCTTGTCTTCTCCTTACTCTGATGATGAAATCTCCTAGCTATACCTCTGAATCAGAGGTTTACGATACACATTAATTATTCACTAACATTAAAAACAAGAAACGCTTAGAATGTTCGTAGATACCCGCTCACAGGCACATAGCGCTGCATAAATAGACACGATTTACGATGGAGACATTTTTAAACGAGTTATTTTTTAGGAAAGCTTGTGGGGACACATTATTAATGACAACGAATTTCAGTTCTAAATGGCACATTGCGCCATCTTAGCTAGATAGTTACAGCTCCTTTAATCTCAAGATTAAAAAAAAGAGTTGTAAATCCACCGTGCTTTTTGGCTGACCGAAATTTCAGCTACATACTGCTAAAGTTTTTTTTTAAAGAGGTCTAAACTAGTTTATCTAGCAGGATGTTATGAAGCATTTAAAAAAGAATGAATGTGTCATTCAGTCTCTAAATCATAGTACTGAGTGCCACGAGAACTCAGGTATGAAAGGTGAAAAGGATCAGGAACACAAAACTGTAGAAAACCTGAAATAAATTGCCCTCATTGAGCTCGTATCCAGATGGGGAAATGAACTTTACACATTTTAATTATTCTTTATTATTGTTAATAACCGGAGTACGAAACTTTTTCAGTTTCTCCTATCCTTGTCTGGTGCATGACTGAAAAAATGCAGACCACGTTTGCAACTCACACTGGGAAAGACGAACTTTTAACATTGTTCAAAAAGAAAATAATTCATTAAAGTTGCAGGCTGTCAGAAGATGGCCTCCATACAGGTGTCCGTAGCTCAAGTTCAAGTGACCTGCTTTTAAACCAGACTTCACAAAAAAATCCAAAAAAATAAACGTGAATGTATTTCCCATCATACCCTGTCGACAGGTGCACTGAATGTACAGAAGGTTATCGAAAACCTGCTAATTTTCTCGTCTGAGTATTTTTTTCTCTCATTCTGAGCCTACTTCCGGTTTCGATGCATATGTAACAGATTCAGGTCAATGTTCAAGAAAAGCGTGGCTGCTGTAACTCATCCGTGTCAAGTGGAGAGGAACAGAGGTGGCCTGTACACTGCCGTCCGACAGGTGGCGCGAGTGCTGCGTGGGAATTTCTAAGCCTCCAAGCGGAAAAGACGGAAAACTTCAAAGCAGCAGCCGCTCGCATTAATGATTGCCAGACGAAGGACGTGTAGATACAAAATATTTGTGTGTAGTTTTGTCTGCCTGCCCACCAAGATGTGTTGCGAAAGCCTCTCTACGACTGACACAATGACTTACACATGCTGTCATAGTAATGTGATCATTGGACTTACATGCATTGTCTGTGATCACTGGACTGACATGCATTGTCTGTGATCACTGGACTGAAATGTATTGTCTGTGATCATTGGACTGACATGCATTGTCTGTGATCACTGGACTGACATGCATTGTCTGTGATCACTGGACTGACATGCATTGTCTGTGATCACTGGACTGACATGTAATGTCTTTGATCACTGGACTGACATGCATTGTCTGTGATCACTGGCCCGACATCCATTGTCTGTGATCACTGGACTGACATGCATTGTCTGTGATCACTGGACTGACATGCATTGTCTGTGATCACTGGACCGACACGCATTGTCTGTGATCACTGGACTGACACGCATTGTCTGTGATCACTGGACTGACATGCATTGTCCCAAAATGCAAACTGGAGACTCATTGAGCTGCTCAATGCAAGATCAAGAAGACTGCAATGTCTGTGTTTCAAATGTATATGGTGTAACAACAAAAAAAAGCTTTGAACGGGTGTTGTTTTACTCTCACCTGATACGAGAGGAGTAAACAAGGTAAAAGGTGATGAATTAATGCCCTTGCAGATAGCCATACATAATCTCAATAACTTGTAAACAAGTAATCTCCTTTTTTGTTCGCTTCCTTTTCTCGTCTTCCATCCTAGATTCTCTATTTCTTTATCTCCCTGTGTGTGTGTGTGTGTGTGTGTGTGTGTGTGTGTGTGTGTGTGTCTTTCTCTCTCTTTTTCACTCTTTTCTCATCTACTTTTCTCTGTCCTTAAATCCGTGGCAAGGGTCAGCATATATGAATGCCATTAGGGTAGGTAGAGTATAGAAAGTGGTCAATGGGCACAAACTGGTTGGTGTACGTACAGTTGTCTACAACACAAATAATTTAATAGTTGTTGATCTAAGTTACTGGTCGTGGTATGCAGAAAGAAAGAAAGGAGGAAGGAAACGATAAAAAATAAAAGAAGGAAAGAGAAAGAAAGAAAGTATAAAAAACTTTAAGTAAAAGAATAGAAAGGACAAAAGAAAGAAAAAAGAGAAGGAAAACAAAGAAAAGAATAGAGAAAGAAAATAGAGAAAGAAAAAACGAAAGAAAGAGAGAAAGAAAGAACGAAAGTAACGGAAAAACAACAAAATGAGAGAGAGAGAGAGAGAGAGAGAGAATGAGAAACGAACGAAAGAAACGAAAACCCCAAAGAAACATAGACAAAGAGAAATCGATAAAGACTAAGTATTTTATTACACATGTTTTGACCTGATTTCAGCTGTTCGTTGAACCCTGACCTCGTTTACTATAATTATATTTCAATTCATAATCAGGCACACACCTGCAAGAAACCCGGGACACAGTAGTTCTGGCGATAAATGATGTCGCGCACACAGGGTGGCTTTGATTAAAAATTAAAAAAAAAAGAGCCCAACATCGCGCCACTTGAAAGATAGCAGCAATCTCACACCTGTACCATGTGATAGCCCGACACAGGTGGGCTTAACATCGCAAAGCTCTTAGCGACGTGTCGGACTGGAAGATAACAGATGAACATACACCTGTGGCTATTGGCTGCCTCATTAATATTTGAGGATGTGTCGTGAAGTAAGCAGTTCAGGTGAACGCCACTCTTTAAAATGTTCTCGTCACTGTACTCACACTTCAGTCATAACAACTCCATGATTCTGCCTTTTATCATCATCATCATCATCTGCCCACCCAAAAAAATTAAAAAACCTGCTGACAGTTTACAAAGTAGGTTCACAGCATGAAAATAGTATTCTTCGCCTACTAAAAGCTTTAGCTTGTTCTAAGTGTAGGGTTCACTTAAAAAAGGTTTTTCCACTTTTTGTTGGCTGCCCTTTAAACAGGGATTTCCAAAGATGAAGAAGTTTCTTAATCCCTTCCTCGAAAAAAATCTTCCAGGGACTTGTTGTGTATGTACTTCTTGCCTTCAAAGAGGGTCCCTCCCGGGCCCTCCCAGCCATGGGAGTCTTTTCTGTCACAAAAGTTTCTGACAGTCTTCCATTCGCTGCAGGGTCATTAACCTCCTTCTCTTTCCAGCCCCATTTTTCGTTGTCTTCTCTCTCTCTCTATATATATATCTTGCCTGCACTCTGGTATGTATTTTAGATCCTCCATTAAATTTGTCTTCGCAAATATAAACTCGAAAGGCGCTTCTTGGTAATCCACAAGTCAGTAGTTGTTGTCCAGGACTAGAGACTTCACGTGCTGAGCAAACATGTAAAGAGCCTTTAATCCCAGCGGCTCATGATTTAGCTTTTAAGATGTCGCCGATTGAGAGATAAGACACCGGATGGGGGGAATGCTCTGTGCTATTAGTTACATTGTTTACTTTAAGCTCCTATGACTGCATAATTGCCTGACCTGCTTTAACGGAGGGCGCGCGGAACTCGAATCACGAGCAGACAACCGAGGGTCTGAGGGCAGAGGGCAGCACGCGTAAAAACGCACATTTCGTGTCGAAGATCGCGCTTTTTAGAAACTCTGAAACTCCAGCCTTGTGTGTGTGCTGGTGTGTGTGTGTGTGTGTGTGCTGGTGTGTGTGTGTGCTTGCGCGCGCATTCAGTTCCGTTCTTTAGAATATGATTGCTATCAGAGATGAAGTGACCACACTACTGCCATACTTTTCTACCATAACTCCTCCACTACCCTCCTCCTTAACTACCCCTACTCCTCCACTGGTTCTGCTTGTTACTAAAACTCCTTCACTCCTCTTTCATTACTTCTTCTACTTCCCCTACTAATATTTTTCAATGACAACTACTACAACCTGCACTAATATGAGACGCTGATGTTAGAGATGTTAAAACCAAACAAACACCGAAGCAGGTGGAAGTAGTGCGGACAGTTCTGACAGACTGATAGAGAAGAGATGACGATATCCTTATGAGGACGATGATAATAACCGCGATTATGCATCTATAATGTACAAGGTCCTAGTTTCTCCAACCGACGTAATTAAACTAGTCGAGAGGACATTTTAATTATGTTTTGCATGTGCCGCTAATAATATTTCCCCCCAAAAAGATAATTGTAACGACACTTGCTCTGCAGGTTCTCCCTCGAGACCAGTCGCCCCTCCATCGCGGACTTGTCAACAACCACTTATTTTGACACTTTAGTGTCAGTAGGCTATCTGTCGGGGTGCGGTGCGGTGATGAAGGGGTATATACTGTGGGGGGAGGTGTTTTGGGTGGTGGGGGGAAGGTCATCACACGCGCCGCTTGGTCTGCCCCAAGTCGTGTCTGTTAGCGCTGGCAATATTTTTATAGCCAACGCATTGTCAACACAAACGAAACAGAAAAATGCGCTGCTTGGTCTTACCTGGCAGGTACATATATACTAAATGGCTCATTTATGGTTATGTTACTAAAGACCACCGGAAGGCTGGGCTTGCTCATAATTATTCACAGTACAAGAGGTTACCAAAGTCTATTGTAAACTGAAGGAATTTTTTAAGAAAAGAATGAGCCAGTCTCTCTATGCCCACACACAGACGCATACACAATATCTGGTTTGTCCACAGGCCAATGCATGGGACAGCAGGTAGTGTGTGTAAGTAAGCAAAGTAAACCACAGGGATGAGCGATGTTCTGTTTGGGGAAGAAGGATGTCAAGACAACAGAACACTCACGCTAATCAGGTGGATGAGTGGTGAGTAAATACTCCTTTAGAAAATAAGGGCGAGCGGCAAGTCAAGAGTGAATACTCCAGCGTGCCGCACTGGAAGGTGTCAAAGCGGAAATGACGTAAGAAAGTGCTCTTACCTTGCTGCGCACCCGTTCCCACCCGACTCTTATATGTTCCATTTCGTGAGAAACCTACCGTCTGAGTAAACACCTTCTGCTCGCATTTTGGCACCCGGTGCACGTGCAAACAGAATGTGAACATAGGTGCGTTTACTTGCTTTACATGAACGCGCGCGCACACACGCACACACACACACACGCGCTCACTACTAAGACTGAAGAAGAGTTATTTCTCCGTAGACGATATACTGATGTGTTGGCAGAGTTATCCGTCTGTCTAAACACACACACACACACACACATTACAAAATTGTGACTATTTAAAAAAAATAAGGATGATGCCCCCACTCGCTCTAACCAGCGCTCCAGCTGCAAAGTGGTGAGAATTTGTGATGATGCGGCGAAGGGTTTCGCATCCGATTTGGTGATTTGATGATACAAAGTGAATTAATATCGACAGGAATTTCGGAACGATATAAAATGTCAAATGAAATGAAACCAGATCACTCCTAGCCATGGTTTCTATGTTGTATACAGAACACGTGCAAGGTACCCAAAGGCTTTTCGAAGACCTCTATTGAGTAAACTTCCAGAGTTCAGGGCAAAGTTATAGGACACTTGGTGAAAAGTATAGTGTACATGGTCATGGGATGCGGTGCAAAGTTACCGGAATAGAGTGTGAGGACCGGAATTTCTGAGTGGTTTGTCGTGTCTAGGGTGCGGCATGTGGAGGGCAAAGGGCAGTTGACTTTTACTTTCCAGAGGAAACTCGATAAACATTGCAGAGGAAGTTTTTTTGGGCGGGCAATAATGAAGACTTTTTTCCCAAAGCCTTAATGAGTGGTTTAAACAACAGAATGTTTGCTCTCCAACAGGAGGAGAATCGGGATATTTGAAACCGGTTTCTGAAGAGTAGTTCAGTTTCTTAGCCACTAAGACACTGTGTGTGTGTGCGTGCGTGTGCGTGTGTGTATGTGCGTGCGTGCGTTTGCGCGCGCGGGTGCGCATGCTGTTGTCGTAATGGCTCAACGTTCTCCAAAGGAAACTGAAACAGGTCTATAATTGTCAAAATCAACACTGCTTTATTGTTTCCACTCCCTACTGTTACCCAACACACAAGTACCTTATTTTTAGTGCTCTCCCCTTAGTGACTCTTTGTTGCGGCATATCACTGATCTGTCTTAGAGGCCGCCTCTGTTCCCTGGTCTCCCTTTCAACATAAACATAAGGGAACGTCTTTAGGTGAATTCCTGGATGCTGTCTTCATTTCTCTTGCATAAGTATTTTTTTGTGGCAGCTTGTGTTACGTCTGTCGGCAACAAACCCACTAAATTCCTTTAGTTGGAAAAGGGACAAGTCCAGAATCACCTGAGTCTGTTTTGGAGTGCACGCGCGATGAGGGAAATGACGTCATTAGAGCTGAAGACGCGAGAGTTGGCCGAGAAACTCAGAAAAAAAGATTTATCTCACATAATCAAGAATGCCACTGAACCGACTGGCTTCACTCCTTTTGATGAAGAGAAACGTTTCCTTGTCTTAAAGCGAGGAAAATAAATTTATCTTTTGAGCATTGTGCTGATGGTGCTGTGGATGCTGGATTGTCTTTTCTTCTTCTCGTTCTGTGTTGTTCTTGTTCTTTTCCCGCCGTCTCATCTGCAGTTACAAAAATTGCTTTTCATTCAATCGTTTTTCCTAGTTTTTAGTTTTCATTAATATCACACACACACACACACACACACACACACACACACACACACACACACACACACACACACACACAAGCAGAGAGAGGTAGATTCATAGATTTTCCGTGTGTCCGAGAAATAAATTAAAATGTGAAAGTATTCTATAGCTTAGAGGCCACAGTAGTAGTGAACTGTAAGTGGTTGATCGTTACCTGGACAATGCCCAGGCTAGTTGGAACCCAGCCGACTCCTTTCGCCAAATCTCACATTTTTACCCGCTAAATCAGGTGCACATCCATCACTGACTGCTGGACATATGGAAAGGTTTCCATCAGTCGGATGGAGACACCAGGGGAACGACAACATCATTTCATACCCCTCCACATCACCTCCATCCTTCACTGCGCATGTTGCTATCTCCTGTCAAAGACATCGCTTCAAGATGTTTTGTAATACGCCATCTTTATTGAAGACTCGTACATTATGTACAGCCTCGCAGTGAGCGCTTTAAAAGGGGTCACGTGACCTTTTTGCGGGTGGGGAGGGGTGGGGGTTGGGAAAAGGACAAGATATTTTTATTGTTAAAGAAGCGCTTATCTTATTATTGTCCTTATGGTGCCAGAACTTTTCACGATGTAAGGCTAGGATACCTTTCAGATAGGCATGCTCTGGCGAAAGGAGTGTGAGTAGATTTTTGTGTTTGTCTGTCAGGGGTAAGTGCAGGAAGGTTTCTTTTTAAATCGAAATTTCTTTGCAGAGAAATATAGCTTGACAAAAATGTAGAAAGCTGTTTATATATCTGCCTTGTGACAGTGTATTAAGCTGGTTTGAATGTATACGTATCACGAGAAAGCGGATGTCGTAATGTTTATAGTACTCCAGTCCGAGCTTGAAGGTGCATTCTGGAAGGTTCGATTCCCGAGCGACGCGGGATACGTCTTCTGACACTGTATAGGGTTGGAGAAGGAAAGCTGCGAAGAAGTTTAGAGGGACACCCCCCCCCACTCTTAGAAAAGTTGATCGAGACGCAGTATTTCTCGTTACTCACTTCCCAACAACCGATAGCTTACGGGACTATCTTAAACTTTGCTATTTTTACTTCAGAAGAAATGGCGGTAATCAAATTTAGTGCAGAGAACGGGTGATCAACTGTTGAAAATGTGGGAAGACGCGGAGTTATATATGCGCTGTGTAACAGGGCATAAAATCGAGAGATTGCGAACGAAACTTCACACTTTTTCATTGGCGAATAACCTGTCACGTGACTTCAAATTTCAGCTTCCTAAAACTAACGCTTAGAAAACCAGTTTTAGTTTAGTGTTGAATTACAACACCTGAGGTTTGCAAAGGTGCTCATTGCAGACAGTTGAAGAAAACAGGTTGGCTTTGTTACGATAATACAAAAAAGCCTTGGAAATGATTTTTCATTCTTCTCTCCAAAGTCCATTCTGTCATCACAGACAGGTGACAGCGTGCGTGTTCTGAGCGGAATATTTTTTATCTTTTTCGATTTTAACAACTGGACAGATAGTATTCAACTGAGATGGTCCCCAACTGTATCTACTGTTGCCGGGAATGTGTGTGTGTGTGTGTGTGTGTGTGTGTGTGTGTGTGTGCGCGCGCGCGCGCGCGTGCGTGAGAGAATTTCAAAACGTATGCATTATCTCTTTTATATCATGTATATGTATGTATTACTGCTATGAGCACTATCTGGAATTGCCCTTGTGGATAAATAAAGTTATATTGTATAGATTTGTAAGTCGAGTTGACAACGAGGACTTTAAAAAAAAAAAAAAAGCAATACACCTGCTAATCGACTGTAAAATTGTGAAATAAATACAGTTGTTTATTTGGGTAGTCGTTACAGCATACACTCAAGCTTAGTAGGCTACGTAGAAGGACCGTTGGAGAGAATTGGCGGTGTGAGGCATACCTAGGTAACCCATCCCCCAGAGGAGGCACCTACTTTGTGCAGATCAGCAGCTCCAGTTATGTCATCTCCTACAGGCTGTGTGTGTGTGTGTGTGTGTGTGTGTGTGTGTGTGTGTGTTTAAGAGCGACAACGCGTTGACCCTCGCAAGGATTTATATCCAAATGTCGAGTCCATAGCGACGGTGCCAAAGTTTCTCGTGTCTACAGCAACTGCTCTCAAGACGGTGAACAAAGTCTCGTGCTCGGACATTCGCCAGCTCCGGTCACCTCGCAAGTACGCGTTCACAAACATACTTTCTGTCCTCTAGCTGCGGGTGGTTATTCAACGAAAGAAGCTCCATCTATGTATTTCTTTGTGATTTGTAGTTGTACTAGGTGACTTTTTGGACTTTTTAGTTACACACACACATTTAGACAATTAACATGTTTGCATATCAGGTATACTAAAAGTAATGGGATTAAATGACGTTACTTTTTACACCAATAGTAGAGTACACGTTGAACTGGATTTATAATTCTTATTTAACTTAGCGGATGGCACCGTTATTTAGTTGTAGATGTGAAAGTAAGGTTATTTCTGGTTTGGAAGTAAGAGAGCGAGTGTACTTATTTTTTATCTAGAATATATATATATATATATATATATTACATAGGGATTGCAAGAGACAAGTGTCCTTGTGTTTTGAACAAAAGAACGCGCAAATGTTTGGATGAGTGCATGTGTGAATCCGACACGCACGAGAGCATCCGTGCCACGGGACAAATAACAAATGACAAATCTTTGTTTACGAGTGTGACAGGATATGGAGGTAGTGGGTAACGGCCACACTGCCAGTCCTCTCATTATTAATCACATATTGTCACCACCTGTTGGGAGCTTGTTACTGAGAAAAAAAATTGCCATTGTGATTATAATAACTGTGATGTTATGGCTAAAAATGCCCCCAGGGCTTATAGCCAAATAAAATAAAATACTCGAAAATGCAAGTCGTGGGCTTCTTGAGGATCACAAAGTGAACTGGACAACATGACCTGTTGTTATATTCTTTGAACACAAAGTAATGCTCGCACTATGTTAATCTGTGCACGGGCCCAACATAGGAACAGTCTGAACAGTGTTGTGAACATCTGTTCTAAGATAATTGGTATCAAACAGAGGGATTTAGCTTCTTTTTGTGACCAGCAAATAGTACGGAAAGCTTCATGCATGTTATCATTACCTGAACATGTACTAACAAAAGAATTTGTATTATTAAGCTCAGGTAAACGCTATGCCATGCCTGCATGTAAGAGTAACAGACACCTGAAATTATTTGTGCCATCTGTAGTCCGCCTGCTCAATCTTAGATGAATTGTCAGCGATGTGTGTGTGTGTGTGTGTGTGTGTGTGTGTGTGTTGTTGTTGTTGTTGTAGGCACATACTTGATTTCCTTGTTCTAATTTCTTTTTGATCTATATATATATATATGATATATGCAACTTGCCCACTTCTTTCTTTGTTGAACTAGAGCACATTCCCATATTCAATTGCCCACTGGGACAAATAAAGTTGGTCATGGTCATTGTCATTGTCATTGTCAAACATTCTCTTTGTGCATCGTGCAGGACGGAGGTATGAATGTTCCATGCAAACCCCTGTGAACACTGTTTCACCAGACTGTGCAGTTGCAGATGAGTGGCTTTTCAGGTTTAACTGATTGTTGCTATCAGTGGTGACCTAACACTCACTGGAAAATCCGCCCCATTTACTAGAAACATTTGTGGATTATTGAGAAGTGCGTAAATGCACATAGAAAACCCTGTAGAGAACCAAAGATGACCTATTAGGGTTTTTTTCCCTTAAGAATACGCTGATGTCTGATGTCGTTATCTTAATAAAGATTTGTCGGTGCTGCAGTTTTCTCGAAAATGCTTTGAGCTTCCTTGAAATGCTGATTCTTTGGTTTGTTCAGTGTATGAAAGCAAAATGTCTGTATATGTGTCGAAATGATGATGATGATGATGACGACGACGACGCTGATGATGATGATGAATCGATACATATACACACATTTCCCTCCATAATAGCAACATACTAAAAACAAACATAATATTACTACTACAACACACATACATTCCCCCTAAATAATAATAATAATACTAATTTTTTAAAAGTCAATTTTCTGGTGTGAATACGAGTTCAATGCGCTGCTTACAAAAGACTACAAACGAACCGACAGTCAACCATTCAAGAAACATAAGGGTCAGCAAACAGATAGTACTATAGAAAAACATGAACCGAGTGCATGGATTAAAATTGTGTGTGTGTGTGTGTGTGTGTGTGTGTGTGTGTGTGTGTGTGCGCGAGAGAGAGAGAGAGAGAGAGAGCGAGTGCGTGTATTGAGTAAAAGAGAAAATATAAATGTTTAAGTCAGGATTTTCTTACATTTACTTCAATGTCTGAATGAACTTACTTTTATGTATACCTCAGATTGTCATTCCGCACTTCCGCTCGATGTGAGCATGGGTACTAATTAAAAAAAACTTCAAGCAGACTGTTTAAAAATGTGAAAAATTGATGCTCTGATGAAAAAAATATTTTTGAGGGTTTGATTTCTTGACTCTGAAAAAATAAAAATAAAAATAGGAACAAGAGTGTAACAATATGGATGTGTTTAACCATTAGTGCTAGATGAAGCAAGCAAGAGAGAGAGAGAGGGAAGAATAAACACGACCCTTGCAACTCCAGCATTCCTGAAACCCTGTCCTATGCCAATCACCATCGCACTGTCATATAAAATCACATCATATCATATGAAAATCCCATCATATAAAAATCACATCATATAAATCACCTTACATCATATAAAATCACACCACATCATATAAAAAGCACATCACATCATACAAAATGCGTTAACAATGAGGAGGAAGACTTTGTCAGAGTTCCACATCAAAATCTGTGTTTACATAAACATATCAACATTTTATGATAAAACCATTTGCTATAGGAATAATCCTGAAATATACAGTAAAGTAAGACAGTGCTCGCTCATATGTCAAATATACTCATATATCATGACATTTGGATCAGTTTTGTTCTTCCAACATAAGTCTAACCTTTTTTTTCGTTTTTTTTTTCTCTATTTCTTTCTGTGGTTATTATTCTCTCTCTCTCTTGCTTTCTTTCTGTTTAACTTTGCTTGAGATCCTGTAGTAGAAAGGGTCTGAAGTATGAGAAACGAAGCTCTCTCTCTCTCCTCTGCGATTAATGTGTTTGTGTTTGTG